>JAWWEW010000001.1:41949042-42033382 GCA_035583185.1 Anabacerthia variegaticeps | reverse complement strand
GAAGCATTCATCATTAGCTACTTAATTTGTTTGGTTGTGTACTGCCTGTGACATCAGCACAGTTCAACACGAGGAAAGCTGATAGTGATGTTTCCAGTTCAAGACAACTGCGTAATCTTTCAAATATTTTGAGCATGTGTCATTTATCCTTGTTAAAGTATTACCCAATCCATTCAGTATATGTCATATGATGGCACTATGAGACAAAGATGTCCTCCTACACTAGGGATCAAAGAGAACTTTCTGGTGATTTTTTTTCTTTTTAGGATGGCAGTGAAGGGAAAGCTGGGAAAAATCCTCCACTGCTATGTGGGCTTGTGTGAATGATTAGCTCTTTTTTAAGTGCCTGAACACACAGGTTCACATAGTAATTAAATTCCTACTGTGGAAATTAGTATTTAAAGAAAACAATAAAAAGTGATTTTTGAGTAAATGCTCTATCAGCAATGACATACAATGTTTTATTGGAGAGTTAGAAGCAGATTATGAGCATTAACTTTAATGTTTCTTCATTGGAATCTTAGGGGAAGGATATAGATCTTATTCTCCTGTTTAGCAACTCTAAATATTCTCATTTACATCATGTAACACCCACCCCCCACCCGCCCCCCACACACACATCCCCCCCAATAAATAATTTTAGGTCAGATGTTTTCTTACAGGTGACCCAAATCCTGTTCTAACCTAGACCCTGAGCAGTGCCATAGTGAATTCATGTTTTGTGCCAGGAGAGAATTTGGCTCAAAATGCCTTGTCCCAGTATAAACTTTTTCTTTGAAGTTAGAACTAATGAGCCCAGAACTAGTTTTGGTTTTGATTTTCACTTCATCTAATTTTGCCTCATACTGCTGAGGAGGACTCACGGGTGTATACCTTTTCATCACAGGGTATAAAATACAGAATCATGAAATAAAAGAAGTTGCAAGGAACCTCTGGAGGTCAACGAATCCAACCACTATTTGAAGCAGGGCTACCTTAGATCATGGTGAAAGAACTTAAGGGGAAAGAGAAAAAGAATTTCATCCTTTAGATCTGGGGCTTCTTTAAGTAGAAATGCTTCATAGTTCCTTTTTCCACATTCAGTAGAAATAACTATATGCCAAGACCACAGTCCAGGGATGTATGTATGTTATGTGCATCATGTCAGTTATAATTTAATTATATGTCTTTTACACAAACCACATGATTGCTTCACCCAATAACTATTTAAAATGGATTTATTGATCCCAGGGCATTCAATCTTTATTAGTTTATTAATGTATTTTTCACTGTCCTTGTATAATTTCCTGTGTCTTTCGCTTCAGATAGGTTGAATAATTATATGAGTAAAAAATCTAGGAAATTTTCATTAGAAACAGTTAAGTGTTCATTTTTCCAAATGTTTTTCCATTAGGGTGAAAATATATCCTGTAGTTTAGTTCTATAGAACACCTTGTGAAATTCAAGTGATCTAAATTTTCCTCTGAGCAGGTCTGTTCCTTGGCAACAATTCTGTAGTGAGCTGTACTGTCATATGTCCCTTTCCAGAAAGACACTGTGATATTTATAAATCTATCTAAGAATACGGATAACCCACACACTAAAGCATATGTCAGGACATAGCTGTCAGTCCTATCAACTTGCAGTTCTTTGAAGGAGCAGAAAGGCACATGGACTCATCAGTGTGTGTCCCTGATTTTAGACCTCTGAGCTTTGTACAGTTTATTTTACGTTAATATGTTTCACCAGTAAATTTCCTGGTGTAAGGCATATGTTGAGATTTAGACATAACACTGTTGTAGAAGCTGCTAGAAAATATTAGAGCAGAAAACATCCTACAGGATTTGGCACATTCTGTTTGAAAGGATCTGACAGTGCGTCACGGACTAATAGCTAAGACACTGTGAGAGGTGACTTTTTCCTTTCTGAAGGACCCTGCAAGGACAGAAAGGAGAAGGTCCATAGTGAAACACAGACTATCACTCAGTATGTTAGGGGAGAAAGTTAGCAGGTCTTTTTTCTGAGAAACAGTAATGTGCTGATATCCATATACATTGTTGAAACTGATATCAAAAGTCCTGATCAAGCAGAATGTTTCCTATTGTATTTAAATGCTTTGCTGGCTTGGGACATCCACGTGCCTGGAACTGTTTTCATACAGCTACTGCCTTGTCCCAGCCCTGAACTTTTCTGCCAGCTCAGCACGAAGTCTTGAGGAGCTGTCAGTCACATTACTGAGGCTTGGAGAGCTCCAGGCTGGCCAAGTGAGGGATCACTTTTGCCTGTGGTGGCTTTCCAAACTGTGCGACCTACTTCCCAACCTGCCCTCTCTCCTTCATCTGTGTCTGTGCAAGGCAGACAATTCTGTGAAAATGGATTTTGTGTCCTCGTGGATGCAGTTAACCTGTGAAGCAATCTGAGACTTCTTTTTCTAGCATGGGAGTATGTTTTTTAGAGTGTGAGAACTGTTTATTAAGGTCCTTTTCTCTGTGTGTGGTAGGAAAAAAGAATGAGTGCTGAAATGTTATCGTAGTTCATAACTGAGGAGGGACTGTGAACAACAAACACCTTTTCTCTGCAAAAAGAATTTCTTTTGGCTCAGAAAATCCCTGAACTAAAAATTGCAGGTTGCAGGGAGAGAATTTTGGAATTGAGTATGGTTTTGCCCTGTGCTTATCAGAAGACAGGTTACATGGCTACCTTTGGTTTGAATTGGAAAGGCTGCTTCCATGGTTTAATATCAGTTACTCTTTACTGGTACACAAAAAGAAGAGCCCACAGGCTCTTCTTTTTCCTGCTCTGCCTTTCAATGCTGTCCACAAGAGCCTTTTCTTTTCAACTCAGAAATCATTCTTCACAGTCACACCCTTATACAATTCTTCATGCTGCTGCCTATTATTCTCTTTTCTTCTGAATTAAACACAGGTTATGCTTTCTAGAGTAGAATAGTAAACCCTTAACCAAGACTGCAGGTAGTTTTGTACAGCACCATGTACTTAAGAAGCCTGAGGAATAATTTGAAAAAAAACCAGTTAATTTTCCTTTCAGGAATCATTACAGCTTGAACCATTGTTCTGTGGTCTAATTAATAAAGGAAGTTTTCTTAAGTCTTGTAATGCAATGTCTCAGTTTTGACTGAAGGGAAATACAGTTTTTAATGTGCTCTGTTGATTATCAACATGCAGACATATATTGGTCAAAAACTCTTAGATTTGAGCAGGTTTTATAAAATGTTCTTGAGTAGACAAGTGTTACTTCTCAGACTGCAGAATGATGTCTTTCTACATGCATTTTAATTTTTGCCTTGAAAATTACATGGGGACATGAGGAGAAGGAATGGAGAATGCATTTTCAAAAGGGTTTCAAAAGAGAAATAGCTCAAGATCTTTGAACATAAAGAATAATAATGGATTTTTTTTTCTGAGTGTACTGATTAACAGAAAAATGTATTAAGAAATAAAATAGCAATTATGAAATTTACTTCAGGCATGCTACTGCTTTCCTTTACTGTTATGAAAATATTTTTACCTCTTCACCATAAAGTGAGTGTAGATGGGTTGTGAATTTTCAATGTTGTATTTACTCTCATCTCACTTGGGATAGGCTTTATTTTGATAGAAGAGTGCACTTTTCACTATGGTTCTTAAGGAGGTGTTCAGGCTATTGAAAGTAATTGAAACTGCATAGCAGATAAAAATGAAACAAAACTAAATAAAACAAAAAACTCCAGCACTTTTAGATATAAAAAAGGAAAATCATGCTTTGATAATGAGATTCTAAGATTCAGTCCATCAGAAAAACACAGTAACAGAATGTTCTGTTCAGAAAAAGAACAAATATTTTTGTGTTATTCATCTCTGTTCCTGTTCTTGACTTTTCTCTCACAGTCCAGTCTGGACTGTCAGTTCTCATCAATACCACTTCTGTCACACTTCCCTATTGGATGATGACCATAGTTTTAGTCCTCTTTATCTTTCAGACTCCCCAGGGAAGTGGTCCCAGCAGCAAGCCTGCCAGAGTTTGAGAAGCATTTGGATGTTATTCTCAGGCCCGTGGTGTGACTCTTGGGGATTGTCCTATGCAGGGCTCAGGGTTGGACTCGATGATCCTTGTGGGTCCCTTCTAACTCAGCAGATTCTGTGATTCTGTATCACTCTTAAGCAAAACCACTATCCTTCCTGTCATTCAGGCATTAGCCATTTCTGCTCTCTGTGCCTTAACCTGTAAGCAATACCCAAATACTGCTACTTTTTCTTTACAAGTTTTGGTAGCTTCTCTTGCTTCCCACTTAGCTATGTCTTTCCTCCCATCCTACGCTTATCAATGCAGGCTGCTTTTCTTTTACAACTCTTGACACATCAGCTTTTCTCCACCTCACTATTACCACAGTTCATGCTAAGATCACATTTATTAATCTTTTTTTTTCCTCATTCTCCACTCTAAATCGTTCTAATGCATCCAGTTCAAGTTGTTCCTCTTTATTTAAAAGATGTCTCACAGGTTTCTTGCTCTTTTTCACACCTTTTCATATTTTATTTGTCATTGTGCCTCCCAGTATTCTGCTCTAGAAATGTCTTTTGCCTTTGTCTTTCTCTTGTCTGTTCTCTCTCTGTTGGGACACTGTTATTTATTGGTTGCTTTTTTTCATGACTATCTTCTTTTTGTGATAGTTTCCAAAAACCTGTCTTTCCATTTGTATGCATAATGCCTCTGAACTTTTAGTTTGAGTTACGTGCTGCCCTTTTATCATTAGCCAAGTTCTTTTATCATTAGCCAGATAATTAACAACATATAAAGGAGCAGTTGGTACAAAGAGCATGCATTTTATTAAAAATGCTCCATTTAAGACAGTTTATATATATATACATATATATGATGTATACTACACATATATTAAAAGGAATAAAGTTATTATAGACAAATAATGCAACCTAGTGTTCTCACTGAATTCATTCTTTATATTCTTTATTAGTAACTGTTTTGCGAAAGCATTGATAAGAGCTGCATGTACAATATAGCTTGAAAACTATAGCTATGCGTGTATAACTGTTACTATTGATCTAAGTGATGTGCTCTAGGCAAATTTTCTTTTCCTGCAAAGGTAATATGAGAGGTTGATGTGCCCCAATAAGTGTCTCGTTGATAGTTTGATCACACATTTTCTTCCTTTGTAAAAAGGAGCCTCAAACTGTTAACACCACAATTTTCAACTCAGTGAGGAAAAAGGCAGAGCAATGTGTCTGTGGATGAAATAAAATCTGGAAAAGACAATTTTGTGAAAATATATTTCACTAAAAAGTAATATATGACCAAGGATTATTCTCAATATAAGAAGGCACACTAGGGAATACTGCACAGCAATAGCATCAGTGTTGCAGGCTCCTTTAGAGAACTATATAATGAAACAGAAGAGGAGGGTTTTGTGAGCAATTCTTGGTGTAATTTTGTGGTGTACCAGGTATTTATCTCTATGGTTCAATGAGAAAATGTACATGAACTTTCTTGCACCACGTGAAACCTTTAGGTTCTGACACCCTCATTAGTAGCTCTGTGTAGATTAACCTGTGTTTGTAAGAGTATCTTTTTTACTGTAGCAGCATGTTTTTTAAGTCTCTATGATACTGCAGAAGACAAAATGCTATGTACACAGCCAAACTAAGAGTTTTTAAAATCTCTTTAGTTGCACATTGTATTAAATAGAAAAGCTGTTTCCTTTTTTTTTCCTCACCCCTCTGTAATTCAAGCAATTCACAGAAGATAATTTTAAATGTCCATTTATTTTTGTTCCCAGACTCAGTTTTTCCATGGATGTTGGTATAGCTTTAGCTTCAATCACCTAACTTTGCAAAGGAAACTATTTTATATTAAGGGTGATGTATCAGCTTGTATTCTTTTCAGCAAGTCTGTTTGTGTAATATCTGGTTTCCTTGACACTTGCAGAAAAGTCATAACCAAAAAGGCCATTTATTTCCCCAGTGTCTTTTTGATACAATCATGAGAAAAGATCTTGAAAGTGTTTACTGTGTGAGTGGGGTTTGGGTTCTTCAAGAGAGACTAAACTTTTGCTACTAAGAATTTGAAAATCCAGGTGGATTTTCAAAGGTCTTTTGGAAGACCTCTTTCACTGAAGCACTGAATGACAAAAAACTTATGTGGCCATGTAAAAGGAAACACTTCAAAATGAAAGTAAAAAAATAACCAACAACAACTTGAGCTTTCACTGGATATATTGCAAAAGTAAATTTTATTTTCATAGTATATTTTTTTTTCCTTCTACTCTGATGTATACTAAAATGAAGCTAGTACTTTTTCATAATTTTAATCTGGCCTTCACATGTGATTGAATGTATCCTAGAAGAGGTCACAGCAAATGGTTTATTTGTGATTTTTTTTTAGCAGTGGAACAAATAGGTATCATTAGCTCTTAAAACTGTGTGCAAAATAACTAATCTGTCTCTCATCTCACAAGAGCAAAACACTGTAAATAGGATCTTTATTGAAAACTGACAACATACTTATGTTGTGTGAGCAAGATTTTCTGCTCATAATCTTTTGCTGAGAGCAGGTACTGACATGACCTGTATGGAAAAAGGCTGTTTGCTCACTTTGTGAGCACTTTTTTCGCTGGTAAGGAACAGTGGAGTTTAAATGTATGTTGTAGCAAAAATAGTAAATCTTCATGCCCCCAAATATGACCAAAATAATGTATGTGTGATGAGATTGCACAGATTTTAACAGCCCAACCAAGTTTGTGGATGCTTCTCAGCCCAATGGAATAGTATACTCAAAGGATTTCAGTAGCTGCCTTCCAAACCATAGTAATGGTTTGAAATTGCAATTAAATCAAGTGCTATTTATTCACAGCCTTAAAAAACCAACCAAACCCTCCCCCCCAAAAAAAAACAAACAGAAAAAAACCCCAAAACCCACTGAACAACCTAGTCTGTAATTAACAACATTATTGTGAAGATTGAAAGTTTTATGTTGCCTGTGAGAATGTTGTAAGAAGTATCACACTGAATGCAGAGTGTGTTCTTAGGTTATGCATGGGCTTAATGTATAGCAGATACAATTTTATACCCATTGTCTATGACATATAAGAGAGAAACAAAATTAAAAGAGTGCTTACCTCCATGATAAAAGTCTTGGGCACATGGGAAGAAAAATAGTCAGTGAAATAAAGTGGGGTCCAGCATGTTTGTAGAAATTCATGAATTCAATGTTATAAAATTCAATGTTATAAAATGCTGGCATTTTGTTTACATAAAATGGGGTAACAATGATTTTTTTTTTATTTGTATTTGAATAAATATGTATTTTGTTATTAAAAAGTAGGGATTGATAGACAAAAGCATAGTGTAATAACTGTGAATTAAGTCAAAGGACCATATGAGTATAGCATTAGGTAAGTCACTAATTCATACCCCATTGGTCTCTCTGTTTTAGTAGCTGTCATTTATTTTCTTCACATTATGTTTTGCAGCAGTCCAGTTTCTATGAGCAAGAGTATCCTCAGAAGATCTTTTTATTTTCTAATGTTATAAAGTTGACAAAAGAAAAAGAACTTTCTATCTGTAAAAATTATTTTCTTGGCAAATACAATTGATAGCTAAAATGTATGCAGAATAAATCTGTTTGATTATTCACTCTGAAAGAAACTTGGATGGTGACTCTGAGTTTTACAGATCAATGTAATTGCCGCATCTCAAACAGTTACTGGGGATGATTGCTAGAATAGTGACATGGGTTTTTTTAATTTGCTGGGGATTTATTCCTCCTTATTTTGAGGTGGATACAATTACTTTTAAAATCATGGGTGCCTCAATCTTCAGCATTCTCTCCATTGCAATATCTCTCCATCTGACAAAGTGAGAAAGACCTTAGACCTTGAAGAGTTTGGAAGAAAAATACCAAGAAGATAAAAGTACCTTATTCATTCACTCCACTTTCCTACTCTTTCTGCCACTTTGACAAAAATTGGGTCTTACTTTAAAGCCTGTGTTAGAAGTGGTGGTGAAAATAACCCTCTGTAATGTATTTATTTCTGTAATTAGATGGCTGATATTGCAGTAACTCTGGATGATCCCATCCTATTCTGTTCATGATTCCTGTTTTGACTGTCATAGTCTCCAGCAAATGTGCACAGAAGAAGAAAATTATTTTAGTAAAAAGAAAACCATGGGTTTTTTTCTTTTTTTTCTTTTAACTGCATCTGATTTAAGCCAGAAGAATAGAAGAGTCTGTTCTCTTCCACTTCACTCTTTCTTCTTTGGTTTATTATTTATTTTAAAGAGTCACTGTGACTGGCTTATTTATAAGTGCTATTGACATTACTGTGAGCAGCACAGGAGAGACAGACTGACATGGATCTCATGTTTTTTCCAGATGAGGATAGGCATTCACTCAGGTTCAGTGCTGGCTGGCGTCGTTGGTGTAAGAATGCCACGCTATTGTCTCTTTGGGAACAATGTCACCCTGGCAAGCAAGTTCGAGTCAGGAAGTCACCCACGCCGCATCAATGTCAGTCCCACCACATACCAGTAAGTCCTCTTAGCCTTTTCATGCCGTTTTTCTTTCAGCCTGTTTTGAGTGCAGTCTTGTAACATGCTCTGTCCTCAACACATGAACCTCAATAAAAAGTCAAGGCACAAGGGCAGGTGGAAGGAGGTGTTGCGTGGGAATATTGGTCTTTCATTTGCAGGTTTGCATCAGAATGTGCAAAGAAGTTAGGCAGGGGAGACAAGGAGGCATAACAGAACAACCAGCCATTCCTGCCTCAAATAACATGTAACAGAAAAAGCAGGAGATATCTCCCCAAGCACTGTAGTTTTATGCACTATTACAGCTTTTGGCTAAGGATTTGTGTTCCACCTGCTTTTAACACAGTTCATGAAAGGAAGAATATTCCCATTGGCTCAGAAGAAAGTCTTTAATTTTGTCAGTAAGGCCAATCTTTCAGGGAGCTTTTCTGCTTTCTCAAAGACAAAATTTTTAGCACTGTAAAGAGACATTTGATAGAAGCATTCTCTTAATGTAGGAAAAAAGATTGAAAATGGCAAAGCATTATCCCTAGTTCTTTGAAGAAATTATGCAAATAGAGAGAAGGCTTGATTAAATCTGGTTATGAGGAACAGCTCTGAAATAAAAAAAGTGTTCCTTATTGT
The DNA here is from genome assembly GCA_035583185.1 of Anabacerthia variegaticeps. Classification (NCBI taxonomy): domain Eukaryota; kingdom Metazoa; phylum Chordata; class Aves; order Passeriformes; family Furnariidae; genus Anabacerthia; species Anabacerthia variegaticeps. The sequence continues at coordinate 42,024,239 of JAWWEW010000001.1, read as the reverse complement.
TCAAATTTGACAGTTTGACTATTAGAATTTCTCCTGTTTAGATTACAGCTGAGGTATTCACTTTATTTTTTGGCAGGAGATCTCAATCTTGCTCTTTTCCGGTGTTCTGTATCTGAAGTAATTTTCTGAAGTAAAGTTTTGCTCAGGTTTTGAGACTGTGGGGCAAATCTGTACACAGTTGCTCAAACAATATAGCTTTTGTTTAGTTTTTTTTCCTATTCAGAACTGTGAATATCATTATTTATTTTTTTACCATACTTATCTATGTAAATAAAAGTTTCAAAGGGGATTTCTTCATCCAAGAATTGAAGTGTCTGGTGTGTTAAAATATGAAACAGTCAGAAATTAAAGTTAAAAATAATTAGTGCATAAAGTGGCATTCCTCTGAAGTGCCCATTCATTCAAGATCAGATTCTAACAATGGAGCAAGTGTAGCAAATTGAACAAGAGGCAGAACAACTAACTAAGTTTTTTAGGATAAAGTGAACAGAAATAGATTGATACAGTTGTCTGGTAACATGCAAGTGAAAGACAGACCCAATCTATTATTCTTCATATAAAATGTTTTAATTTAAATAAAATTAAAGCCAATAAATATATAGGAAATTTCTGTTTGGAACTTGGTGTCATTTGAAAAGAAATGGTCTTTGAGACCTTCCAGATAGTGTTCTACTGCCTTTGGTTCTTGTCTTCCATTGTGGGATAAGAGAAACCCTCTAAAACACTGTCTGAATAGTCAGCATGAGATTGTTCACCAATTGTGTGCCAGTTATAAAAGTTACACCGTAGCAGGGCATTTATACAAATGTAGTTTTGTTTTCTGACAAAAAGCAACCAAGGCTCTATGACTGGGCCCTGACCTTTCCTTGAACAGGATCAGTACTTATACAGGGATGTTCTCCCACTTGAGATGGTCTTCAAGATGTTCTGAAAGTGCAATTTGTATTTTTTCAGAAAAGAGATCGTAGTGCTTCACAAATGTGGTTCAGGGGTGTGATTTCACTCAGGGCTATGGTATTGCTTGCTCATGTTTGTGTTCCTGAGACCCAAAACTGGTGAGCTAGACAGTTTCATGGAAATATAACTAGTGAGTACTTGTGGGACCAATGATGTACAAAACCCTCTTCACACTTTTCATATCTGGAGCCAGATTCACTTTCAGTGTACTAGTGCCAGTTCCGTTGAGTTTGGTTATGAGTGAAATGACACCTCCTCTATGAGACACAGATTTGCTCATGGTTGAGCAACCTGATCTAGTTGAAGATGTCCCTGCTAATTGCCAGGGGGCTGGATTAGATGGCCTTTAAAGGTCCCTTCCAACCCAATCTATTCAGTAATTGCATTTTCTTTTCATCACATTGCTAATAAAAAGTCTATCTGCAGTCTAGTTTGAGGGCTTCTATATGGACTTTGTTAGAAATCTGTGCTTTTATGCTGTGCTTTGTCTGACTTCTTGTATGCTGTAGCATGGAGAAGACGGCTTCTCTCACCTCTATCTGGCTGCGATTGGTCATACTGTACCGTAGCAAGCCAAATGCACGTAACCTGGGTTTGGAGAGCATTCGTACTAAGTCCTAGATAGCATAATGTGAGTCAGATTTTCTCACCCTGTATATCTTCCAGGTTGTTTAAAAAAAGGGCTACAGGTTATTTTTTTTCACTTCTCCTTAATCCTAGAAATCTAGTAGGAATAGGATCATTTGTTTCAAGATGGCCAGAGTTTCATCTTATATGACCATCATGTCTGCAGTTATCTTCCAGAAAATTTAAAAATTTAGACTGTTGCTTCAAAAAGGGAAGATAGTAGAAAAGTGACAGATGATGTAGTAATACTCTAACATAAAATTGCAAAACAAATCACAGCAAAGTACAGAATTATTGGTATTTATCTGCATTATTGTACTCTGTAAACATTGTGCTGTTATGTCCTGAACAAATTCGGTGCTTGATTCAGAGAATTTCAAGTGCAAGTAACAGATTAAACACATGGTTACAGATAAAGGAAATAAAAATGGCAAGAAAATGTATGTTTGAATGAGAGGCAGTAATCATTCAAGATAAATGGCTAAAAGTAGTGATACTCAGGCTTGGAACAATTATAGACTTAAGAGATTTACGTGAGAAGGTATGTGAGAAGAACATGTGAAGAAGGTCGTTTCAAACTGTACCTTCTGGCATGGTTGAAAGCTTGAAAATAGGCAGGGTCAAGAAATGACACTGCTGACACAGTGGCCAGGAGAGACTGCAATGAAAAAATGCTCTAAGGGGCAGAATTATTCAGAGCTGCAGGAAGTGGTCAAGGAGGTTTAAACATAATATCCTGGTACTGTCCAAATAAACAAGTAATTATCTGATACATCTCTATATAACTTTTCTTAAACATAATTTGCAGGAGTATATATTCACTGTGCACAAATAAAGTGATTCATCACAAACTGAAATGCCTTTGTATTTGACTATATTCTATTAAATACTTCTATTTGATCCTACTGTTATCTAGGAAGCAGTGTTTTCCAAAGTAAATAATTCTGCAATCAGTATGAAAATAGCAGAATTTTCAGTTAAATGAAACTACTGCCATACAAGTTTTGTGCTTATAAAGTATGCAGATACTGGAAACATGTCCAATAGTTATAGCTTTCATTTTACAGTAAAGATTATGCATCATAAAGCGTCATTAGCATTCAAATAATAATCACACTTCAGAATACCTGTTATTGGTTTCAGATACTTCCCTGCAAGCCTGTCATCTGCCTGAGTGAGAATCATAGTCTAAAATTATAAATACAAGATGTGATATTTGTTGCCTAGCAGCAGCAGTGAACCTGGGGCAGCCCTGCTGCAGTTACACCTGCCTGGGCAGAGCTCTGCAATGTGTGAAATGGCACCTTTTACAAAGGTGGACTTCGAATCTGAAACCTCACTTCTGTTTGAAATATCTCATTCTCTTGACTCAGACAGGTCTTTTGACAGAAGAATCACAGAGCTCCATTTACTTTGAATCACTGAGCATTGTGAAATGAAATCACTGGAACAGCACTGGTAAAGCTTCCAGTGAAACATGTGGAAACTGAAGAGGAAGCAGAAGATTCCAGACTGGTCCCTGTTCAAACATATGGACAGGAAGGAATAGGAAAAGAATCAGCTCATGGTTTATTTAATTCATCTACTCTATCCTGAATGGAATAGAATTACCTTATTTTCCAAGCTCTGGAAGGAAGCACAATGAGATTTATAAGACTCTTCAGCACAGAAGAGAGATTAAATACTTTTTAATTCTTTGTTGCAGCCTTGAATAATGATTTTTATGAGATATTAATAAAACATACCCACATTTGTTTTGTTTTCCTAATAGTGTTGCAATGTAATGCCTTGGGATTTCTAAACAGTTATCAAAAGCCAGGTAAACACAATTATTATCATTTGTCAAGTAACTCCTATTTAAAAATGGAATCTTTTTTTCCTCTTCTTTCTACCTCTCGTATTTTCCAGCACATATTTCCCTTGTGGAGTATGTGCTTCTGGCATTAAGTGTTGGGGACAGATACTTTCCATTATCATATGCTGGGTGATACATCTGGGACCTGAGCTCAGGCAAAGATGAACAGCCTGTATCCCACATCTTTATCTTGATTTAGGAGAGAAGGCAACCCAAGTGTACCTCCTGATTGAGCTGTGTGAGATCACTCTGTTCTCTTGCCTAAATTGCTTCTCAGCCTTTAAAATTGATTAAAACCTGCAGACTTTTTGTAGGTTTTTAATATTTATTTCACAGAAAGTTATATGAAAGAAGTTTTTGGTAATTAAGAAGTATTTCTATAAACTCCTTGTAGATTTTTATTTTAATCAAATTCCTTTTCATACAGGTTATATCTATTTATATGTATTATTTTTCCTACAGGTTATGTCTGTGTCTACATCTATATTTTTCTGCCTCATAGGGACAGACCAATAGGTTTCCTTTCCAGGAGTCTTTTCAGATTATTTTAGATTTTATTTCTGAGCATCCTTGAAAAAATTGTTTTTTATATTATTTAGTTCACCACGTATGCTTTCAAGAAATGTTGGTGGACAGGCACTTTAGTTGGGGACAGAATGGGAACAAAGGTTATACATGGATGCAAAATATTATTGTTAGTCTAATTATAGTATTAAAAGTCCAGTTAAAGTGCAGTGATTTATTCTTGGGTTTCTGTTCCCAGTGTCATCTGCTTCCATGAAGCTGTACCCCCGTGTAGTCACTGTGATTTGTGATTATGGTCCTGGGGCCTCTGCTGTCCAGCCGTGCTTGTGCTGCGTGACACTGTATTTTTATTTAAGGTTCCCAGGTAGTTCACTCTACAAAGACTATCTATGTGTGAGATCACTGTTCCTTAGTTAACTCTGTGTTACACTGCAGTTTCACATAGCTAATCTAAAGCTACAGCATGTTTAGGCAATAGTCATCTGATGGCTACACCACTGCTAAAACTACAAAAAATTCAAGTCTAGACAAATCCAGGCAAGTCCTGAGGCCAGCACTGCTACATCAATGCAAAGCCTGAGGCCTTTTACTAGTGATGATGCAACCGTGTGCACTGAGCCTTTTTCTCTAATGTCCCAAACAGAGGGCAGAGACCGGGTATTCTTTTTGCTTAGGTGGGTGAGAAACAGAACTATTAAAAGTCAGAGACAGACGCTCACCATGCTGAACTGTATGGGGTATATGATATAGTCCATTAAAAATCATGGCTCATCCTTTGATAACCTTACTACAGCTGATCTGTATAAAGGAGAAACACCAATACACAAACTTCCATAGTTTCCAAAGTAATACATTCAGTGTGCATTTACGTAGCTAGAGACATAGGGGTTTTTTTCTAGTTTCCTGGTATTTCTTGTATGGGTAGAAACTGAAGGAGAGATTCAAACCCACTAAAGTTTAGAACCAAGTGCACTGATTTTTGGCATTGTATTAGCCTATTCATATCTTTATAAGGTGTATTTTATGAGCAGCCTACCACTATTTTTAAGGATTGCTGTAATAATTTATTAGCTGATTCATATTGAAACCAATGAGATAGTGTATGCTATCAAACAAATGCCCAGCTGGTAGAGCAACCAACAGTTGTGGCCACAGAGGAAGGGTACAGCAATCCATCAGGAGACAATCTTCTGATAGCCTGTTTGGGAAGCCACTAATTATATTTTCCTAATTGTATTTATTAATGGGAGGATGTGAACAAGGTTTTAACTACAGGTTTTACAGTACTTCAAGAGTTAGGGCAGAAAGAACCTTTTTCTTTTGTTGATAGCTATCCTGGTGAAAGGTAGCATTTATGGAAGACTGACCCAGCCAATACGCTTTTCTTCATGCATGCTGTGCTTAGGAAGGCATGCACAGTCTTCTTTGCTGTAGCACATTGCATTTCTTTTAGAAATACTGTTCAAATTGTAATCTATACAGACCAATTTTCCTTAAAAAAATGTTTACATTGAAGTTCGGTTCTGAGTGGGTGCTTTTGTACCCTGATTTAGCAATCCAGTGAAAAGTACAGAAGTCTGACATCTCTGAGAGCTGAAGAGATAAAGAGCTAATGCTGCTTTCCACGGGGTATGGAGGGAGCCAAAATCTTTGTAGGAAGAGTGCACTCAGCATAGATGGCTTTGCAACAAATAATTCTATAGTAATGAGCCTTTGTTAGTTCAAATAGAGAGACTGGCAATCACCAACTGTATGAAGTTTAACAAGGTCAAGTGTTGGATTCTGTATCTGTGACAGGTCAACCCTGAGACTGAGGAGAGAAATCACTGCAGTTACAACTTCCTCACAAGAGGAAGTGGAGGAGCTAACACAGATTTCTTCACTCTTGTGACCAGTGATAGGGCTTGAGGAAACAGCATAAACCTGAGTCAGGGGAGGTTTGGGTTGGATATCAGGAAAAGGTTTTTCACCCAGGGAGTGATTGGGCACTGGAACAGGCTTCCCAGGGAAGTGGTCACAGCACCAAGCCTGTCAGAGTTCAATGACACTCTAAGTCACATGGTGTGGCTCTTGGGGTGTGCTGTGTAGGTCCAGGAGTTGGACTTGATGATCCTGATGGGTCCCTTCCAACTCAGGATATCCTGTGATTCTACGGTTTTGGAAAATACCAGGTTAGGAGTGGGTGGTGTCCAAGTTAATCAACTGTAAATACATGTTTAAAAAATTCTTCTCCCCTGAAATATCAACAAAGACAAGTTGAGAGCAGACCTAGTGCCAGGCGCTTTATAGGAATGCCTGAGTACCCTGACCCTCACAATTTCAGCACTGAATTGTAAGTTGTATATCCAACCACTTGAGTTGAACCCAGAATTTTGAACCTGTGAACAACCTACTATAAAAATATCCTTTGCAATAGTGCCCTGAAAGGAAATACACAGGAGTGATTCAGAAAATACAGCTAAGATGAATGCTTTGGGATATTTTCAGACTAGTTATATGCATATTCCTGAACTGCGGAGGTTGTGTAACTTCAGCTTAAGCTCTATGAATGTGGGATAATCTGGGGACATTTTTCTTAGAGTTTAAGCTGCAACATAATTCCCTGAAGATGAAGTATAAGATTGTGCTCTTAGAGTAGATTGTGCTTTCAGACTTTCACAACAGGCAGTCTGACTGTCCTAAAAAAATCCTCTAAGAATGGTCTACAAGGTGAGGAAACCAAACAGATCTGGGTGCCTTCATTCAAGAGATGTTCCAGACCAGAAGGTTTTACACTGGATCTTCCCTTGAACCAGAGGGCAAAATGAAAAAATTAATTGTATGGGGGTAGAGTGTCTTGATGGTCAGCTTGTGTCCAGCAAAGGTCGTCCAACCACCTTGGCCTTGTCCTTGCTGAGGATGTGCTCTATTCATTCAACTGCTTGGCAGAAGTATCTTTTGGGATTCTTCATACACATGAAAATGAAGACAAGAAGTTTAGAAATGGCCACAGCTGTCAACTCTACTGTTTTTAGCATCATGATTGGCCTAAATATTAGAGGGAAGATTGCTACAGAAAAATGTTCTCACTGCTAAGCACTGAGAATATGCAGGTAACTTGTTTCTTTAGTGTGCACACAAAGCTGTAAGAAATCGGGGGCAATTTCTGAACCATGATATCATTCTTAGACAGGAAAACCAAGTATCAGGACCAATATATTTAAGGAATATGAAGAACCTGTTCTTTAGGTGAATGCTAACGAGAAACCATTTTCATCATGATTAAAATCTTTCTAATAGTATTATTCCATGAGCCAGAATTGTCTTTTTTTTTTTTTTTTAAATATACACTAAGATTAGTAGGATAGAACGTGATCATAAGTAGCTTTCATTAGCATTTGGTAAAGAAGGTGTCCTACCATACTTGCTTGAGAGCTGAAGTGTTATCCCAACAAAGGTTGACTGTACAATTTCTGAGTGTGAGAGGCTGATTCAAGCAGTGCATGTAATACACGGATGTGGAGTCTTTCACAAGCCACAGTAGTGGAGGAAGCTTGAAAAGACTAATTGGTTAGTCATCCATCACTCCTGAAGCATTTCATTGTAACCAAGTTACAATTCACAAAACAAGTGAAAATAAGATCAGTAATAAGTATCATGCCCTTTTGTTCTATGAGGAAAATAGTCTAAAATATCCATTAATCTCAATGCCAGCCCTGACCTGAATCAAAAAATATATATATTTTACAATTTCAGACTTGTGCAACTGTCATTAAACTTAGATAATGTTAGGCTCTGAGAAGGAAAACATTGATTTTTAGCAAGGCCAGATTCTCCACAGTGCAGTTTCGAGAAGAGTGACTGCAGTGAAAGCTTACAGACTTAGGTCAGAGAGTTCTAAGATTTCAAGTGTTGTGTGCAGAAATCTAGTTTGGGAAGCAGCAAAGAGTTGTTTCAGTGTATTAAACCTGTAGTTTGGAAATACAAAATATTTGCTGCAAGCATTGCAGAGATGAAAAGGGAGAAGCTTCTCTATAGAGGCTTCTGCAAATATTTGTATAATTTAGAAAAGATTACACTATTTTGATGATAAAATTGACAATCTGGAAAACAGATTATGACCTTCAAACCACATACTAAACAAAGATCGTCACAGAATCCACATTGGATTTATAACTAAGTGGTTATTTGAAAGCTGGAAAGAAAATGCCTGTATATTTCAGTGAGCTTACACAGATTGTCTCAGCCAAATCCCATGAAAAATACTTAGTAAAGGAAGGGCCATTACATGTGCTGAGAATCCTGGAAAATTCTCTTGGCAACAGGATTTATTCATTCATTCACTTCCCAGAAATCAACTTTACAGACACTAAATAAACTGCTTGTTACAAAATCCACTGAAACTAATAAAGTCCTTCCCAATAATGTTTTTGACCTTCAAAGTGATTGACAGAAAGAATAAATATCTTAGGAGGAGAAAAGAGGAAAAATGTTTTCACATATCCAGCTGTGCTCAGAATTTACCGTTATCTCAAAACTTCTTTTTTCAACACTGAAGGGGTCTGAATATCACTAACTTAAATTACTGGAAGCAAAAAGAAAATATATGGAGTTATTTTCTTTAGTTCAGCTAGTTTTAAGGAAGATCCTTGATAAAGAAGTCCCAAATTTTCAGATCTAGCCAGACAGAGATTTCTCCACTGTGGAAAGGATGAAAAATGGCAGAAGGCAGTACAGCCGGGTCTGCGATGTCGGACCACTTGAGTAGGCGTGCTGGGAGGATGACTTCATGGCCCTCATGAACCCGTATCTCTTTTTGACCCTAATCAAATGGCCTGGATTAAACCCATGGGTACTTTTGATGTAATAGTGTCAGATTTGATTCTGGGTTTTGTTGAAGCTGGGTTTGCTGTGTTTGAACCTAATTTATGAAATAGAGTACTACTAAGTATGAGAAGGGCATGAGAGCTCCCAAGCACTGCCACCTTTACGCCTACTTTCCAACAGGAAATATGGTGTAGTCATCACTCTGAAATGCTAATTCCTGCCCAACTGGCCAGACTGGAGTGTTTTAATTGAGCCAAATGATGTGTTATGGACAATGATCATTATGAATTCGGTTCCTTTCTGGTACATTACTTTCTGAATGCTGACACTGATGTTCAGAGAATGTTTTTTGGGGCCATCTCCACAGCTGATGTCAGTCAACAATGCCATGCTGTTGATGGTCGTAAATTTGTATATATCGACTGAGGATCCTGACTTAGGGTTTTTTTAGATGTTGTAATACTGTTAACTCATTTTTCACTTGGTACCACATGGGAGCAACCTCTTCCAAAGAGACATTTCTGGAATGTGTTTTACAGTTATTTATATCCCTCTATTGTTGTTTTGTTCTTTTTTTTTTACTAGGCTTTTGAAAAAGGAAGAAAATTTTATTTTTATCCCTCGTTCCCGTGAAGATCTTCCAGAAAACTTTCCAAAGGAAATTCCTGGGATCTGTTACTTCCTTGAGGTCAGAAGTGGTCAGAAGCCGCCAAAACCCTCCATCACATCTGCCAGAGTGAGAAAGGTTTCTTACAACATTGGCACCATGTTCCTCCGGGAGACTAGCCTATGAGGCCTGCTGCAGATCAAAGACTTGTCAAAAAAGCACAAGCCCAGAACTGGGTCATGACAGGGGAGTTGGAGGTTCTTTGTATTTCTCTGCCTTGTTCTGAACAGGCAGTAAAAGCTCCATGTAATGTCAGGCAATAACCATTTTAAAAGGTGGGTGACTGCTGTCAATAAACAAAGTGGAGATAGCGAAAAAATATTAAACGATGTATTTCCACTTCCAGAGGAATTTCTTTTGTAAACTTCAGCCTGGCCCCTCTATGGCAAACAAAACAAAACGAAACAACACCCCAACTCTGAAATTAGAGGTTGGTTTTGTTTTGTGCAGAAAGGATGGTGGTTCTCTGTAGATTTGCACCAGCTAAGCAGAATTGAGAGTCAGTTCTGATTATGCATTCCTACATTTAATGTGTTCTTCAGTAAGGTAATGGTGTTTTTTAACTTTATGAACAAGCATTTCATACATATACTGTAGATCTGTTGTAACCTTCCTGACAGGAGGAATTATGATTCAATACAAATATTGTAGGAATTTTACCTATTTTTATACATATTTCACTTTCTGGATAATTGCATTCCACATACTGTAAGTTGAGTGAGCTTAGATAGCTTGCCAGAAGAAGTTACTGTATATTTCATACATTGTACCTATCAAACATATTGTTATACAAGTAGGAAGAAGGCATTTCTTGACTTTTTTTGGCAACAAAAATATCAGTATTTTACAGGAAAAAAAAGCAAACCACTTTGGTAAATCTCTTTACCTGATGTTTATGCTAAAGTTTTAGATGAACATCGTCTTCTTATATAAAATAATGTTCAGTATTTGTCCTACAGTGCTATATGTCCAGTTCCAGGACAATGCAAACAAAGTGCAGAAGATCAATGTGTGGACAAACAGAAAAGTTCCCTTCAGTAGAGCTTGTTTTCTCTCTAAATTATCAGCCAAACTCTTTTTGGCAGAAGCCCTGAATTTCTTTTTAAAATTTGGTCTTGTGAAAACTTATTCTGAGAAATTCCAGCAGACACTGGAAGCTCTCTGGATACTGGTTTTCCACATTTTTTTTTTTAATAGGACTTTTGCTGCTAGTCCAGATTGATTATTGAAAATCCAATCTGTTAATTATGATTGCTCATTTGGAAATTTCCCCTATTGCTGGATTGGCTTGAAGGTCCCCTGCTTTATCTAATGAAGATGAAAAAAACAACAACAAAAAAAAAACACCAAAAAGAGAAAGGCAGTACTTTCCCAGGTTTAATGCAAATGGCAGTTCAAGATTTAGATTAGTCCAGGTCAATTTAAAAAAAAAAATCCATTTCTTTGCTGTTGAAAATTAATATAGTAGTATTGTCTTCAATTAATACAGTTGAAGCAAGATGTGTATCTGTCCCCTAATAGGCACATTTTCATCATTGTTTATTTCTCAGGTTTTCCTTTTTAAAAATAATGGCAGTTTTCCTCTGCAGGTGTACTGCCTTTGGGGTCATACTGAAGTGGGCTGATGTTGTTCTGCACTTCCAGATTGTTAGTTAAAACTCGTGCAGTGATTCCAAAGTGGCTTAGCTTTATGTGGGCCTACTCAAAACTCACTGTAATCAAAGGTAAGATTCAACAGCATTGGGAGGCATGAGAAACTTTGCATTTCTCTAATCCAGTTCAGAAATGAGTTTGGTTATGGATTTAGTAACCATAACATGAGGCACCTTATGAAAATAAGTAAATAACTTTCACCATCTGTCCAGATTATCCAGTTAGATCCTTCTGTGGAGGGAACGACAGTTCTGTGTTCCATGGCTTTGATCAGTGGTCCATATGAGTGTGAGAACAAGGCAGCATGGCAGTGCTAGCCTGTGCTGAATGTTTCCAGCTTCCTTTTCATGCAGCTTTTCTGGATGAGAAAGGACTGTCGTGAACCTATACAGCCTTCAGCACATAGAGGACATCTGAGTTTATTATGCAGGGGTGGGTTTTTTCTTGCCAGAGAAGTGTAGATGCATGAGAACTAGCCCAGAAACAAATGGAAATTCATTCACTTTCTAGAAAAACACTGATATTAGAGCACCCTTGGGATTGGAGGAGTTAATCTTTTATCTGCCTTGATAAACAGCATCTGCAGCTCTTTGGCCTGTCTGAAAAATGTCTTATAAAAACTATTCAAGCTTGAGGTTGCAGGATTTCCATCCAAACTACAGATCTGAGAATTTTCTGCCCAGGATAACAAGTTCTAGCCTATAGCCATTAGTTTGCACATACACAGGATGTAGCAGGCATTTTTTTCCTGGGAACACCAGTGAGACATGCAAGAATCATAAATGGATCAAAGTTCATGTTTCACCACTGAAAGAGGAACGCTACTTCACAGCTAATAAATATGTGGTTTTGATGTCTATACCTAGTTCCCTAGAGTGAAAATTTTCCAAAGAGCCATCAATAGATTGAGATTTCATTCTGACTTCATTGGCACGTCCTCATTGTTCAGTAGGTGCTGATGCCAATCTCTCTGTCCAAGATCTTTTTCTCTTCTCACCACCCATAGTGCCGTATGATGAGAACAAACATAGAGGTTCAGACCAAAAGCTTGTGGCTCAACAACTTGTCTCTGACAGTTGCCAATAGGAAATGCCTTAGGTTAAGTCTGTGGCTGACCTTAATGGAAACATTTTCATGGAAGATGATGGAGAAATGCTAATTTTACTAGCAAATTGAAGAAGCAATCTAAACCAGTTTGTATCACCATCCTCATCCTCTCATAGAGTCTTTATTGTATAAGGGAATTTATAATCACAGAGATCAGTGCAAAACCTGAAAATTGGTGTCAGAACCACCATGGAAACAATGACAGTGTTTGCAAACAAATCATCTAACTCCCCAAACTAGAGCAGACTTATTGTATAAGAATATACAGTCTCTGCTTTTTATAAGCATGTGTAAAGGTAACATACTAGAACTTCAGCACTGATGCTAAGTATTATGTTATTGTTTCTGTGTTATGAAAAGGGAAATTATTAAAAAAATATGGGCTCTCTAGGGACATTTTTCTATGTCAGTGTGAGAAAAGTATAAAACAAATTCTCAGCACTTTTTAACTTTGTAGCTGTATCTTCTGCCTTCACTATTAAATTGCAAGTTTATTTTGTTGGACTCCTTTATGAAGTTAAGTGGAGTTTATTATCTAGATTGATCCTGAGATGTCAGTTGTGTGGTAATCAGACTCTACATCTCTTCAACAACACTTACTTTTAGTGATAGGAAAAATGTTCTCATTTGCCTGGCGTTGTCTTAATAAATAAAAAAGTTCTCAGAATATTATACCTTGGGATGATGCAGTGGAGAGGTTAGAAGTTCTGAAATGGATGCAGAAATCATATACTGTAGCTGGAGTTTTCTTTCAATATTTTCCTTCCCTGAAACAGATGATCTTTTGTTCTTCTGAGTAAGAATGTACATGCTTGTGTGTCTTCATATAGCTGCGAGTAGCCACATCTGCTCTCTTTAGTTTCTATGCAGAAAAAATCCACCCCTCTGAAGAGAGAGGGGGGAGATCTACTACATATTGCCTGTGCAAGGCAAAAGAAAGCTGATGTGAGGACTGTAGCTGGGGTCATCAGTCTCTTTTCCACAAACCTGTTCTGTGCAGCTTCCCTCTGCTCCAGGCTCAGAGAGCCGAGAGACAATGAACTGATCACAGAAACAGATCCAGTGGCCATTTTTTTTGTACAAAAATCACAAGGCCTAAAAGTAAACAGAGTCAACAGTTATTCCCCCAGAGCACTTTTTACAGATCTTGTGTCAAATTTTTCCGTCTGATTGAAGCTCCCCATCACATAGGCTTTTCTGTGATCCAGTGCATAGAAGTCAGGAATGCAGAGAAAGAAGGAAATAGTGATGGAAGTGGATAAATTTTGTTCTGCATCACTCTGGCAACATTAGCCATTCAAAGACAAAAGCGTCTGCATGGGAGAATTGCCTCTAAGCCAGGAGTCTCCAAGTGTGGTTTTCTTGCAGGATCCCAAAGGATATTTATTTTTTAATTCCAGAGAGCAAATAGTCATTAACTGTGATTGTGGTTTTGGCTTCACTGCTCATTCCCACATCCAGTTTCAGATCTGAGTCTGTTTAGAAAGGCATTTTGAAGCCTGGAAACATGCCTCTGCAAATAGAAAACCAAAGCTTTTAAAACCTGGGAAATTTTGTATGGGAAATGCCTGTCCTGAAGAAATCCTTGCGGTTGAGTCATTAACAGGTCCTACTGCTGTCCATGAATGCATATGCCATTTCACAATGCTATCTCTTCCTGTGCTTACGGTGTTCCCTACCAAGCCTAACAGCAGGATCAGGCGTATTTAGCATCACTCTTTTTTTTTTTTCCTGTATAAAGGAAGCAGTGCAAAACCGGGGCATGTGGCATGTATTTAGAAGTATCAGCACTGCACTGAGGCTTAAACTCAGATAACCAGTTTCACATTGTATATTTCTTGCTCTGAACAGTAGCTTCTCCCAGGCCAATTAAAAATGAAAGGAAAAAGATACCACACAAAACTGCTGCGTTGAATTGCAAATGAGTCTGAAACCTGCATCGGTTGTTGGGGCAAGTTTAACTGCTGGACAGTTTTCAGATTCTTCAGCTGCCACAAGCTGTCACACTTGCATGCTTCATGTGGACCGTTCTGCCAAGAAATCTGTAATCCAACAGCAGCATTGCAAATTTAGGATATTTTCTGGGTTTTCCTCTTCGGGTCTCAGGCTACTACCTCACTTCTGCTGAGATCTCAGTGCTCACTGAGGAGAGTTAATTCCCTGTCCTACTGCAGTCTCAGAGCTTCTGCCTTCATTTTTGGGGCCTGGTGATCTTTTGTAAAATTCTACTTGTGTAGTATTGGAAATAGCAACATGCTTAAATTAGCAACAAAACAAGAAGCTTAAAAAAGCTTGTCAAACTCAGAAACAGTTGGTTCTCTTCCCTCAAGGTAATACATTATTCATAGTAGGATTGAGGGTGCCAGTGACGGTAGAGGCTGTGGATGAATTGAAAATGCTGAGTGTGCTGGAGACTCAACAGGCAGGAGTTGATCAGCTTCTGCTACAGTTCATAATTCCATCGTTTTGCATGCTATGTCCTACTCTTGGTCAGGTTTCTGCTATTCAAAAGACCTCCACTTTCCTTCCCTTAACACACTGTATGTGACGTACATGGTGAATAATTCCTATTATTGTTCTTATTAGCTTACATTGTTGACATGGTTGCTTATATCTAAAGAATAACTGGGGATAAAGGGCTGATCTTACTCTTTCTTGCAGCAAAGACAAAGGTTGCTACAGTGACATGGCAGGCACTCACATCTGTAGAGAGGGAGAAGACTGCAGTGCGGGTTGTCCCTGGTGGATTTGGGTGAATTCAGTGCATTAATAGTCCATGGCATGTTTTTAGCTTTCATAAGCAACAAATTTATCTGTGCAGATAGGAGTTACTCCTTAACAGCGTTACTAATTTGCAACGCATGAGCAGGCTTACAACAAAAATCTGTAAACTGTTTAACCTCATATACATGGTTGATCTTTTGCGGCTTGGCTGTTAATCAAGCACGAAAGCAAGAAAAATGGTGAAACTGAGGAATGCAACAATTCAGTCACAGGCAACAGATCACTCACCTCTGCAGATGCTCACTTGTTCCTGTGACTTAGTAAGGTTGACCTCCAGTTAGCTGTGGTCCACTGTGTCACTATAGCAACAAAATGGCCTCTGAAAAACAGCATGAGGCATTTCAGTCTGCTTCCCCCTGGGGTGGGGTTCCAATTAGAGAGGCCAATACAGCATGTGATGCAAAGTGGCAACTTTGCTGGCAGCCTTAGAAGAAGGATCAGTGGAGGCAGATGTTAAACCAGCTGTTTCCTCCAGGGATTTTAGTTTCCAAAGGTAGAGTAAGGCTGAACGTGTTTTATTTTGGACAAAAAGATAATGCAGAATTTCAGAGAAACCAGTGTCTTCCCTGGCTTCCAGGGAGACAGCAGAATTAATGTGAATCAAGAGGGATACACTGGCTACCTTGGCTGCAGCAATGCCTTCAGCTTTCTGGGCCACTTTGGCATTCCAGCAATCAAGTTTCCTCTGAAGACTGGGGGACAGGTAAGTATTTCAGGAACTTGTCCCTTCTGCTCTAGATAACGGCATGAGGCTGCCTAAATCCTTGAGTGTGCTTAGCTTTCTCAGTGACCACAGATGGCAACTTAGACTAGACATCTATTTTTTAAGATGGCCAAGATAAGTGAGATTGATCCCACTAAATTACATTCTTTTCAGCCCAAGTGCTGTGTCTTAGATCTTCGAGGCTTGCTGCTTTCCAGCATTTTGCATTGGCCAAAATAAAGCCAATCAAATTAAGTGTCAGAGGGATAAATAAGCATATTCCAGGATAAATAAAGGTTTGATATGGTAGCCATGGTGACTGTCAAGAATATGGGCTACTGCAGTTTTGCAAATCTCTACTTCTAGTGTCTGAACCCTTTACATGTGAAACCAGCACTGCCAATCACAACTCCTGGATGCCATTAGGACTGTGCTTTAGCAAAGCTTTTGAGCTTTGAGCTCCTAGTGCAATTATGCAAAACCTCTGTGCCACGTTCACCTGAGCTGTACGCTAGAATGCCTCCATAAGCCTTGTTAGTTATCCTGTAGTAAGGATGGTGATAACATGTATAAATTCTAAAGACCAGAGAGATAGTTGCCAGGTTATCATTAACATACATTTTTTGTGCTTTTGTGAATTTGTAGGCCCAAAATTAACTTTCCATTAGCAGAAAGTCTCACATTGAGCTACTTGTTTTCTAGGTAATTATTCCTTAGCAATACTCTGTAATGACTACACTTGAAGCAATAAGTAAAGCCATGCTAATTTCTTCTGTGTAGACTCTTGTACAATGCCTGTCACCTTAACAAACTGCCTTCTAGCAGAACATTAAATGGCAGAGTAATGCCCTGGCATGTACCATTTTTCCTTCCATCGTCTTCCTCAGGGAAGAAGAACATGAAGTGGAATAATGTGATTTTATTAGGTGGTGTCTTTTTGTTAGAAGCAACATGTATTTGTAGTAAACTTACTTAAATAAGGAAAAAACATAGATCAGAATTAGAAAAGAGTTTTGGTTTTAAACAAAGTATTCTAAAACACTGCCCACTAAGTAAGACTGGTCTCACATCCTAGAAACAAGAGTAGCAGTAAGAGATGTAAGACATACCCAGGAATGATAAATTTGAGCAATAAACCAGGCAGGTATATATAATGGATGACTTCTGCTTTAAACACAACAGTAAACAGACGCTAAAACTGATTAATGCCCAGAGAGGGCAAATACTGTTTAATCAATTTTGGCATTTGTTTATTACCAATACATCTCTAAGGTTTTATTCTTTTCCTTCCCTAATGAGATTGGAACATACTGTTAAATCAATATCAGATTTTCTGAACTTACTGCAAAAGAACAAGGTTAGGAATAAATAACTATTAAGGAGAGATTCTTTTCGAAGTGAGCCATTGCATGAGAGAAAAAGAGTCACTGACAGGTATATTTATTTTAGGCGTTTCTGTGGCACTTCTGGTAGATTAAAATCATTCTGAAACTGTGCACTTAAAGCATGGCTGCCCAGTTGAGATTATTTGCATTTGCTGAGAAGAAGGACGTAAAATTTTTAAAGTCACATAAAGGACATGCTTCTCAATCCCATTTTCTCTGCTAAAACAAAGCCTCTTTCTGACGGTTGAACCAAACTTTGCTGAATGATCCTGAGGTTCTGAATGCGTGGGTAAGTTTTGGAAATATGGGTTGTAAATCCATATAATTTATATTTCTTTGAAATGTTGTTCATGGTGTTGTATAAAAGCAAATTCTAAGTATCCAACCAGTGGCAAAGGTGCATTTTTCTATTGCTAACCTGTGCTGGATGATGAAATGGGGAATTGCTTCTGATCTATGCAGTTTTTTACACCTTTTTTCAAGGTGATGCTCCCAGATAAGTTGCTGTGAGTGTATGAATGTTCTGATCTTCAGCGGGGATGGGACTCATTACCCACATTTAAAATGTTCTGAGGGATTGTAAGGGAGAAAGGACTGTTCAGCCAACTCCATCCAATTTAGCTCATCTACTGAGAGAGTGTCAGGTGAGTCTAAGATTTACTTTCTCATTACATCTCTAAGTTAAGTCCCATGTGCTTCTCAGTGTTTAATTGTGTAAGCATTCCTCTCTGGAAAGTTCTTGTAGGTCCTGCAAGTGTATAGATAAAGAAGCTAACAGAGAGAAAGTGTCTGTGGAAAGCAAAGTATGTGTGTAGGAGAGAGCAGCTGTACGTAGAAGTGTTGCTGTTAGCTTTCATCTGTTTGGAAGCTGGATGACCTGGAGATTATTCATACATACTGCAAGAAAGTACTATACATAATGTCATGAACATTCAAGGCATAAGGATGAATTTTAGAGTCCATAATCCTTAGATCTTTGGTGGAATTGCATGAGAAATGAACTAATTTTTAGTTTTTTACTTTAAATTAGGGTTGAATCTCTAGTTGCAGAGAAAAATTGTAGTGGAAAAAGAAAGTCTAAGAAGTTTAAATGCCAAATGCAAAGTGTTCTGCTTTTTTGTGTTGACTTTTCTGGGAGTAGGATTAAGAATTTCTGTGTGAGTTTCAGCATTGAAAGCAAAACTAAATGTGAAACAGTGTAAGTAAGGGACTTTGCTGACTGCTGGCAAATTGGACATGATAGGAAGAATGTCTTTTAAAAAGTATGTAGGGATAAATGTTAGCGCTCTAAAAAAAAAAAAAAATGAAGCTCTTTTGTAGGCAAATAATGTTTAGAAATACCTAAACTGAAAAAAGCTTAGAGCACTGTTGTATCATAACATGTAAGGTACAAAGTCTGTGAGTTAATCCACAGTTCACACCATTCCTTCCAAAACAGTCCTATATATGGAGTTTTCAAACACACATTCAACCAAGGGTTGTCTGTAGTTAATTTCTAAGGGAGCAGTATTTCACCAAGCACCTTCTGCAAAAATGCCACACAGATCATATTAAGTAAGGCCAAGATTTAACTCAGCAGTTTTAGAGTCTATTAAGAGATACAGTGCATCCCAAAGCAAAGCTTTAAATATGCTTACTGACAGAACAGCATTGTGCCTTTTACTGAAGTCTAAACAAAGCCCATTCTAGACAAAATTCCCACTACATTTATATTGCCTTGGTTGAAGATGAGCGCTTCACTAAGTTGCAGCCATTAAGGTCTTCGATACTGAAGTATTGTTTATTATTTTTGTATCTCACTCTGTCAAAGTGGCCCTGGGATCCATTATGCTCTAGAGCACCAATGGTTTGGGGAATTGCTGTAAATTTGATTCAAATTCAACTAGTCTAAATATAGATAACTAAAAATTAAGTTATTCAGGTCAGCTCCCTCTACGGTCACAGTGCAGAAATCCTGGCATTCAGAGAATTAGCTTTCCTGGAGAAAGTCTTCAGGATGAGATTAACCACTGTCTCAGATGTGCTTTTGTCTTCTCTCCTGTCTATTTACTGCTTGATTCCTTCCTGGAATAGTGGCAATTAGCAAGGTACTTAAGGGATCAGTCCCTTACAAGAATGAATATCTGGGGATTTTTAACATTGAAATGATCGTTTTTCCTCATCATTTTTCTCCCCCCTGAAACAGTATTTAAGTTGTTCTCTGCAATCACTTGGGAAAGAACAGGGGAGCAGAGGGCGAGGTGCTGGCTGAACATGCTCTCACTATGATCATATTTGCTAAAGCTTTTATCTGACCTGTCCTAAATTGTGTTAGTATTGTTACACGCTTGGAGTACCCAGATTCTCTGACAGGATCTTGTGTCAGGCTCTGAAACAGACATGAATGGGAAGGACTAAGGCTGCCATTCTTCTGTACTGCTCCCATACTTCCCACTTCTGTTTGCAATTGCCAGTCTAATCCATAGATATCTGTGGTGATTTTCACTGCAGTCATGGTCATGGAGGCCGTGGGAAACTTCTTGGGAAGCATCAACAGTATGCAGTCCTCCACACTGTGAACTGTCACTCTCTAGAGAAAAGGGATTAGAAATAGTATTGTCCTCAGAAGCTGAGAAAACTTGCAGATTTTCCATGTACAGTAAACAGTTTCTATAATTACCAGGAAAACAAAACAGAGAGGCAGAGTGGTGCAGCAGGGACATCCCATCTCATACACACTGCTGTGATAATGAAATCCAAACCCTGCGGAATTGCAGGCACATTATTCTCACTTGCTTTAAAGGTCAGCTAAGAAGCTAATTTCTCAAATGGGCTCATAGCTCTGAGACAATGTAACACTAGTCATTTCTTCCAACAAATTGCAGTTGTCAGAGAAACTGGATTA
Source organism: Anabacerthia variegaticeps (assembly GCA_035583185.1). Taxonomy (NCBI): domain Eukaryota; kingdom Metazoa; phylum Chordata; class Aves; order Passeriformes; family Furnariidae; genus Anabacerthia; species Anabacerthia variegaticeps. The sequence goes on along the minus strand of JAWWEW010000001.1, from coordinate 42,004,286 downwards.
GTAGCTCACGGAACTAAAAATAGACACTATGGGCTTGCCAGAGAAGGATGAATTCAGTAACAAAGGTGAAGATACATCAAAATGTCATAACATCTGGAGAAAAAGCAACAAAAAAATGCTCAACTGAAAGCAAGTTCCCCATAAATTTACATTAAAAATAACCTGAATAACAAAGCAGAAAAACAACAGGGTTTATGCTTAATTCTGTTTTATTCACCTTCTAGATCCACCTTGCAGTTTCTGCTTTATCAACTGAATCAGTTCGGCCACAGTCCTTTCAAAGTCATGTACATCAAGTTAGGCACTGAAAGTCATGTCAAAGCCATGATTTGAATACTGGAAAAGAAGAGCCTTTGGCTTGACATTTCTATCTTCTTTATGGGAGAGAGGGGGAGATAATTTATTGCTTAATTTATTCAACTGAAAAATAAAGACTAAAATTTCCAAACCCAAACCTAATAACAGAGCTACAGGGAAAGCAAATTTCCAAACCTCAACATACCTGTACTAAAAAGTGGGTAATTATTTTCCATTGCCTCAAACATATTGCATTTTAAAGAATTCTCTTTTGTGCCATGATTTTGAAAATTCATGTTGCTATATTGCTACTTGCTTGGATTTAACAAACTGAACAAAACAAACCACTTCTTTATTCTTCTTCAGTTACTTATGTTCCATAGCAGAGCAATTCCACTATTCTGCATATGACCCTGAAGGAGCAGCAGTGCACTGCAGGTAGGGAACCTCAACCTGTCTGGTCAAGGTGGAAAGTTCTGCAAGGTACAGGTTGGGTTTCAGCTGAAGACAGGGCTACTATTAGTTTCATGCAGTTTCAGAAGCAGACCTATGCATAGTTCAGGAGTACTCTTCACCACTTTCTTTAGAAATTCTTTCTGTGGTATGTGTCTTTTCTGCACAGCTGCTATAAAATCTCTGCATTTCATATCTAAGGCATCAACAAATGTAGGGTATAAATAATAGCTTCTGTCAACAAATCAAATCACTGTGAAAAATATTTATAAACTATCTATGATCATTGTATTTAAAATATCCTATAAGATACAATCCTTTTTGCAAATTCTGTTGTTGTAGGAGCCTTTGGTCATCATTATAAGAGAGGTCAAGACTAATCCTGGTTTAGGGATTTAATTAGCATCAGCACCATTTATCTGGCATTCACGGTGCACCATTATTATCGTGGCATTAAGGTTCAGTGGTGAAACAGAAATGTCAGGATAAGCAGCACCAGCACTTATCTGCATTGCACATCCTACGGATTATGTACACATTCCATGGCATACTTTGTATTTTATAGAACATGATATGACTGCTTAAATATGTAGAAAAATAGTTAGGGATAAATAATACAAAATATGTGCCCATTCCCTCATAGCCGTCTTGAGATGTGTTATCACCTACCCTTGGGATTGCTCTGTACTAAATCACGCACCTTTGGCATCCATCCTTACTTCAGTGAAAAGTATGACCATCATCATCCCTTTAGTTGTTAAATTTCAGTTGCTTTAGAGCCCAGAGATTAATGGCACAGGTACTGTTCAGCCAAGTATTTTAAAAGGATAGTAACTGTTTGGGTTTTTTCTCTGAATATAGTGGGTTCCACCTCTAGGACTGACTTTGCATTCCTTCCTGATGTGATATTAATCTTTCCTAGTTTACTAAAATTCTGCTAAAGTTCTTTGCAAGATCACCTAGTGTTTTGAAGATGCTACGTGTATTCTGTTTGTGCAATTCACTGGTGTAACATATAAATATTAAGGCATTTTCAGATCACCATCCTGAAGACCCCAACCAATGTTTCATAGCCACAAATAATCCCCTTATTCTCTTTGCCATGGTGCTCTGCCTCTGTGACCAACTTTAGATAAGGAACTGAATGCTAAATACTAGAAATTATCTTGTGGTTCATATTTATATATTTCAGTGGGATGAATTTGTGATAAGGAGATACTTTTGCAAAACATGCTAGTTTTATTGACATTAACCTCACAGCCTAGGCCCATCAAGTCATAGTTCAGTCTCTTCCCAAAGCCTTTGAGAGCAAATTGAACTTTGCATGTGATATCTCACCTAGAAGAACTAATAACAAATTTTCAGTTGTCTGTCACTGTGATCCTGACTCTCCCATCTAATCAGGAGTCATGAAATTCATGAAACCATGAATAGAAAATCTCACACTTCTGATACTTGTATAAAAACTTTTTTCCAGGAGCCAATTCTGACACTGGTCATTTAACTGGCAATTCATTCAGACTCATCTTCATTTCCCCAGCAGGTAATGCTAGAGGAAAGTTAACTTCAATGCCTTAGAGTTTTATCTTTCAAGTTTTCCCTTTAATTTCACCGTTGCCAAAGTCAAATATGAGGGCTAATTCATGTCTAAGGTGATCACAGGCATCTCTAATAACAGAACCAGACATATGTGAAGACAACTTGTATTATTGTAGGAAGATGGATGCTCATCTGAGTTCATGCTGCTCAGTTCTAGAAGTCGGAATTTCAGGAAGAGTTATGAGTCACACATTGTTGGTGTGTCATTTACTGAGAGCAGACTGAGGGATGGAAGTGCAGTGGAGTGCAGTTTTATTCTCAGTTTTATGAATGCTAAGAATTGCTACTTGTCTTGTTTCAAACTTCTCTGTTTTGGACGCTGGATAAAAATATTTGGTACTCCTAAAATGTGAAAAGTGATCTCAAAGTCTGCACTCCTGTGGAATGGAGAAATCTCCCATGGGTGCAAATGCTTTTTGTGTAGCTCTGTAATACTTTTTTAGTGTTGTCTTGTAAAGCTTCTCTGAAAAGACTTGTACAAGCATTCTGCACTAACAAGATTACAACCTTGCACTATCAACAATGGTTGCTTAGCATTAAAATAATCTTGGATGCCATTAAAGAATACTAAAGCTCTATCAGGGTTTAGAGCACTGTGATGTTTGTGAACAGAAGCTGTTTGTATAAAATTTCTTACAGATAAAGGATAATCTAAGTATTTCCATTTTAGTAATACAAAGAGGAGGTAAGGTGGCATCCCTAGACACTTCTGTCAACTTAATGGTTAAGATATTAATTTTAGTACTCTGTAAATCTGAACATTATTTTAAAACATCAACCTGCGATCTACTGGAAAAGGATATGGCAGGTTAGATGTTTTAAGGTTTTGCTGTCACATGGCATGAACAGAAAAGCTCAGAAAGCATATAAGCCAATATCTTCCCACACGGAAACCAAGGGAGTAATTGCCAAATTGAAACTGGTTACTTGTCCTGTAACTAGGTGTTCACCTAAAGGAATGCACCTGCCAACAGAAGCAGAGTCCATACGAAACTTTCACATGCTGCATTTCAGTTTTTTTATTGGGATTTGTTTGGCAGACTTAGTGGTCTAGACGTTCCAGTAAGTACCTCTGCTTGAAAGTTGCTATTTGAGTTATGATTGCTTCCCCAAACCAACTGAATTTCTTAATAACCAAAGACTTGCCTACTTGAAAAAAAAAAAACAAACAACAAAACAAAACAGTAAAGTTTGGTTCTGTCATTTGTGTCTTTGACTGTGTGCAGTTGAAGTGCATAATGTGTGTACTAACCAGGCCTGTGCTGTGTCATTGAGCAGGCTATTCAAGGCCACAGCACCAGTATAACACAGCAGAATTCAGTATTAATCCCTCCATGGGAACACAAGTCTATGTAAAAAATTGACGTGCCATATGTGTAGGCCATGGGAATATTGTGTGTGCAGTGAACTATATATGGTCTTAAAAGCTTTAACATTTGTACTGCTCTTCCTATAACAATGTATGTCTTGATAGCTGTGACCCTATGAGCTTCTGAAAAAAAAAAAGTGTAATCTAAAGTTTATTCTTCTTGTTTTAAGATCACTGCTTTGTGAGTTACTGTTTACACAGCCCTGCATACAGCAAGGGGTCTTTCTTCATGTGTTGCTGGGAAATGGAAAAGCAGATGCTATTTGTAAATCTGGCAGGCTTACATAGATCTGTGAATGCCTTTACTGAATATCCTCCTGATAACCCACTTTGTTTTTCTGGCAAATGCACACAGTGCCAATAGCCTGGGCCTTCTTTAGAAGAAACAAATAATTTGTTAAATGGCCTTGTTTTGTTCTGCTTCTATTGGTACTTCTTGATTTTATCTTTTTGCCTCCTTTTGAGTAGACTTTGGCTTCCAAAGTGTAACTGAGGACAAACAGTTTTCCTTCTTACCCTTCTTTTTTCAAAGCCACTGAAGGCCTCAAACAAGAAGAAAAAACTTTACTCATGCAGGTGTGTTGTTAACAGGTAGCAGAAGGATAAAATAGCCTTCTAAGAGTACTTCAGACTATCTTTTAACAGCATGCCTGTACTGTGTTGTGACTTGACAACTTGCTTTCGTAGTGTGACCTGCTATAATAGTGTTTGTTACAATGAGGTCCTTTTAGTTTGTCCTAAAAGATTTTACTTGTTTGTCACCATATTAGAAACATAATGTGCACTCTATAAGAAAAGCAATATACAATATACTATACATCTATTTCAATGCCTCTAGTTTTAGGCTAGTATTCATATAAATGTTTATAATTGAAATACAGGTTTTCTTGTTCTTCACAGGACCAAGCAAAGTTTTGCCTTGTCTAAATACTAACAGTTGTCTAAATACTAACAGTTACATTTCTATTCAACAATTACTCTTTTCTTATGCTTCTGGTTAACTTGTGGTGGACTCCATCCTACTGATTCCCCATTAATGCATCTGAAAGGGAAAAGTAAGAGCTATTTCAGTGCATGACCTTTGCACAGTACCTGATTCATAAAGAAATAGATCCAATATTTCATTTATGAGTTACCGGTGATCAGCAAAATCACAAAACCCCTTTGAAGTTCAACTGAGTAAAGTTCCTCCATTGCTTATTCAGTTCCACAGTTTCTTGAGTCACTATAACAGATATATTTGATGAAGTCTTTGCCATAGATACTGACAATATCCTTTGTAAAAAAAATGTTCTAAGTTTTGATTCCCGCTTTATATGGACGTGTACTGTAATGGAGAAATTATCTGGATTAAAAAAAAATCATACAAATTTTCTTCAAGACAGTTCTCACTTTATTTGACCTCGCCTTGTGGTAGGTAGCTCACTTTAATTAATTTTTGTCATATTAGAAACACAATATCCATTAAAAGTGTTCTCCAGAGAAACTCCACTGAAGAACGTTTTGCTCTTGATTGCAACCAGGGTACCTCTGTTTCAGAGCTAAGTCACTGAAGAGGTGATCAAGGAAAACAGAATATTAAGACAAATTGAGACATTTTACGCAGAAGAAATGTGGATATATGGTTAGAAACGTGCTACAACAGGGAAGTTAATGGCTTGGGTTTTTTCCTCATTAACATTTGCTGGTACACATAAGAGCTGCTCGTGAAATATTTATTTCTTCACTCACAGTCTTTCTTTTGAAACCAAAAGAGCTTCAAAGCAAAAAAAGTACCTGGTTACTTTGTATGAATTACTTAGTAAATGCCATCCGGATGCCCAGTCCATCCAGACTGGCTTTAGTTGTCACAGAGGTCACTAATTCATTGGAAGTCATTGACAGAGCTTTTGTAAACATTGACATTGACAGTGTTTTGTAAACACAGTAATAACAGGATACAAAACGCACCAGTTTAGTTACTTCCTCGGCTGCCCAAGATACTGACCAGACTAGTTATTGTTCTCCCATTGCTTAAAAAGGGAAAAAATTAGCTTAAGTCTGTGTCTTTGTTTTAATCAAGTTCTCGTATCTGAAGACTCTATCTGGTAATATGTTGCAGATTTGTTTTCCTATGACAGAGAAGATAGTTTATCTCTTTTGTAATACCTTTTTTTTCTGTCTGGAATTCTTTGACATCTCTTCAGCCATGTCAGTAGCTTTGTTTGGTCTGCTTGATGGCTGGAAATCCTCAATAAAGGCCACACTAAAGATGTGCAGAACAATTATTTATCTCAGGTGAGAAGTTTCGTATGGATATTTTAGGTTTACTGCTGGGGGCAGACCAACTTTTCAAGTGCACTGGGATCACCTTATACTGTAGAGCTGATGTGTATGGGCACATGTTGACATATTGCTCAGCTAGTGGAGATACATGGTCATGCATTTCAGTATGGCAATTCCCTAGGAAAAATGGAATTTGCAGCATTTGGATTTTCAGATGTATGTGATTTGTATCACCTGCTCTCTCTCGTGTCATGAAAACTGGATATATAAGAAAATAAGAGGGAAAAACCCACCAAAAAAACTAGTGAGGGCAATTGTGAGGCAGAGTTAATTTCTCAAATTTCATGTTCCACGTGAGTAACCAACACCATTCACATACAGTGGTCAACACTGATCATCCATCTCACAGGGGTTGCATCATCAGTTTCCATAGATAAATTTTTTACTGAGTAGCTATAATACTGCCATGGGGCAGGAGGTGACTGTCCTTTTTATAAACCACTGTTGAAAGATTGGTTGCTGAAATGGTCAATACCCAAACACCCTGCTGGGACTTGAAAAGTAGGGTTCACTTTCCAGCAAGGTTTTGTGGTAGGAACTTTGAATGCTATTGTGAATCAGGACTGATCAGTGGTGGTCCTAAGCCTTCACAAATAAAGCAGATTGTTGCAGCACAGTCAAAACCCTGGTCAGTACTGCCGTGCCAGAAACCCCGTGTTCTGAACAATTGCAGGCTTCCTACCTCCTGGCAATTCTTGCAAAACAAAACCATGTGGCTCCTGTTTTACATAATAGGAATCCTTGTTTGGGCTAAAAGTCTGCAAAGAGCTCTGAGACTGTATCCTACACCCCTTGCTGTGCAAAACCGTCATTGGTCTGATTTTGCAAGTGTTATATTTACTGGGCAGTGCTTAGTCTCTAAACAGAACCATGGTCCAGCATGCCGGCGTGTAGCACATTCCATCTAGGAACAAGACAGCACTTTTCCCTGACCTGCATTTGGATTTAAAGCTTAGTTCCACGGGCCATTTAGGCTGCAGTCCCATATGCGAGGGCCAGGCTTTGTGCAAAGGCTGTGAGCCGGGCTGGGGGCACTGCGGCCGTACCTCATCAGGTGGTCATAGCGGGGGCTCGCACACCCAGTGTCTAATGCAGCATCCCAGATATCTAAGGACTTATTTTTCCACGCATTCTACACACATGCCTACGTATTTTATGAATCAGGTCTGTGGTCAATGTTTTGAACAGCTCATTTGCTGCAGTTTCATGGGGTTATTATCTCTTTGGTTTGCAATGTAAATAATATTGTATATCTGCTACTTTATGATACAAATGCCATGTGAATTGCTTATTTTTAAAATGTTACAGCTCTGTTATGGTTTACTTGCAATGCCATCTGACGGTATTGGTTTGATATACAATGTATCTGTATGGCATGAATGAAATTGCTTATATTTTGCAATGTCAAATATTTTATTTTTGTTTTTTAAAATGACTACATTTCATCCTATGCAGTTCCATAAATGTTCCTTAAGTGGCTCATTATGTCTGAAAATATTGCTTCCTCTCCAGTAGTGCAGGCATAAAAGTAGTATTCCTGATCAAAATCACCGGATATATATCATCTAGAAATTTCAGATTAGAAATATATGTACAAATATGTAAACATTTATAGTTATTGAAAACATCTACTATCCCTTCCTTGCTTTTCATATAATTATACATTTTAATCATTTTGTATACTTTTTATTTGTAATTATTTGTAATTCATACACAGTGTAAATAACATGTTTCATTATGCAAGATTTCTAGATATACAAGATTAAAAAAAAGCTGAATTTGTATATGAAAAGAAATTGACAGTAGATTGGAATGACATAAAGTGGTGATGACTATGATCTATTTATACTGTTCATTTCCAAATTGTCTGTTAAAGAAAAAACATTTATTTGCCCTTTAACGTCCAACCATTTATTTGCAGTATATTTACATCAATAAATCATGTAAAAGTCTATTAAAAGTCGTGACGCATTATTGAAATTTTCCCTTTTTCTGTTGATGGCTTACCTATGGAGACCAGAATTTAAGTATGCTAAAAACCAATTCAATGGATACAGTCCAAAAAGTCGGGGATGATATTTGTGGAAAAGAACCTCTATACACTTCTACATCTCAAACCTTCCCTTATAACCCAAATCCAAACTTATTTTTAAACAATAAACCAGTAAAATACATCACAACAAAAGGCTAGATGCTTAAACAGATTCCATGTGATATGTAAACACATTCCTTGATATGTAAGCTTTGGTTTTGGTGGACATTGTCATGTAAAAATCTTACTAAAGCCTTTCTTCTCAACTGAACTCTTGGAATTTTGAGGCAGAGCTTCTTAAGAAATATAACAGATTGTTGGAAAGAAAATTTCTGGTTCGGGTGACTACGACAGCTGATTTCAGTGATTGTTCAGTTCTTGGTTCTGTAGGACAACAGAGCAGAACCAGATTTCAGCCCCAGAGAACAAAGTGAGAAAGCAGGTGATGTTGCAGTGAACTATCAGCTTATTGCTACCAACACAAGAGCAAAGGAAGTTGGCATGCTGTAGTGTCATCAGATGTACAAATACTGCTCATGTTGCCCACTCTTCCATTGCTTCATCTTTTCTATAACCCCAACTGAGAAAATGACTCATTCGGCTCTGCTGTTTCTTTTTGCAGAAGACCATTAACTAGAATTGGTTGGAATATTTTACAGTGGAGTGTGCTACTGGGAGAAAATGGAATTTCAATTAATTCAAAATGTTAGTGGGGGGTTGATTTCGACATCTTTGTACCAAGTGTGCTTGGCTTTTACATGAGTAAAGCTAAAGCTAAGGAAGGCCTAAGCTCTCCTAAAATTTCATTGAATTTTGCCCTTGCCACAGCTGGCTTTAAGCCTGGTGAACATTTTCTAAGAAGGAGAAGGGTAATTTGCCTGTTCCTGTCTTCAGTTATTCCAGAAAATGATTTGGAATTTTTAGATGGGAATTTGAATAACCATGGTGTGTGGGACTAAGGTCTGGTCCACAATATATTTAAGAATACTGTGTGTCAACTGGGAAATTATGACAAAGACAATTCTGAGAGTCTTCTTAGCTGGGTGAGTTACTCTTCTATTAACAAAACGGTACATTTTGAGATCTCACTTTGTCCAGTGGAGTTCACTTATATGACTCTATAAATGTAAGAAGTGTAAGGAATGCCTTCATCTTAATGCCCATATACAGTCCAAATAATTCCAGCACAGAGGGATACAATAGGAATAAAACATTTTGCAGACAAGGACAACAATTATGAACACTGTTGCATATATTCCAGAAATTAAATAGGCAAGAATTGCTCAGGTTTGAAAAGACATGACTATGATAAAGATCTCTGAATAGTATAGTGAAAGGGTATAGAAAATGATTATTCTGTGTTTCTTACAATGGCAGAATTAGAGGGATTTCGATGAGGTTATAGGCAGCAGATTAAAAACAAGTAATGCAAGAGAAAGTACCTTTCTTTTCATAAAGGGTGTAATCAAATTGTGATTCTCAGTGCCAACAGAACATTTAAGAGACTAAAACAGGAGCAATTAGGAAAAATGATGAAGGGTAGATTCTTCAGCTGATTGGAAACATGTTGAACTGTGTGCTATTGTCAGCTCAGGATGGCACTAATCCTTTGTTGAAGGAATCTGGGAGAGTGTCCCAACTAGGGGTCTTGTAACACATTTTTATCTTCTCTTTGTGTAGCATTCCTATGGATGTTGTTGCAGACTGGTACCTTTTTAGGAAAAGTCTGGGTTTATATTTTTATATGGGACACACTGGATGAAAACAGTCCAGGATGATCTGCAGGCTGGGGGAAGAATGAGAGGAAGATAATTTGAAAGTCAGACCAGCATCAGGAGGAGATAATGTAATGCACTGGAAACTTGCTGTTAATATACAGTCTGGACATCAGAGTTGGTCAGGGGGAAAGAGGTGGATTGTCTTCTGGGAGCAGGAAAGACCATCTGATCATTCCTCATTAGGGGTCAAATCAAAAAGGAAGATTTCTGCTGAAATGTCTCAGCCTAAACAAGATTAATGTGACTTTTCAGAGCACTTTCCCTATTCCTAGGAAGAAGAAAGAACATGTGGACCAAGGAAATAAAAGAAGACACAACAATGGGCCGAGATTATGTTACATGAAAGACTTGGGGGTCTTTCATCACCTTGATGGGGAAAACACTCCACTGTGTGTCGACTGTACCTGAATACCTGGAGCAGAGGCATTGTGGGATGTAGTCTGAGACATTGTCAATACCAGCTTTAAGCAAAAGGGATTATAAAGTTTTCTTACATGTAATACACTTACTTGATTTCAGTCCAGAGGCAGAGAAAAATAGATAACAGTACTGAAAAAATAAGCTACTCTTGTAGGTCAACATACTGTATATAAGAGCAGATCACATACCTTAATTCCGTTTTACTGTCTTCCTAAGATGTAGGCATATGTGAGATGCACAGGCTAAGTGGAACAGAGTCTGAAGTTGAGGACCACTTTAATCCAGTATTTTCATTAAAGGTCTTAGTACAGAGGAGAAATTATATCTGTTGATGGCACAAAACAGGGAGTTATGAACACAAGAGCCAAATGAATAGGGGAAGAATGGAGCAGCCTCCAGACTACATAAAATAGAAGTAGGATGAAAGGATAAGTAATGTCTGCCAGGATTAATTGCAGGTATTCCTGTAATAACTGAAAACTCATAATTTAGAAATGACAGTAGAAGAAAAAGAGATAGAAGGGTACTGACCGAGAAGTGTATGATTATACCCACTAATGTCATCTGAAAAGAACCAAGTGTAACCATGAGAGAACTGCTTCTGATAGATACATGTCATTGCATAAGGTACTTACGGGATCATATCTGGAATATTATATGTAACTCTGATTATTTGCATTCAGAAAATTACTGTATTCTCGGGACTGACAGCAAGGTAAAGCCTAAGGGAAGTATAATTATTTAATTAGCCTGTTTATTTTCCAGTGGACTATGCATCTTTTAACGGGCATACACATAAAACATTTTAAGTTTGTCTGATATAATAGTATGCCTTTGAGTAGAGAATATAGGACCATCAAAAATGTTCAAAGTGCTCACATTGCTTTCTGCTCTGTAGGTTAAGGAGGCACAAAGTGATGCAGCAGCTTAATAATACAGCCAAGAGATAGAGAAATCTGATTTACCAACTGGTGTATCTCTTGACAGATCCAGGTTGTGGTCCTCTTTAGCTTTTCCTGGTTTAGGTGGGGCTAGAATGAACAGGCAAAGGGCCTTCAGCTGTTGCCTGTACTAGTGATTTTTCTTAAAAATGTGAGAAAGGAAGTTAAATATAATTTTTTCTGCAAAGTACCTTGGTGTAGCTTCCCAAACACAGACCTTTTCTGCATTTGAGGTGCCCTAGTTCACCTTGTTTGACCTCTACTTCCTACATTGCCAAAGGACTTCTATAGGTCCTGGGCCATATTCACCAATGCCACATTGATCTCTTAGATGCCACGAAACAGCACGGTATTCAGACAGCTGAATTAATGACGTGATGCTGAGTTTATATTGATTTCTCAGATAAAAATATCACAGTTTGAATGAAAAACTAACTAACCAGACTAAGTTCACAGGTCCTTCTTCCATCAGTGTATATAATTACTTTTACTGAAGTACATTCACAAATTATAAATTAAAGCTTTGCATATGTTCCAGATATATATTAATAGAAGTTTCATTAATATTCCTAGCATGGTAATATAATGATTTGAATACCTTTACAAACAAGTAAAACCGAACTATGCTTTTATTTATTTAATTTGTCTCTTTAATTCTATGGAAATAGACATAGTATTGTTTAATTTGCATTTTGCCTCCCATCTCAGTTATTTCTGCAAATATTAGTCCCTTGCTCTGGCTGCTATTTCATGTATAATATGCCTTATTGTAATTACTTCCAGAAAAAATCAATATAATCCTACAGTGCACAAATCCAGATAGACTGCTTGTCCTATGGTGTCAGTGAAAGAAAAAATCTTGCTTTTATTTCATTTGTCTGTCCAGAGCTGACAGTCATTACACTTTGCAGTGGTATGAGAAGCTGAGGGCAATGCTCTCCAGCCAAAACGAATCTTGACTGTGCTATTGGCAAGCTACAATTCCCTGTCACAACATCCTGTGATTGGCAGGATGTGGCTGCTCGGAGTTTCACAAACCTTAGATGGTCCCTCCACACTGACAGTGGCCTGGAGATGTGTCAGGTAAGACACAGACCTTTTGTCACACCTGAGTCATTACAGGGCAGATCATGCAGGTTGTTACTGATGTAATTTCCTTATTCCAATACACGTATAAATACTTCTTCCCAGTTTTAGGACTGAATGTTGCATATTTCTTTTTTTCTTTCTTTTTTTTTTACTCTTTCTTTCCTTTTACGTACCTGGCTTGGGAAATGCTAACCTGGTTATGACAAAATATTTAGCTTTGGTTTTTTTTCATGAGTGCTGGATGCATTTACAGGTCCTAACCCCTCCAGTTTTTTCAGGTCCGAAGATTATAAGAGAAGTTGGCTTGATTTTTCATTTACATTACTAAGCACTCTATTATCAGAACTCCAACAAGACATCTTGTACTAGATATCTCAGACTTTAACAGGTTTTTCTTCCAAATGGATTCAGAGCTTCTCCAGTTCTCCTACTAACACACAGAAGCATTAAAAAATCCTCAATGCATTGGAAAAATGCTCTTCCTCACAAGAGGAAGCAGAGGGGCAGGCTCTGATTTCTTCTCTCTTATGCCCAGTGACAGAACCCAAGAGAATGGCATGAAGCTGTGTCAGGGGAGGTTTAGGCTAAATGTTAGGGAAAGGTTCTTCACCTGAAGAGTGACTGGGCACTGGAACAGGTTCTCCAGGGCAGTGGTCACAGCACCAAGCCTGGCAGAGTTCAAGAAGCATTTGGACAATGCTCTCAAGCACATGGTGTGACTCTTGGGGATGGTCCTGTGCAGGGCCAGGAGTTGGATTCAGTGATCCTTGTGGGTCCTTCCCAAATCACCATATGCTATGATTCTCCAACAGCAGAAACAGTCATCTGACACAAGAGTGCCTAGTTTGGAGTGAGAGCCACATCTTCCTCTCATCTGTCTGCTGAAAATACACAGCAGAGATGAAACAGGCCAGGAGATTCCTGGAGTATGTGGATGATAACTTCCTGACAGGCATGAAATCAGGCTTAAGCTGGAATCTAGAAATGAGCTCAAACTGAAATGAGTACAAATCCATCTGAAATAGTAGTCTAGAAAAAATGGAAGATGGAAGGAGATGGAGTATAAGATAAACTGAGTAGGACTTCCTAAGAGCAAAAGAAGAAAAGAGATGCTGGTGTTGCCAGTAGAAAACTGTTCAGAAATCTGCTATCAGGAGATGCTGAGCTTCTGTTTAAATCACGAAATAGTAATACTGCAGCCCATTATATAAATCTGTTGCTGAAAACCCATCAATAGCAGTAATAATAATCTTGAATTCCAGGATAAGCGGGAGTTTAAAATTAGCTTGAACATTGAAGAGTGTAGTTTATAAGGAGAAAAGAATTATCTCTTGATATCTGTGCTAGCATCCAAGGGAGGAAGACAATTTTTTCTGCCAATGAAGAGAAGGTTATTAGTAGAAAAAGGAAGTCTTATTCTTTGCTTTAGACTCATATTTATTTTATATTAGAATCAAGTAAAATTCTTGCCTGTCTCAGAAAAAGCTATGAATTTCTCAGATACTCTGGAAAATCAAGACCTAATCTATTTTAATTGTATGTAGCAGATTATTACCTCCAGGAAGTGTAATATAGATTACTACTTGGCCGAGTATTTGCTACGTGCTCTGGGTCAAAAGGAGCATGTGTAAATGTCAGTGGTGTAACTGATCTGTGACACTGGAAGTGTGTGGTAAATCAATATATTCTTAATTACATTTCCTTGAGGCAATTATATAGAAGTCAGAGAACGATGGCATATTTGGTTTTAGCATCATTTATAGAAGCTTAACTAGTTCATCAGTATATTCGCTGACTGCAAATCATTAAAAAAACCACCAAAACCACTAGAGGTTTTCCCACACTACTCATCTATCTGAGACATTCCTGGTGGAGATTGTGAAAGGGCCTTTGGTCACACCCACACGTCACCATGTTACTGTGGCAGGTACTCAGAGAGATGGTGGCATTGGGGTTCACCATCCCTGTAGAGCATCCAGCAGGCACAACCAGGAGGGGCATGCAGGGGCGAGTGCTTTTGTTTTGCACAGTGCTGTCTCCCCTTCTCTTGGGCACTAGAGTATATCTTTATGGTAAAAACTGTTCATCATGACATATCACATCAAAGGGGTTATAAGTTAGTGAGTGCAGGCAGCTCAGCTTGCTGCCCATCTCACTGCCCCATGAGAACTTCTCTGCCTTAATCAAAGCAATACCCTTGCTCATTTTCTTTCCTTATGTAAATAATTAATGCCATGAAAATGCGTTCCTTCTTTAATCTGTGCGCTGCAATTTCCATTGTCACTCTGAACAGTTAGGAACTTAATTCCTTAATTATGCTCCAGTGTAGTCAATTTTGAAAAATGTGGGATCTCACTCAGGAATGAATAGATGAGTGAAATGACTCACTGATTACACTTCAGGCATGCTTGCGAATTCCTCCCCCCTCCCCACACACCTCAGTAGATGGTGTGGTGTAAATGAAGAAATGGACCTTGTAGAAAATGGTCTTAGAAAGACAAATGTGGTTGTGAAATGCAGTAGGAAGGGAATATTTATGTAAAGGCTAGGAAAACAAAATAGTTGTGGAAAAAAAAGAAGGAGAGAAGGCTCCAGTTACCCAAAGTTAAAGTATACAGAACTATTCAGAACTATTTTAATAGCACCTGCGGCAGGGGTTAAGAAAGCAAACAGGCGACAAGGAGAATTACAGACAGTAAGTGAGGAAAAGACTATTCTGCAGAAAGACTATTCCGTAGTCACACCAGACTAAGGAGAAATAAAGAAGATGACATAAAGACAGGGAACACTGTCCTCCTGGTGAGAGTAAACATGCTTTTATTTTTCGTGCAGATTCATTATTTTTTAATGCAGTTTTATTTGCCATTTCACACAGAAAAATGCTATTCATAATTTAGCTTTTCTTTTCTGTGTGTGGTCGATTTGGTTGAGCTGAACTTTCTTCGAATTTCTCTGTAGCAACTTCCGCCAAATATATACATAATTTTTTTTATTATGTAAATGTTTGCTTCCTGATTATTTACTGAACATGACTCATGACTGCATGCTTTTTCGGTTTTACATATTTGGTGACCATTTCTGCTACAAAGAACGTTTGCCTTAGATAATTCATTTTCACAGTAGTGAAATTATAAAGAGCCATTTCTTGGCATATTCAGAAACTGAAAAAAAAAAAAAAGATTCAGGGCAAGTACTTGGGTGAAGTGAAAAAAGAACTAGAGAATAAGGTTCAAACAGATACGGCTTCAACCAGTTAAAAATATAAGCATAATATGCCAGGACCCACCATGGATAGTAGAGTAATGAGGAGCAAACCACACCAGTATGTGAAGAGACAACAAGGACAGCAGAATTGCCACCCCAACTGGCTGCTTTCAAAATGGCATTGCAAGTTAGGAGGTGCCAGGGACATAACCAGTTTAAAGGCTTTGCATGTGATCTGCAGAGTTTAATACAAGCACTTCATCAAGTCTTGTCCAAAGAGCTGATTTGCCTGAAGGCAAATTATCTTAACCAGAATAAGGTCCAGAGCAGAAATTCACTTGCTAGAATATAGCAAGAGGTGTCAGAAGTGTTAGTGCCTTGGGAGCAGACTCATTTTTCCCTCTGGCTTTCCTGCGGACCAGTAGGGAATTTTGCTGCTATGGAGCCATCTCTGGGCTCTTTGCAATTCCATACCCTGCTTGTTCACTGCCCACTCATTGCCAGGAGGCAGAGAAGCAGCCCTGGCTGGGTGGGTGGCTGCAGCAGCAGGTGATACGAACACGGTCCAAAGACAAACACATGCTGTGACATCCTTGTTGATTCTTGCTCCAAGAGAATCCATATCACTTAGCCTGATCTTCTTAATTCTGTACAAAAATCCTTGGCTAACAGTTTATCATCAAGACCACATTTCTTTTCTCAGTAGGAAATGCCTTACAGAAAGAAAACCAGGTTTAGTTTAGAGCCACTAGCATGGACCTCTGCAGTTTCAAGTTAATTTTTCTAGAAAACAGCTGCATAAACACAATAATCCAAAGCCTGTAGTACAGCTGGATAATTTCTGCATCAGCTTAACTGCAAGATGACACTGGATGTTTGAAAAAAAGTAAAACAACCAAACAACCACCAAAAAATGCATCCATTCTGTGGTCTCCAGACAGGGTACAGAACTCAGGTCTGTCAGCTCTTAAAACTGGAACATTTAATTGTCCTTCGCCACAGGATCAGAGTAAACCCTGGCACAGACAGAAGCCCTGGTAGGGAAATGATGTTTCAGGCTTTTATTGCAAAGGACTAAAATAATAAATAGTTGGATATTAAAACCATGTACCAGGCACTGTTACATTAGCAGGTTTAATAAGGTTCCTCAGATATTACTTTGTTGTAATTCGCAAAATGACCATGACTACATTAGGACTGAGCTGACTACTGTGTTGGTGAGATACAGCTATTGCTTGGTGCATTTGCTGTCACCATGGGCTCACAGATAATAAACATAATTACCTCCATGGTACCAGCCAGTGCTTCTCCTCACATAAATTATTTTGCATTAGTGTGACCCATCCTCATGTGGTGTGCTGTGCTGTTATCGTAAGTCATGATCCTATTTCAGCACAGTATTAGCTGCACTGTATCAAAACCGAGGAACTGTTGAACACAGCTCATAGAAGAATTCAGACATTCATTTTATTGCAAAAAGGGAAAGATTTGTTTATTACCAGAGCTTTAAGAGGGTCCTTGCATTTTTGTCTTGATAATGTTGTACAATGTTTTTCCCTATACACTGTTGCATAGGCATACTCATCGAATCTGATTTACGCTTCTAGATTTACACATATATCTGATTTTCACTTCCACCCCCTCTCCTGGGACAGTCTAGACAGCTTTACAAGATTGATAGACAGGAAGGTATCCTGAAGGCTGCACTTCTCTGTCCAAAGCTACTTAGGTGTTTAACAACCTTTGACAATAGCACTGAATCTGGGGGAGTAAACTGAGTTCTTAGAGATGGCACAAGTTCTTGAAGAGACAGCACTTCATCAAACACACTCAGCTGGAAACTGAGTGTGGTCTTGCACATAATGCATAGTATCAGCAAGCTGTTAGACAAATGTCAAGTTAGCTGATCTCTGGGAGCACAGCTGTTTCTAGGATCATCCTTTCTTCCCTGCTTGCTAGTATAACTTTCCTGCTCCAGACCCCTCATTGTCTAGTACCAACAGCAACACCATTTTCCAGAGCTGAGGCAGACAGATACACCTTATATTCAATCTGGGGCAAGGCCTGTTTCTAGCAACATAATCCTTATTTCTGATAAGTGAAGGTAACAGTGCCTGACTTTCTATCTCTGTAATGTTAAATCTTCTGAGAGATTGCAGGGTTGCCTAGATCATTCTCTATTAGTGAGACTGCAGATCTCCTTTCGATCTCCAGTCTGACAACTATCTACTTCCTATCAGCACCACTGGGTGTCCACCAGGACTTACTTGCCAGTCGCATGAAATAGGGAAAGCTTGTTTTCCATGTCTGGATGTTGGCTGCCTTCCTGAAGAACTGCTACCAGGATTCTTGGTAGGATCCAATCAGGAAGGTTTGGGTGTAACCCATGCTGTGCCTGACTGGGCACCAGCTCTGTACAGTACACAGATTTGACCAGAGAAAACAGATATCACACTTACCCTTGGAGGACTTACAAGAAGATCCCTTTGCTTCAAACTGCCTGGTATTCATCAAGGACACACTCACAGTTTGTGTTTATCTGGTGAATTAAATTATTTGTACTCTTCCTCTTATCTGTTGTGGGTTTTTATACAGTGAATTTTTCCTTTGTGAGTCTTTTAACATTATTATTAAGAGCACAAGGCTTCTCGGCAGGCTGCAAAAAGGAAATCTCCACTGGCATAAACAGCCCAGGCGCCTCCAGTTCAGGCTGTGAAATGGCTGTCAGCATGTTTCTCAGAGTGGCCTGCCTTTATTGTTTAAATTGATAAGCAAAATCCTTGTTCTTCAGAAATATTTGTAAGTCTGAAATCATGCCTGAACTAGAACAAAAGAAACCAAGCAAATAAGAGTGGACAGGAAAGAAAGAGTATTTTACTACACAGCTAAATAAATGGCATTTTACATTGTCATTAAAGCAGTGAAATATTTACTTGATTTTCCTTTGCATCAGTAATTTAGTAGATCCGGTCTGACAAAAGACTCAGATACCAATTTCAGTCCTTCCTTTGAAATTCTGATCACCAAATATATCTACCATGGCAAGAGTTACAGTATTTAACTTGTAAGTCTGATATAAAAATGAAACTGGAACTTGCCCTGTAGTTGAAACTGTGGTAGTGGGGATTTGCCTGCATGCACACCCAGTGCACTTAGCCATTTGCACCCTGGGGACTTCAGGAACTCCCCAGACAGGCTCTGCATAGATGAGGCACAGGACTGGTTTGGTTCAGTGGACTAATGTGCGACAAAGTGCTCAGCTGAACTACTGGCTTCACTATGAAATATTTGACCAATTTTGACAGCTGCTCTCCAGGGAGGTTTGAACAGCCCTGCAGACTCCCCCTGGACAGCTGCTGCTGTGCACAGACCAATGGATAGAAGCTGCTGTTTGCCTCTGCCTGCTGAGTAACATCCCAGGTGGCAACTCCAGCCATACCAAAGATACTCTGAGGCCATTCGTCCAGCAGAATTGACCAAACTGTACACAAACAGGACACCTGCATGGTCAGTAGAAGCTGCTTTGGCAGATGCAGGAATGATCACACAGAAAAGTACTTTGTACATAATGAAGACAGGAAAAGCTTTTGCATAGTTTAAGAAAATCAGGAGGAATGGACCTTGCTTATGTGGGTGTTACTGTATAGGACCATAGCCCAGCTGGATATGACAAAATCTCCATGAGTACAGTTTGGGATGTCTCACCTGATCCAGATGAGGATGTTGCTGCAATGACCCCCATCACCAACCAGAGAGAGACTGGTCATCCTGTCTGAGAGATTCAATTTCCCTTCTGACTATTATCCTGGGTAGAGATCTCAGTAAATCAGTTAATCTAAAAAACATCCTCTGCCAGTATCCGCATCACTGTGGCAGAAGGTTTATCTTCACATGCAGAAAACTAATGAAGTCTTCATGGCAGAGACCTAAAAATAACTGGTATCTCTCAGAAATGCCATAATAACCTTAAACCAATTCATTTTAAAAACATTAATAAACAATAGTGGATGTTTTATTTTCTCACAGGTTGTTAAGCAATACTGTAGAGTTTTACAGCACAGACAGCTCCTTACTAAGTTCAACTATTTATGATACATTCTTTATAATTTCTTCCCCCATTAAATGTCATAGTATCTTCTCATACACTTGGGGTGAAATTCATATGCTCAGCTGTCAGGACATTGCTACTCCGTTAAAATTTATTACCCCTCCAACTGAAGAAAGGCTGGAGGTCTGATCACAATGGATAAAATGAATTTGCATGAAAATAGTACCATAGATATTAGCAGTTGTCCCACAAATATTAATTGGGGTAGCTTATTTCTGTATTAGTAACGATAAAGGTTGACATACTGCACCAGTGTTCTAGAACCAGCTGGAACAATGCTAAGAGAAAAAGTATATTGAATTCATATAGGTTTTAAGTCGGAAGAAGAAGGAAATGAAAGAGAAAGAACTGGCACAGATTCAACCATGAAAATTTTCCTATCTGATACATTTGCACAATTTTAGGGTACAGCCAGTCTTATCGACATGAAGAAGCTTTACAGGCTTTTTCTGTGAAAAATGGTTCACAAGAGCCGATAGTGCTGTGCTGACATTTCCTCTGCCAAGTGGGAGAACTGGAGACACATCTCCGTGTTAGTCCAGGTTATCTGCAACTGCTGTGGAGTTTCTGAGGAATTTCAATGAAGCTTGATGTCTTCTGGAAGGAAGATATTCAAAGCTTTTTGAAGGTTTTCTTTAAAGTGATGAGTTTGCTGTCAGCTTTCTTCTGTTTCTCCTTCAACTTCTTGGGGCTTAGTGAGAAATACAAGGTCAGTTACCAAGTCAGCCTTATATTTACAGAGTCACCATCACATTTCAGCAGCCTCGGAGGCCTTCTCAACCAAAAAATTCCTTTAATATCATGTTAAGATAAAATGTTATTATTTATCCAAAAAGCATACACTATTTCTCCCAGCTCCCTTCCTGACTTACTCTGATGAGCTCAAACACTGTGCCTGATCAGTGTCCTGTGACTGTGATTTCTACCTACATGGGTCATATCTGGAGCCTAAAGAATAACTTTCTAGAACTGCAGAGCTTTCCTGTGTTGGCTAGGTGCCAAATACGTGATAGTCTAAGGCAAATGGTTGGATCTCAATCAGGTTGGATGCAGCTTTGAGCAAACTGGTCTAGTAGAAGGTGTCCCTGCTCACGGCAGCATGGAACCAGATGATTTTCAAGTTCCTTCCCAGCTCAAACCATTCTATAATTCTATGATTCTGTGAGCAAGCCTGAATCACTGGTGCTGATTGTTGGCAATGCAGTCATCTAAAATCCTCTACTAATGGGCACTGGTTTTCTTTCTTCTGACATATTTTGGTGAGTTATAGTGATATTTCAGGAGGTGAGAGAAAAATCTGCATTGCTAGGATTTGTGATCCGGGCATTTATCTTGTCTGTCTCGTGCCTACACACAGGGTTTCTACTTATTGCTCCCTGCCTGATCTGCTGTGCCCAGTTGTTTTGATACAGCACTCCACTTGAGGTCAAATCATCTAGTGTTTGATGTACCACCCAGGGAGAGCCTGTGTGTACTGCAAGTGCATCAACAGTGGGGAATGTGGAAGGGATGTCAGGAACAACCAACAGTGCCCTTCTCCTAACCTGTTTCACTGTTTGGGTGACATGACAAATCCACCGCTCCACTTCCCACAAAGCACCATGATGCAGCTTGTCTTGTCCATTGTCTCATTCCATGCCCTGCACAGTGTGGTTATGAAAACCATTTCCACATACAAGCAGCAGATACAGCCCTTTCAGGCTGTTCCACCTGCATCTGCTGGTATAGATACAGCTTGATGACACAGCCTGATATGGGAAGGCAGTCTGTGTGCTTGTCCTCATCTGAGCGAAATATGTGCAGGAACACAGGTTTGGAAAAACCACCCACAAAGGACATACTTATGGGCAGTCACTGACCAGATTACCCAGCAAAGCCAGAGCTAGACATGCACCACAGGTTTCTGACAGCTGAAAAAACAGAAAGGGATGTATGTATTTTCCTATCCCTGGTTTGTGCCTTGGCAGTCATCCTTACTGCTGTTAAATCTATGTGGATTTTAAAACATTGTAGTACTAAGGATATTTGCTACTGATAACATGCTAAATTAATACTAATGGAATCCAGGTAGTTATTTCTTTTAGACCTAAACTGTTCCCCAAGTCTGAGATTAAGACTGGATTTATCTGCACCAGACCTCCATACAGAGGTTAAAGAATGTACTCTCAGGCACATGTTGGCATGCTTGTGGAGTCCTGAGCAGGGCCAGGAGTTGGACTCAGTGATACTTGTGGGTCCCTTCCAACTTACAATATTCTATGATTCTAGATTTCATGATCTGAGATGTGATAATGGCTGTCTTGGGCAGAGAGACCATGAATTAACAGTGGAGCCACGGAAGGGGCTCCTGAGAGCTGGAAGAAGGCTAAAGGTCTTCCATTTTCAACAAAAGGCAGTTTGGGGAACTATGGGGTGATCTGCCTCACTTAGATCCCAGGGAAAATTATTGAGCAAGTTCTGTCTGAGCATATTTCTGGGAACATAGAAGAGAAATGGGTGAATGAGAGTCACCTTCAGCTCAGGTATCCAGGGGTAAATTTGGCCTAACCAATCTAAATTTTTCCATGATAATATGACTATTTTTGAACAATGTGAGACAAGTCACTTACTTTGACTATAAGAAAACTTTCAAAACTGTTTTTTACAATATTCTTGTGTCACTCTTTTGACATTGTGGTCTGGATGGATGGACCAGCAGATAGGTGAATGGTTTGGATGGTCAGGTATACCTGCAGCTAACAGTTGATGGGACCTCTCTACCTGGAGACTGGCAACAGGTGGAGTGTCATAGGGTCTGTCCTAAGACTCTTCTGATTTAATATCTTTGTCAATAGCCTGGAGGATTAGATACTGAACTCTCATCAAGTTTTCTGATGTCACCAGAGTGAGGGGACCAGACAACCTGCAGAAGGTCAGGGCTTCTATCCAGAGAGTCATGGACAGCCTGAAGGAACAGGCCAATGGGAATCTCATGAGCTTCACTAAAACCAAATCCCAGCCCTGCTCCAGAGAAAGAAGCGATCACTGCAGTAATGCAGGCTGGGGCTCCCTGCTTGGGGAACAGCTCTGCAGGAAAGGTTCCAGGGCTCCCAGTGGACAGCAAGCAGGATGTGAGCCTGAGTAACATGCCACAGAATCACCGAATGTTGAGGTTGAAGGGACCTCTGAAAGTCATCTAGTCCAACTTCTGTGAAAAAACAGGGCCACTTAGAGCCAACTGCCCATGAGCATATCCAGATGACTTTTGAGTATCTCCAAGGTGGGTGACCTTGATACACTTTGATAAGATCCCCCTGAGCCTTCTCCAGACTAAACATTCATGGCTCTCTCAGCCTTTTCCCATATGTCAGGTGCTCTAATTCCTTAATCATGTCAGAAGAATCTGTCCGGTACATCCATGTCTCGTACTAAGAAGTCCAGTTCTACAGGTGTGGCCTCACCAGTGCTGAATAAAAGGGTAAGGATCACCTACTGCCTGGCAGTATTTTGTCTAATGCAGCCTTCTTCACAGCAAGGACTGAATTCTGGCTTGTGTCCACCACAACCTGCACTGCGTTTTCTACAAAGCTGTTTCCTGAGTAAGTGGTCCCCAGTGTGTACAGATGCCATGGGGCTGTTCCTTTCCAAGAGAAGGACTTTGTACTTGTTTAGTTTCTTGAAGTTGTGTGAGCCCATGTCTTCAGCCTGTTGTAGTCTCTCGTGAAGACAGCACAACCCTTTGGCATATCAGCCACTCCTCCCAGCTTTGTGTCACCAGAAAACTTGATGGTGGTACATTCTGTCCCATCATTAATGAAGTTATTGAATCATCTTATGGTTTTGTGGTCTTCTAAGAGCTGTGGCTAACTGCTACAGGCCTGGTGTCCCCAAGGAAACTTTTTCTCATTCCTTCAATGACCAATTGTACTTTTCATGTCCCCTTTACCATGTTCCAGTGTGGCACTGTTGTGCCCATTTGGATACTTTGAATTACATCTGCTTGACAGAGCACTTGCAAAATTGGAGTGTGATGAAGGTGGGCTGAAACCTGCCTTTTAACAATACAGAAAAGGATTTTGCTGTATTTTTTTTTTTTTTTCACTGTGAGGATATACATAGAAATTTGTAGAGCTTGATGTTCATACAAATACGTTTACCTGTGGGAGGGGAATGACTCATCTCTGGATTTTGAAAATGGAAGTGATGACTGAATTGTTTTTTGGAGACAGGCTTTTACACCATCTGCAACGCTGTCATGTTACTGAGAACAGACCCAAAATGAAATCAGAACAACACTGTAAAATAGAATAATGTGAGAAATTCCATTGGCCATACTGTGGGAATCTTACTAATAGCAGTGAGAAATGGAGTTTATATGAAAAATAAAGAAGCCTGTTGCTGAGAGCCTTCTACATGCTTCTAGAAGATAGGGATTGGGTTTAGCTCTGAAAACTGAGGCTTTATCTTCTTTCTGACATTCTTGCTGGCATTATTTCATGTAACCATTCAAACTGTATTCAGCCTTTCAGAATCCTTGACCTCAATTGCACCTCTATCAATGTATTTGCTCAACAATCATAATTATCTGCTGTAGGGAATAGATTTTATCAGTTTTCATTCTGCCAGCTTTCAGGTTTCCTAGAATATGTCCTTGTTCTTGCATTGCAAGACAGGGGAAACAGAAATTCTCCATCTACCTTTTCTATCACATTCCTTTGTTTAGTATAGTTATTGCTCATCTCCTCTTATTAATCTTCTTTCTAAAAGAAACAATTCCACTCTTTTCAATGTCCCTTCAAGTATTTTTCTGTGTTCTTAATAAGTATGCCCTTCTCTCAAGCCCTCTATAATTCTGTGCAGTTTTTCTCAAAAAATGATGGCTAGTACTGTGCAACTAGCCACACAATTGCATCAGTTTTGCAGTGTTTTTGTGCAGCGCATTTTTGTGCGCAGTCTGACATATAGTTTGCTTTTTTTCCATCACTGAGGTGCATTAGAGAAGTTCTAGAGATCTATCTGTAATGATATGTGGCTTCCTTTCCTTAGGTGGTAAAGCCAACAGATTTCTTATTCAATTGTTGAAAGACAAGCAGTTTGGGTGGATTTTTTGTACTTACCACTTTCACATTGCACTTGTCTATATATTGTCTGCCCTGCATTATAAAGTTCTTTGTTCTATTTTCATGTTCTGAATAGATTAAATAACTTTATCATAAAGTTTCAGATGTTGTGGACAGATTTTGTGGGCAGAATTCTGTCAGTTCTTTTGTATCATTCTTGTTCTGTGATGATGGTTTTTTCTTGTGCATAGTGTGACTTCAGTTTTGATTTTCTTGTGCTGGGGATGTTACATTCCTCCTAAAGCAAGCAGACCTACCAACTTCCTCCATTTCCTGTTTTCCACAGATTCACCCACAAATAATACAACTCACAGATGGAGAAGGGAATAAATGAAAGGAGTAAAATGATTTCCAGCTTAGTCTCCTGCATTTTCAGGTTATCATGTAGGAGAGATTAATTCAGGAATTGTCTATAAAATCATCTGTTCTCCATTCTGTCTCCCATCCCAACACACAGAAAACCAGGAAAGGCCATATTTAAGTTTGTAAATCTTTTTAAAATGTGGAATTTTACCTGTAGTGTTAATAAAAATTTAAAGGAGCATTCATATGATAAGCAGCCCCATTGAAAGGCATTACTAGCATAGTGGAATATTAATTTCAAAGTAGAACCTAAAAAAAACCCAACATGTGGTGGGTTTTGGTTTGTGGGGTTTTTGTTTGTTTGTTTGTTTGTTTCTTTCTTTCTTTTTAAATTTAGAGCTGTAGCTCACTGTTAAAAGAAACAAGAAGTCACCTGATAGTTGTGGAGGTTCAATATGCCTAACAATATATGACAAGGCTTACTGAAAAAACTTCCTTTCCTTCCTTCTTCTGTGTTCATAGATCAAAATACCCGTGGAACCAGAAATATATGGCAATGGGACAATGTGTTATTTTGATAATGGAACTAACTGAAGGCATGACAATGGCATTAATTCAGCCTTCCCTCTCATACTGGCAAGCAGGACCTGATGATAAAACACTGTGCTATGGCTCCACCATTTCTCGTATGTAAGCTTGTGTGTATAGGGAGAACAACTAAAGATATGCAGATCCCACTGCACGTCACTGCAGAACTTTAATCCAACCTGGAGTGGTCTGGACTCCCTTTGAGCCAATACCGTGCATCCCAATCCCACTGCAGTAAGCACCAGCAAATCTTCTAGGAGGCACAATGTATCTGGCTTTCAGAAAAAAGACATGTATTCACCATCCATGTCTATGGACCCTGTACAGAAGGAGGCTTGGACTACATGGGGAACCACAATATTGTCCTGAAAATGTAGGCAATGTCAGGTGCAAGTTAGGTCTGAGGATCTTGCACTCAGAGCAAAAAACTTCTCAAGTGTTGTGTTCAATGTTTATGACTTGTTCGTCCATGATACAGCATAAGACCATCAATACGACCTTAAGAGAAGGAGGGAAAGAAAAAAATTAAAACATCTAATAGCAACAGTGATGAGGATTTTTTATGTATTACTGTGCAGTGTTTTAATATCATAAAATTCCAGTTACATATTTTTTAGAAAAAAAAAAAAAGGAAAGATTTTGAAATTACCTCTTGGAGGTTAACAGTGGAACAGATATCCACCTGCAGCCCATCGAGGATGCCATGCTGGAGTAGGCTCCTGGAAGGACCTGTGGCCCCAAGGAGAGAGGAGTCCATACTGGAGCAGGTTTGGTGGCAGGACTAGTGACCTGTTATTAACTGGCTATAAGTTAATTTCCCCAAACTTATTCTGTTTTGCCTATGACAGTAATCAGTAAGGTATCTCTCTGTCTATACTGACCCACAAGACTTTTTTATCTATTTTCTCTTCCTGTCCTGATGATAGAAGGGTGACAAAGAAGCTGTTTGGGGCTCTGGTAGCCAAAAAAGGTTATCCCACCATGGAGCTCTTCTCTGTAACATCAAAAACTTGACATCTACCAGATATGTACTTGCCAATAGAGAATATTCTTTCACACTACCCGTGGCCTCCAGTTCACGGAGTGTTTATATTCAAATGCAAAATCACCATACAGTAACTCTTCCACAAATAAAGGCTTAATCTTCCATATATTTATTATACTTTGCATCTTCATGCCTATGCCTGGTGTTAGCTATCACAGGTCTTTGTGTAGAGAGATTCTGAAGCGTTTCTGTAAAGGTTACACTGCAGGAGGTAAGAGGACTTTATCTTGTGTTACCACCAGTGTGTCATGCTCAGCTGTGCAGCCATTTCTATTTTGAATTTGTGTCTGTACTAGAAGTTGCCAACCCAAATGAAGGAAGCAGAGGGACTGAATGACTGGGCCCATTAGTCATTCTGAAAGAAAACTTTCAAGGCTCTTGGATGTGACTTTCTTAATGAAAAAATGATAGAAAAACTTCTTGTTGTTCAGGCAGATGAATAGCTGCTGAAGTTGGTTGCTACTAGACTCACTTGATGCTACTCAGTTTAGTATTTTTAACACCTTCTAGAAGTATGTTTTAAAAGCAAATTTTTTTTTTTTTTTTTTTTAAACTGTTTAGAAGCTCCAGATGCTGAACAGGTCAGGGAGCTGAGAAAGCTGACCGAGGAAAAAAGGAATGTGTCTTTGCTTTGCCCTCATTTATGTAGATAAGCTGACAGAGTTGAAAGCATATTTTCAATAACAAATACTAAAACCTGACCATGGAGTCTCAATTCTCCTACAAGGCGATGCTCCATCTCTTCTGCTTTAAAATGGTATGAAACAGCAATTTAAGCATCCAAATATTTGGAAATCCTGACTTCTTCTGTTTCCGTTTTTACCCATATGAGCTTCTTCAAAATCCCTTGGAAGCAGCCTGACAGAATCAATTTACCACCAAGAGAACCTGACATTATATTAGACCAGTTACAAAGAAGAGTGGTAAAGCAGAGGAAATCAAATCACAAAGATCCATCTGAGAAAGATGCGATGCGTGCTGTGAAGCACAGACAGCTAGCAGAACAAAAAGGGCATTTGAACTGAAAACAAAATCTGTAAGGCATGTAGAACCTGTGATTGTTTCTGAAGCAGCTATGTTATATTGGTACTGAGATCAGGAGATAAAAAAAGCAATAAAACAGACAAGGCTGATGGCGGCAAGCAACAAACAGGAAAATGACTTTCTGTGCTATGAGCTGATGAGGAAAATCTGAAAGCAAGGCCAGGGACAGAAGGAAAGAGTTTAAATTAGTTTCCTAGAAAATATTTCCTTCTAAGTGAAATGTTAACAGTGGAACAGATACATGAATTGCCCTGCAATGGCTGTTTGTATAAAAAAAAACTGGTGTGTAGATTTTATTGGGTTGTCACTGGAAAATAACATTATTTTTTCTCTCTTGCATGCATTACATAAATTAGATCCCAGGTTCTGAGCCATGGAAAGCAAAAACCTGTTTAATATCATACTCCATCAGAGAGGAGCAAGCCTCCTGCCGTATCATATAGCAAGAAGGAGAGTAGTGGAATGTGTAACAACAGGGATGAAATCTAGAGATAACTGAGAAGTTTTCTGCATGTGACCGCATATACCTTTTCATCCACTCCATGTATACTTATCCCCTGGAGGGACTTTAAACAGGTTCATTTTTCACTCAACACCTCACATTTTATAGAGATCGATTTCATTGCACAGAGACATCCCTCACAATCTCTGTTCTCACCTTCAGGAATAATTTGGCTTTCTATACCAGAGCCCAAAAGTCACTCTGACTGTGCTGGAAAGTATTTGGGAATGTTAAAATTAGAGACAACTTTGGATAACAAAGAATGCAGAAGCTCTACACAACTTTCCTGTTTGGAGGAGAAATCTGGCTTTAGATCTGTACATACTAGTTTTCCAGCATGCCTACACTTATGTCCATCTGTCGGGTGGCACTGTGCCTACTCTCAAACACGTAAGTTTCAAGGAGGAGCAGGCACTAGCCAAAGTGGGGCTGACAATGATAGCCTTCACATCAGAACAGCCCACAACAAGCTGTGTTGATCAGCACTACACAACTCTTCAAGATGCTGCTTCTATGATCCATCAAGTCTCTTTTCCACAGGTAAGGGGTAGAGGCTGACAGAACTTACTGGAGGCACTAGTGGGCACTTCCCTCCAACGCCTTCTGATGATGCCTTCTGAAGTAGTTTCTCTGTGATACCCCACTATTTTCTCTTGGATACCTTGTAAACAAATAGGAATCAGTGAAAAGCTTTTTGCTGGAAATAAAAAAGTTACAGCCCACTTTTTTTGTATTTCTTTTCTCTTCAGCTACTTCTGAGTTCCTCCTAAGATTCCTTACCAAACAAACCTATGGAGATGTTTGCAGCATGGATAAAAATGTACTTGTTTTATACATACGGAAAGGCAACTTGATTCCTTTCTACTAAGGGAAGTAATGAGTAATAATTTAGGAATCTTTTGAGTTGGCTACCAGAGGCAGAACTGCATGAACCCAGGAAACAAACTCCTTTCGGGGAGTAATTTATTGACTCTCATGGGATAAACCATATAATCCAATAGCCTGATTTATTTCTAAGCAGAGAGACTTCTGCCAACATATTGACTTTCAACCTTTGGTATGCAAGCTGGAGCTTGATCTCACTGTCTTCTTATTAAAAGCAAAATCCTTAAATAAATAATTTGCTGGCTTACTATGAATTTGTTGCAAGACTGAGTTTAAAAACCCTATTCAAGCTGTAAAGGTATCTTTTTTCTTTTTTTCTTTTTCATGGTCAGTGAAATCCTGAGTGGCTGCCTCATCTTGCCTCATCTACCCACCTAACTCTCCCTTCTGTATCTCAAAAAGTGTTAGAAATAATATTCTGAAACTTCTTAAGGTATCTGATTGAACTGGAAAGGAAAACATAATGTGGGTAGTGAAAAAACCTTGACACAATTCAACTTGATATACCAGGATGTCCTTCCCCTCAAGTAACTCTTTCTCTTAGTACTCAGTTTGATTATTTCACTGCTGTGATGTACCATGTTCACTGTCGTATGGTATCCCATCTTCTTATTTCATCCACATACCTGGACAAGTATATCTCAGTGACAAAACCCTGATGGCCAGCATGTCATTTGATGAAGCTGAGTCTGACTCAAAAAGCGCACAGTGATGGGCCAGGGAAAAGTATGACACATAGAGCCTCATGTTTTCACACTAGTCACAAATACTTAGAGCCAACTACACTTAAGTATACTTAAGTATTTTTCTTTTTGACAAATTAATATTCTCTGTTGCTCCCACCTGATTAATATGCAGTGCATACTGGAGCCCTTACCCTTTTAGGGAGAAAAAATCATGAGCTGCCAGAACTAACAATAAACTTATGAGTTTATAATTGAAATTATGAAATGCATCAAAAAAATAATTTTCAATTATTTAGCAATTGTTTCAGCTAGAAAAATAATTATGGCAATTTATTGAAGGTTCTTTAGAGCAGAAATTGCTTTATAAAAGCCTTCTAGTTGACTCAGAGTAACTTGAAAGAAATTCTTTGCATGACAATTAAGGAAGGAAGCACTACAGTATGGTAAAAATGGACTGAGTGGTTTTAGTAGCTCTTCTGAAGTGATCTGTGGTTGGATTGGCACTGGGTGTCTTTCTTGTGTCTGACTTACAAGTATGCTTTTGTTAAGCTCTAATCAAACTATGTTGCTGGTCAGCCCATGGCTAATCAGCAAAATGATGCCAGATACTAGCATCTTGTGGTATTAACAGCTTCATATTAAGTATTTGTTAGGCAACACATACAAAAATGGATGAAACAGCAGAATTAACACCCTTTTCTCCCCCAAAATCCACACAAGAGGATGATTTTGTCCTACATGATCTGATAATAGCTCTGCATCTAGGATAGTCTTTCACAGTTCATTTTCCCCTTCTCCTTTCTCCAAAGTCATTACTGTTAGCTGTGACCATAATGAATTAGATGTGTAGTTTTGATTTAATCTTTTAATTCTTAGGTGATACTTTTTTTTTAATGAAGTATTGAGCAATATTCTCTTTCACTTCTGTATTTAAGTGTAGGATTTAGATAAAGGTTCAGACATCTACAGATATGCAATACAATTTCAGTCCATTTTAGAAACGCCAATAAAGCAACTCAGTTTGTTCTAGTTCTGCCACATAGGAGGGCTGTGGTCTCTCTCTCTCTCTAACTATAATGCAAAGATTCTTATTGACACCTTTGACCTCTAAGTCAGGCATAAAAGCTCCCATTATAATCAAGGGAGATTTAATCAAGTCAGTCATTGGAGTGTAGAGAGTTATTTTCCTGTCCAAATGTAGGTGCTTGATTTTAGAGAAGACATATAGCTCTCTGGAATCCATATCTGTACCAGCCACGTCTACACTGGCTGCCATCAAAGGCCAAATTTCTGGCTCATTCAGGTACCTAAATTTAAGACCCTAAATCTTAAGATAAACTGTCTGAATTCAGTAACCTACAATGTGTCTTGATATTTACTTATGCAATAGACATGCTGACATTAAATGTTATAATAACCACTGCAGTATGCACCGTTTTTTTCTGAGGATAATTTAAGAATGGGGGTTGCTAACATTGTAAAACATCCTCGCAGAACATGCGGTCACATTTTCGGTTTCCTTTTAAATCTAATTCTTACTGGTATGTCCCTTGGTCTTTTTTTTTCTGCCTGGATACCACAGGGCTCTCTTTGCTTCTCCCAAAAGCAGAAGTGTATCAGCTTGAATGCAAACATCTGTTTCTTAAAGATGAACTTTGCTTACATATACTTAACGTCCCCTCTCAAATATATGATGCATCTAATTTTTTTTTTTTTTTTTAGAAAACTAGAAATTTCTACTCTTGTTTTTTCTCTAGGCTGTCACTTTGTATTTTAAACTCCTTATTTTAGCAGTTCTCTTTTATTGAGTTGCAGTGTAATTGTTCCTCACTCTTACAGTGAAATGTGAAATTATAATCATCCTGCTGACATTTCTTTTTCAGCTGTTTATTAAATAGTAATATGAAATGTTGGTAATATGATGCAACATGTCTATTGAAGTTAGGGACACACATATATGATAACAAAAAGAAAATGAGTAAGGGCAACCTTTTAAAAATTTGAAGAACAGTGTGAAAGATATTATTGCTCAAATGCCTGAAAAAGCATGTTATATTACACATCTGCAGAAATAGCATTGTCAAATATGCTACTTTACTTATACTGAAACAATGGACCATTTTCCTACGTATTACATGAATCCATGGTGAGATTTATGTATTTATTTTCCAAAGAGCTCAATAAACCTGATCATATACAACTGGATTGCTAAAAGCCTATGAAATTATGACTACCTGAGATCAATTTTTTGCTTTGCTGCATGAAACTACTGGGAAGAATGGTTTAATCTCTGTGTCTTTCTCTAGCAGGAAGAATAGAGGTGGAGGGGAAATGACATTACACTGGGCATCAAGTTAGATGAGTCTAGCTCATCTTTAACCCACTTGAATGTGATGTCTCCATCCCAGTGTGTACAAAGTCAAGCAAAGACAGCAGCAGGTCTGCATGCATGAGCAGGGGTCCCTTGACAAAACCCAAATACAAAAAAGAAAGTATACAAGATGGGGAAGCAGGAAGAGGTGACCAAGGAGGGATACAAAGGCACTGTCCAGGGGTGCACAAAGTTAGGAAAGTCCAAGCCTACCTGGAGTTGAAACTGTAAGGGACATGAAGATCAATGAGAAAAGGTATCTACAGGTACCTCAAGAGCAAAAGGAAAAGGTAAAGGAAAACGTGAGACTGATGCTGAATGGGGCAGAAGATTTGATGCCACAGGACATGGAAAATGCCAAGGCACTCAATACCTTTGGCTTTGGTCTTTATTGGCAATATTTTCCTTCAGGAATCCCAGATCCCTGAAATCAATGGGGAAGTTTGAAGTAAAAAATTAGGTTGGGGAACATTTGGGCACAACCAGGCACGTGCAAGTCACTGGAATCTGATCAGATACACCCAAAAGTGCTGTGGGAGCTGGCTGATTTGAGACTGCTTTCAGTACCTTTGAAAGACTCTGGTGATCACAGGAGGTTTTTTGGAATGGGCAGAAAGCAAATGCTTTTCCGACCTTCAAGAAAGGCAAGCAGGAGAATCCTGAGAGCTACAGAATGGCCAGCCTCACCTCAGTCCTGGAATAATCCTGTAAACTGTTTCCAGTTCCATGAAAGACAAGAAGGTGATTGGGAGTAGTCAGCACGAAGACACAGGATAAATTGTGCTCTATAAACACCATCAACTCCTACAGTGAAATTACTAACTTGGTGTATGAAGGAAAAGCAGTGGACATTATTTTTTTGGCAATAGCAAGGCTTCTTTTTTTTACTATGACATCCTCACAGACCAACTAACTGGCCTTTAGTTATATTTTGGCCTTTAGTGAATAGAATTTGGTTTATTTACTTACTGGATGCATTTAGGGAAAGATCTAAGACTTTTCTCTATCACCTGATGAGAAGCAAAAAGGTGGCACCTGGGTTACATGTGTCAACCCCTGCCAAATTATCTTAAGAAAGGATTCTGTCCCCAAATGAGATTGCTTTCCTGGCATTAAATTTGCAGATGTGAGGATCTGGAGTAGTCTGAATTTTCCATCTCTTTTGAAAAGTGATTCATTTGAGAAAACTGTTACAGATTTCAGGGCCTAAATGTAGGCACTGATCATTTTAGTCTTGGCCATGGATTAGCTTCTAATTGTGCTTAATTCTCTTTTTTCTCTTATAGTATTCTAAAGCATATGGCTCAAGTTATTTTGTGTCTTGCTAAATGTGTCATCCAAGCAACTCTGACACTTAAAATGTTAATCAGATGGTACTCTTCTATTTGACAAGTTAGGGATATGACATTGTGAAACTCTGGGTTTCTTAGATGATGCTAAGTATATGCAAAGTATTGTCATTTCATGGGAATTTCAATTTGCCATCACCATGAATTGCATCAGAAAATATAAACAGATGGATCTCCTTGTGATAACTAGGAATAAAATAACAAATGGGGGAGTTATTCTACTTTTATAGCTCTATAAATGAGAGCAGAAACTGAGTATTAGGGCATTTGCTGTCAGGCTGAAGCCTGGTGATTGCATTTCAGTTCCTGACTGTATGAGGTAATGTGTGGATTAACAGCTACTGAAACTCACTTCTCATAGATTATGGTTTATATCCATTCCCCACTTGCTCCCTCTGCAGTGTCCTCAGGTTCTCTGTCTTCCCTGAATTCCCATGACACTATCTAGTTTATCACATGCCCAGTATCTCTCTTGCTTCCCCTACTCCCAAATTTTTCTCTTGCTATTGTGCTCCCTGTCTGATTTCTGCTTTCAAAGTAAGAAACAATCAGGTCCTGTAGCTAGGCTGGAATTACAAGTGTGCTGACTGGCCATCTGGTACTCACAGCAGGTTGGTCCATTGTCTATTAACTCTCAAAATGGATAAACACAATTCTAATATCCTTTTCCTCATTGTCAACCATCTGTTGATTTTCACAGAACTTGCTGTTTCTGACCTCTCATGTGGTGCCTCTCTCAGTTTAACTGTAATTGAAGTTAACCAACAGGTTTAGAGGTTTCAAGTGGAGTGGGCTGAGTTATTGTATTCCCATAGCACGACAGATCCCATAAAGATAGTTTCCATGAGGAGATAGGATAAGCAAAGCATAGCAAAGCAAAAAACAGAATAGCTGCTTATTTTAAATCCTAGCTACTGGAAATCATTCTTTTCAAAAGAAAAAGAAGACATTTTTTTGCTTGGGTCTTTATTCTGTTTAAAATTTGCCTTTTTGTGGTGTTAAGGAAGAAAATTGACAATTAGTAGGATTCATGTCTTCTGAATTATATGTTCAAACCTATCTTTCTATGTCATTCCATAATCACTGGAAAGAAGAATTTTGAAAGATTAATTTTATTCCATCACTGGTCAAATGAATCTTAAGTCGATGCTCACCTCTCACAGAGTAAAATTAGATAGCAAGAATCCCATCATACAAGACTAAAAATAGTTCAATCTGATTTTTTCACTGAAACATAAAAAAAAGCTTTTTTACTCTGAGAGTGATCAAACAGTGGAACAGGCTTTGCAGAGAGATGTGAAGTCTCCATCCTTGGATGCATTCAAAATGCAACAACTGGATATAGACCCAAGCAACCTGCTCTTAGTGACCTTACTTTGAGCAGGGTGACTAGCCTAGATCATCTGCAGAGGGGCCTTTCAATTTCAATCATTCTGTGATTCTGTCATTCTGATTTCTTTGACTACAAAATGCATGTCTAAGAAAAAGGGTGATATTGATGGATGTACCTGCACCTTGCAATGTTTCTTTCAAACTCATTATCTGTTCTTCTGCTAGGCTTAGTGCTTAGGCAAGGAAAGACCTGTACAATTTTTGTGCATGAACTAACCTCATACAAAGTTGATTGTCTTGAAAAGATGATGTTTACTGAAGATTTCCTAAGTGTTTTCACAAGTGACAGGAATGTGCAGTGGAACACATAACAACCTTACAGTAGACATTTAACCAGCCTTTTAAATCTGAAACATTCACTGTTTTCTTTTCCTCAGTGTATCCCAGTTCTCCTGTGAAGGGGTTCAGGGTGGAGGAGTATGACCAGCAGCAAATGAAGACTGAGTCAGGGAATGCTTCCGAGGACTTGACCTGCATGGGGTTCATTGTTCTTAATGGGCTGCCTTCAAGGCTGCTGAGAGAGCTAACAGAGCCCTTGCAAGTCTGCTCTCTATCATCTCTGAAAGATCGTATATATAGGAGACAAGTCTCCAATGACCAGAGGAAGGCATACATGGCACTCATGTTCAGAGTGGGCAAACAGATCACTCTCAGGAACTACAGGTTGTTCTGCCTTGCTGCAGTCCTCGGGAAAATCATAGAGTGAGACCTCCTGGAAGACACTGCTGGCTACATGAAGCAGGAGAAGATAACTGGGAACAGTCAGCATGGAATTGCAAAGGAAAAATTATACCTAATGAGTCTGAATGTGAGGATGGTAAGACACTGGAACAGGTTGTCTAGAGAAGTTGTGGATGCTCCAGCCCTGGAAGTGCTCAAGGCTAGGTTGGATGGAGTCCTGAGCTCCTAGTCTAGTGGAAAGTGACCCTGCCCATGGCAGAGGACTTAGAAGTAGATGATCTTCAAGGTCTCTTCCAACCCAAACCATTCTATGATTCGATGACTGCCTTTCACAATAAAATGATTCTGTGACCCATGGATCACTATGAAAACACACAAAAAAATTGAGTTTCTGATCATTTATTTGAACAAATGGAAACACAAATAAGGAGGAGGCTGCTGAAGAGCTTGTTATCAATTAGAAAACACTTGGAACACATCTCTATTTCATTATGGAATTTAAATCTTCACATAAACATGCCCTGAGGCAGTCTGGTAAAGATATATAAAGATATACTCTGGTGGTTTTGTTTTTGTTTTTGTTTGTTGATTTGGTTTGGTTTGTTTTTTTGTTTGTTTTGGGTTTGCTTTTTTTTTTTGTTGGTTGGTTTGGTTTGGGTTTTTTGTTGTTTGGTTTTGTTTTTTGAGAATAGGAAGTGTTTGGATTCTTTTGTCCTTAATTCTAATTACGCTGGTATATCTTGAATATCAGTATTTTTCTTGCAGGTACTAGAAAGCACTGAAACCTGAGCTGATTATCAGTCAGTGACAGAAACAACAGATGAGGAGTGAATTGCCATTGTCTAAACCCAGCAGATCTGCTGCTCTTCCTAGTTCCTCCTGATATGCCCACAAAGAGTGGGCTCTCACACCTTCAAGTCAAAGGCTTGGAAGCCAAGACAAAACTTCTCTACTCCTCTTCTTCTTCCTCATATAAATAAGCATACATCTACATTTTCCATTCTCTGTGTGTTATGGTTGAGATGCACATGTACATTAAACACTTGCAAGATCCACTCCTTCAGGGAAATAGGCAGAACGCGATAACATTTTTTTTCCATAAGCAGGTTGGATTGGCTTGCATGTAATATAGCTTGAAGCCTTTCTCTAACTCTCAAATGAAAGCACTGAGTTAAGCCTCTGATCTTGGTTCATCACATTAAGTCCATGTGTTCATCAAAACTGGACCAACTAATTTGTCCTTAATTCAATTATTTACCCCCTAGATCTTTCTACAAGATCCATTGCTCCATTTTCATTTCAATATTATTTCCAGTGGGACTTAATATGAAATAAATTATTCTAAAATTAAAATCTCTGCAGCAGAACTCTTTGCCAGTGCAACTCTTTCATTGGCAATGGATTCATTTGTTCCTACTTCAGAAAAATCTTCCATTATTCAGGTATTCATTTTTTATTTGTACATATGTATATCTAAAATGCCATGAAAGTAAAAAAAACCTCACCAAAGAAGCGAAAAACAGTAGAAAACACAGCTAAAGAATTGACAGTTGAAGCAGAGAACTGTGCGATTATCTGACATACCAAATGAATAAAAGCTCAGAGACACCCCACCAATGAAGGCACATAGTGATTTTCGTATCTCTAGTCCTGCATCTCAGTAATACAATATTGCCATTACTAGTAACAGGCCACAGGGTTTGTACTTACTTGGCAAGGTTTGTTTACATTTTTCTTGACCTGCCTAGGGTTTTGCTTTCATTTAATTACAACAGCAATTTTTCTAATCACCAACTGGTTGTGCCTGACTTATTTTACTGTTGCTTGTCTATTTATGGTGTGACTATAATTTTTATCTAGATGGTACTAGCAAGGAGGCATTCTGTGGAAAAAGTACTTAAGATTGTGACTTAATAATATAGTGTAGAGAAATTCCAGCCTATCAGACAGCAGAGACCTGGAAAAATGGGTTTGCAGTATGCATATTGCAAGCATTAAATGATAAGAGATGGTTCTAGTGCAATAGTTTTCACCAATTTAAAGAGATGCAGGTGTAGAACAATGAAGACAAAATTGTGTTTAGGAGAAACAAAGAGTATAAAGGAGTAAGATATCTAAAATGCACCCTATACAGTAAATTCCCATGTAACTTGGTATTGTAAACCAATGAAGAAAAGGTGTAGAGATGAGCTAACAATCATGAAAATTACACCAAATAGTTCCTAGAGTGAAGAAAGAGAAACTGTCATCACTCCTCCTGGTGAAGGACTCCCGACTCTGACAGCTTGCTGAACCTGCTCCACTCCCTTAAGACCAACAGCATCCACCTGTGAGTCAGAGGGGCAGTGGTAACGTGATCATGGCACCAAGAAAAGGGGTGCTGTACACACAGGGATATATGTGGATAATAACTGCAACTGCATTATTATTGTTACTGCAATTTTTTTCTTGTGTAATAATATTACTTTTTTTAATTTCTAAAAGTTGTCTTTTTGTTGGAACTTTCAGCCTATCTCATCACTCCTTTATATTAAGACAGAACAGCTCATATAAACTCTCATCTGCAAAAATAGGAGACTACATACAGTGGTCCCCAAAGTCTAATCTAGTTCATTGTTCTCCTTTGTTTAATTTAATATAATGGTATGAAAGGAGCTTCTAGGTGATGATGATTCGTATTACTCAAAGCCTTTTGTGTAGAAAGTGAGCTTTATTCAGACCCCTTTGACAAAATCTCAGTATGACGAGACAAACTGAGGGAAAGGTGGCCTCCCTCAGCCTTAGTATCTGCATTTGAGTTACCAGTGTTTAATTATTGCTTTCGCACTGTTTTTAACTATTACCACTCCAGGAAGAGAATAACTAGTTTGAGTTAGGAACTACCTTCAGTGACTGCCTTTGGTCCAGACAGAACTTAGTCTACATCTTAGCATGTTCACAAGTACAGACTTAGGAATCCTTGGTACCTCCGCCACCAATCACTCCCTTATCACAGTATATAAGTATCAATCTCTCTACAAATTCAACTAGCCCTTTGGCATGCATTTATGTGAGAAAGGATTCAGGATTGTCTTGTTTGCTTGACAGCCAGGTAATGATGTGACGAAGGTAGGTGAGATATCTGGTGAAAAAACGGAGCGCAGTTGTTCCAGACAAACTCCAGCATAGCACTTCCTTCTATCCACATTAATGGAGTGTGCAGACCCAAGGTTTCTCTTCTAGTGTTTCTCAGAGTACATCTGGGAGCTTGGACAAAATTTCTGTCCCCATGGCAACTGAACCACATCTCTGGACTTCATTGTAGGCTGTACAGAGTACACACATGCCCGAGTCTCTGATTTTTCCTGTATCTGGACAGTAACAGTTCAACCTATGATATCTGCTGTTGGGTGTCAGGAATAACCTTCCCCTTCAGAAAAGTTTTTTTTTGCTTTGATTTCAGGAAAGAAGATCAGAAGTCTTTGGAGGACACTTCTGTATATGCTTGCTCATTTGCATTTGTTTGTTGTTTATGTCAGTTTTGCAGCAAGAACAACCTTGGGAAAATGCTTCTGTCTTTTCTTGCGTGAAGTCAGCTTCATACTTTTAAGTTGCAGAAATCAAAATCATTTTGTGTGTGAGAGTGGGATAGCAGGAATGAAAGCCAGCATGCTTTCTAATGAATGTTTCTAATGAATGAAGAATCAATAGAACTAAACCCTTTGTGAAATAATACAGAAGTTGCATCTAGCATTTCTTTAAGTCTGCAGGCACAAGGTACCACTGAAAGATGGAAACTGCCAATGTGGAGAAGCATGATTTCCTAGAGAAAATGTGATGTCTGTAGAAGTGACATCTGTAATCTCTGTTGTAATTGATCAATGGAAATCTTCCCTCTTTCTTTCCAACATTTATTTATTTCTTCATCTGCCTGACCTTATAACCTTCCAGCACTCTAGATGGCAGGACTGTCATTGTGGCTTTCTCCTCTGGTCTCTAACACAGTAGCTTTTGTTTGTGTAGGACAGTAGTTCTTGTTTAAACTTCCTGGCTACCACTAAAAACGGGAAGTGTAATGTATTATTTATAATAGAAGTTACGAATCTTCAATAGTAGTAGTATTTCATTTTGGCCAGCCACTGAGCTGAACACTTCATGGCCTGACAAGTTACAATGTGGTGATAAAGATATTCAAGTGGGAGAAAAAAAAGGCACAAATACTCTGAACATCTGTCAGACCAGTACATAAACAACAAAGTCTAAGACTGTTTTTTTTCTTTTGTCGCATTGTTGTTAAATACTTGTTGAGAGGTAGTTATGTTTTCCATAGGATAAATTCATCACATAAATCACTCTTCTGTCCTGGATCACAGTGTTGTGAGTGTGCCAGGCGGGTCTGCTGCAAGAACTACATTGCTATTTCCTTACACAGACCAGAAGAACCAGGGCTAAAGGATCAGCATGTAATATCTAGCAGGTGGCACGTGATACCCAGGAAGTGGCCATTGCAAGGACCTATGTTTCTCTGAGGGTGCAGCCCTAGGGCTCTGCTCAGAGACATGCCTCTAACTTTGTGTGTCTCATAAGTCTGTTGCTAATTAAAAGAGCTTCAGAAACCCATAAACTCTCCTTTTCTTGGAGAGGAACTGAAGGGGCTGTGGATGTTGACCCATCGCCTCCAGCTGCCAAAATTCAGGCAGAAGTTTGAAGAGGTAGAACTTTAAAGCGATGAATTCTTACTCTATTTTGAAACAGAAAGTTCCTTGCTGCCCTGGAGAGAAGAAAAAGTAAAAAAAAGGATCTTCCAGGTCACAAATATTTTGGGGTGAGCTAGAGCTAAAAGTATGGGTGTAACAACAGAGAAGTGTCTAATCCAAGGATAAAGCCTGGTCATTCACTCCACAACTTGAACTTTGGGCTCACCCAGGAACTGTTATCATTTGTATGCTGGTGGTAGGTAAACCTTTCCTTCTTTCTCTTCTGTTTTTCCATTGACACTGAAAAGTGCCTTGTATAGACATCTGTCAGCTAAAGCTGTATTGTAAAGCTACACTGAACCAAGGTGATAAGAGGCAGATGGTTTCCTTGGCAACTTCAAAGCAAATTTTAGAGCAATTTCTCCCCACTCTGGTACATTTCAGTATAACACTCAGCACCTGCTGGCTGAAAACTGTATTTGTGGCCACTTGAACTGACTAGGCATGATCAGAATAAAAAATAAAATTGACCCAAACTGACTTCTTCTGTCAACAATTTCATGCATGGAGGTAACCCAGACATAACCTCAAACCTCCCCTGATCTCCAGGTCTCTGATGTTCTCAGATGAAGCAGTTGCCTGAATAAAGGGACGACAAGCCCCTCTGCCATGTCCTCGGTCATGTCTGCAGTGGAGATGTTTCTGACTAGAATTTTGGGTTTGATCATCTATTTCCTAAAATTTAAATATAACATGGTTAAAACATTAAAGTAAGATTATCTAAAATCATTACAGGAGAGATGTGAAATCCAGGGAGATGATCAGACCTCTAACTGCACCTTTACAGGTAAAATGAAAGAATCATTTGGACTTGAAGGAGCTTTTAATGAAGCCTGGAATTCCAAAATTGCCCATACAGACTCGATCTAAATATGCTCTGTCATTTTTTTTTGTTTTGTTTG
This sequence comes from Anabacerthia variegaticeps, assembly GCA_035583185.1. NCBI lineage: Eukaryota > Metazoa > Chordata > Aves > Passeriformes > Furnariidae > Anabacerthia > Anabacerthia variegaticeps. The sequence continues at coordinate 41,963,088 of JAWWEW010000001.1, read as the reverse complement.
TGGAAAAAGTGGAAGCATAGCCACTAAATGAGTTTTGTGTTGACATGTCTGCAGGCATATTAGCAAACTCACCTTTTCAGACACGAATTAGTACAATAACATAAGATTATGCTTGTCGTGATGCTTGATAAGGTCAATAAATGCTGTATACATAAAAGGCATAACATATGCCTGCCAATATAAATGAGATCAACAACAAAGTCTTCCTATGGAAATTCCCTGCACAATGTTGCATTTCGTATTGACTTCTGAAGCCAGGAAACCCTTAGGAAAGGCACTTCCAAAGGACTAACAACTTTCCTTCTTAAAAGTGTACAGCTAAACATAATCATGGACATCTGTTTTTGTTAAGAATTCTAATTAACAAGAATTAAGTATGTATAATATAATTCATGCAACAAATATAATAATATTCAAACAAGATTTATTCCTTCCATTTTTACTTGATTAAAAATTGTAAACCTGTGTAGTGTCAAGCTCTTCTGTTTACATTCAAGGGAGGAATAGACTGTATGATCTAGAATGGGAAATGAAGCCCATAGATTGAGATCTGCTCTGTGCATAAGAGTATCTTGTAATGAGCTTTCACTGCTAAAAAAAGTAAGTAATAATTCAGATTTTTTGGTGCTTTTTCCTCAGGATTTCACTCTGTTAATCATAACTTGACAGAATAGCATTGGAGAAAGCATACTTGCAGTGCTGCCAGGGCTGGTGTATGGAACTGCATATTGTGAGGTGCTAAAGATAGGATTGTTTTTTTCCTTTTTGAAGTACAAACAAACATTGCTGGAAATCCTGGGTACCATGTTCCAGCAGCTGGGTATCTAAGTGACATATCCAAACGTGCACACATGTGGCTCTGAAATTTTAATTAATCCACTCCAGAGAAAGCTTGCTCTCACTTTCAGGATTCAGAGAACAAAATGCAAAGCTGTGGTGCGAATTTGAATTTGACTCTTCTTCATGTCTAATGTGACATCCAGAGCTCCCTCTTCTTTTATTACCTGCATTTTTTCATTATTCACACAGTGAGGAAGATAAATACAAATAGCTCTCACAGTCACGGTCAGCTTGATGATATTGAGGAAGTGACATAAAAAATCAGGTCTGGAACAAACTCTTCAGAGGGAGCCTCCCTATAAAAGATACTCCTGCTTTGATATATTTTGGAGAAAACTTAACTTTATTATTCTATTTTGTATAGGAAATTACTACATCAGAATGCAGATATAAGCCAGTAGGTAATTCTTCAAGGACATTAAAAAGTTACTATTGAATACAGAGGGCTCAGCAGTTGAGGCAAAGAAAGAATTTAACATGAAGCATATTAGGTAGTTAAAAGTTTTTCCTTGAAAAAGAAGATGAAGAAAAGTTGGATGGAAAAAAGGTCTAAATTGATAACAATGACTATTGCTTTATTGATAATTGATTGGACAGGGGACATATAAATCTCTGACTGTGTATTGTAGTCTTTTTTCAAGGATTTGTACCCTAGTCTTCTCTAGAGTAACAGCCCCATTATCTCACTTGGCTCAATCCCTTTTCTTCTGTCCTGCCATTTTGCTTCTCTAGTGTGCAATTTCAGTCAAAACACATCTGACACTCACTCGGACTGATTTACAGCAGTGTAATTTACAGCACTTCTGAATGTTGACCTCACAGTTGACAATATAACAACCATTATTTTTGTTGCCAGCAAAGGCTGAAAAGGAATCTCCAGAGAAGAGCACAAGCCTCTGCAAGGAAAAGATAATTCCCTGGGCTAGGTCTGCAGCAGGTAGGTCCTGCCTGTGGAAAAGTCACGCATCCCACAATGGTTAGATCACATTGTGCTAAGAAATTGCATTTCACTGTGAAAGTCCTCAAGGACTACTTGGGGGTGTAGTTTGCATACAGGTGAATTCCCTGTTCTCACTGACATCAGAGCAGCACCAGTAACATTAGCAGTGTTTGAATCCCTTCAGTGAGCTGACAAGCCAAATACCTACTCCTGAAACATGATTAATCACTGCTGACAACACTTTCACACTTGGGCATCCCATCAAGCTAACTATAGTGAAGCGTCATTGGGAAATGTATACATGTCCTCAAAGGCTGTATCTGTCTGACAGTGTGCCTACAGGCTATGTGTGTCCTACAGTGGTGGTGTCCCCACTCATACCAACAGGGTGGTGTGTATGAGTGCATCACTGGTACACTTCTGCTGGGAAGGGCATATCTAAGCCTCACAGTGACATGAATAATGGATGTCATCAAAGCACACAGCCACAGAGAGATGGGAAGTGCTTCAGGTTCCCTCAGATTTGAGTTAGCTATAAAAGAACATGCCCGCAAGGTGCCTAAGTGGCAAAACTAGAGTAAGTCTTCAGAAGCAATCTTTTCCCCTTGGTTTGAAACTTTTCCTCCCTTTCAAGAGGAGTACTCTTTCAAGTTTTTAAGATTCTGGAAGTTATCAAAAGCCAAGCTGAGGCTAGGAAACAGTGCAGCATAATGGCAACCCTTTGGAGAAGCAAACAGATTTGAGGACCCAAAGTCTCCAAGGTCTGTGTGCTTCCAAGGCAGTGTCACCTGGGCTAACTGGCTGTGGTCCAGCCCTGTGAGTTCAGGGCCCACCACTGGCCAGAGAATCAAAGTGGGCTCCTCTTCTGGTTTAGCTTCAGCTGGAAGAACCCATCTGTGTGCTGTGAGATCACGATATGGTACAAACCAAAGGGAGAACAAAAGTCTATTTGCTTCCAGACCACACGGCTGATCCAAACTACGATGCTGCTGTAGACGTACACAAAGTGAGATGGTATTTCAGAGTCCTACTTGGAGTAAACTAGAAGTAAATTAACTACCATTCTGAGACAATTAGACCCCTTTAAAACATTTCTGGTGAGACAGTTAAATGCAGATTGTATCTAAAATCATCAAATGCATAAGCCAGAGGTGACTGCAAGCTAAGAGAAATGTAGACAACAGTGAGAAACACTAATTTCTCTTTTGGTCTTCTTTTTCAGGGAACTATTGCTCACCATCAATCATCTGTGCAGGTTTCTATTCAGAGTAATATTCTTCAAGAAAACAAAGAGTGTGCTTTTGGTTTTATAAGCCAATGCAAACTTGAGACATAGAGGAGACTTGTGAATAAACTCAAAATCTATAATAAGTCAGATGTCAGAAAGCTGAATGTTAATAAATTACTTGAGTATAAACTAAATACCAGAAAAATACCACAACTGCCTGCAGTGAGGAAGAGTTAATAAAACAGTCATTCCTTGCAGGGAAGTATTTACTAGGTCAAATAAAGTTTTGCACATTTCAGGTGGCTGGTAGGCTGCTACTGTTCCAGGGACCACCAGAAGTTCTAAAAATGAATGTCCCTTTTATTCTTAAGGTTGCCAAGATGCCATAAATACTCTCACCTCTGAGGATGTATCTGTGGTACTTTTGAATGCTTGGGGCAGAAGAGGTGGTGGTTTGGTGGTGAGGAAGAAGGGGATCCAGTGACAGACAGGGCAAACACATAAAGATTTTTCCCTATTCTGCTTTATTGATCTTTTGGCTGTTGTGGTGGATTGACTGTGGATACCAGGTACCTACCACACCACTCTTTCACTCTTCTCCTCAGCTGGACAGTAAGGAAAAAAGTAAGATGGAAAAACCCCTCATGGGTCAAGACAAAAGCACTTTGATAAAGCGAAAGCAAAGGCTACATGCAGAAAAAGAGGAAAGCAGAAGGTTTATTCTCTAGTTTCCATCAGTAGGTGATGTCCAGTCACTTCCCAGGAAGTGGGCCTTCAGTACACATAGTGGTTGCTCCAGAAGCCTCCTAAGACCTTGGCCACCTCAAATCTGCTAGTAAGAGGAAATGTTGGAGGGACAGTCGTGATGTTGTGCCAGCACTGCTCAGCAGCAGCCAGAACTCTGGTGTTTTATCAATACCTTTTTAGCTACCAATGCAAAGCACAGCACTGTGGGGGTTACAGTGACAAAAATTAACTCCATATCAGCCAGATTCAATACAAGTGTATATAGGTACAAAAAGACTGATCAGTTTTTCTGAATTAGCATTTATGGTCTTCCCAGTTTTCATCCACATTCAGGTTTCAGCTGTTGTTCATGTAAGATTGCCATTTCAGATGGTCTCTTATTACCTGTTGCCTTACTTACAGATAAGAATTTAATAGATTCAGTTGACTTGACACAATCCTTGCTGTGTACTCCATTTTCATACAAAGGCTCCTGACAGTGCTTCTGTTGGAGCTGAGCCATCAGCTGTGGGAGAAATTAAATCTAACATATTTAATCCATAGCAGTCATCTAATGTAGGAAATGCTATTTCTTTCACATTCACAGTCACAAGCCTGAAATACTCTTTGATTCTTCTGCTAGCTAAAGCGACAGCCAAGGTAATAGAAGTAATGAAAAAATATGATAAGGTTTTCAATAAACTACATTTTATGTATGGGGAATATAAGATATGTCAGCAAGCACAGAACTACAGAAAATAAGTCTTATTGAGCAAACTGTTTACTTATTTTTTGGTGCATTTTTAGATTTAGTCAGTAAAAACTGGGCAAATATAGTAAACTTACTGGAGTTTGAGTTGACTTAGCCCAAGTTTTTGAAAATGCTTAGTATCATGAACCAGGTATTAAATGCTTGAAATGTTAATGAGAAGGTAACAAAGATGGAAGCTTATGAAAAATGAAACTCTTTTAATCTAATTGAGGAGGGTTTTTTCCTAGTGAAGTTGTGCAAGGCTAAAGACTCCTAATACTCAGCATTTTTACTAGTCAATAGGAAGTAAATATGCATAATTCATAAAATGTCAGTGGCAAAAAGTGATGAGAAAAGCCCAGTCAGGGGGCAGACTATAGAAGGGCTAACCCATCATAATGAAAAATCCCAGTATAGTGGTATGGTAAGAGTGGAGGGAAGCTCTTCTAGCAGAACTGTTTAGAGAGAATTTCCTGTTTGCATAAAATCTGCTGGAAGAAAAACTCTGTGGTGCATGAGCAGGTTTGGGGCACGAATTGGCGGCAAATATAAGCTGTTTCCAAATATACAGATAAGATATTTCTTGGGAATAGTCAGCGTGGGTGTGCAAAAGGAAATCTTGCTTAACCACCATGATAGCCACCTGTAGTGATACGATTGGCTTATTGATGGAATGCAGTAGATATTGTTTATCTTCACTTCAGCACGGCTTTCGACACTGTTGTAACTACTTTATAGATGAACTAATGAAGCACATGCTAAATTAATGAACAGTGAGGTGGACTGAAAAACTGTGTGAACTGCCAGGTTCAAAGGGTTGTGATCCCTCTTCTGATCAGTGGGAACTTCACTGGACTGCCACGATTTCTCAAGCATGGCTAATGGCTTATCCACTTCATCCGCCAGTTCCTTCAGGACCAAATGGATGCATCTAATCAGGTCCCACGGATTCCTGCCCTTTCAGATTCATTATATTGGCTGGAACCTGATTTTGTCCTACCCAGACAATGGTTCTTCATACTTCAGGTTTCTGTCTTTTCCTTCTGTGATTTGAGTGGTGTGGCTGGATCACTTGCTGTTGAAGACTGAGGAAAATAAGATGTTCAGTATTTCAGTTTTCCCCATATCCCAGGAAACCAGGCCTCCCATTTCCTCCTGGTACGAACCCATGTTTTACCCAATCTTTCTTTTAGTGCCAATATCCTCACAGAAGCCTTTCTTGTTTTTCTGGCCACATTTAACTCTATCAGAACTTTAACTTTCTTAACCTGATCCCTGGCTGTTTGGACAACTACTCTGTATTCCTCCCAGGCTACCTGATTTCACCCTCTGTAAGTTTTCTTTTTGTATTTGACTATGTCCAGGTTTGCTTAGTTCATTCATGAAGACCTGACATTTTTGCCTGACTTCCTTCCAGACTCATCTGTTCTGTGATTCTATGTGACTATGTGACACATTTATATGTGGCATTGGCTATACATGGCTATCTTTGCATATGGGGTATGTCTTTATGGCAAAGTATACCCAGCACAGGGTATACTGTGTTATTGTGTTCATACCTTAGAATGTACTTTATAGGGCTGTGCAGATTTGGGAGGCCAAAAACTACCTGCAGCTCTCTTTGTGAGGAAAGGAACAAAAAGATCTGTAGACTTGGCTGAACTGTTAAATTCCTAGGAGTTCTTTTTAAAGGGTCTTAAGTAATTTTTACCTTATTAAGAATTCTTTTGGAATTTCTTAAATAACCTTTTTCAGTTATTAAGCCAGCTCCAAAAATGGCATAATGCTCATGTTAGTTTCAGTACACCATTTTTTAATTTTCCTGAGAAGGAACATAATTTGGATACATTGCTTCAGAGATTCTGGATTATTTTAAAATAAGCTTTATGTCAATAGACCAAGTATTGCACAGAAGAGATAAGTGATATAAAAACAAACCTTTCTTTGCTTGAGATAAGCTCTATCTCTTGATGAATGAATTTTACTGTACCCTGCACACTTTAGAAAATAATTTCTTCACTGGTAAGATGTAAGAGAACATAGAAAAGCTCCAGTGTTCCTGTACTTGAATCACAAGCTTCCCATTGAAAGAAAAAAGATTTTGTCCCTGAAAACCTTAGAGTCACCAAAAGGATCAAGATATCTTGATATGTTTCTTAAGAGCACATGGCTTTCAGTTTGAGAAATGTATTTTTCTATATCTCACTGGACAGGGACAGATGGTTTTTTTTTGTAGAAACTCAACCCTTCTCTAGGTCACCAAGTGGAAAACAGAAGAGGTGCTTTTATGAAATTTTAAGCATGGCTTTTTTAAGGTCTGGAACAGTCCATTGGACAACTGGGACCTGACAAAGTTTGAGGCCCCCGACTTCCTCCAACAATATATGAAATCAATTTCCAGACTGGCAAAACATACCAATCCTGCCCTGATTCTATCATCATTACATACAATAGGTTGTATTTTACTACTGATACCCATCCACAGGGTGACTGCAGGGCAAGTTCTGATTCATTGTAAATTCTGGGAACTGTATCTAGTCCTTGAATGCTAAATAAATTGATATCATTATAATATCAAGTACTCCATAGGACTCTTCCACAGAGAAAGAAAAATGTTTGTGGCCTTCTCTTGCAGAATTTAAGTAGGACTAGAAAATCAGATCCCACACATAGATCTTTTTCATAACTGGATAAAGGTTCTGCAGCCTTGTTGATATCCAATCTTAAATTACAATAAAGACAAGGATGGAAAATTCTTAGATCTTTTGGGGATGCAGACAAGTCAGAATGGCTTCTAAAAGAGGAGCTAGTCTGCCAGTTCATTCTGCAGGAGGTCTGGAGTAGATCATCATAAAACATTCAGGTTCACACTTTATTTGAACACAGAAAAGAGAAACATCAAAAGCTGTAAAAGAAACTCTTAAGGAAATTGAATAGTCATGGGGTAGTAGTGCACAGTCACAGATTGAGCTCTGTCTATGGACACAGACAGAAACAAAAATAGAAGGGTAATCACCAAGATTGGTGACTGACAGCATGATAGAAGACAAAATTCAGCCTTGGCAAAGGACACGTTTCGGTGTGTAAACTGAAAATTTCATGTACGTTACAGGGTTCAGGATGAACTGTTAGTTGCAACTATAAATATGTATATATTTATATACATATACATGCATACACACACTTCTATATTTTAACTTCCTATCCATCACAATACTCTGTTTCCCTATACTAAAATCAGTCTTAATTCTGAATATAATCTTGTTACTCTTCCTCATTCCTATAAAGTTCTTCATCCTTCTATTAGGGAGAGGGCTTAAATTCATCTACAATTAATTCTATGCTGAATACAAAGTCATGAGTGGAACATGACAGTCATCCAAAGCTGAACATTTTTCTACATTTTCTTCAGGTTTAATAAATACGTATCATAGAAATAATGTGTAATTTTTTTCATATTTTTCCACTTCAATTAGGAGTAAATAAAAAACCCTCTTCTATGAATTTGGCCTTGTTCTTAATAGGACTGTAATGTTCATTAACATGAAAACAAAATGCATTGCATATTTTCTTTCTTCATTGATATAATTCTCATGAACACACTGGAGTTATATGAGGAATCATTTAGTCTTCTGTCTTCTTCAAAACACATATTAACACTTCTGTTCTATTCTATTCTCTTCTGTTCTGTTCTGTGCTGTGATGTGCTGTGATGTGCTGTGCTGTGCTGTCATGTTATTCTATTTTGTCCTGTTCTATGATATACTATGCCATACTATTCTATTATATGCTATGCTATGCTATTCTGTTCTATAATCTTAGCACAAAAAGAACACTAATCTATTCACACATGTGGCAACAACCCTAGTTTTTACTCTGCAGAGAAATCCCAATGTGGTTGTGTCAGATATTTGAGATAAGACCATTTCAAGAAGATGCTGAAGGACCCTTTTTCCTTGACCTAAATAACAGACTTAGGAGGAAAAGTGTTAAGTGATTGGTGGAAAAAGCAGTACTTCAGAAATCTCCCTTGGAAGACAGATGTGGTAGCCCTAACATGAGACAATTTTGGTAATCCTTTCACTTTTCCTGTTTTCTGAGGTCACTCACCATCTGCTCAAACTGCTTGGCTGTGTGGCTTTACAAGTCAGCTTTTTTCTCAGTTCAGGAGGAAAAAGTGTCTTTTAAAGTTACCAGAGCAACCAACTGAATTGCAGAACAATATCTAGGCAAAAGAGATAGTCTCTATTTATATTCTTTCTATTTTTATGAAACATTGTCTCCTCTAAACTGTGGATTTATTTTTTCTCATTAGTTATGTGATATTTTAAATAAATTTTAACTAGCATTAAAAAAAAAAAAAAAAGACAAGACCATTGGCACAAATAAAATCAGGGTGCAGAATATTCAAACTTACACCCTGTGGAAGAGATAAGACTGCATTTTGCATTAATTAAACATATATCTATGGCTACATTGTCAGCTAGTCTTGATCACCCCTCTTCTGGCTAACACTCCATACCTCTTCCCAGCTCATCACTTTTCTTGTGCAGCCCCTCCACCAATGCACCCCTATCATATCCCCTTGCCACGGGTATTTCCTGGTCTCTCCACTATCTCAGGATTCTTATTCAAGTACCAGCTCCTTTTCCTTCCCTTTTCTCAGTCAGCCTCTCAGTTTCCAATACAGTAAATCTTTTCCCTAGACCTTTTCCTTCCCTTCTTCCCACAGCAGAAAAACCTCACTTTTATTCTCTTCCCAGCTCACCCATTCACTTGATTTGCCTTTCTGAGTTGACAATTAAAACCCATCTTCCAAACGATTCTTTACTTTCATTTCATCCTTATCTCTCTTTTTATGATCCCGGCACTCCTTGTCCTCTGCTTCTCTTTTCTTTTCCATTATTTCTAGTTTGCTTGTGACAATCTACTCTATTTCCTCTTCTCAGCCTCTTTTCTTTGTTCCTTCCCTTAAGACATCCTTCCCTTAAGTAACATTGAGAGAGTTTTAGTGAGAAGGGGTGGCTGAAGATGTGTAGTCAAGTAGAATCTGGTGGAAAGAAAAGAAGAAACAAACCAACAAGGATCCTGAAAAGATGTTCATTTTGTATATATATTTTTATACAGCTTTGAATTATTATATTTTTGTTGAAGGAGAAAATGTGTCATAAAATAAAACAAAGCTTATAACGTAAGAATGTGTAATAGTCTGGCACCAACTGACCATGTCTAAGTCTGGCTAGGATGAATGGTCATCTTTGCCCAAAGCAACAATTTGCTTTTTCCTCCTCTAGAATTCCTGTCTTCAGATAATTTGGAACTAATTAATTTCAATTATGTCCATTATGTCCCTTCCAGCTCCACTTCAGATCTTACAGGGATTGTACATTCACCCACTCATCCATCATTAAACAAAAGGCACCATGCTTTCAAACAAGTCAGTTCTAGGAAAAAAATAACCTCAAAGTAACTTAAACTACATTAATTGAAGTATAACAATTGGGAAATACTGGAGTGTTTGCTGTACCACATTTGTCTATTCATCTTAGTAACATCTCAGCAGCACAAAATGCACTAACAGCAAGAAGAAAAAAAGAGAAGTTAGATGTTTTCTAGAACTGTTTGGCATTTATTTTATTGTAGTAGTTTTGAAACTGAAAATGGGAAGTGGATAGTAATTATCATACCGTGAAAAATTATGTGTAGAACAACCTGGTCTAGTTGATCTTTAAGGTTCCTTCAAACTCAAATCATTCTATGATCCTATGATTCTATGATCCTAAGTACAAAACAGTAGAAGCTGCAAAGCTAACTGCACTGAACAATGTAATTGAAAGATATAATAGCAATAATACTAAATGATGCCAAAGTAATTTGTTGATGCAGAACAGACACAAATTTAAAGGTAAGATATAAATAACGTTGGAAGAACATCCATAGAGAAGTAGAAAACCAAATATAACAGCTGGCTGAAAACTTAATATGCATAAAAAAGAGCAGGTAAAATACAGTATGAAGAAGTATTAAAGGATTAAGTCTCATGTTGAGAGTTTCCACAAGAGGTGAGTGAAGGCAGCAGGGGGAGAGAGTTCTGTGCTTGGGTAGAACTGAGTGATTCCCTCTTTCACAGTGATAAAGGAAGCTCTAACTGGGTGGTGCTATGCCAGTGAACCTGCACAAATAATTTGAGTTGGCTAGAAACAAATTAAATGAAACAACTATTATCTAATTATGCCTGATGGATCAACAATACTATCTTTCTTCCAAACTATTTTCCATTAGGTGAATTTGTGAGCCCATCTTTAACACACATGATAAGGAGAATATCCATATCTGCATCCACATCCATCCCTTTGTATATGTATCCTGATATGTACACTCTCTTCATCTCAGGCAGAATTACATTTTTAAAATCTGTGAGGGTCATAAAAAGTAGATTAATTTTAATGGAAGGGTCAGAGGACATCTTATATTTTAGGTGATACTGATAGAACAATTCATTAAAAAACTCAAACCAATTCAAACTGGTTGGGGTTGTTTTCTTTTGTTTGGTTTGTTTGTGGGATTTTGTTGTTTTTCATTTTGTTTGTTGGTTTGGGGGAGGTTTGGTGGTTTTTTTGGGGATGGCATATTGTTGACAAAATTCAACCTATGAAAGGCTTTTTTTTTTAAAAAAAAGTTTCATTGTGATGACTTGCTGCCTGCTGATTGTGACTTACTCTCTGAATTGCATGGAATTTCTACTATGGTTGGTGACTCTCATTGTTTACAGATGGGACTAGTTCATGAAAAAAATAGTGCATTACTTCCATCCCTCTCTCAGTGTAAATAAATGTTCATGCTAAACTTTGTGAAATGTTTAGTAGTCATGTAAGCAATTATAAATAAATTGGTGATCATCTAACCACTCAGAAAAAAAAAAAAAAGTTGTCACACGATGAAACTATGCATAGAACTCAGTAGGCTCAATTAAAAGGACATTAGAACAATGACTTTTGCATTGTCTGATTGGCTCTAAATAATTTTTTCCAGAAAACTGAAATCTGTATTTCTGAACTTATGTTTTCCATCATCATCTTTCTTTTGTATATGTTCATACGGTAAGTGTCCTTTAAATTTCAATGTCATGTTTTGACAAGAAAATACAAGGAAGGCATATTTTGAAAGTGCTTTTTGGAAACAACTTATATAAACCAATGTTCTATAGTTTGGCCAAGTGTTAGAAATGTTTTGTCAAAATACTCCTTCAGCCAAATCTAAGGTTTTATTTTAAGATGACACTGAAATATTTAAGTGAACAAGTAGGCTGCTGTTCTAAGAAATGCATTTTTTGGTTGGCAGAGTATTATTCATTATCCTTGATTTATTCCTTACACTTATTTTCCACCCAGTTCAATTTGATTTCCTAGGATACCATTCTATTTTAAAGACATATGTGTTATAGCAACTCTTAATTTATTAGTCTCTCACAATAAAACAGTCCTATTTGTGATTGCTTAAGAGAGCTGTAATCCTGCTGAACTTTGTCATTTTATTGGCTTTCATTGGATGCCTTGCATCTTCAATGCAATGCTATCGTTAACCTTATTGATGAATCAGACCAACCTACAGCTTGGAATAGTCTTCTCAAATATGAAGAGATGACATTCTTATTTCACTTTTGTGAATAAAAATTACTATAACACTAAACAGTGTAGTTTGTTGTTTTGCATGTAGAATTGTTCTTTTGAAAACTGAATTGCTCGTTATTCAGAGCTTTAAAACAATTTTTGCTTGTGTGTGTATTTTGAGGAAAGACATCTATAACTGATTTTTATCAAAATGTCTTGATTTCCTACCATTTTTGTTTTAATAACCTACATCAAATAACAACTTGTAGTGAATAACTTAAGAACACAGGGTTCTCACTCAATCTCTTTAAAATATCCTTGGGATTTCCAAGGGCCAGAAAAGCAGACTAAAAATTCTTTCATAGATCATATGAGATATTGCTTATTAAAGCATGGATTAATTACTTCTCTGTTGAAAAATTAGTTCTGACACATGTAATTAAAGCAGAAGATTCAATCATTAACTTCAATCAGTGTGAAAGTACACTTAAAAAGAACAAATTGTATTGCACAAAGGCTAACAGTCTAACAGTACACTGCTTTTATATATATATATATATATACGTATTTTAAAATATCTTTTGCAAGAAAATATTTATTAAAAAGTATGGTATATGTCCAATTTTTCATATATCTAGAATCATAAATCACTAAAACAACATGAAAGAAAAGAATGCTTGAAACAGACTAAAAAAAAGCTTTGGAGGGATAACTGTTTGACATGTTACAGTACGTATATGTAGAACACATCTATGATGTTCCTTAAATACAAACAAGCTGGTATCTGACTTTGCTAGTTATTGTACAATCATGAAGAGAAAAGATGTCTTTGACTCAGAGAAAGGTTTGTGGCATTAATAACTGCATCGCTGTGTGGCTGCATCACATCACAGGGCCAAAAATGCAGTACTTAACTCAGGCTGACATCACTTAGCCTGGTTAAATGTGTTGCTAATGCAAACATGCACTGATTTTCAGTGACATGACCGCCTTGGAGTATCTTATGCACTGACTAGTTCTAGTGAAGTGGTTCTACTTTGAAGAGGCAGGTAGGAACCAACACTGTGTCTTTTCCAACCTAGGTTTCAACTCTGAATTACTACGTTTCTCTAGTTATCATCTGAATACTGTGCCATTGCCTACTACCTGCCTTATTACTATTCACCCCAGTAGTCCAGATGATTTTCAACCCAAGTGAGAGTCTGTTTGCCCAGTGCCCTTTTATTTAGTTTCTAGATTACATTTAAAGTATATTTTATTATATCAAGTTCTAAATGCCTCCAAGGATGACAACTCCACAGCCTCCCTGGGAAACCTGACAGTGTTTGACCGCCCACATTACAAAGATTTTTTTTCCCCTTGTACCTAACTGTAATTTCTCTTATCACAAGCTCTTTCTCTTGTCTCTCCTCCTTCGCTGAAGACCTTCTCTGTAACTTCCCATTGGCTGGTTGAAAACAGTAATAAGATTTCTCTTAAGCTGGACAAATGCACTTCTTTCAGCCTTTCCTTATATATCATGTGCCTTGATGACCTTAGTGGCCTGTGCTGGACTCGCTCCAGTGTTTTCTTGTGCAAAGATATGGTCTCATAGTCAACAAATGAAGAGGAATAATCACTTAGTAACAACCTTAACCTATTGCTGCCCTACTGTTGATTGTTCCTCACCTTCTCAGAAAGTGCTGATGAATGTGGGGCCTGGGAGCAGCTTTCGGCTGTGAAGACCTACACAAAAAGATGCCACGTATCTCATCCTTTTACTAAGTAGCTTCTGCAGACTGTCTTTTTATTTTTTCTTTTTCAATATTCAGAGTATTTTTTAAAATTTTTATATTTCATTTAATTAAGTTCTTCTGCCAAATTTTCTGGTTTGTTGCTGTTCTCTGAATTAGCCATTATCTATCTATCTATCTATCTATCTATCTATCTATCTATCTATCTATCTATCTAT
>JAWWEW010000001.1:41937747-41948942 GCA_035583185.1 Anabacerthia variegaticeps | reverse complement strand
TGCTGTTCTCTGAATTAGCCATTATCTATCTATCTATCTATCTATCTATCTATCTATCTATCTATCTATCTATCTATTTATCTATCTATCTATCTAATCATCAGCCAGCTCACAATTCTTCTAATGACAGCTTCAGAAGGAATTGTCTCTAGTAAAGTCTTAAACAAGCCAAGGTCTATTTTAAGGAATTGAATCCTATCTCTGATCCTAGCATCTTAACTTTTGCTCCACATCCTCCATGCAGTCACAAATTTCTGTATGTCACCAGACTGCTCAACAGTTACCCCTTGCTTATGAGCAGGTAGAGCATTACCCCTGGTTGTTCCCTCTGGAATTTGCATCAGGAAAGCACAGAAGCATTCTTCACTGCTTGCAAAATCCTGCATTTTCTGACCTGTAGATGCTGACTTGTTGAAATCCACCCTGAGGAGCAGAGGCTGACATTGGAAAACTTCTCCAAGAGGTTTGTGGAAAAGCTTCATCCACTTCACTCTTTACATGAAGGACTCTGTAACAGGCTCCCAGCAGATTGCTCCCCATGTTTCTTTGCCTTCTGTTACAGACTCCCAGGCTCTCAGCAGGGAAGGGAGGACATAAATTTGTCTTCTTTCTTAACATCTGACACATAGAAATGGAGGTAAATCTGAAGGGTCAGTGGTCAGTGGTTGGGCCTGATAAATGTTTATTCTGTGAGAGTTCTGATGTGTTTCAGAGACGTTTTCCTATTAAATTAGGAATAGTGTATTTATAAAGGGTGCTTATCAGAAAAATGGACAGAGATCCTTAAGCAAGATCTGTTGCAATAAGACAAAAGGCAATGGTTTTAAACTGAAGGAGGGTTAATTTCTATTAGATATAAGGAAGATGGTTTTTTACAATGAGGGCAATGGAATGCTAGAACAGTTGCCAGGAGAGGTGTTAAGATGTCCTGTCCCTGGAAACAGTCAAGGTCAGATTGGATGGTACTCTGAGCAACCTGATCTAGTTGAAGGTGTTCCTGCTTATTGCAGGGAGGTTGGACTAGATGACCTTTAAAGGTCCCTTCCAAACCAAACTATTTTTTTATTCTGCTTTTTATGCTAAAGTGGAGAAAGGTTCTGACCGTAATGGTTTTTTGAAGTCTAAGCCTATTTCCAAAGTATCTGGAGTAAGATAACACTTTTGGAAAGGAAAAGCTAGAGTCCGGGAACCAAGAGCAGGAGGATCCATCTGGCAAGGCAGTGAGAAAGCTGCTAAAACATCTCCTGTGGACTGAGAGAAGTTAGAAACAGATTTAACTGTCAGTGCTCAGCATTCTCCATGAGAACTGGAACATCAATGTAGAGAACAATCAGCAGCAAGGCCAGGTCAACCAAGAACATGTAGTGTAAGTGGTGGAAAGAAGTCAGCCTGGAGGGTCCACAGTGTCTTGATTGAGTCTTTGCTGCTCCCCAAAAATCTCAGTGAGGGAATTACATGCTACTGCAGAAGGGGAAAAAGTAATTGCTCAATTTATAATCTGTTTTCTATACAATGAGCACATTTTATAATAGATGCCTATCTTTTAAAAGACAAAATTAGGTGAAATGAATGTCACCTCTAAAGGTGAAGTTTTTGCCAAAGATCATAGAGAAAACAGGAAATAAATAGCAGCACATTAATCTAACATAGCCTGTGATATAGAGGGTGATTGGGAAGAGTACAGCCCTGGTTTCATTTATGGAAATGAAATTGCATCCACTTACATTAGAAATGATTATAGTTTCCCCTGTCTAGATGAAACTGCCCCCAGGTCTCATTTACCTAATGTGCCCAAAATTCAGATTCACCCAGCCTTCCCAACATTTCAAATAGCAATGACGCTTCAATTCTTTTTGTTCTTCTTCATTGACAATTGCTAAATTCTAATTACATTTTTTACGGAAGCAGCAGGCCATTGACTCTGTTAAGCATGAAGGATTTTTCCTATCTATATTTTTTTGATTTTTTTTTTAAGGGGGGAGTAAAGAGATCTCAAGAAAGCTTAAAACTTCTGAGTAAAAATATCAGAAGAAGAGGGTGTTATTTAAACCCACTTCTCAGCCTGTTATTAGTAACATGTTCATCAGGCATTTTATTCAGGTAGACTTTTTTACCTGTTGCTACTCAAACAGTTTGGAAAAGATGAGTATTATTATTTTCTTGAGAGAATTTAAAAATATTCTCAATATCCTAAAGGTAGTCTTACTAACACTGTTTCTTAGAACAAATAGCAAGCACCTGTCAGGATATGTAAGAAAAAAATATTTATATCGACATTTAATGATAAAATCTGTTCAGGCGGGAGTGGGGGGGAGGTGTGTGCATGTCTGTAATATGGCTGTATTTCATACATATAGAGCATAGTTGAGGCACTGCTTCATTTGTTGAGGCACTGCTTCATTTGTTTTAAAGAGAATGCTTCTTTATATAGAAAGAGGGTATGTGCATACAAATAAGGAATTTTTAAAAATATTTAAATAGAAAATATCCTGCTGCTGTTTTATTAGATAGCAGCTAGTCTTGAAGCACGTTACCTGAAATGTTTGAACAGGTTGCACTTGCAAACACAAGGTCTTCATTTTTAATTTTAGAGTGCAGCCAGGGATAAAAGGATTTAAGGAAAATATTGCAGCTTATATAGACATTACAGATAAATTTTTAAGGTGGCAACTAGAAACTCCAGTTACTGTGTCTTATGTAGTTGGTTTATATAAGAATACAAAAGATAACATACTTCAGGGAAAATGTATGAATGTAAACCAACTATATCTCTTTGAGAGAAGTTAATGAACTTGGTGGCTGATGTGCCTAACAAGTGGCATCTTAAAGAGACCAGTACCTGTAACTCTGTACGCTCCAAGCTGTTGTACTTCAGTGTTACATTTTCTTGTGAATTTTAAAATATCTTTAACCTACAGGTGACTGCAAAAATGTTTCTGACAGGGATGTTATGTTTAAATAGGACTTGCTAAAAATTACAATATGACAATGTCATTGGTGCAGAAACTTTAAACTCTTAACTACAGAGTAGTGGAAGAAAATTGCATTATAATTCACCTTGGGTAGTAAGTTGAAAGAAGTTTCTATCCAACACTGAGTGAAAGGAATAATAAAATTGCAGTTGACTTCCTTGGGGACAGGATGGGGTCCTTCCAGGCTCAGGATGATAAATCAAAACAATATATCAGCAGCAGATGGTTGCAACAGATGATTGAATAAGCACTATGTTTAATTTTTATGAAATAACTTTTTTTTTTTTTTAAATATACACCTTGTCAAGAATTAAATCTGACTCAGATGAATTCTAAAATGTGCTATATTTTCATCACATTATGTACTGGGTAATTTTACTTGCGAAATAAATCTCTACACCAATAGTATTATAAAAGAGTAACATAAGGTATATACTCATACAAATTCAGGAAAAAAATAATGTTGCATGTAAGAAGAATGCAATAGGAAGAACAAACAGACAGTAGAAAGAGTTTAAAAAAAAATTAGCCACTCTCCCTCTAGACCTCCTTACTCACAGTACAAAGGTATTTATGTACCTATTCCCTGTGAAACTGGAGCGTCTGGCTTCTAAAAGCAGTGAAGTGCCCACATACCTCTGTGGATATGTCTCCCACACACAGCTGAAGAGGATGTTATATATAAAACATAGTACTGAAACAGAATGGGTGTTTTGACTCATCCTGTCAACACACATTATAGATGGTAACAATTGCGTGCATCCCTATGGCTACTACACACACAGCTGGGATTTCCCAGCTAGGCAGAAGTGTGAAGCACTCTGAATGCACAGGCAGGGAGCTTGATCTGTCCTGGAGGCATACAGCAACTGCTCATTCAGTGGACAAATAATCTCTGCATCTGCAGCTATTTACCATCCAACAGCTCCAGCCAGGTGTGCTCCACCTGTTATGGATGGGCTGTAGGTACTCACACACCCTGGGGAAGGTGTTAAGAGTCTTCCCTTCCTTCTAAACAAGTCTAATAGCGTTTTATTATTACACCCCTGTAGTTGTTCTGTCATAATCATGGAATCATATGATGGTTTGGGTTGAATGGGACCTTAAAGATCATCTAGTTCTAACCACTCCTGTCATGGGCAGGAACATCTTCCACTAGTCCAGATTGCTCAAAGCCCCAAACAATCTGACCTTGAAAACTTCCAGGGGTGTGGCATCCACAACTTCTCTGGACAGCTTGTTTCAGGGTCTCACCACCCTCACAGTAAAGAATTTCTTCCCAGTAACTACTTCCATAATGCCTACATAGGCTTGCATAGAAGCTGTGTTTATACTATGTAATTAAAATAACAAGGCATTGCCTGTCCTCTGCCTCAGACACAGCTTACACTCACACAGCTAACACTGTACACCCAGCTGGGGAGGCCTTACTGAATGCACCTCAGTGACTTTCAAAACAAATATTCACTATGGGCATCCCACTCCTGTCCACCCTCAGGTTTCTGAAATATCAGTATTCCCTGATCTGTTCTGGGAGGAAAAAACACTCATGCAATGGAGAGTACTAAATATTTAATAGCACACATGGTCATACAACGTGCTTGAGACCAAGGCCAGACTCTCTTCAGTTTAATGCTAAAGACATAGCAAATTTGCCATAAGTCTGTTCAAATATGTTAGGAAAGGAAGGAACTTTAGTCATGAACACAAGTTAATCTAGAAAATCTTTTTTTTTCAAAGTGTTAAATTAATTTAACACCAGGACTCCAAGAATAGATTATAAATTAAAACAAAAGAGTATATTTATAATCTCTTTCCTAGATAAAGAAAACTAGATACCAAAATTTACTATTGGAGCAGATTTATGCGCATACACTCAGGGTCTGAGAATTGTGTATTCAGTGCACTCATGGCTGAAAGAAGACATTAACTAAATTTAATGCAAGAATGAGCTGTGCCTTTTAAGAGGCAGCATAATAAATTATTGGGACAATGCATCAGCCACTGTGGGATGGTTTTTATTACTGAAAGACTTGAAAGAAACGTGGGATAGCTTTCTGAAAGCAATACAGGGCAGCTTTCTGAAAGCAAGGACTCTGAAGTGAATACAAGAGTAATTGGATAAAATTCTGAATCACATAAAAGATCCAACTAGGAGGTAGGTGCAGGTCCTTCTGGGCAGATACTTCAGGATGAATTCTTTCTCTTTAGAGTGTCCCAGGTGAACACATGACCAGTGATGAAATTGTTTGTGTGTAGGTGCCTTATTTCAGGTTCTTGATAGACAGCAGTCATTCTTCTATGATTTATGAACATTTTGATTTTAAGAAATGCTCTTCCTTCTGAGGTATCTGATATCTGAAATCCTGGAAAATGTACAGGAAGTTTTGCAGAATGCACAGAAGACAGCAGCAAGTCTGAGAATTAAAGATGCCATAACTTTGCCTGCCTTCGAGCGCTGAGCAGTTGTCATGTCTTAGTTTGGTAGCAGCTGGATTCCAACAGCCTCTGGTCTAGGGATTACTATTCAACCAGATGTTTGCAATGTCCTTTGGGACCTTCAGAGAGGAAAATTAAGTATAATCAACAGCTATTATAAATAGCAATGGAACTAAAGAGGCTCACAGACTCTGCACAGTATGTTCAGCATGCACGGAAATCTGTCTGCATTTGCTATTAGAAGAGCAGAACAAGTCCAAGAGTGGTCTGCCTCTGCCTCCCTCACACCTCTTTTAAGAATCCACGTGCCCTGAAAGATGATGGGAATCTTCCCGGTCACTTCACATAAATCTGGATAGTGTCCATATAGGGCAGAAGAGGGGGTTATCAGTTTTTCCTATATAATGTCATCCTGTGAAAGGTATGTGCCAGGAAGCGACAAATAATCTGAGTAATTTTCCATATCAATTTTAAGTAAACATAGTTTACGTGGTTACAGAGAAACTATGCAATTACAATGTGCAATTATTCCTGTGGCATACATGAAAACACATTTAGTTCAAAAAGTCTCTGCATTTGGATGGAAAAGCAAAAGCTTAAACACCATCCTCAGCACTAGCCAGTCACAGTACAAACTCTTTAATGTTGACTGGTACTCCTCTGGGAGTTGTTATGACTTCAATGTTCCCTTGATAAATTAATTTTTCCAAGATGTTCCCAGGGCTTGTGTACATTCTGCTTGTGGTTGCACTGATAACAAAGTCACATTCCTCAACTCTAAAAACCCAATAAATACATTGTGTTATTTCATGAAATTTGTCTGGTTTGTACTGGAGAGCCAAGAAAGAGGACATGACATGACTTTTAGCATATAGCCTTCTGCTTATGAGAACATCTTTTCATGTGTGTGTTGGAGAAGTACACAGCTCCTTTCAGGAAGCACATCTCGCACAACCAACACAAGCATAACCAACTTTGACCACACACAGGAAAGAGATATCTGAATGATAGTATACTGTGACCAGTGGTACTGGGTCTTAAAATGGGTATTACATGCATGAAACTCACCTTAGTGGAGTACAGATGCCTTACTCTAACAGGGCAGTCTATAAACATAGCCCGTAGCCTACTTAGGTACCTAAGACATTGCTGCTGGCTGTTTCCTCTAAAATTCTTCTATCCAAAGCCCTGCTCCTCTGCCTGATCAGAGATTTTGTTGTATTGGGTTGACATATGATAACACATGTGCACGGGAGGTGAACATTTCTGTCCTCCACGAAGGGAAATCACCATCCACTCGCACCTGTTGTTTTTTCGTTCTGTAGATGTTCGGTTCAAGTTTGGATCAAATCTGAAGCCTCTCATAATGGAGCTTCTTCCCCCTGTCACCTTCCAGGGCACTGAACCTGTCACTGTCAGTCTGCAGATGGGGTAGGAGCCTTCCTCTGTTGCCAAGTCTCATGTCTCCAACCTCCTCCATCTCTCCCATCCATATCAGAATCCACTACAGCCTCTGGACATCCCTCCTTTGGTGTGGCACATGTTCAGTCTCTTGCCTCTAAAGGGTATAGATTCTGTAAATCCTCCTGGATGCAGCTAAACCTGTTCACCTTCTCTGGCAGTTACTTCTGCTGGCAAGTCAGCTCTTCAACCAGAGCATTTTTCCAGCAGGTAGAACACCATTAATCTCAGTCCCAGAAGCACCAGGCACCCCCTGTAGCCCAAGTCTCAGGTGGCCATATCCTCCCTCTAAACCTCCCTGATTCTCCAGAGGCAATTTCTCCAGTTTATGATCTGGACCATGCCCTTGTCATGTCCACTCTTGTTCAGCAGCCACTTTCTCCCCTAATTTTTGAGACATTTCTACACCCTCTTCTGTACATGGTCCTGGATCTGTTAATTAGACAACCATGTTTCTGAGTAGGTGAGTCCTGATGATGTTCAACAAAGGGAAATGCCAAGAATTGTACCTGGGGTGGGATAACTCCAGGCATCAGGGTGGGCTGGAGCACTCATACATGTGAAGCTATTATTATATCAGTTGAAAGGCTATTTTCTATTTAAAAGAAAAAAAAAAAACCAGAAACAACAAGCAAGCTGAAAAAAAATTCTGAAGAAATTAAAGGCAGTTGCAAGACTATTCATCACAGTAGATTGGATGGTCTGAAAAAAACCCCAAATGTCACATCAACATTCCTGATGATATTAAGCCCCAAAAAGATATTTTCCTGATAGTTACTGTGCCACAGATAACAAAGTGAGTCAGAAATTTGAAATACATCCAGAAATGAACAGGGGGAGGCAGAAGAGTGTCCAAACCAAAAATTAAGATAAGGGTTAGTTTTCTCCCATGAACTCATGAAATTGGATATTTTGGCTGCAGTTGTATGACAGCAACTTGATGACTGGGAAAGGGAGTTTCCGTACGTTTATCCTCAGTATTGCCCTTAGCTTGTTAGATTCCTGGAGAAAGCAAGACCAGGTGCCAGTTTTCTAATATATTTCATCTCCTTAATTAACCTCTCTGAAAATATTTCCCATTTCTTTTAGTGTCATGACCAAATGAATTTTTTTTTTTTTTTTTTTTAATGTTCATTTCTGAGAGCTGCAAACACTGTTAAATGTGAAGCTGTCTCCTGGAGCACCCTCTGCAAGGCTTCTCTGAAACTCAGTCTATCAACCACAGTGCAATGGCTTTATTTAGAATCCGCCATGTGAGACTAGCCAAGAGGCTTTTACTCTCCTTCAGTTTTAAATGGACACCTAGCAGTTTGCAAAGCAGTGTCTCTAAAAGGCCACAGTCAAATCTAAATGCCCCACTCTATTAGTCTTACCAAAATCCTGTTTCATCCTAATGAGGCCTTGAATTATGAAAGAAATTTATGCAAAATTTGTTTGTATTGCAGGAACAAAAAGGATGATGACAAATACAGTTAGAAAGCACTGCTGAATTTGGCCCTTGGTACCTCTTAATGACCTTTCACATGTAATGGAAATTGTCATTATATTCCCATCACCAACTAGAGCTGTTAGCTGAACAGAAATTACAGCAGTTTTGTATGAGTTTTTTTAATGGTTAATGCTAAATATTCAGGCTCTTTTCTCTATGTATCTATCTATTAATTGCATCAAGTCCTATAGATTCTTACATTTCCTTTTTTTTCACTTTTGGGAGAAAGTGGTTACTCTCTTTGACCTTAAATCCTCTACCACTTCATCAGTACTTCTCTTGTTCTCTGCCAACTGATGATCTCCAATTACAGCACTGATTGCAGATTTTCAAAGGTCACAGTAAGAAGCAGCATTCAGGTATAGAAAGTGTAGCTGGCCAGCAAACTAAATAGGGGGATGATATCTTTCCAAACATAACTTACAAATGTCATAAAGCAGCCTATTAAATTAATCATATTTAAAATTCTATGCTGTCTTATATTTCTACAGAATTATGCCTAGAGTATGTTAAATGATGGGCAGCCTATCCTTTGTGAATAATTTTTGTGTATGTACTTGAACAGTGCCAAACACAGACAGTCCTTGGTCCCCCCTTAAATTCTGTCTACCTACTGTACCTTTTATGGTGATGTTCCAAATTCATAGTAATGGTAAAAGAGTGTGGTTCTTGCCCAGAAGTACTTGGAATCTGGTCCGTTCCTTCTTCAAAGTTTGCTTTTTTTAAAATTAAGGTAGCAATGCTAAGTGATAAAAGCCCTATTTCTCTACTCCTTTTATTCTAGTCATATATACCTGACGACTTCAAAGAGTACCATCAAATGTTTATGAGAATCCATCTTCAGAAAGACAGTGACAAGTTATAAACATGATCTAATTTGATTTCACAGGTAGGAATGTCTCAGATGCCAGAATTCGTGTCAAATCCAGACTTCGCTGGCACCTCCAAACAAAGGCAAAAAAACAATGTAGTTGGAGACAGTTGGCAAGAAACACTGAGCTGCTTCTACACTCAACTTCCCCATAAGTAAAACTAATTTAGAGTATTGGTAGAATGTAGTAAATATCCTGACCTTGGCATAAGAAGAGCATTTCTAGGAAAACTACCTGTGTCTGTTCTAGCGACAGCAGAACCACAAATCAGTCGTGCTGGGATTCAGCCGGTTTAGCTTTCAGTGCCTGCAATGGAGACACCAGCATATGTGCTTTTGCACACTTCATAGAGAGGAATTACATTTCTAGGGCATAGGCCATCTCCTGCCCCTTCTCCGATATCTACTTAAAGAGGAGATAAATTGACCTCTGTGTCTGCCTGACCATGATCACCAGTTCTCTGGCAAGTGACACTGCCAACTGGGTAACACATATTGGAAGCACTAGGAGAAGAGAGTGAGATATTTTCTCTAAAGGAGGCAACTCCAACAAGATATTGGTTCTAACTGTTGTTAAAATTTTTACAAAAAAAACAGAGATGTGGCAGGTAAGGCATTAAAACCAGGAAACTAAGAGCAATTTCCGTTCCTTAAAAAGCAAAACATGAAAAATACAACTTTTATTTCCAGATTCTCTTCAAAGGACAAAACTCCAATGCATTTCCATTAACCATTCAAAGCTACTGACAAATCTGTGAAAAAAATCTCCAGGCTATTCAATGTAATTATCTTCAGAAAAAAGGAGTGAGGTAAAGTTTCTAATGCCTCTTTTAAAAATTATTTTATTATATTTTTGTCTATTTTATAGAAGTGTTTGAGGACTTTAGAGAAAACTTGTAGCTATCTCCTTATAGATTTAATAAAGTCATATGTTACCTTATTGTCATATTTCATGCTCTGTCTCTGTAGTGGGTTGACCCTGGCTGGACATCAGGTACTCACTAAAGCTGCTCTGTCACTCCCTTTTGCAACTGGATAGAGGAGAGAATAACAAAGGGTTCATGAGTTGAGATCAGGATCAGGAGAGATCACTTACCAATTACTGTCATAGGCAAAACAAACTCAAAGTGGAGATATTAATTAAATTTATTACTAACAGAATCAGAGCAGGATAAGGAGAAGTAAAATAAATCTTGAACACACCTTACCCTACCCCTCCCTCCTTCCCAAGTTCTACCTTCTTCTCCCCAGCAACACAGAGAGATGGGGAATGGGGATTACACTCAGTTCATCACAGGTTGTTTCTGCCACTGCTCAGAGAGAGGAATCCTCCCCCTGCTCCTTGTAGGGTTCTTCCCACGGGAGACAGTCCTTCACAAACTTCTCCAGCGTGAATCCATCCCACGGGCAACAGTTCTTCACAAACTGCTGCCACTTGGGTCACCTTTCCACAGGGTGCAGTCCTTCAGACACAGACTGCTCCAGCGTCGGTCCCCAAAGGGCCACAGGTTCTACCAGGAAAAGCTGCTCCAGCCTGGGCTCCTCTCTTCACAGGTCATCAGTTCCCTGCCAGGACCCTGCTCCAGTATTGGCCTCCCACAGGCTCACAGCCTCCTCTGGGCATCCACTGCTCTGGTGTGGGCTCCTCCATGGGCTGCAGGGGCACAGCTGCCTCTCCATGCTCTGCTCCTTGGGCTGCAGGGGATTCTCAACTCTGATTCCTGGACCACTTCCTCCCCATCTTTCTCCACTGACCTTAGTATCTACATTATTGTTCACTCTTCTCTAGCCACAATTTTCATCTGCACAATAACTTTTTTTCCTCCTTCTTGAATCTGTTATCACAGAGGCATTACTGTCATTCCTGATCAGCTTGGCCTTGCCCAGTGGTGGATCTGCCCAGGAGCTGGCTGGCATTGGCTCTACTGGGCATGGGGGAAGCTTCTGGCAGCTTCTCACAGAC
>JAWWEW010000001.1:41887986-41937647 GCA_035583185.1 Anabacerthia variegaticeps | reverse complement strand
GTGGTGGATCTGCCCAGGAGCTGGCTGGCATTGGCTCTACTGGGCATGGGGGAAGCTTCTGGCAGCTTCTCACAGACCTACCACCTTTGTAGGTCCCCCACTATCAAAACCTGGCCATGCAAACCCAATACAATCCCTCTATCCATTTCCATTTCCTATTAGTCATTACTCCCTCTCATGACTATAAACAGGAAAAAAAAAAAAAAGAGACAATTTCAGGTACTGTAGTAGTAATTAAGTCACATGGATGATAGCAGGTCAGTGCTCAAGCCAACATTCTAGCCCTATTTACTTTACTGGAGCAGCTCCAATACTACTGCCACAGTTCCTGGAGAGAAACAATTCTAGAGAACAATTTATCATATGCCTATTAGCTTGCTCATCCATTCTCCTGTAGTTACCGACCTTTTTCCTAAGCAGCCTTTTTTGACTAAGATTGCAAACTTACAGATGCTGAAGTTGAAGCAGATGAAACACAGTCTTACTTTCCAGCTGTCCAACTTGAACACAGCTGTCAGTACTAGGCAAGTAAACACAGTGGGAGCTCTACCATAAATATTTAATTGCAAATAGTCTTAAATTAGCATTCTTGAAAATAATTTTCAGTGAGTTTCAATTCTCCCAGTTATCATAGAGTATGTTAGTTTTCTTTTGCAGCATGTCATTTGCAATAGTCAGTCAGCAGTACAGCTGCAGTTAACCTTCAGGGCACTTATTACCTGACAGTATTTATTCCATTTCTGCGTGGTCTTTGGTTCATTCTTTTTCCAGACTGAAAGACATTGTGATGAGTTGGAGCCTTCTGTATGGAAAAATAGGTGAATGTCTATTATGTTAGAAACGTCTAAAGGGGCTTCTTGTACACTCTATCCCTGCTCATCGACTAGAACAGATGCTAAGATCAAAAACCTGTCCTCATGGCTAAATTATTTCACCTCCTAACTCATGTGCTAAGTCAAGATAAAACCAGAAAAAGCAGCAAACTGCAAAAATTTCCAAATATCTTTCATAAGACTAACCACAATGAAATTCAGGAACACAATATATTGTGGTTTAAGAATTTTCATTAATCCAGACTGTGAGTAAAATTTTAGATAAGAATGGGGATGTCCATCAACCCCAGAAAGAAACATACAAGGGGAAACTGCTTTCAGCCTGTGCTAGCAGACACATAATCCCAATACGTGCATAGTGAATAATGCCAAATAATAGATTAGCAATCACTACACAAATGCAAAGAATAGAGAATGTGATAGGGATATTTTTTTTTTCTTTTTACAATAGATTGAAAGTAGGAACAATATGAAAAATCCAAGAACAAATATCACTTTCACTGACTTGGGCACAGAGAGCAGCCTGGACAAATATGATTCTGATGCCTGCCTGATACAAATGTCATTTACTAACATTGTGTTGAGAGAAGGTACTTTCCCTACAAAACCTTCTGTGGGCTGCTCAATGTATAGAAGGATTCATCAACATTCATTAAATAAATTGTCTAATTATGATAAGAAGTGTTTGCTGAACCTTACAAAGCTACCTATCTCTTTAGTTTGATTCAGACAAGCAGCTCAGAGGGCAGTAGAACTAGTGCAGTTTCAGATAATGAAAACAGACTTGAGTAACTAGGCAGAGGCATGGCTAAATAGCTTTCAAATGAGATTGGAAGAGTATGAGGTGTAATAGAGGTCATCTCAGAGAAAGTGCATAGCAGAGTGAGGTGCAGGAATGAGCAACTCTTGCAAGTATAGATAAAGGGTTGGAAAGATGTTTCTCACTGGTTGACTGGAGATTAACTCTGAGGGTGCTGGTGTTGCTCACTTAAAAAACATCATCAATAAATATTCTTTAATTTTCCTCTCTCTTCCTGTTTTTCTACTCTATATGAAGCTATTTTTCACCTTCAGATAAAAATAAAATCCATTATTATTGTTCAGTAGCCTAACTCAAGTCCTTAATGGGCACAAAAACCAATAGACTCTCTCATCAGCCAATGAAATCGGTTGCCATGAATCTAATTTTGCTTTGCCCTATTACTGGGTCAGAAGAGAAAGAGTCCAAATTTGGACTCCTTGACTGTTCGAGGATATCTTGTCAGGATGCAGGACCTCCTCTTGCTAGTCTTTCAGGGGGATTTGTCTTCCACTTAGGGGAACCTCCCTACGGAGATACCTGTCACTTACTATAAATTATGGAAAACATCATAGACTTGCTCCTTGGAAATCCTGGAAACAGGCAAGAACACAGGCCTGAGAAACCTACAGGACGTGATTGTGTTTGAGCAGAGGGTTCAGCTAGATGATCTCTAGAGGGCCCTTCCCACCTCAGTCCCTCTTATTTTGAGAATCTCAAAAAACTTATTGGGTCAGATGGCTGTATTTTAGGTGACCAAAGCCTAGGATGAGGAGATGAGTCCGAGTCACTGAAGTTTTGCTAGTCCTGGAGAACATTCCTTATAAAGAAAAGTCCTAAATAAACTATTTACTAAGCTGGTCACTCACCTTCAAGAACTGAACTGTACTTCAGCCGGTTGAGGTCCCAGGAAAAACAGGCAAGGAAAACAGTTGCAAATAATTGTTTTCTTTCTAATGTCTTCTTTAATGTCAATTCAATATGGAAACATAAACATAAAACCATTGAAGTCCTTCGTGCTAAGAAGTGCTGTACAAAAGTCTATAGGGTTGAGTAACAAATCACACTCCAAACTTCTACAGAGGAGAAAGGTGATGTAACAGAGAAGGGAAAGAAACAACTGTAAGAACTGCTGCAATGATTGGATATCTACTAATATGATTCTTGCTTGAAGAGATGAGGAAACTTCCATAAAGTTACAGCTGAAGTTTGGGCTTCTCAACAGCAACACAATTTAGTGAGCAGTTCTTATAACACCAAACAAAAGTTGCAAGAGCAACTACTGTTGCAGTGGAACTATTATTAAAGCTCATGGGATTTTTTAGTGGCAATTTGACTTGAAAGCAGAACTGAAAGTGGAAACTCACTTAACCCTCTTCTTTTCATTAAAAAAAAAAAAAAAAAAAGTATGTAATTTGGATTTTGCACCAAATCTTAGAGAATTCTCTGGTGCAATGCTTGCTACATTCTTATTTTTAAATGGCTGCAGAGTTTGGCAGCACTTCTCAGAGCTTTAGTACCTTTATATAAGAGTAAGACATTAATATGGAATGGATTTTAGTTGTTTATTGTAAGCTTCATCTTAGGTTTTTAACCTTATACTGCAGGTCCTGTGAATGACTGCTATGGTTTTTTCTTTCAGGACACAAAATATGTAAGAACTGATGTTTGGACCAGAAGATCCATACACTCATGCTTGTCTTGGAACATTTAGACAATGACCATGAGAGAATACTTCCATATTTAGTCCATGACTAGGACCTCAAAGGAAAAGATAGCATCTGAACATCTGAAAGTACAGACAAATGTAAGAGCATGGAAGATGTCATGCTTCCTGTTGTACTGTTTGATGAGATGCAAATCTGGCCCCATACTGTATGTATTACATGGTAATGGATGATTGTAAATGTCACTGTGTCACTTTCAGGGTAATTGCTAGGGAGCAAGGCTGATTTCCTTGAAATGTGGAGTCAGAGCTCTTTGATGAATGGATTGAAGAGTTCATTTTTGTCTACAGTGTAGAGAATCTGGATGTTTACTCTTCATTTTCTGTGTGCCTTTTTTTCCTCCAAAGGAATAACAACAACAGAAATGCCTCTTCTGCCTGCAGAATTTGAAAGGATAAAAAGACTTTTTGCTATTTTAGATTGCCCTACAAGTTTCTCTTTTCTCTAAGCACTATCCTCTGGGCTGAAATAAAGCTGTTTCCAGAAAAGTAACTATTTCTCCTTTCTGTTTCAAAGCTAATATTTCTACTAAACCCTGGGATGGGCCCTCTACAAGGATGAAATAATCCTATAAAATTATTTCCAAAGGTCGTGTAATTTTTGATACAGCACTCACAGCTTCAGCACAAAGAGGATGGAACAGAAATGTTCAGAGACTGAGTAGAAATCCTGTGGAAAAACTTAAACTCAGTGATGCAATCTTCCAGTTTGATAAGACCAAAGAGTATACAAATAATCAAACATTTTATTCACCTTCTGGCTACACTTGTTTTAAACTTGCATCTGTTTCCTTGAAAGGGTAAGGTCTATTTTTACCAGCAAAGGGAAAGCTGAAGCTGTCACACAGCATGAGGATACCGGCAGCTGCTACTTGCATGAAAAAAACCAAAAAGTTTTGAAACCAAAATAAACCCAAAAAACTTCACAAACAAAAAACTTTTACAGCTGGCTTTCAGGCAAGAGCTCAGGACTGAGAGCATTGTCATGTTCTTGGACAGGGCTTCTAAGGCCTGACATAAATATAGTCTGTGTACTCAGGAGTCCGTCAATGTTGACAGCTTTGAAAATTCATATCGTTTTTGGTGTCCTGTCAGACCTTATCTGCAAAATCTCCACAAGCTCCAAAATTTACAAATTCTTCTGTCCCATCAAGAAACTTCGATTACTTCTCCCATGTTTCTGAATACTTGGGATGCTGAATCGAGGCTACCCAGGAGGCAGGTATGGCTCTGCTTCCACCTCTCCTGACATGGACTTCTGCATATGGCAGGGAAGAATCAATAACCAACACTTACCACAGGAGATGAAGCAGGAGCGAAATTAGCCAAGCACTTTTGGGTAACTGTACTATGAATTTTCTCCTCTTACCTGGAGATTGTCACATCAGTCTGCTCACAGCTGCAGAGAAACAGAGAAGAGAAAAGTATGCTGCAGTGGTTACCCTAGTGGTTTTTCCCTTAATGAAGTCTTCTGTGCACTGAACATTACACATTGTTACCTAGCTGAAAGGCAGTATTATGTTGGCATGTATAGTGTGGATGGGCAAAAGGTTGAAAGGACAGAAAACATAAACAAATTAAAACCAGATCATATAAATAGACATATATGAAATTTATGGGGACTAAACTGAGAGTAAGGCAGTCACAAGCTATTTCCATACTTTGTTGGAGAAAAACATATAGACTCCATTCTCCCCCACACCAGCCTGAAGAGTCTCTGAGAGGTGACTCTGTGCAATGTTTATTAAAGAGGAGAAGCACAGTGCATGCTCCCCTCTTTCTCAAAACATGGTGAAAGAAAATTTGTTTCCTGGAGCACTTCCTTGGGTATTAATTATTCCAGCTCAAAAATTTAATATGAAAATAAGACTGAGATCCAAAGGAAGTTTCTGGGGTTTGCTCACTGAAAGAAGACTTTGCAAATCAGGAATGGCTTCAAACATGGTAATGCTTACTGACCAGCCACGATGAGCCCTGTGTACATTTATTCACTTCCATGCCCTCAAGCCTCTACTCCACAGGGTTCTTGCTTAGCCTTGTGAAGACTAGATAACATGACAGTAAGGGGGTGAGGTGTTGTGAATGATGGATTTAGGTAGACCAAAAAAAAATCACTGGTAAGGCATTAGCAAAATCAAGTTTACTATAAATCTGTAGAAGCACAACAAAGTTCAATGGCAAAGTTCACTCTGTTACTTACAATATAGACAAATCATTGTAGACTGCTTTTAATCTGATTTTTCTTTGTGTGTTTTATGAGGAGAACAGGCACAAAAACAGGTGAGGAGGGAAAGGAGTGATGGAGATCCTCCCATTGTGTCACAAGGTTTAGAACAGACCCCCTTGCCAAACTTAGTCTCAGACTGGATCAATGGTTTAGGTTTAAAAGAATTAGCAACACTTAATCATAACAATATCCAATCATCACCATAATAATGATACATAATCAATTGACTAATCTAACACTTACAAAATGATTCAATAGAATTTTCTATAAGCATGACATTAATTTAACCATAAGTCAAACTTAACTATAAGTTCAACTTGATTTTTAATATTTAATTACAAAATTAGTTATGAATCTAAAAAGGCAACATTCATAATATGAATGCACTCAGACATAAAGAAGTATGTGCAGAGGTATACCTAAAAAAAATTCCCCTTAAGTTCAGTGAGATGCTCACGTCAGAAGCCTTTGCATCTTCTCGATGGCCAAAAAGGTGAGCCTCAAGGAGTGGGAGTTTTGGCCCAGGCTTCACTGTCAGCTTTTGACAGCAGTCCTCTGGATATAGCAGATGAGATTTGCTGAGCTCCAAGAGGTGTCCCCCTCAGTGCTCCAGAAGAACAAAAAGAGCCTCACTTAGCAACACTGCTTGTAGGGTTTCAAGATGCTGGGCTTTAGTTATCAGTAAATTTCCATCTTGGCCACAATCTGGGTCAGTAATGACTGGAATTCTCCTTAAAATGTTCAATAACAAAATTATTATCTCACTCAATCTCCTGTTCAAACAGAAAAATAAAGTCTCAAGGCTACTTATTAGAAAACAAGCTCATTGGACCACAGAAGTTCTGGCAACACTTCTGATAAGCTGAAAGGGAGGTAACTGCCCAGGTGCCATTAATTAACAAAAGCTGAGGCCTAACAGGCATTTCTGAGACCAGTGTGTGTGGAACTCCACATGAGGCTGTAGAAGCTACTTTATTATCATGATATTTCAGCTGCAGAATTAGGCAAAGTGGGATTTTTGACAGAAAAAGGTCTTGTCTAAGTTCTTTATTAAAAACTTACAGAAACTTATGTGATGGGAAGAAAGTTGATATTATCTGAACTCTTTATTAAAAAGGTAAAAAACATAGCTGCAGTCTGTGGTGTTTCTACCAGATCATAAGCATATGTAAAAAGAGGCACTGTTAACAATGGAAAATCCCTCAAGGAAATGGAGTGCTGTTTCTCCACAGAGTGGGCAATGGACATACAGTGCTGTCACCACTCATACTACTGAAACTCAAGCCATCTTAAAGGCAGGTTGTACTGAGTACTGAAGCCTAATGGAGTTGGGGGTTCTCAACACCTTGACCAAGAAGGATACCTATCACAGGCATGGAAGCATCATGCTTTGGAAGCAGTTTCACCCAAGTCTGCCATGACACACAGCTGATGTGGCTTTGCTGCACAAAGCAAGTGTATAGGGCTGTGTGAAGGCCTTCCTCTTCTACTGCTGGGGCAGCAGCTTGCAGGAGTTAGGAGAAACCCATTAATTTGTGGGGCTCATTTATATGCCTTAAGAAAAAGTCTTTTCTCTCCTGACTTTTGGTAATCCTCACTCAGCACACTGCTTGGTAGTGGCAGTAAGCCGTGATTCAATCATTAGAGACTGAACTATTTAAAATTACTGAGGTCAAATTAGCCAAATCATGAGAGTGGACTTTTTCCCCTGTATGAGGGTGACAAAACTGACCACAGGGAAGAATGAGATAGCGATGTCCTGCATTTCTAACTCTGGATACTGTTTCTTC
Source organism: Anabacerthia variegaticeps (assembly GCA_035583185.1). NCBI lineage: Eukaryota > Metazoa > Chordata > Aves > Passeriformes > Furnariidae > Anabacerthia > Anabacerthia variegaticeps. The sequence goes on along the minus strand of JAWWEW010000001.1, from coordinate 41,930,272 downwards.
CATAAGCATAGTACACCAAATAAAGCACAAACAGGTGGCTGCAAAGAATATTTTCCTCTGGGCAGAGCAACGGTAGAGTAACCCCACAGCTGGGCAGATAACTAGACAGGCAGCAGAAGACATCAGCTCAGTTTTATACTCACAGAATATTTTGTGAGAATAATAAAAAAAGAAAGACAATTTACAAAACATCCCTAAGCTTAAGATGTAAGGGATTTTGGAGGAGGTATTTTGCTTTGATTTGGGGTTTTTCCCACGCATACTTTGTTTGCAAAATGCAACTAGATCCTGGATTTTATAAACTTCCTACTCAAGCTGTCCTGAATAGAAATTCATTATCATTAAGTAGAGAGAGTAAAAACAGTGGATTTGGGAGCAGAAATTCAAAGGTCCTTTATATATATTTTATAAATATATATATGTCTTCATACATTGATAAACTGTGTGATGCTTCAATATACAGAGTAACAGTAGGCTTAAATTGCTGTGCAGTTGTTTTCATGGAGTTTTGGGAATTATTTCAAGAACTCCAAAGAATTTGGTGCAGCTCTCTACCTCCCCCATGAAACAGAGAATAATAGGAAATAAATAGGGATAAAATTAATTATACTGTACTGGTGAGAGACAACAAATATTTCCTGATCTTTTGTGGAAAGTCAAAGAAACATTCCTTTGACTCTGAACTGAGTTTCAAGTGACAAAAATTTCCAGAAATAAAACGGTCCCTTCAGAGGGTTGCACGAGGCAAGATCCCTTAATGGAGCCATGGATGCACCTCTGGAGAGCAGCATTTCTGTTGTGAGGTACTAGACAAGTTGTTTACAAACTTTGCTTTCCAGTGTCTGAAATTCTTACTTGCCACTGCAGATTCATTTGACATAAAAACTGCAGTATGACCATTTCTGTTTCTGGGTCTTTCACTGCCTAGGGAGTAAATGTCTTCCACCTGAAAATGGTAAGATGTAGTGACAACCATATCCATGAGTCTGTGACAGGTTTCTCTTCGAGAGTCTTCCCTGGGACTTGTCCTTCTCTGTTCATCTCCAGCAGGTGTAAGCTGCTTTTAGCGTGCAGCAGATGCCTGCTCTCTTGAGTATCTAAAGAGAATCCATTAAACAACCACTCTGCTACAGTAATGAAAAGACTTTATTCTGATGACTTGGAAAGTATGTTTGGAAGCCATTGTTAGCACAGAAGCATGACTGAGTACCTAGTGTAGGAAAAGCATCCCTCAGGGGAGAACAAACTTGTTTTTAGAAAAGGAAGGTTTGGCTGTTAAGTGGACTCTAGGGGACATTTCCTTTTCTTTTCCTCAAAACCTGCTTGTTCTAGTCCCTCTATAGATGCTTCATTCCATGAACAAAACCCCTTTTCTCACACTCCTCCCTGTTGCCTGGGACTCAGCTTTCTGGAGTTCAGTGGGGGATGCAGAATATTAGTTGCAATCCTATCTGATGTAGAAAGACAATAGCTTTGTAATTCAGTCTGTAATTCACACAGAACATGATTAGAAAAGAGTTAGAAAGAGCTGGATTCACTCAGTCCTTGTTGGACTCTGCATTAAGCATCAGGCTGACAAAAAGACCAAAGGATGCCAAAGGTTAGCAGGGCATTTGTGGAGACAGTAAGGACAGGAGTACCAGCAGAGTCCTGTGCCTGAAACTGAGCCGAGCCAGGCTGGGCCCAGCAGCTGAAGAGGGTTTTTGCCCTCCTACTGAGAGGAAGTGTTCTGATTAGGGATATCGGTCTTGGATTTGCTCTTTGGGACTCATGGTTATTGTGAAGTTAGACATTGACATCTGACAGGATTGTCTGAGGAGGGTCAGAGTAACCACACAAAAATATTTTCATCTAATTGGCAACTTAATGGTATTTTGTCATTAATCTGGGGTAATGTGGCTCATTGTGTGGAAGTCCAGGCAGATATAACTCATATTTCATCCTGCCACTGAGAGAAACCTTAAAAATTTGAAGAATTAATTCCCTTTTGTGCTGAAGGATAATTGAATAATAACAGAGCCTGTCATTAAGACAATCACTGCAGATCTGCTGCCCTTGGCATTTCTGCACAGTACCTTACAGACCCTTCTTGGCAGAGCCTGAGAGCACTAGTTTTCAACTCACAATCATTCCCATCCTCTACACAGGGAGACCAAATACTCAATGGCCAACAGGGCTCAGCCTTGGCAGTGGATGCTTGTTATGGAGTCCTTGAAAACCAAAGAAGTGTTTTAATTTAGCTCATAGTTTGAAAGGTTAACAGATGGGCTTAAAGATCTGATTTCCAGTTTTCAGAAATAATAGCCATTAAGTCTTAGAATGTGAGCTTTGTTTTAATAACCATGGGAAGTGGTCTTTGATTATTGTAGCTGCTGGGAACTGGCAAGTTCACATGTGACTGGGGAAGCAGAAAAGGAGGGACATCAGGAACAATCACTGATCTGAAACCAGAAGTTGGGGCTTTTACTGAGCCAAAGTGGCTGAGAAGAGAGCTTTTAGAAAACTCTTAATTGCCAAAGGAGTTCCACCACTGCCCAGCTGCCTTCACAGGCAATATGCTGATCCCTTGTGCTGCTTCCTGTCTACCGTCCCTGGGAGAAGGCAAGGATGGGGAATGCTGGCCTTTAAACCAGTTCGGTTTTCAAACTCACTCCTTACCTCTTTCTTCTGACCTGTGTCATCTGCCTTAGAGTAATAAACACATCCCTGAGTAAAATAAAGGAGAAAAAACATTTACCAGCCCACAGGTGGTTGATCATCTGTGATCAATAAAAATTACAGTGAACATGAAATTGCACCTGGTGTTTACAAGTAGTGGTAAGTGCAAGTGAGAGGTTAAATACAGCAAAAATATCATAAAACCACACTGCAAAACAAAGTGTATTTGACAAAATGCAAGATTAGTAAAAAACCACTAGACCAGTAAACATTTTTTAGATTATTAAGAGGCATCAACCTTCCTCATTTCTTGCAAAGTTCTTATCATTGAGATTTTCTGCCTTTTTTTTGTGTTTTGTTTTAACATAGACAAAAACAGAATTCTCTGGACCAGCACCTGACCTCTCAGTCTCACAGCCCAGATTTTTGTCAAATACACACTAAACAGATTTTCCAGATTGGTTGGAGTGGAAGTGACCTGCAAATGCTTTCTGTGATCCTGTATGACTTAGTGTCAAAATTTACCAATATCAGGAGGGGTGTTCATATTTTCCTGTCCTGTAAGATTAAGCAGCCTAGAACAGCAGTTATTCTTCAGGGATGCTACTTCAATGCCTGCAACTCTTCACATCATTTCATTGCTACATTTTCTAGTACACAGAATTTTGCAACTCTTCAGCTACTGGAAGAGAAATTTTGAAGGAAGCTTCTGCCTGGCATTGAAGTTTACTTGAAATTGCCAGAAATACATGTTTTTTAGAATCACATTGGGCATTAGGGGTGGGGAAATATGGTGCCAGCCTCTGCTAGACAACTCAGGTAAGCTTTGAAATCACCGATTAACTGTGCTTCAAAGTAGGTGTGCCTTATTCAGCTAAGTGACTCACTTTGTGCTGCCAGTATCGACTCACATTTGGCCATACTTTGTAGTTTTCAAACCCTGCGATATGTGTCTATGCAGTTGATGCTACCTGGAGCTGGTTGCTAAACTCTTCAGAAATTCTGTATAAATGCATCAGACAGCTTATCAACGTCTACAGGAGAAGTGGCGTTAAGTAAGAAAAATGGCCCTGGTTTTGTGATGTGGGGAAGACTTAAATGGAGATTGCCTAATTTAAAGAAATGGGCACTGGGAATATGGAGAAAGAAGTGGGATATGCTCACAAGAATAGAAACCTAAGCATTGACAAGAGGATATTAAAGGTGAATGGATAAAGGCATTGGAAAACCATGCTGCTGGAAGGAGGAACTGGTCACACAGAGCATCTGCAATAATTAGAATGATGGGACTGAAAGCCAGAAATAGCTGGAGAAGAAAGGGAGAGGTCCAAATGGAGACTGAAAAGGATGAAGCTAGAGGATAAGGCAAGTACTTGGGGATGAGTTAAAACCTGAGGATTTTTGTTCTCAGCTGGTGAATGCTATTTCTCCATATTTTGGGAAAGCTGTAGGAAAAGTTTATGACTGCTAGGACTCCACAGATTGACCTGTCCAATGCCCAGTTTAGCCTTTGCCTACATGTGACAATATTCCTATGCCTGCCAACACCTCAGCAAAAGTATAAGAGGAGGGAGATGTAGAATGGTTCCTACGCCCCAGCCTTTCCTTTGACTGTACGATTATCTGGAGAGAATCTGGCTAATATGGGATTTCTACAGAGGCAACACTGGGCTATTTAATGCAGTTATTCTTTCAGCCTGAGAGAAGAGGAAACAGCTAGAAAGGTAACTTACAAACTGCTCCCTCAACAGCACAACAAAGAAGTGAAAGGGCTTCTGCCAATATTTCTAACCTTGCAAGAGACCAAGCGTCTCCCAGTTGTTTCCAAATTATTTCATCCATGTGCTGCTGAACATTTCAGGACAACAGATGATGTACAGAAGAGACATAGTCTAGGGACTTGGGGATTTATTTTTCTTTCTTTCTTTCATAATCAAAGAGAAGACAATTCATCCACAATATGTCTTCCCTTTCTGTGTTGCTCAGGTATGTCCTAGAACTGCTTCTTTCTCTCACAGATAATTTTTTCTCTTCATAATGCATGAAGCATCCCTGTTGTCTCTGCATTGTGCCCTTAAAAGACAGATTTCCTTTCCTCTATCGTAAAATGCTAAATCCACTAGAGGGGGCATCTATCCTACCCGATCTTTGCCATACTGAAAGTCCCTCGAGTTTCTTTTGGCTTTTCAGACTCCTCCTGACCTCCCCCTCTACTACTCACCCTATTCCACAGCTGGGTAAGGTCCTAATGGGGCCCTTTCATTGACATCTTACCCTGTGTAAAGGTTTCTGTGTGAACAAGTATTTACAAAGTCCAATACCTATATGGTGTTTGTCATAATTGTTTCTGAACTCTGTGGGAAAGGCCATTTTTTATTCAGATGTTTCCCTTCCCCTTTAAGAATACTAACATTTTAGAGAAAAGGTCTGACCTTCCTCTGAGATTCTTGTTATCATGTATTGACTCTATTGGTCTTTCAATAAATTAAGTTTAAAACCCCTCCTAAATTATATAGAAACTGTCAAAGTAGAGAACTATGTTACAGAATAGGGAAATGGATTAGCATATACTGCAGTAATGGGTTTATCTTTAGGACTGAAGACATTCTTCCATAAATGTCCCTTTAAACTTTGAGGTGATGGCACCCAGCCACAAGACTGTGACAATAGCTTTAAACTGTCCTATTGTCAGAGGCTGCAGCAAGTTGGTTTTTCTCCTACCGCCTATTGCTGTGCAGCATATCAGAGTAGAAGCTTTGTATGTAGCTTCCCACATTAGTGTTAGAGACTGCTACATCTCCCTCAGAGGGAGGAAGGGAATTGTGGTGGATACCTATGCAGAGCTCAGAACATGCTTCAGTTTGGAAAGGGCCATGTTAACATAAAATATTATTTCTGCTTCCCACCTCAATATAAAATGTCCAGAAAACAGAAGAGGGTGAAAGAAACATCAAAAATGCCAAACCCCATCAGTATTCAGCTTTCCCCACATCCATCATGTTAGGTTAGAAATTCAGGAAAGCAATAAAAGAGAACTTAAAATAGAGCTTGCTTATAGAGCCCTAGCAGCACCCATAGTCTGGGGTTTACCATATCCCCCAAGGACAAAGAAGGATCGATCTACGCAGTATAGTTCTAATGACTATTTGTCAAATCTGATTTCCATAATGGAGGTACCAGGACTAACATTTTCCAGACAGATTATTCCATAGTTTGATAGATCGTATTTTCCTTTTGTTCATATTCATTTTTCCACTTCTCAGTTCTACATCTCTGTTGCATCTCAAGTGACACTTCATCATAATTCAAGAAAATTTTTGTTGCAGCTTTTTGCCTGGTAATATTATGAAAATTTATCTTCCATACAACATTTTCTCCCTATAAACATCAGAAAAAAATGCATTCTGTGCTGCACATTTCCTAGTCTAAGTCCTTCCACCAAGAACAGCAGATGTCCACAGTTTCTAGGAAAAGTACTCTAGTATACATCAGCAAGGTCAACCAGTCTGGAGATTTCTAGTGTTAGATTTATTTGAATAAAGTGTAAGCTACTATACCTTGAGTGCTTTCTGAAGCATGGCTCCCACGGCAGCAAGGACTGTCCTGTTAGGGGCATCTGATGAAGGAGAGGAAATGCTGATGGGCTTCAGGTGATGGTTCCAGGTATCTGGGCAACTGAAACTCTACTAGTGATTTCTCTGATAGGAAAGACCAAAAATTACTCCAGATTAACCAAAGATCTCCTGTGGGCAGTTGATCCCCAACCCTCATTACAGGAGAAACAGTGAGAAGAATAGCTTAGCTTATGTGTTAATGTGTCAGCAACAAACTGTGCATTGCACCTGAAAACTCTGGTTTTTATTTCCTCTACTGCTCAGAGGTGAGAAGACACTGTCTACAATGGTGTGAGCAGAAGCCAACAGGAGCAGGGACTGTTTCCCTACTGTTGATATCAGGTGTCATTACATTTCCAGTAGCATTATCCTTCCTGAACACAGATTAGAGCCATTCAGTCAGACACACAGGCTGCTACTGTTATTTACTAAAATACAATAGGAAAGTATCTGGTGTTAGAATAGGAGACATTTGTTTACCCTTTTACCTCATATCACATATTCAATTTCAGTAGGCATCTTCACTGAGACCAGGCTGGAAGAGGCATAGCTGAAGGGAAGTTAAGAGCCTGGCTTTTAAAATACATTGCTTTATATTGATTTTTTTTTTTTTTAAGAAATATGAAAGTCCTACATGCAAAACATTGTTTAGCATGCAATGTTTAGAAACAAGTTATAGTCAAAATTAACTCTTAAAGAACAGCCAAACAAACTCAGAATGTATTAGACTGAAGCACAAAATGTGATTAAAAGCAAATGGCATGTGATAAATTGAATTTACAAAACTAAATGAGATGCCATGATCAAATGGGAGCAATTGTATTGTATGGAAAGAAAGTATACCAAATTGCAGATGACAAATACTGATCTGAGTATATGGCACTGAAACACTGACATCCCTCAGCAGATGGAAGGAATGGTATGAGCCAAGACAAAGGACAGAAGGGAAGCAAATAGACTCTGATTGATGCAAAGGCACAAGTTTAACATGAAGACCTATTAGGCATGCCATATCTCTAAAATATTAAGATACTGATGAAAAAAAAAGTCTGGTCTGAAAGCTGCGTATCTCCCCCAGACTTCCAGAGTTTTGTTCTTGAATATTTTGAGAGGCAGCATTCCAAAGAATACATGCAAATAGAGTCTAAACCTGGTAAACCAATACTCTGATTTACTACAAAAATTTGATCCAGCCACAATGCACTGAAGAACAATGAGCAATAGAGTGGCAAGATATCATCTCATTCTCTCTATTCCAGTCTAAAGGCTTTTTTTGAAGATGTTTTTCTAACATTATGAAGCATGCAGGAGTTTTTCTGAGAAAAATGAACCGTATTAGCAGCTACAGAAAATGCAAAAGTAAAAGCAAAAACCCTCTTCTGACTGTTTTGAGAAATTGCAATTTTGTAGTCATGAGAGCAGTACTTTTATTTCTACCAAAAAAAAAAAAAAGTTTTATACCTACTGCTATAACAGCAAGCAGTGCAGCCTGTGTCATACTTGTGTGCATTCTTTCTGCCTTCACAGAAGATATTTTCCTGCTCACAAGGATTTTACTAAATTTCCCCTCTTCTGAATGGCATTACAGGCTCTGGTGCCTGTCATGGTTAAGACACGTGGGTAAGGCCTTTGCAGACAGAGGTGTGATCCCTTTCCCTGTAGCCTGAGAAGGATGAATATGACTGGACTGCAGTTAGGAAATCCCTAAATCTCTTGGTTTGAAGGCTGGCAGATCAAAAATGGGGAGCAAAAAAGACACAGGATTTGAAGCCAAAACTTGTCAAAATCAACAGTTCAGAAAATTATTCTAACTCATTTGTTGAAAGTTCTTTGGTTTTTTTCTTTCATTGCTTTGAAACTGATAGAATAAGGGGACACATAATGTGACTGTGGGGCAGGTTCTCCCTGTAGTAAAAGTGTGTTTTATCCTGGAAGTCCCAGTTCTTATGACTATCAGTGGAGAGACTGCCCCACCGTTTTTCCTTTCTCAGGCAGTAATGTTCAGAATCCTCCGCTGAGAAGACTGTTAGGATGATAATCTAAGACTCACTAAACTTTACTTCTGCTTAGATATCCATCTCCTGAGTGCCTGTCCCCTTTTTATAACAGTCGTTGCTCCAGCTTTCAATAACAAGGCAGATCAATCTGCAAATAGAACAAAAAGTTACTAACCCCTGCTTCCCTCACTGGCAAAGCTGTGGCCACTGTGGGAGGCCGGCAGAATGAGCCCATTACAATGCACGAGCCCAAGCCAATCTACTGTGCATGGGAGAGGCGTAATCAGTTTTACCTTCTCATTGTAATGCTTAATAAAAATAGATAATAAAGCATTTGGACTACTGTTGAAGCAAAATGCTGGTTAAAATGAAACTGATAATAAAAGGCTCAGTGGGCTTTCTTGAATCAAGTGGCAGCCTCAAGCAATCAAAAAGAATTTCCCAAGAGCTTGCTTAATAAAGGAATAAAAGGAAACATTTACTTCACATGGCTCATTCTCCTCATCTTCTGTGGTTTAACTGTTTGTGCTTGGGACCCATAGTGATGCCTTCCAGCCTTTATGGAGTAATAATGTCCAAAACCCATTTGGCTGGGCAAGCTGTTCAGGTTGCAAGCACAGAAACTACCTCTGTTTCTCAAATGTCCGGGAGATGCTTGAGAAACCTTCTAGTTAAGCATGAAGGGAGAGATAAGGAGTGAGCCTTGTTTCTCTCAGTTCTAAGTGTTAGGAATGTCACCTATGGATGGAGATGGCCAATAGCTGAAAATGCAGGGCAATGTGCAGTTGGACATACAATGTGAGTGATGTGCATTTGAAGGACATATGTCTAGGAGAAACCTAGGGTATAAAGAAAGTATTAAAAAGGAAAAAGCACTGTCACTATTTTGCAGACCCTTTAGCTGTTTTACAGGTCACAGAATTTGGGGGGCTATTCCACAATATAAACAAGATCTTTTTGTTGTTGTTTTACTTTACTCAACCATTCTGTTTGCATGCTACCCTTTTCCCAGTGCCACCTGACCACGATTGGGTAGTGGGTCCTGCCTGTAAATGGGAGGTAGATTAGACCATCGACCCAGGCCCACTAATGAAGGTCTACCTTCAATCAAATACTATGCTTTGTCAGACACTGAATGCCTTCCAGCAGACACAGACTTTGGCATTAAACACACTACCTCTGGTAAATTTTGCCTTTCAATGAGGAAAAAGCTTTTTTTAGTTTAAAAGAAAAAGCCTGACCTATATTCCATTGAAATAAATGGAAATGCTTCCCTTAACTTTAAAATGGAAGAAGGATTGGGCTTTTAATTCATTATTTCATTTCATATGTGGAATAAATCTGGTAAATCTTCTGTTTACCTGCAGTAGTGAAAATTATTAGGACATGTTACATATTGCAAGGAAAAGTGGTACAGGGTGGGAAGAGGGACCTTCTGCATGATGCTTCAGAGAAACACTTGTAGACTTTCCAGCACTACTATAGCCATGGTGAGCTGCCAATGTGGTTTGCTTTTTTTCTCCCTAGATGCAATATTTATACACACAAACCCTCTTCCTTTAAAAACAATTCCTTTTCTCTTTTTCTTATTCTGTATCTTACATCTCTGCCAATTTTCAGTAGTAAATTGATGAAACCCATCTAGGTTTTCTTTGAGAATTATTGGAACATGTTTTGAAGAGACAGGAAGAAAGGAAGATGCATCTGTTTTTACATTCTAGTCTTGTGGCAAAGTAAAATATTTAGCAGTTTGCTAATGAAGGTGGAAAATGTAATGTGTTCTGCTAAACAAAGCAATCCTTTGAGAACTTGCTTAATGAGATGAAGTTTGGTTGATGACACAGTTTGTGGTTTAAAGTCCCAAAGTACCTGCATGGAGGAAAAGATACAAAGAAGAAGAAAGAAGTTAAGCATTTTCTCTTTTTTCCTCTGGCGCCCCCTCTTTTTCCCCCTTTTTTCCTTTTTTTTTTTTTTTACAGAGGAGACAAGCACTAGGCCCAAAGATAGCAGTAAAATAAGATTCATATTTACATAAAGGAGCTGCTCTCATTTAATACATTGTAGAAAAAAATCATATACAGTTTGTAATGGTAAGCTTCAAATCAGTTTGCTGTAGTTGTTTAGTAATCTAATACATTATATTTAATAGCCTTACAGTATGAACCCCTATAACCACATAATATTGAGTATTATTCAGTTTGATTGAATTTAAATAGAAGGGCTAAATACAGTCAACATTTTCTTCAGTGAAATTAGCTGAATAAATGTAAATATGACAAATATGGATACAACTCACTGCCCTGAACTGCCTTCTAGATTGAATCAAGGACAGGAACAACCCAAGCATATATACTACTGACTTGAATACTTATAATCAGAGCAAAATTTAGAAGCATTACATTTACTTAGGCTAAAAGGCAATAGGAGTTTAGGCTATACAGGCTTCACAGGCATACTTTTTTTTCCTTAGTAAGTGAAAGAATTATGAAGCCAGGAAGTGTCTACAACTGAAAAAGTCAGTAAATCAACTATCTCTATAAAGTTCATAAAAGACAATTTTACAGATATTGCTCTTAAATTGCACTTTAAGTTGAACAAACTGCTTCCAGAGAAAATTTACCACCCAGTTCTGGAGTTCATAGATGCTATAGACAAAGAAGGACTCTTTTCCACCATCTCATAGTGTCTGTCTTTTGAGATTCATACAAAGCATCAATATTTACCTCATGTTGATGGATCATTAAGTGTCCCTTGAAAGCTGTGTGAAATTATTGTGATACAATTCATGTAGACGGTTATTTTATACTTTTAAACCTTAATGACTGAGAGATGACAACTGTCCAGTTCTGGACTTACCAGCTATTTATTGTATTGTGCCCTTGGAAACTGAATGGAACTAATAGTTCCCTGTGTATCTGATCCTACTATCTTTTGCAGTAAATACTTTCATCACAAAGTGAACGCTGACTTTCAGTGTATGATGCAGTTCCTGATAAATTGAATACTTAATAAATACTGCTTGTGTATGACCCCGACACATTTGTGTTTCCCACTGCCCTGGTTATCTTCATTCCGTGTGTTCCTAGAGCATGTAATTTCTTCATTAAAAACGAGCAGGCATCTTAGCTTAATATATTTAAGACTCCCTAACAAACCTCACAGAATAGGAAAGCTGAAATGTGGAAATACTACTTCTGCTTTTTGTCTGAACAGAGAGGATCAGAGTGGATGCAGCACTCAGAGCAAGAGCATTCTATGTTGTTTGTTTATTAGAAATAATTTCTATGAATTATCCACATTCAGAGCCAGTAACTGTTACTTAATTATGATGCTATCAGAGCTGAATGAAGAATGACTAGATGGAAAACAAAATCCTTCATACAATTTATCAGCCTGAATAACAATCCCAAATAATTAGAATCATAGACTGCCACAGCATGCAGATGGTGCTGCAAAGCCAGCTATCTAGAATCACTCCAATCAATATGATTTTATCTTGGCAAGGGTGTTATTCAAAGCCATACAGAAAAGCCACCATGTTTCCATTTTTTGTGAGTTTCTCTTTCCTTAAATGACTGTTGAGAGGTCATTTTACTTTAACCTTATTATTTTCTCTGTAAATGGCATAAATGTTGTTTGGAAACGTATGCACAGATTCTATTATATCATATAACAAATGAACAGAGATGAAGAAAGAAGACAAAATCCACAGACTAATTGATAGGACTCAAAATTCCCATTGATTTTGACACAATGAGGAGGCTAAGTTCATAATTAAAAAAAAAAAAAAAAGAAAAGAAAGAAAAAACAGCATAGGAAAAGCAAAGTTAAGGTTTCCTTGGCAACCTTTTGGCAACCTTACTTTGACTCTTTCCATGGCTTAAGAGATGGTCTTACGTTCTTTTGCTCAGGCAATTCTTATCTGACATTTGATTTTTCTTCCCACTTTAGTGGACAGTTACTGTCCTCTACTTGTTTAGTCACTTTATTCAGTCAAATAAAGCTGCCTTTTACAATATCAGACTGAAGGAAAGGTCAAGGTTTTAATTTTCACAGAACAATAATTTTAAATATTTTGACTATAGAAGTATTATTTATAAACAATAATAATCATTGTCTATACTTTTTCCTCTATTCTGTGAAGAGTTATGAATGTCTGCAAGACTGCTTCATAGCCCCATGAGACTTAAACTGAGACTAAAACTACTGCTTCATCCAGTTTTCCACAAAAGTCCTTCTCACAACTAGTCCTACAAGGAGTTGCATGGTGATACTGTTCCATTTCTGGAATGCTCTTAAGAGTGTTAATGATCCATAACATTTCATATAGTCAGCACAGAGAGATAGGGAACACCTATCAGTCTTGATATTTACAGTGAAGAATTGTGGACAACTCTGATGACAGAAGCAGCTACTTGGTGGTGGTGGGGAGGGAGTCATGAACAAAATGGTGAGACTCCTTGTCTCCTTGAGACAACCCCTCAATCTCTGCACAGCCATAAACGCTGAGTTCAGACCTTTTCCTTCTGTATCTCCTCCTGACCAAGGGCACTGCAGCAATGGCACTTGGTCAAGTCTAGCTGCAAGAGACAAGCTTGGCAAATTTGATTGTTCAGTGGAAAGGAAAAGAGACATTCCCAGTGAGTGAAATCCAAATCTGTTGTAATACAGCTGACTTCAGCCAAGGTCCCTTCTAGGACTATAGCTCAAGAAAGATGGAATGAAAAAGAAATAAAAAGAAATAAAATACTGTGTGTTTTATTGCAACTCTAGGAAAAAATGCTCTAAGGTTTGTACAAAAGTCCTGTTGTGTGTATGACGCAGGCTCTCTAGTCCCACTCTTGAATCAGTTTTTCTCTTTTTTTATTCTTTAATAAAGAATTAGTTCAAACATGCACATATATTGACATTATTTCAGGTTGTCATGGCAACCCTGCTATACCAGAAATAAATGCAGTGTGAAAGTATAGTGTAATTATAATCAGAACTGAGATTCAAAATGAAGTATTTCTCAGACAGCTTTAAGTCAATACAACGCAAGTACCTTATTTTTATGCTTTTGTGGAGATCTTATTTTTCTAGCAGATCCTTAAGCAGAAGGGGCATTACTAAGGGCTCCCTGAAGTCAATCAGATTCTCATTGTTGATTTTAGTGATTGTTCTTTCAGAAGTGTACGTTTTGCTTTGAACCTATGCCTGGCAAAACACAAAAAGCAAATTTATTCCTTTCAACATTTGCACTTCCAAAGTTTTCTTAGTTTCAGATTTGGCAATGAATATCAGGGTGAATGCAGGTGAAGGGGGGCTTTTTTACAGTCAGTTTCTAGGTTCCCATTTTGCAAACAATGGCTGTACCTTCATCTACACACCAGTGTATACAAAGGAAGATGTATGGGGAGGATAGGGATGAAGATTAAATGATTTACAGTCTCCTCTGCACTGTCTTTGAAAGAACAATAAGAAACATAGATGAAGGGATGTGGGCAAATTGTGCTAGCTCATGCACAAAACATCACGGGAGGAGGACATATAGCTAATATGCCCTAAGGGAGCAGGTCTTGTCATAGAATTTCTTTTGAACAGTGTCGTGGTTTGGAAGGTAGGAAAGACTTCCTCCGGGTGCTTGAATTTTTGAGCATTAATAAAAGGCTGACCTTGATAGATCAACTTCAGGATAGAGGGTTGTATTTCTCATTACAGTAAGTCAGTTTCTAGAAACTGTTTCTGCTGATATGTCTGGCTGAACATCAGCAATGCTTCTGCCATCAGAGCCTTAAGACCCTTCAATACTTTTAAAAAGGACATTTTTACACCTAGAAAAAACCTACAATTTAATACCTTTACCAAAGCTAAGAAACAGCTCTTTGTCTTTGCCTTTAATTTCAACTACTTCTTTTTAGAAAAACGGATTATATTTCTTTTTCTGCTTTTGTCAATAAAAGAAAATTCAAGGTATTTGTATACAGATTTGTATGCAGATACATCTGGGAATAAGTGTGAATTTCAATTAAATATTACAACTGCATTCAGAATGTCAGTTTCTAGTATTGGTATGATATTTAAATGGCAGGTTTTGGTCATCGGTTATGTTACGTCATAAAATAAGACTCAATGCTCTTGGCATTCATTATAAACTTTAATTTGCTTATACTGCACATGGTACTTGAGGCCAATCTGCACCAGTGTTGAATACAGTGGGACAATCCCCTCCTTTGCCTGGCTGGTGTTGTGCTTGATATACCCCAGGATGGGGTTTGCTCTCCAGGCTTCCAGGGGTCACTGCTGACTCACAATGGGCTGCTGCTCACCAGCATCCCCAGATTCCTCTCTGTAGGGCTGCTCTCCAGCCACTCCTCTCGCAGTCTGTACTTGTACCTGGTGTTACTCTGTCCTAGGTGCAGAATGTGGCATTTTGGCTGGTTAAATTTCAGTGCTGACACAGGAGGCACTAAACACCGAGGTTTCGCCAAACATCTCCTATTGCACTGAGCACTCAAAGCCCTTAAGCAGTCATAGGAAAGTAGAGTTAGCCTTTTGCTTTTTTAAGTCAGGTCACATTTTTTACATATATATATGTGAGGGCATGTGTGTGGTTTTTACAGTCATATAATTATATATACATATGTACATATATAAAAATACCTATAATATAGGTATTTATAATGAACAATAAATAAAAAAAAATATCAAATACTAGGAGCAGCCTTAAAAGGCACAGATGAAACTAAATAAGGAACATTTTGTGTTGACAGAAAGGAGACAGGAAAATACCATATTCAGTGAGTGCATTATCATTTACATGTGATTTTGATACATCAAATAGTAGAGTCAGCATAGCAGGTTGGTGTATCCAGAAAAATCACTCAAAGAGAAAGGTTTCCTGGCAATAAGAGTGTGTTTTTTCATTCAGGAATTGATTATAATAGATATGATGTGGCTAGAAGGCTACACAACATTTTGAAAATTGAGAGCTTGCTGTAAATGTACTTTGCAGGCAGATGATTCTGACATAGGCAGTATGTCTGGTTTTCAAGGGGCAAAAGAAACTCTGAGTGGCATGAAACTAACTTGTAGAATGGACACAGCATATTACAGCAGTGCACTTTTGAGCAAAGAGCAGAAAGGGAGGAAATTAAAAACCTCTCAAACAGCTTGCAATGAAATTTAGGGAACTGAGACACAAAATTATTTTTTCTTACACAGTGAATTGCTATTTAGCGGTCACTGACTAGCAAGAAGGACCATAGACTTCCATATCTTTGATACTAGCTGAGGAGGAAAATGGACTTGTAAAAGAGAAATTGCACTTCAGTGGCACTTGGGCAAACAAACTGACTACTAATAAGTATTTGTCTTTAAAAAGTAGTTTGGTGTAATACGGTATCATAAGCACTAAAGTCAAAACAAGTTTTTGTTATACTGCTATTTTCAACACCACAGATATCTGAATTAAGGATAAACTAAAGAAACCTTGATAGGTCCAAGTATTGCTTCCTCCACACTGCTTGGCAGTCTTTTGGATGTTGCTTCCAGTATCACACCTTTTCTGTGCTCCTGCCATCCTCTTAGAAAAATTGTAAATGGAACAGAATTATTTACTTGTACTTCTCAACTCTGTGACCAGAAGCTGTTGCTCTAAGTACCTTATCTCATTTCATTTATATGTAATCTATGTACATATATTTTTTCCAGAAGCCAAATGAAAGAATTTTGTGTTCTTTTCAAGACACCTAATCTCATTTTAAAGACTCCAATGCAATGGAAAACGTATCTCTTCTCTATGCAATCTCTTCAATTGGAAATTAACTTTATTGCTAGGAAATTACATCCGATTTCAAGGTTGAAAGTGTATGACTTCAGCTTCAAGATAATAAGCTAGCGCTTGTTATTTCTTTGCAAAAAGGAAAAAAGTTGACACAACTCTCATTTAACTTTCTCCTGAATACTTGCACTACTATACCACAATAAAATAATTTCTTACCCTTCTTATAATGTACTGTCATAATATGTGAAAACATAATGCTGCAGCTTTATCTTTAGAAGCCCAAGTACTTACTCACTTTGTGATCCATCCCATCCTTTTCAGATAGGGGACTCCAGCACCAAGGACAGCACTGCAGTACTGATCTTCCTGGTGTTATCAGTAGATGTGTACAGCCATTAGACATTGTGCAATGGACCTGTTGCCCTCCTTGGCCTGAGGAAAAAATGACTCCTTGCAACTTAGAGCTGTTTCTGCTGTCTTGACTTTTTGACATTGTAGTGCATTAGAGAGCAACCAAAGAACCTTAGTTATCAAACAGGGATAAGAAACAGTGACTAAACCCGATCTCAAAGTACCTTAATGTCCAAAGGGGAAAAAATGTTGTGAGGGTTTTAGTCTTGTCCATATCAACATAAGAAATTAAATAGCTATGTTCTGTAGCTAATGCCTTAGAGTGAAAATGAGATATACATCTTTAACAATGAGGATTACTAACCACTATCACCACTACCTGGAGATGCAGTGAATTCTCCAGTGGACATTAATTACTTAAGTAATTTAAAAAAAAGAATGACTGCATCTTTTTTTATTAATTACCTAGCCTAATTAATTGGAAAAAAACCCTGGAGTGCCTTTATAGAAAGGCTCCAAAATCAAACTACTCCTTTTTGACCTTCAAAACCATAAATGAGGGGAAAAGATGACTGATAAACTCTACCCATAAATTGATAAGGCAGGCATCAGTTTACTGAAGAGTTAGTAAGTAATAATATGAAGCTTAACTTGTGGAAAATAGTGAAGTAAAAATGAACTAATAGTTTACTTGAAAATATTACTCATAAAGTATCTTTACATGCACAAAACCCCCCTGTAACAGGTACTGAAGCATGAAGGCTTGGAGAACTTTTGCGTGTGAAAAGAAGCTTTGCTGAAACATCCTGCTTAATGAGACAGAGCAGCTCCTACAAGAGCTGAAGATGCTCCCTGAAGTCTCCTTGGGTATAGCTAGTGAATTTTAGCTCTGAATTTCACTACAGCTCAGAGACCACAAAGCTGCATAATATCCTGGCTGTAAACCTGAAAGAATGAGGTAGAGCAAGATGGGTTTTATTCAGTTTCTTTCCTCTTGCTAAGTGAAGTAAGTGTAAACCTGCTTCCTGGAAGTTCACACTAATCCTGTTAAGTAGTAACATTAACAACATAAACAAAAGCAGTTGTGAATTTACTAAGAAGATGTAATGGGTTAGGATTTCTTGCCCTTAGAGTGAGGAGAAATGTTTGGAATTTGTCTCAAAAATTTCTTTAGGAGTTTAAAACCAGTCTTTAAAAAAGTCATGGATTTTTGAAACTGTCATAGTTTGAGGCTTATTTTTGGTGTTTTGGGGACCAAGATTTTCCACTGTTTACGGCTGAGATTCTTTTCCCTCAAAATTGATGCAAACACAAGTAGGTTTCATTGTTTTTCTGAAAAATCACCAGGTGCTTGATGAATCCTCTAGGCACGAAATATAGCAGCTCAGTAGGTGGATAGAACTGATGTATTTTTCCTTTTTAAAAGATATAAACTTGACTCCAGTATGAATAAACTCCAGCTAAAGTAGCATTTCAATTTTGCAAAGAACAAGTTAGAATGAGATGATTCTTATTCTGCTAATGAGGACATTTCAGAGAGGAACCAGAAATAGAAGTACACTTTGTACACAGAGGTAAGTCTAGCAAACCTGCTGTGGACTTGAGGAGGAAGCAGCAGAATTTTGAAAGCTGCGTGTGGAACATGCAGATGGCAAGTACAGCAACTCCCTGGAGAGTTTCCTCTGTGGCTGTGGGAGTGGGATCCTCAAGCACTGAAGGTGAGGGTATTTTTGTAATTGCTCTCCCACACATCTTTCAGCTTTCCTGAGTCCAGGAATGTAACAGGCGTCCTGCTTGCCCGTGTACTATGTACACAGCCCTCTGTCTCCCATGAGACAGTAGGAGTAGTTTTTTCCTGCTCACTTTCTCTGCTAGCCTCCAGCATGGGAAACATTACTGTCAAGAGTGAAAATAGGGCTTTATTTATTGGTGGTGGGTCACTGCAGCTGCCTAGCTGAGGTTGCTGAGTGAGGGGGTAATCTAATCCCCATGTGACACACTGAGGGCTCATTGGAGGCCACATGTAAGTCTCACAAGCCATTCTGGCAAAGAAAGTGGGCAATGGCAGGAGCAATCCAAACGAAGGCTTTGCCTCATCAAGTCTTCCTTCTCACCTCCTGTGGTTTTGACTGTTATATCACTTGTCTCCCCTTCGGTTGTGTTCGGTTTTTTAGTTTTTAACTCTTTCAAGCAAATTTTAATAGTGCATTAAGTCACACTTTTTATCAGAGACACAGCTTTGTCCCTGGTTTCCAGGTTGGCAGCTGTCACACTAAGATATTTTTGAGCCCACATACCACTGAACATGCACCAAAGTATGAAA
Organism: Anabacerthia variegaticeps; assembly: GCA_035583185.1. Classification (NCBI taxonomy): domain Eukaryota; kingdom Metazoa; phylum Chordata; class Aves; order Passeriformes; family Furnariidae; genus Anabacerthia; species Anabacerthia variegaticeps. The sequence goes on along the minus strand of JAWWEW010000001.1, from coordinate 41,911,564 downwards.
GGCTCTGAAATGCTCCTCCTTCAGGCCTCCAGATACACACAGCTGTGATACAGAGGAAAACACATTTACTTGGAGTTTTTATTATTTTGAGTAACAGAACACTGGGAATGGAAAGTAATGGGAATTTTGGCCAGAAATTTAAAATACAAAGATAGAAAGTGAAATCCTTAACTCCCAATTTATACCAAATGAGCATTTTCATCTTTCTTCACACCCTGGAGAATGTTTTTGTAAACACCAGTAAAAATGCCTCATTATTCTCCTCCAAGTCTCTTCTTAAAACATTTCTTGCCCTAATGCCAGGAACAAACCTTACGATGGTAAAATTGCTGCAGCAATGATCTTAATGACACTCATGTTGACTAATGCTGTGTAACTCATTCCTTTCAGTTTCCATCTGACTCTTTACATCTGTCCCCTGTCTTAGATGGTAAAGCCTTGAAAAAGAGAACTTGATTCTTTGACTAGCACTCTGTGTCTCTATCATGCCCATTCTAGAAGAAGAAGAAAAAGAATAAGAAAATGCAAATACATTAGGATGTTTTACTGGCTTAAACCAAAGACTAAGCAAGTCTCCTGCTCCAATAACAGCTAGCAGCACAGGAATAGCAAAAGCAGAGCTAGTGTTGGCGTCCACATTTGAGCGATATGAAGCTTTGGGACTTCCTAAACTAGAGGTCTTATATTTGTTTATAATTTGCCCTGTATCATGACATTTCCCAACTAAACTTGCAATATTCACATTATCCTGTAAAAATGTGTCTAATTAGGCCTTCTTTTGTTCATCTCTAGCCCCTATTGACCAATTTAATTCATTGCCTGCTTTGAAAAAACTGTGGTAGCAGGAACAAATCAGTGGTAATAGTGCTAAGCAAGGTGCTGAGTCTGCAGTGTATGCTACTGGCCCAGATCACTGCACTAACTGGAACCCCATTGATTTTGGTGGAAATCTATGAAAGTACATGGCCCAGTGAAGAAAGACGTAGTATGAGTTCATCTTCAAAAAATGCTGAGAAAACATTTGTTTGTTTCTTTTGACTAACATGGTGATGATTTAAAAAAAAAAACAAAAACAAATAGAAGTTTTAACTCTTATCACTAAGAAAACTCTTTACTAGCAAGAATTTGGGAGCTTTGCAGACAATGAAACTCAGATTAAGATGAAACTACATAAGACAATAGATTAGATACAGTTCTCAGTTTAGAAGTGAGTTTTTTGCTTGTCTTTCATGGCTTGTGAGGTATTCAGTGTAGTTCATAGGGGTGTTCCTAACTTCTGTTCTTAAAGAAATGGCTATCCATCATTCATTTCTCTGCACAGGAACAGGGGGTATGGGGTGGTGCTTGAGGAGCCACAGCTCAATATTTCCAGTGTTGTGCAGATTGTCTCACAGTAGAGAGCATCCACCAGTGTTTGTGCCACTCACCTCAGACCTGTGGTAGGTTCTCTCCCATAGGCATATACACCCAGGCTGGCATGTCAGGGAGGCAGAGAAGTAAAAAAAACTTGGATAATTTCATTATTTGCTCAGCTTTGGAGCTTTCAAAGCAGGGATGTGAAGGGAAAGGATGTTCAAGGCCAGGATAAAAGACATCTGGATGTGTTAATGGTGTTTTAATGTTCCATATCTGAGGATGTGTTGGAATGACTTTCTCAGGAACACTGGCTAAGTGTTTTAAACATGCACTATCTGCCGTTGCATGCACTTCTGTTTCTGTTATTGAGATACTGAGATCTGCTGTTTCTGTTATTGTTATCTGATGCTGAGGGCAATCAGTTTAGCAGGGACACATTACGGTCTGAAATATTGTTCTAAGAAGTACCTGGGGACTCGTGTTCCATTCCTTCAAGAGTACATTTGAAAGCATTTGTGGTTGTGAGAATACCTAAAGCCTTATCCTCTTTAAAAAATCCCAGAACTACAGACAATCACCAGCCTGCCTTAGAAATACCAGAATCATTTGGAGGCAGCTTTGTCGTTTAGATCTGGAGTAGCAGAAATGGATAACCAAGTATCATAAGGTTTTATGTGACTCTTCTACTCAGAAAAGTAGATATTTCAGATGAATCAGCATTATCATTGAATCATAAAATAGTTTGGGTTGGAGAGGACCTTTAAGATTATCCAGTCCAATTTCCTCTGCAGTGAGCGTGCCCAAAATCACAGCAACACAGTCTCTATCAATGTGGGGTCTAATAGTGATTGCTCTGTCAAAAGTTGTGCCATGAGAACTGAGACTATAGCCAGCTTTTAGACCAGTTAAGATTGAATCATTCATGCATTATGAAACCACTCCTGTTACAGTGCAAGTGAAAGAGCATAGTTAAGAGAATGTTTATTTGTTCATAGTAGAGATATGTGAATTAGTTCTGCTAAAGCTCTGAGATAACAGACTGTTAAAAAACTGACCCAGAAGTCTTCTGCCCATCCTGCACCTTATCTGCTCAAAACCAGTAACAACATCCAGACAGGAAGAACTGGGTAGGGGCAATTAAAAATAATAAGAATTAAGGGTCAATAGGTTACATTGAGAAAAACAATTTCAATATGTCTGTGTAGAAGAAACCAAAGACTGCAGAAGAATAAGACAAATTTGCAGAAGGCTGTTGAGAAACCAAAGCCTAAATACATGTACTCAAATTGAAAATTGTCAGAAACACTGTTTGACCAGGTTGCTTAGGACAGTATTGAAATGTTCCTAGATGTGATAGAAAGAATGGTGAAATTAAAGAAACTGGCTTTTAGGAAAATTATACTTGACTGCAGGATGGTTTCAAAAAAGCAAAAAAATCACCCCCTTTTGGGACACTCAGTTTTATTTTAATGTTGAACAAAGAATAAACATTTTTATTGTTACATGAATAAAAATGTAACAAGTTTAATTTCAAATCTCTTAAGAACAACAGAAATTCTGTTTCCTAATGAAAAGTTTTGCATTATTTTCATTAAAAGTTTATCTTTTCCAATGAGTTAAGTTCAAGTGCATATATGAGTGAAATATAACTTGGAAAATGTAGAAAAGATACATAAAAATAATAAATTTGTAAAGTTTTTTAAAACTAAGTCTTAAAAAAACACAAGTTCTAGAGTGAAGAAACTGCAAAATATATGACATTCCTTTTCATGCACACAGATGAGATTTTGTATTTATGCTTTCTGTTTATCCTATTGCTGAAAACTACTTCAACCCTTAATTTCAGTTAGATTGTGTTTAGATACCTAGGTTAAGCCCCAGAATTGCTTCACCAGAGTCAATCTTCAGAGACAGGAAAATCAATAGATGGCTTTTATTTCTCTTCTTCACCTCACTTTGTGAGGTGAATGTTGAGAGAGAATAGTGACTTCTTACAGGTTGCAAGCACAATATTCTGGCACTGGCTCTGGTAGAACACACCTGACCTGTTCCTTACCCCGTGTTGCACCCCTTCACCAGAGTGTGTACCACAGTCCTGTCCTGGGTTCCTCTTACCATTTTGCCCCGGCCTCTGCCCAGAGGTGCTGTGTGGTGATTTCTGTCCTCAGAACGGGCACAGACACCCCAGCCAGAAGCTCTCATTTGTTACCTCTTTCCTTTACTTTCCTCAAATGTTTCAGAGTGTGTTCACTTAAATTAAGCATTTCTATGACCAAAATGTGAAACTTCATATACCTGAGTCCATGCTGCAGAGATGTGACCTTTATTTACTGGCATGTCTTTCTGAGCTGATTGCCCTGTACCAAGGGTGGTTTTGCTGCTCACTCTCTGCCTGGCTCTCAGTGCTGCTCACAGTCTCCTGGAAGCATGTGCTGGTGGAGACCATACTGCTCATTTAATCTTTTGCACTAAACCACATTTGGTACCATTGCTTCTTTCAGATGTCTTTGTTGTAACTGTGACACGAAGTTACTTTTGCTGGAATTATTAGCAATGGTCACACAGGATCTCTGGGTGCTGACTAGCCTGCTTGACTAGCCATCATGCCAGTTTTATGGAGGTGTGAGCCAATTTTGTTTGGGTTTTTCTTCAGGAAGGAGGGAACAATGTAAATCTGTACTAGCCTGTGATGATATGGAAGTCACTTGGCACAGCAGAAGATACAGAGCACACAGGAGCCCAGGACAGCCAGACCTGCTGGCCAGTCTTCAGCGACACATCTTGGTGGCAAATTAGCACTTCCTACCAGGAGGAAGGAGGTGGAGATGAGAAAAAGGTGCTTCCATATGATCCTACTGCTGCACAGAGGTGCTTTATTGTCTTCGGTGAACACCAGGCTGTTGTGCTGGGGAAAACACATTTTTTTTGCTGTATCTAGAAGAACTGTATTTTCTGAGATGGCTTGGCAAAGCTCAGAATCATGCAGGCAAGTAAGCAGCCCCAAACACCCTTTATCCTCATGTAAAAGAAGTTCAAGAGTTGTCTCAAACATGCAGAGGAAGACTGGCTGTAATTCTGGATTTCAAACAATCTAGCCAAAATATGACAGATATAGAAATCCAATATGCCAGTCAAAAAATGTCTTAATATATTTATGATTAAATATAGCACTTAGGAATGAAAAGACTCTTTTCTCCTTCTTACTAGGTTTGCGTAGGTTTGCCTTTGAACTAACAGCTATTTATATTAAAAACAAAATAGTAATCTAGCTAGTAATATAAACTCTGATGGTTAATTTTAGGATGCCCCTTGGTATGAGGGTCCTCCTGTGTCCCAGGACAGATACAGGAATACCACTGGTCAGGGACTGTTGCTTAATGACTCTGGGATGGAGTGTAAATCACTACCAGGTATAAAATTTAGACATAAAGATTATTTGTGAATTTTGGTGGGACTGTGAAGCCAAGTGAAAAGATACAATTTTTCAGTGTCAAAGAAATAAGAAGGCTCATTTTCTGCTTGCAGGTACGTGGTGAAAATGTATGAAAATCTACTTTCCAAGAAAAATCCATTGGCAAAATTACGGATTCTTAACACAAGCTCCATTTATTTGTTCATGGACTTGAAGTTTTATAGACAGAGTTATAAATTCATAATAGTTTTCCTGAGTTTTCCATTTGGGAACATGAGTGAAATGCAAGATGTTCACAGTCACAATTACCATTGTTTATTTATAAAAAAGGCTCAGAGTTGTGACAGCATTTGAATATAAAAATCCAAGATATAAGCATATTCGTTAAGTACATAATTGATTTGGTGTCTCTATTTTGAATTCAAATGTATTTTAATCTTGATTGACAATTTCTACCACAAATTATCTCCTATGAAATTTGCTATTTCTGATCAAATCTTGAAAACAAAATTACTGACTGCGTGCTGTGTATTAATAATAGATATGATGCTGTTTAGACGCAATCAAACATTTAAACTAATATTAAAAGGAAAACCTGACAGAAAATATGAACAGTATGTCACAAAAGTGCAATACATTTAAGACCATGGGGAGTGTAAAGGGCTAAGAGAATAGTGGCTTAAAAATATTTAGCCTTTTAGGTAAAGAATTGTTCTTTTTAGCTGGTATTCCATGGTCTCTTACAACAGCCTCTGTTCTTCTCTTTCCAGTCAATCAGGGATGGGACAGGCAATGTACTAGATAAGATTTCTCAGTGATAACTGCCTGACACTACTCCTTTATGCTTTGAAGCCAGAGGACCACAGGCATTGGGAAAAGTCATGTAACATTGAAAGAGAAAGAATGACGAAGGCCATTTCCTGTCAGCGAGTCAGTTTGAGTTCCACAACCTGATACTTGCCCCTTAACCCTTACCCAGAATGATTAAGTTCCTAATATGAGTACTGCAGCACTGTAAAAGACCATGGAGTGCCATGTAAATGCTGTTACCAATCCCTTCTTGGCTCTAAAAGTTATTCAACATCCTTAGTCCTCTAGCTTCCTGCAGCATGAGACTGCTCAGACATAACCACAGCGCTCATTGTAACACAGTATAGAGAGGACAAGAGACTGGATTTATTTCTTTGCTAGGTTTTCCAGGGCAACATTCACTTGATTCTGGAAATTTTGGTTGAGGTTAAGGTTAGCAATCCAGGTGGCTGATGATTTCTGGGATATTTGATACTGTACATAATGCTAAACATTATTTTTGAAGTTTTTTCTTTATTCTTTTGCCGTCTATGTGATATTCCTCAGAGACTAAGAAGGGTTTAAAGGCAAAGAAATGGAAAACTAATGTAACTGAAAATCCAGCAATTGTCCAGATAAGACTGTTGGAAGATAAAGCAACAACATTATTGAAATTACTTTTATATGTAGGTTTATTTATATCAAAGAATTAATGCAGTTAAAAATACAGGGTTTTTATGATCTAATCCATGCTTCCTGTGTCAGTAATATACATACTTTGCATTTCATGTCTCAGAGCAGCAAAGGTAATTTAAACACTTCAGGCTGCAGATCAATGCTTTGTTATATTTGGAAACATTTTGCTTATATTCAGTAATACGCAGTGCTTTCTAAATCTGCAAATTTATCAAGTATGAGAGCTACCAAGCTGTATGTAAGGCATATACACCCTACTGGTATATCTCCTTTATACCTGGCATCTTCTTGTTAAAAAAGTAATAAAGTAATTTATCACAAAGTTCCATTTGTTTGGTTGAACAGAAATACCTATTTGTAAGTTTGTCACTAAAAATGATGAAATAGTCTACTGGAATGAACACAATTTTGAAAACATAGATGAAACTCAATTAGAGACATTTACAATCCAGGTAATATGAATAGACAGCACATCTACACAACAAATTCAGAGTAAATTGCTTCTGTTCATCTTGTGACTGGTGGTTCCTTTTTTCACTGTCAATCTAGCATGCTAAAGCAAACTTTTCACAAATTAGTATTGGAACAGATTGTTCAAATTTATCCTGAAAAAAAAACAAAAAAAAAAAACAAAAACCAAAACCAAACCTGAAGTCAGGTCAAAAAAAAGGAAGAGTATTCATAGCCTCGGATAATCTTAAGGCTATGTTTATGCATGGCCTGACCCACACTGTCTTGTAGACATAGATATTTGGGGGTATTGAGGGCAGATACTTAGATATCAGATGTGAGTCAGCTCGGAGCAAGACACAGATTTACTTGCTTTGCCCATGGGCAGGACCACACTGAGCATTAACTCAAGTTCGAAAGCAAGTTAGTTGGAAGATTACACTTTCCCATGTGAACTGAGGAACACAGAGCTGTTAATTTATTGCTTTCCAAACAACAGTCTGTTTCACACCTGGTGGCATACCCAAATGCAAAATTGCACAATTTCCTAAGAAATAGCCCTACTCTTTTACACCAATCTCCAAAAGGAAAATTGCCATGGTATGTATCTGTTTCTACTTATAAGCTTGTTGCTTACCAATAGCTATTTTTAACAGAAAAAAAACCACCAAAAACCAACAAACTCTTCTTTCACACTAATTTCGAGCTATAGGAAGTCACTGTGCTGCAGCTATATAGGAATTACAGGAATTTGTTCTGTCTTCTACAAACCTGGTCCGTGACTAAGGAAAGACATTTTACCTGCATATGCCTCATTTTATTCCTCCACAAATGGAAATAAAGACACTCTTCCTTACAGAATCTGTTAAAATCTTGTAATAAAATATTCTCAAAAAGAGCCTTTTACTCCTAAACTGGTTGTTCTACACTATTTCCTGTGAGTAGTGCATGTGTTTGCAACAGACAACTGGAAGGGATCTCTTAAATCAGTAAGTCCAGCCCTCTGCTTGGATTGTATCATCATTATATCACCTTTTCTAGAAAACAATTGAGCTCTATATTGAAACTAGTTAGATGCCTTTTGTTAAAAGTCTCATTAATAGCATGTAATAATGATAAGGATATTTTAATTTTCATTATTTTGAGCCTAAATACATTCCTGCTCAGTATATATCCATATATACTGGGGGAGTTTACTGAGCATTGATTTCTTTGGATTTTTTTCTCCCTCCCAGCAATACTGTGCTTTGGTTTAAATATGTGTATACCTTAGCATGTGCCACATCTCTCATCAGCACTGCCAAGGGGTGAATGAACACAGGGGTTTTCAGAAAACCAGAGGAAGTCTCACAAAAGCCACAAAGAGCATTAATATTTCTTAGAAAGGCTGTTATTATTTTTTTACATGCACTGAACTTCAGTCTGCCATGCAGGTAAAACAGGCTCGTAACCTCTGCTGGAAATACCTCTCTGAACACAGGAAAACCTTTCCGTCTCTCATTCCCACTTCTCTGTGGTACCTCAGAAGATACCTGTTCTCACATACACCATTTCTCTGCATCATTCAGCTTCAGCTGACGAATTCCTTATTACTGCAGAAATCTTCTTATGAGTCCTTAAGCACACGGTCTTTCATTTTACACACCATTAAATTTAATCCTGTTTCCATCACTGCAGTCCTCAACATCACGCTGTTCTTCCTGACCTGCCCATTTGTTGGTAAAGTCATGCTAGCAGGAAAATTTTATCATCACATACTTTTTGCTGAGCTAAGATAACTAATGAAAATATTAATAAATGAGCAATTTTTGAGGATCCTCACTGTTGCCTTTCTCTGGTGATTTATCCTCTGGAGATCACTAATTTCACTTTGTCTTTGAGCAGTTTTCTACCTACCTTATGTTAATACACTAATACGTTACCCACATTACAATTAGCAATCTTGTTCTTCAGTCTCACTATGATTTTCTTAATGTAAAATGCCTACTACAGTTAAGAAATAATTTTATTTTTTAAAGAAAATTCAGAGTTGTCTGACAGAATTTAACTTTGACAAAAACATATTGCATTTGTCTATCATGTCTTTTGCCATTTTTTCCTTCAAAATTTGTTTCAAAGCTGTCCAATTGAATTCATCCTTCAGACTTAAACACCTGACTTTGACTTACAAATTTTAATGAATCGGTTCTCCTAAAAGTGTCTAAATTCCACATATTCAAGAGACCAAAGTTGAAATTTTAGAAATTCTTCAGAGGGAAAGCCTGTCTACATTACTGGGATGTTAAAACATAGGCTCTTAAAAAGTCTTCAAGTATCATTTAAAAATTGTAAGAAAATATTTTATGTAATTTTGTATCTTGGACTTGTCTTTCTTATTTTCATAATTCTGAAAACTGTATTGGTTTTTGTTTGCCCTATAATTTCCCTCCATGTGAGAGTGAAATTCATCTCAACTAACCTTAAATGTCCAAAATATGTATGTCTAGTATAAGGGAATGCTCCTGAATTCCCTTACAGTGAAAAGAGAGACCAGAGCTTCTCAAAGTAGTCACCCTAAAGCATTGTTCAAGATATGTAAGATGAACTAAATTTGGCTGTAACATATTTCTTTCCACTGTCTAACAGGTAATTAGACAATAATAATTAAATGAGATGTTTAAAGTTTAAACGGTTAATGTTTTAAATTGTTAAATTATGCAGGATGATTATCCTACCATAAAAAATAGATTTTCCTTTTTATATTACCTGATGTGTTTAATCAAATCAACTTTTCTTTTTTTTTTTTTTTTTTTTTTTTTTTACTAATTGTAGTGTCTGTTAAGTCTTTTTGTATTAGGTGTGTCTCCTACCTATTTTTATATCATTGTTCTATTTATTGCTATTCAAGTAGGTGTTATTCATCCATGATTTTGCACTGCTGCTCATAATAATAAAATAGTAGGATCGCAAATATTAACACATATGTTAAACTATCTGCGTTTGTACTGGCTCTCCTCTTATTCTCTGCTTTGACTAACTTTCATTTTTGTTTGTTAACAAGTCTTAATTGTTTGTGTGCAAACAAATTTGAGTGGTTTAGTACACTTCAGCTATACTCCAGGGCTCCATGGTTTCTGTCAGAATGAAAAAAAACCCAGAGCAGATCCGTGGAAAAGTATCTTAAGTATTTAAAAATCATGATCCTGACTCAGAAGATCAGGCAGGATCTATTTAAATTGAAGAGATTAATAAATTAATGTTTTAAAATCTGTTTACTTTGTGATTTTTAAGTTTTTGAGAATTGCAAGCCAGTGATTTTTCTCCACGGCCTTACAGAAAATGTGAAATATTCATAAATGCCAAAACAATAAAGAGAGATAAAGGCAGTGGAAATGCCTCAGAATAGAATGACTACCAAAGCTAAAGCTTTAAATTTCTTGTTTCATGTTAAATCACTGAGTGATGGCAACAGTGGTTGAGAGTATTGTTACTTAGTTTTTCCTAGCTCTTTCTGTGGATGTTAAAGTTGTCAAATAATCCTCTAAATATTTCTGTGACTTCTTAAAATCTCCACTAATCACATTTTGATTGGTTTAGGGCATATTACATTTCAGAGCACCTTAGTCCAGCTGCTAGATATTTCCCCACATCTAATCCTGTTTTCAGTTCTATTCAGAAGTAAATCTACTGTGTTGAGCCCCAGGTCTACTTGTCTCTTGGAGAGTTTGACACATTGACACCTCCTCTGAAAATCCCCTTGAAGTTCAGGTCTTCATGCAATTTTCATACATGCCTCAATCTGCTAAACTTTTCCAGAATGCTGGAAGCATGAGTGTACCCAGGCTGGGTAATGAAGAAAGCCTTACTAAATTCCCTTTAAGTGTCTGTACTAATCCAGGTGATTGCTAAGAAAAAAACAGTGAATAATTATTTTAAAAATGACATACAATCATGGGTTCTCTAAGAATGTAAAAAAAAGATAACCTGACAGGTGGGTTAATAGGCATACACCTGTTCAGACAGGCACACAGGGATGGATGAGCCTGGCAGGCTCCCTATGCCTTTGAAGCTATCTCTCATTAGATATGCTACCTATTATTATTATTATTAGCTGTTTGTGCTACATGGCACTAGGAGTCTCCTGCTGACACTTCAGTGCCATTGTGGTGAACATGGGCACACAGTAAGAGGATACTGACAGCCTCAACACATTTCCAGACTCAGGAGTCAGAGCACAGCAAATAATTACACTACCTGTGCATAGGGTATGGAGGCACCCGAAGATGAAACAACTTGCTCTGCAATTTGTCAAGGATTCTTCAGGCAGGAGTCATACTAAGGCAGCTGTATAACTTCTGGTAGCCAGGCCAATTTGGGTATTCTTTCATAACATTGTAGTTGTGCTATGTTCTTGTTGTGTTGTTGGATTCTCAAAGACTTTCCAATAAGAGAAATAATTTCCATGACTTTCCTTTAAATTATGGGCTGAATATCAGATACATGTGGTGTACACAGCAACTGTGCCTGGAATAGATATCTCAAAGTTTCAGCTCATGGAAAAAGCTAATTGTCTTTCTTACTTCATCGTCACTTATATTTGTCTCTCCTTTTAGCCTGCTGTTAGAGACTTATGGAGAAAAGGAATGCTTCCCAAAGAAAGACAAATGAGATAAGTTACCAAATTAGTTCATTTCAGCTGCTTTTGTTCAAGTGACAGCTCAAAAGGACAGCAGGCTAAATGACTCAGAAGCGTGAGAAGAATTTGAGTACGATTTATTATCTTGACATCCATTATATAATCTTTGTTTCATGCTGTACTTCAGAAACTGTCTCATTAAATAAATTTCCAAACATTTCATTATTTTCTTTACTTAAATCTATTTTTTAGCAATTTCTGTTTCAGCGTGTGAAGATTAATTTTTTTGACAGACATCTGAGGACAGTTCACAGGATTTTTATATACCTTTTCATCACATGCCACATACACAAGAGGGGCACCTGTTTTAGAATTGCTGTTTTAATGGTTTTTGTCAACTTTGGGGCCCTAACTTTTTTTTTAGATTTGAGCTCTGCTGGCAAGTTTGTATGCATTGTCTTCTCTCACATCTTTGTCTTTTGATTCAATTTATCCCAGTATTGGTGACTGGCATAATTTTTGGTTTTCCTTTTCTCTCCCTGTCAAGGTCAGATTTTAGGAGCCAGACTGACAGAGCCAAGCAGCAGCATGCTATTTCCCTGTGCCTTTGAAGGTTGCAGGGGTTACAGGCAGAAAAAAACACATCAGAGCTGCCTATGAATGACAGACCCAGATCTGAGGCACTTAACAGGCACTTTTTTCTGTGCTGTTTGAACTGAATCAGATTGGGCATCAACTTTATCCACAATTAAACTAGAAGCTGAATTTAATAAGAGCACAAATGGAGACTGTAGTGATGGCCTAGCATAAAAAGGTTTAAAACAAGCCATTTCAAATCTTGACAATAGGCACAGAGATCAAAAACTAATAGTCTATATCTCCTATTCTATGCTTTGCATAAATGTTTCCTTTCAGTCTAATTTATTCCACCGTTGGTAAAAAGTTCATGGGAAAGAAAAGCAGAGTATATATAGTGATACAATTTGCACTTTGTCATTAATCAGGTACACATTTTTTGCTTATCTTACATTAGAATGTCTACAGTGGGTCAAATCATCTGCTTTCCAGTAGCAGTCAAAAAGCTTGGGACACTGTATGGGATCAGAACAAATATATACTGCATTTTTATGATGATTCTCTCAGCCCATTAGTATCTGCCCTTCAGGCACCTCCTGAGCTGGGAGTTGTTTCTATGAAATTAGCAACTCCTTGTTTATTACTCTTCTGTGAACTTCTCCAGCCTGTCCTTGAGGCCATGTAAGGTTTTACCACCCATGGCTTGTGGTGAGGAGTTCTGCCTCTCAACTGCAACACCACCTGCAAGAAGAGTCTCTTTATTTCTTTGAGACTAATTTCCAGCAGCCTCATTTGATGTACCAACTACCATAATAGGGTGTCTTAAGGATCTACAGTGGGAAAAGCTCTGGTAATGGAATGAGGCACTTTGTAGGGGGCTGTCAGTGTTGCGTAAAGTCAGGTCCCAAGTGAGAGCAGTGAGAGCTCCATCTCTTCACAAAATGTCTGAAGAGCATGAAAGTGCAACTGATCTGGTGTGGGGAAGAACATATGCCTCCTGTGTTCAGAGCTGATATGGTTAAATATAATTCTAACACCTCTTCTGTTCTTTTTGTCAGGTTCAGTATGCTTCTCATCTCATAATTTGGGAAATCAGATACTGTAAGGATTGTTACATTCAACTAAACATTTTAATGCTTGCAATAATACTGCAGCTATGTCATAACTGCAAAAGATGAATTTTAATAATGTAATAGTAAAGTTCACAGAGTCGTCTCTGGAAGGAATGCTACATGTGGATTTACCCGGGGAAAAGGACAGGGAGAGGGGCTGAGGACAGTGCTTTTGTAGCCATGTCACTGCTGTTGTGTGTGTCATAGGTAAGCCCTTCCTAGGTAAGCCCTTCCTAGGTGAGCCCCTCTGCAGCCTCCCTCCACCACAGGGCTTGGCCAGCTATTGAAATGCCTGGTCATCAGCGTTGAGAGTTTTTACATCAATGGGAGATGGCAAAGCAGCACCACTGAAGAATAAGCCCAGGAGCTTGAGAGGCCAACGCTTCCCCTCCTGCCCTACCAGTAAATGTTCTGGGGTGCCTTGTGGAGTGGTATCACCAGGGTCCTTGAATGCCAGCTATCTTTTGTGCTTGTTAGCCAATAAATACTTATTTCATATTTTCATATGTGAATATTTTTCTTCCACAGTCTCCTTATGCAGTTCTGAAGAGGACAAATGTGACTCAGAAGAAGAGTAGTGATACCTGTTATATGTCAGATAGTTTCATTTCAATCTTCTCTTACTTTATGAAAGCCTGAGGAGTGCTTGTCCTTGGCAACTTGCAAATGTTATTGGAAGACCATTGCAGTGTGATCCTATGAGAGCAGACAGGAAGTGAAATGAAAGCATAGGTTGCACAACTTTACACCTTGACCAGTAAGTACCCGAATATTTAGTCTGTTCACATTCTGTTTGGCCTTATTTTCTCACAATGTACCTTCCACAGGTAAATCTAAGCTGTCTCAGAAGTAAGCATAGGTGTTTCTGCTGTACTTAGATCTAAATAAACACAGTATTTTTCCTCCCATGCAGAAGATTTTTCTGCCGAGTTGAGCAGCTGCCTTGACTTTCAAAATCCCCAAGACAACCTCCAAGCTAGCCATTTATCCTCCCATGCAAAAGATTATTCTGCCAAGTTGACTTTCAAAATCTACAAGAAAATCTCCAAGCTGCAGTTTATAGAATCACAATGGAATTGAAAAATAACATATTGACTTACCCTGTATTACATCTTTTTGTTTTAGTCTGACAATCTCAAATATTGTTTATAATGAATTCTTCCCTTTCTATTTTTCGTATGCAACATTCAAAAATGCAAAAAAAAAAAATGAATACCTAAAATAGGAAAAGATAGGAAAAGCTTTGTTATACTCATGTTTTTCATTAGAACTATTTTTTTGTTTGTTTGTTTTGTTTTTTTAATAGAACCACAGGCAACTCCTTTTGCAAAGGAATTTAGACCCTGGCAGGCTGGGTACCAGAGCAGGTTCTCCTGTGTAGTATCCCAAGTCTGCACTGCAGAACTGCAAAGGTGAGAAAAAGCCATCATAAGGTTCAGCATGTGCATGAGGCACTGGTGAAAACTGCAGTAGCCATGTTTACTTGCTGTGCCTTAGAGGAACTAGTTTTCCTTTGTCCCTCTTTTTTTACCTTCACATTTTCTATTTCAGGATGATTACCAGCATGAATGAAAACCTAGTGGTGGGCTGATGGCTGTAAGGAATTCAGTCCTTAGTGTACCACATCGGAGACTGAGAGCAAGAATAGAGATTCCTTTGGGGATCCTTGGTAGGCAAGTCATTAGTCTAGTCCTGCAGACTTACATGATTTGCTTTGCATAACTGCAGATAGATTGATTTTTCTAAAGGTTAAGAATAATGCCAGTGTAATAACAACATATTGAAACAGCTCGCTCCTTATTGGCCACTATTAAGTTGCAGCAGTGTTTTACTTCTTTTATTACTGCAGTAAGAAACTTATTTTCTGGAAGAGTTCCTTAAAGGTAGTGATTAAAGAGAAGGAAAACAAAGTCAAAGGCAAACTGAAAGTTTGTCTAGTAGTTCAGTTTTGTCACCAGATATTGTAGGACAAAGTGCTTTCTACTGAACACTTATGAACTACATGGCACTTGAAAGTAAATGCTGAGAAAACTCAAAGGAAACTAAGAATCTGGGACAGTCATTTTATAAAAATAAAATTACTGAGATTTATATTGAGGAAGATTCAAAAACCTCTGAGCAAATTTTCAAAAACCTCCACCACAAAGTTTATTGTTCAGGTGACTCTTCAGATGGTTTGTGATCAGCAATGGAAGGAAATTGCAAAGAGAAGACCTGAGCAAGACATTATTAATAATCTCTCGTTGAGATGTTGGAAAATTGAAATAGTCATGCTTCATTCACTAGACTCAAGAGCTCTTATCACAAGTCAAGTTAAAATGGAAACAGTGATATCTTCCTTCCAAAGCTTTCTGAAGCCACTCAGCACAAGTGCTGCTTTTCCAGCTCTGACCCCTTTGAGGTGGATCCTGTGCCCTTCTCCTCATCCCAGGCACTTATGGTTCCTCCTGTC
Organism: Anabacerthia variegaticeps; assembly: GCA_035583185.1. Taxonomy (NCBI): domain Eukaryota; kingdom Metazoa; phylum Chordata; class Aves; order Passeriformes; family Furnariidae; genus Anabacerthia; species Anabacerthia variegaticeps. The sequence continues at coordinate 41,896,106 of JAWWEW010000001.1, read as the reverse complement.
CATTACTGTGATCCCCCAGTAGACACGGTGCAGATGCTGGTCTTCTGCTCTCACGGAGCTAATGAACCAGACACCTAAGGCAAAGGACAGCTATTTAGGACAAAAGCTTTAAATATAAAGAGTATCCATTTCTGTTCTGTTAATCCTTTGTTTCAGGGATATTTCCCCTCCCATAACACAGGCTGGTCCCTCACTGTCTTCATCAGGGCTTAGACACAAAACTTTCATCAGCCCATCCAGACCAGTCAAGGGAAACATGGGACTGTGGTTCCTTCCAGGTATTTTTTTTCTCTGACTAGCTCCATTGTGAGGTCCCACCAGTGAGATTGTGCTGCTGCCTGACAGATTCAACCTGATTTGGCTTGTCCTATCCTGGACGACTGTGAAAAGAGCCTCAGAGATGACTTGGTTCCATTCTGCAATCACTAGCAGGGTACTAAGGGACAAGACAATGCATTTATGAAAGTTTCATAATGAAAGTTCAGTATCTCTTGTTCTGTTGCCGTTGGTCCAGGAGGAGAATTTCTGCATGCTGTTCTCTTTGTCTAGCATAGTCCTAATTCAGGACAGCATCTATCTGTGTTTGAGCACTCTACTGAACAAGTTTGAATGCAAAAGCACGACTAAACTGACTTCTGTACTGGGACCTTTTTGGCATTAAGTTAAATTGAAAACCTGCACAATGGAAATTTAATTTTCTTCAGAAATAGGAAAGCGTATTTTCCTTTAGCACTTTTCTTCTACAAAGTGCTTTCAAAAATATTAATTAATTAATCCCACCGCGATTCCGGCATTCAAACTTTGATTAAAACTTTCTGTAAATGTTAATGCGCCACTGAACTTTGAAAATGTAAATTGTACTGAAAAAGGGATGTATTCAGTCAAAAAATGCCCTGTCTGAAGCATAAAGGCTAAAGAATGACAGATTATGCATAATAATATTGTTTGAAGATACTTAAAGGTCAGGTGTATATTTCAAAACTTTCCCTTTCTGAAGAGAAAACTCTTCTCCCTTTGAAGTGCTGTTATCAAGCTCTTCTCAGAACTTTTGATGACCCAGCCCTTCCATTTTATCTCATTCATTTCTAAAAACTGAATGTACATTATATTGACTCAGTGTTAGTGAAATCCTTCTGCAGCAAAAACACCCAAACCAAACCAAATCCAAATAACCATTTCTTCATTTGCAGATCAAGTTCTGTGTAATGAAAATACTAATATGCTCAGAGCAAACTACTAGAAGTTGTCTTAATCCTTTTTCTTCATAGGGCATACAGTCTGACAGAGCAACTGAAAGGGTTGAAAACCCAACTGAAGACACCACAGGTACTAAGCAGGATGCTGGTTTACTCTCACAAAACTGGTCAGTGATTCCAGACAGAGCATGACAACAATGGGCATTTGCCAGTAAGGTCAGAAAGGAATTTAGCACATACCAGTTGGTGACTAACAGATGGCAGCAGCTTTTATTTTCACTTGGAAGTATTGGTGCTGAGCAGAACCTCACTTCGTACCACAGCTACCTCTTCTGATCAGCAGAGGAAACCCAGATATGAAGACTGAAAAAACCAATTGCTAATATAATAGTACAGATGTTATTAAAAATGTTAATATTACTAATAAATTATTACTGAAGAAGACTTGATACTACCAAAGCAACCAGGCAGAAAAATAAACAATGTGAAAAAAGGACTCTTCTCCAAGCACCCTAGGGAAGCAGGAGAGTTTTCAGAAGTTCATTAAGGACTTTATCTGTGGAAGGTACTTAACATCCTGTACTTTGGGCCTTTGTCAGTCCCTGAAGAAAAAGATTTCAGAACATTAAGTAGTATTGAAAAATTACAATTAAAGTACATTATAATAAACAGTTAGTGAGCTTGCTCTGACATCCTCTGCTGTAAATCAGGAATAATCCCAGTTAATTCTTGATTTCATCCTGCAATATTACCAATGGAATTATAAATAGAATGATACTAAAAATGGTGTAAAACTAGAACGAGACCCTGAAACAAGACCTTGTCCCTGTACAAGGGGTGCTGAGGTGGCTCCTTGTTCTTGAGATTTCCTTCCCACTTACATAGCCAAACTGAACATAGTCAAAAAACAGTCAAAAAAGACCTCTGAGTTTTGTGGCTCTTCACATAGACTTTTGTAATGAGGACACTGTCTGAGGAATACTTCACAGCTGTTGTCTTTCCTTCCTGGCAAGCATGGCCAGCTGGCTGGGTAAAAGTTTGCAGTTCTCTGCTGGGATTTGACCTACCTGAAAAAGTTCCATTTAAATACTTACTTTTCGTTCAACATATTTAATGACTATTGCAATTATTTACAACTTACATACTAAATGTCATATGCCCTTGTGCTATCTTGAGATCCTTAGCTTTAATGAAGGCAGAAACATGCAACAAGGTAAGAGTCAGATCTGCAAAGAGATTGGGGACTAAATTTACCTTTACCATCCATCAAGTACAGGGCTATTTGCTCCCAGATTTGGGCATGTTTTTGCAGTCTTCAAAGATGAGTTGATGCTTTTGGAGCAATTCAGTTTTGAGAAGGAGTTTAGGATTGTTCTGCCTTAATGGGTCCACATTCCTGCAGTGTCTCAGGATGAAAGTGAGCTCAACTGAGATTTGTTAACTCTTACAACTGATGCAAGTTGTTCCAGAAACAAAACTGCCCCCACAGGCCCAGATAAAGGAAGGAGAGCCCATTTGCCCCAAATAACACCAGCCTCAGTCCCACCACCTGGACATGTGAGATTCTCTGCTGGAAAGTTTGAACTACAGAAGGCTCTGAGTATTTTTCAAGTTACTTCAGAGTGAATGAAGAGCTGGTATATGGTCTTCATTCCTTCAAGGTGGCTACATTTCTTCCCCAAAAAGAGAAGATAGGTAGCTTTCAGCATTAAAGTCATTTAAGAGAAAAAATTGCCTTCCTTGTCACAAGTTAAAAGCATAACCAGGGTACAGGGGTACATTTCTTACAAAGACAAGAAATAATCTCCTCTTGACCTAACTCAATGAGGAAAATTTGCAGCAGGTGAACAATGGAAGGTATTTTTTCAAAGATAAAAATAGATCTTCTCTTAGTGATTACAGAAATCCTGCTGTGGCAAATTCCTGGAGAGATGGTGACAAGGCAGCACAGCTTCATCTAGAAGACAGACTGCAGACCAACATTAGTTAGACGAGAGAGCAGAGCAAATGATGCAGTGCTCTCCCTGGCAGAGCTATATGAACTTTTGTTGTGAGTCTTTTGGTTGAATTTAGATGTTTTTTCTCTTTGCTGAATGGTTCTGAGAACATTTTTTTCAGGTTTTGTTATTTCTATTTTATTCAATGCATGTACTGGATTTATGGTAGCTGTGAAGTACTGCTACAAATTGGAAATATGTGCCATGTGATCAGCCATCCAGATCATGTGGACTTGTTATTTCACCAGAAAAGAACAGTAACCCAGGCAATGAAAATTCATGTTACAGAAAAAAAAAATAGAAGAAACCTACCCCTACTAAAAAACAAACTAAACCAGAACAATTAAAAAAAACCAACCAACCAACCAAACAAAAAACAAAAAAAACCAAACCTAACCCAACCCAACCCAAACAAAAAATGATACTTTTAGTATCTTTGGAGAACTGGCAGGTAATGCCTATACAAAAAATGGTGCAGACTAGACGTGATTCTAGTCTGCACTAGGTGGAACCGTCATTATACAGATGTCTTTCTTTACAGTAATTTTTCGTGTGGGAAAGAGGCAAGGTCACAACTATGCCAGCCAGAGGTGAGGAAAAGGGCCTAGCTAAGGTGTACAGGCCAGGGAAATAGCTGCTGATGTTCACAAAGCCCTTGGACTACAACCCCCACTGTTCCTCCAAATGGGCTACAACAATATGGCCAGGAAGAGCTGGTGTGTGTTTGGCATGACTACATGGCTCTGGGGAAGATGATCAAGATCACAGGGTTGCAGGTGGTTTCTACTTGGTCCTGCCAGTGAGGAGGAAGGGCTTGGGGAGAAGGTGATAGATTCTGCAGGTTCACAGACAGTTCCATAGCTGGCATTGTCGATTTTGTTGACAGGGCTTTTAAAACCACAGGACCTTTCTTGAGGATATAGGATAAGTGGGGAGAGAGGGGACCAACCTGACCTGACAGCCTTCCCTAATAAAATAACTGGGTTTCTGCGTGAAAGGAGAGCAGTGTCTCCCACAGTATCCATGTATGCACTTGGGGACATGACTGTCTGGAAAATGGACAAGCAGATGGTTTTGATAGTTAGGGAGCAGTGTTTAATGGGTTGTACTCCATCTGGAGGCCAAGAACAAGGGGAATAACACAGAGATCTGTCCTGTTTCACATCTCTGTTCATGATCTAAAGCAGAAGATAGGATGCTTCCCTCAGCAAGTTTGCAGATAGCACCAAACCTGGGTTGCAGCTGGAATCCAAGTACCATGCAACAGGGAAGGCTCTCCATATGCAAACTCTGCAGATGGATAATTCCCTTGCCCATTCTGCTGTGTTGCACGTTTGCCCCTGTATAGTTATAGACAGAGGATGTTTCTAGAACACTTCCTTTGCTTCCTTTAGCTAAAGTTTTTAGGAACAAAGGGACATCATGATGATTTAAGTTTTAAAACCTTTGTTTGCGTTAGCTAACTTTCCCCCTTCTCCTCCTCCTAATAGCCAAGAGTATTGCTCATGGGGAAGATGAAAATGACAAGTCTTTCCACATTTGAGGAGATAAATGATGAACTGTCATTTACTGAAAGCTTTTGCTTCTGTTCTTGATGTCCTGAAGGAAGAAATGACTTCCCTCGAAACCTGCAGAACTGCTTTTGTTTCAAGGTTTCCCATATAGCCCTTCAAATTCCCTGGACTCACTTCGGCTTCTTTTGCCCTGAGGTCTTTTCTGTTCTTTGGGGTTGGGGGTTTGAGGGGAGGAAGTTAGTTTTGAGGTTTGCTCCTTTCCTCTTTTTTGCTTTCTTTCTTTCCTTCTCATTGCATGTTTTGATGATTTATTCATGCTGAGAAGCAAGGTGCTTCTGGGAATGCCTGTTGCTATTCAGATGCCTGGAGGAAAAACCTTTTGTAGGAAGTTGCTGAAATTACTACTAAAATTATTTTAACCTTACGTTCTTCTGCTTTTTAATTATCCCTGATCAAGAAGGTTTTTCTATTGCTTGGGCTACATTTCAGCTGAATATGCACTCAATTTTTTTTCTTTTTGGAGATTCAGGGACTCAAGAGATGTTGCCAGTGTAAACTGAGGCAAAAACTTGTTGGGAACATCAGCTTTCTCCACGACAGTTGTTATGAGATCCCCTTTCTTCTTTCTTTTCTGACTGATATACCTTAAGAAACCCTTACTATTCATCACTTTTCTTGCCAAATTTAGAACCAGTTGTGCCTTTGTTTTCCTGATAATTCCTCTTTCATTTTTACCTTTGCAAAGGAAGCTGCCATGAAAACCTTTGCACATTTCTGAAAGCAAGGATCTTGTTTTCACAAGGACTGTGGGACGTTCCAGAGGGAGAGGGAGGTGGAAGAAGGAAGCTCCTCTGTGCAAAGATGTCCAGGAAGCTGGGCTATAAATCACCTGCTTTGAAGGGAGCTTACTGCAACTGCAGTCTGTGCAGCACGGACTCTGTTCACCAAGATATTAAATCCTTGGGTAGTTCAAAGTGAACAAAGTCAAGTAAAAATCCTTGGAGATCTGCCACATGATGCTACCAGAAGACAGAGCACAGAGGAGTCTCATTTTCCTGCACACACATATGTCCTGATGCAGAGAGGAATGCAAAGCAGAGTTGGAGGTAGTGCCATGTTTGCTTTAAAAATTAGGCTCTATGGGAAGTTATTTTCAATTTTCCCTCAGTTATCACCAAAATGCTTACATTGTTCAATACATGGAGGAAGGAGACTTCCTTACATTTGGGAAAGATACCCTTAAATCTCACTATACTCAGCCTCTCCATTGCAGAATCCTGTATTATTATGTGGGTCCTGGAGAGGATGCTCCAGGGAAAATTATAAACATTGAATTATGACTCCAAATGGCAGTAACTTTGGACAGTATGGTTGGATCCTCTCAAGTCAGCTCTCCTCAGCCTTGCAGGGGCCTGCAAGCCTCTGCAACAAGGTTTTAAGTGGTACACCTGACATTGTGCAGTTGGCAGAATAGCTTGCACCAGGCTGCTCAAAGGACTATCGGAGCACGATACAGTGAGCCCCCCACGGCCATGTTGGGCAAGATTATGCATTGCAGCTGGCTCTGACAGGTCAGAACAGACTCTGAAGTTGTGCCAGCAGATTAGAACAGACATTATCCAAATTTACCTTAGAAGGCCATGTTTACAACCCACACTCTGTGCTGAGCTCTTTGCTGATGGGGAATCTGGCTTTGACTCCTTCTTGAACATACCTGCTTGTTAAAACTGTGGTTTTAACATTCAGACTTCCAAAACATTAATTCAGGGCTGTGGTTCCTTATGTTCTACATTTATCTTGTGATGCTTGATGTTTTTAAGACTGCGCAGATGTAGGACCATGATTATCCCGCGTGCCTTAGTCTGTTAACCACACTTGGGTGGGTACAAGTGCCATGGGGTTCCCTTTGCCCATCAGTGCACAGAGACTGCGTGTGTGTTTGTACTTCAGCCTTTTACCATCTGGCCTGGAGCAGAGCGAGTCAGAGACCTTTGATGTTTTCTGTGATTGTGTCAGCTCTCCTTGTTATGCTCACCAGAAAATAGGAAAGTATTTATTCCCGTGCAATTAAAGACTGCACTTTAACACATTCAGGTGGAGGGAATCAGGCACAAATAATTCATCCAACTACCTAACCAAGCTTCTGAAACTACCCAGAGACTGACTTGATAGTTCTAGATTTTTTCCCCATCACTTGATTTTTGCAAGCATGCATTACCTTGTTGGCATGCTCATTAGAGTCAAAAGATAACAGCCCCAGTCATGAGCTCTGACAATGTTATTTGGCATGCTGCTATTAAGTTATTGCAGGACTGAGAAATGATTTTTTAGTATGAAGTCCTTGGTGCTACAAGTCTTTACAAGCTCCATGAAGCAACTATATTCTGCGTAAGAAAAATTCTTTCAGCCTAGAAGCTGTTTTGTTCTCTGCAAGGAAACATACTGATGCTTCCTGCAAAATTTAGTCACAGCACTTCTGATCCTGAGTTTATTCTAAACAAGAAATAATTTCCTATTACGGAAAATCCTGATCAAGTTTAATTCTAACAGTGGAAAATCAACAGTGATTAAAATTTCAATGTCTAGACCAAAGCATTATATGTTCTAATGACAAACAAACTCAAATGGTTGAATTAAGCACCTGTATCTGTCTAATCCTCTTTGATCTTCAAATTGGTTCTCCAGCTGCCTTTCTAGTACAGTACACAAATAAATTAGTGGACTCTTTAATCTGGCAGTTAAAAGCATAACAATGTAAAATGGCTTGAATTTGAAGTAAATCAAATTCAGACTGGAATACAGTGAACAGTTTTAATAGTGAATGTCATACCTTTTGATCAGATTATCATTCATAAACTATATAAAATTATTAAATTGTAGAGACAAAATTATCCAATTTAACTTTTTAAATGTAAACCCCCTGCCAGCCTTTCCTGCCCAGAATATATTACTGAATGTCACATATTCCTGAAAAATATTTTAAATGGGTTACATCAGTGGCCACATGGGAAACAGTAGATCCATCACTGCTATGCAGCAATGCCTTTATTCCTCATGTCCTACACAACACATCTGTGCAAACATGTCCCTGCTACTGAATAGCCCCTAAATTGAAGTTGCCATTGCCAGAAGAGTTTACCACATCTACTCTTTTCCTTTCCCTAATGTACCCTGGAGGCAGAAATGGAGTCACATATGCAGTCAGAATATCTGTCCATGCTGTGTCCCCACCTTGGTGTACAGGAGGCAGGGTTCCTCCATCCAGGTCCACAGCTGCAGTGGCACAAGGCAGAGCAGGAAACACCAAACAACAGGACAGGGTCCAGCGAGGAGAGGAGAGGAGGAGAGAGGAGGGGAGGGGAGGGGAGGGGAGGGGAGAGGAGAGGAGAGGAGAGGAGAGGAGAGGAGAGAAG
>JAWWEW010000001.1:41851679-41887886 GCA_035583185.1 Anabacerthia variegaticeps | reverse complement strand
GGAGAGGAGAGGAGAGGAGAGGAGAGGAGAGGAGAGGAGAGGAGAGGAGAGGAGAGGAGAGGAGAGGAGAGGAGAGATTTCAGTTAGAAAGGATGAACAAAACACTGCCTGGACACTTCAGGGCTGACCAAAAGTTAAAGCATTATGGCATTAAGGGTGTTGTCCAAATGCCTCTTACACACTGGCAGGCTTGAGGCATTGACAAACTCTCTAGGAAGCCTATTACAGTGTTTCACCACCCTCTCAGTAAAAAAAATGTTTCCCAAAGTCCAGTCTGAACCTCCCCTGCTGCAGCTTTGAACCATTCCCACACATCCTGTCACTGGGTAACAGGGAGAAGAGCTCAGCACCTCCCTCTCCACTTCTCCTCATGAAGCGATGGAGCAAGACAAGGTTGACCCTCAGTCTCCCTCTCTCCAAACGAGTAAAACCTCAAAGTCAGCTCAAGTGTATTAACTTTCAAAAATGTTTGGATGTCAGAAATTTGGAACTTTTTTCACTGGAAGTGTTTGCCAACAAGAAGTCCTTAGGGGTGGACATACAATTAAGTCCTGGTCTTATTAGGATCTATCAAAGGCAGAAGGAATATTAGTAACCCATGGGTGATTGTCACACAGGTAATGATGGAGGCAGAATTACCTATCATGGTGGCTTCTTCAGAAGTTTTGCAAGAAAGAACAGTTACAGAAAAAGAATTGTAAAAATCTGTCTTCTAGGGAGGCCAGCCATTCAACAAACACATTTCCCTTATCAAGTCCATCAGCAGCTCCCTGTGTGGTAAGTCATGCTGAGGAACTACCATCACTCCTAACACTTGTCTGCTTTCTTTATTCACAGCTCTTTACCCATTTCTGTAAGACACAGTGGTCACCCCTGTAAAGACTGGTTGCAAGCTGATTGCAAACTGGCCAGTCTGTAACTTGTTCAGCTGGTCCTTAACGGGTGTTCATTCTAGATTGTAGGACTGCTAAATCCTTTTGTTGATCCTGATGAGGAATATATTTCTCACCAACCTGACTCCAGACTGTCTGTTCTCCATCTCTTACACCACAGGGATTATTTCAAAGACTGCAAGCGGCAGACAAACGACAGCCTGTATCTTTCTTGGTAATTAATGAGTTGCATCCCTGGGATGAACACATATGCTTAACACCAGCAACTGTTAAGACAGAAATATTTTTATGTGTTAAACAGAATGAAACATAACCACACACCAATCAGCTCACTATGACAAATAGCATGAGATGAATAGAGTTCTGAAGCTGAGTTGCAGATTGAAGAAGTATATGAGCATGTGCAACCCAGGCTGAGACTGCTTGCTAATACAAAAGCGCATTACAAGATTTATTTTTGACATATGTTCCTAAAAGTCTGACACTTGCGCTAGTTTCACAGCAAAGAAGACCAGATGCAACTCACACTTTGCAATGGTATTTAAATGTTTGTACTGACCACAAGCAGAAAGTTATTGACAGTCATTTTGCTGGACTCTTTAGAACAGAATCCGTTTTCTGCATTATTCAACCACACTTCTCATGTCAGAATTCAAAGTAGACCATGCTGGTAGACTAAGGCATCTGTTGACTATATTGGTGATTGATGAATAAAAAGGCTGTGGCTAATCAAGGTGTAGGAGGCTAATGTGAGTGGCAGCACAGAGCCCTAATATGCTGTTGACTTTTCGTCTTTTTGCAGCTATTTGCTTTGTATTGCCAAAATAGCTTGTTATGAATAAACAGCTCCACAGCACTGTTTCTGTAAAATCCTTTAACTCAAGAATTACTCGCTCCAATAGAATATTTCAATGTTCAAAACCTACCAACAGAGGGATATCAGAAAATAATTTCACTTATTGCATTTGCTTGATAGTGTAGTGAGCACAGGCTGTCAAAGTTCTTTGAAAGTTTCTAAGTCTCTGAAAGTTTGCAATTGCTAGACTGTGGCCAGCTCTGGTTATGGACACAGCACCTGCTCTGTTATTCTTATTTCAGTGCCATGGGGCACTGCATCTTGGCAGTAAGGTGACTGCCCTGCTAATGTAACTGTGACCCTCAGATCCCAAATCACCTTCTTCCATGGCGCAGCCCAATTCTGCTGCTCTCTGACAAGCAGATGGTTCAGACAATTACTCACAGTCTGCAGAGGATTTTTGATTTCAAGTATATAAAGCATTCAGAAATTAGTATTTCTATTATTCTTGCACTTTCTGTTCTAAAAATGAGAAATAAGAATTAATGCATGTGCTGCGGGTAGCATATTTGACTTCCAAAACTGTTTATGAGTTTGATGCAAAGATTTGCACAGAATCCAGTTTTATCTGAAATAGGTCTAATAGGCAGACACATTTTCCACATGACTGTCCAATATAGCAAAACTGCTCAAGTTTAAAATCAATATTGCATTATTGTGCAGCTGTGACAATATGGCTAGTAGCTTGTTTCCCAGCATTTTTACCTGTTGGCTGCGCATGAAATCCTTTTCAATCTAACAACTCTTCTGCTGGAACTTATGCTTGTTATTTTGGGACCTGTCAATATATTTAAGACATATGCAAGTCATACCATCCAATGGTTGGCTGGCACCCAAATGACACTATGACACCCAGGGATGCTAGTGTGTGGGAGTATGCTCATCAGAGGAATGGCAAATCTGAGCAGTTTTGACAAACAGGAACCAAGCATTGAAATCCAGCTGTTGAAACGTATATTCAACATCAGAAGATCAATTTTATTTTTAGCATTTTCAAAATGTAATGTTAGACATTTCAAGATATTTTTGCGGTACTCTTCTCAATTTGAGCTGGTGTAAATGTCTACTGACACTTTGTGATGTGTTTAATCCATATTTGGGAAGTCTTGGATAGAGCAGGTTAACAGACCTCTTGATTTAAGAACTATAAACAAGCCTAACCTCTTTTTTTTATTATTACTAGTTTTACATGTACATAGTAAGAGGCTAACTCTAATGCAAACACCAGTTACAGATTTTTTGGATCAGTGTTGAGAAACAGCTACTTCCTCAGATGTAGTATTTCAGTAGTGTCATTTCAGAACTTCATTTTAAATATTTCAAGAACAAAAATGAATAATAAATGTCTATGTCAAGCAGTATGTTTTTATATAAAGGTTTGAAAACACCTTGAACTGCCAGAGCAAAAACAATGTACATTGCTTTTCAAGGCACAACAAAACTTGAAAGCAGAGAAATGTTTAACTGAAAGAATATGATAAACAACAAGATCACCTAAACTGGCTGTGTTGTATAAGCATGCCCATTAGATGTTCACGGGGATCAGAATAAAGCCCATCACTACTGAATGATTTTAATCCATAATCTCAAAGTAGATATCAAATGTCTAGTGGAGGAAACAGGAATGGTGATGAAGAATGAGGAATTGTGAACCTTGGTATGGGCAATGAAATTTTACACACCATGAAAAGATGAGATATGAACAACAGTGGGGATTAAGAAACACCTGGGAAGATGGTTGTTTTCCATCATTTGGTGTCCTCTTCTGAAGATTTCAACTGTCTTCAAATGAAGACTTTGATGTCTTTTGGGGAAATACACTATAGCCAAACAAATCATGCTTTACTCAAATATAAGTTAGCTTGCTCAAGATGAAGGTAAGTGGATAAAATTAAAGGAAACCGCTTGAGATTTATAGGAGGTTAATTCTCTTCTTCACTTTGTTGAAAACTATGAAATTAGTGTGCTAGTGATACTTCCAATTATTTTTTTTCTGATACAAGTAGCTTAAAACATCAATCCTGGCACCTTCTAAGTCAGCTTTTCAAGTGTTATTTTAGCCCTTCACACTTTCATAGCAAAATCTAGATAGGGGAGATAAAATGACCTTCTGAATCCCTGAATATGAGTGCACACCGTGATTCCACCATGGGGGCAAGCCTAATGGGTGACTGGCACAAGTCACTACAAGTTCTCTTTTCCAGAGGAGAGAAGCCTTCGGGGCTGAGCAATGGTAAAGGCAGCATGCTTCACACGTCCCCGATCTAGGCAAGCAGGGGACCAGAGTTTTGTGTGCACAACACTCACTGGTATGCAAATCTAAAGAGGGACTTCAATGACAAAGTACTTACAATTTTTGCTGTGTACATACATGTGTCTCATATTTATCCTTTTACCGAGTAGTAATGAGACAACAAGCTCTTTCACTGAAATCACTGCATTCTCTGACAGTTCATCTTATACTAAAATATAATTTTTTGTTTTATTCTGTACTGTAACATGAGTCTGGAGAACACAGTTCATCCACCTCAAATCTGTGTTGGAAATTGCCTTGTATTTTGCCATATCAAAGGACTTTCATTGACTAACTTGCAGGGTCATAATTTGAATGGTGCAGTAGCAGAGATCAATGGATCAGTGCTGGAATGAGTAAACAGCACTGTCTTCGTATTTGCCCTGCACATACTACTTAAATGAAGAAAAGATTTATCCTTTTACAAATGCATTTTTGAGATCTTTCTATTGCCTTCTTTTCCCTTGAATAGAAAAGTGCAGGCTTGGAGTAGGAGTGGAATAATTCTCAAATATGTGAAATATATTTTCCACATGATTGAAGGGCCCAAGATAACTTAGCATAGTTTGGACACTTGAAGAGATGAACTCATCAATTCACCTGTTCTGATTTGAATGAACTGTGAATAAATTATATTTTAAAACCTGATAACTTTTGTATGTTGCAAATGCTACACCACTGTAGTTCAGATACTTCTGTCCCAGGGCAATGACTTGTGCTCAGCAATTGTTTCACCAGTGGCTTTCGAGTCTGGAAGCACACAAGCATTTTTCTATGTTCATGTCAAGCTTTATTTCAGGTTCACTTTAAAACATCAGTTTTCCTGGCTTATCTCTTCCACAGTGACCCATACTGCAAAACTCACAGTGATGCAAAGCACCCAGCTAGGAGGATTTCCATTTGAGGCAACGTTGAACCTGGTGACAGACTCTGTGTACCCTGGAGTAGGGTAGGGACTTGGACACTATCATCGGAGGAGGATTACAAATTTAACCATATGTTCTTGAAGGATAATTGCTTCAGATTGCTATTTTCTATAATGTTCATAATCCTCTGAGTTAATTTAAATGCTCCAAACATGCTTGTACTTGGTTATATTATGAAAACAAGTACATTTTTTTTTCTGGGATTTTGATATAAACCAGAAAAAACAGACACTAAGTTCAGATTTTAATTGGAAAATGGATGGCAGACTCCTTTGAAAAAGCCCTTTCTAAATGTGCCTTCCTGGTGTTGTCATACTCGATTTTTTCCTGTAACGAAAACAGATTGCTTGCTTCTTTATGGTAAATTACTGTACCAATGAACTCAGAACATCACTTAATGGTGGTATAACCTAGTCAGATGCCCTATATTACCAAAATTTTCATTTCTGCATAAATTTATTGGGTCACTGGACAGTTGTAGTTTGAGAGTACCTGCCCACCTTATGTCTAACTACTATGTTACAGATACTGCTCCTTAATTTTCATATATGTTTCCCTGGAGTTCATAGTATTCTGATGAATTTGTCATTAATCTTCCAAGAGGGCAGTTTATATTAGCTGAGCAGAATGGTCTTGCATTGCTCCCACAAGCAGCTGGCATTTTCAATAAAAAATATACTTCTGCACATTCAAGCACTGCTTCCCAAAGTACTGACTGTACAGATGTCTGAAAGCGCTGTACTAAGAGAGGGCTCTGATTTCAAGCACTGAAGTTACAGCTGAAATGTAGAAAAGAAATCTGAAGCACACCATTCCAGAATTAGGCTCTAGATGATTACAACGGTTCATCTTTAAAATTAAGGGCAAAAAGTCGTGAAAATTCCTGAAAAAAATGCTATTTTAAAATTATAATTGATTGTGATTCATGCCTGATTTAGGTATAGACACAACCTTGAGACAAAAACTTGAATGCCAGAAAGCACTATAGAAATAAAACCAGTTCAAAATTGGTAAAGCATAACTGATGTAGTGTTTTATTTGCCACTTTCAAAACAAACAATGTTTTTTTCAAAGTAAAACCAAAACTTGTTTCAAAGCTGAATTATGTCAGAATTGACTATGTATTTCAGTCTCATGGAAGTGATACTTTCCAACACAGAACTGTTTAACCAAGAAACCCTTGAGAGTCTCTGGCCTTGGGGCAGAGCTGCAGTGACCTGCCCAGTGATGCTGACCTGCCTGGGCAGGACACCAGGATGCTTGTGGCTGGGGTATGTCAGGGATGCAATATACCCTCACTCCTTACTATGGCATGTTTGCAGAAAATCTGCTCAGCTTAGTGTCAGCTGTGACTTTAATGTAACAATCTATTCCTTATTTTTGTGTTCCGCTTCTCCTGACTGGATGGTCCCACAGTCCCTTAACGCATAATTGTGTTCAGGGAGCTGAGGCAACCAGCTCTTTCTGAGGTTATTTTCCACAATAAACAAAATAACATGTAAAAACTGCTAATAAGTGGCACATCCCTCAGGAGAGAAGGTATTACCTCAGTATTATCCCATTTTCTGCTTATTCAAAGAGTCAGACTCTCAAGGTCAAACAAACCGAGGCCTCTCTCGAGGCAATGCTAATGCCAGACCAGCTGTGCATGCCAAGCTGCTGGCCCAAAGGTTATGCGTTACATGCTCAGATTGTCAATATTCTTATACTGCTGCTTTTCCTTTCTATTTACTATTCTCCTGCACTGCATCACTTTTGTGTCAGGCTTTTAAAGAGTCTCTTCTCTTCCTACTACCTGAAATGTTCAAAACAGTAGCTATTGTTTGTACGTGAAGAGGCAGGCTATATATAAGTACTTATATACACTATTCACAAAAAAAAAAAAATGGGTTGAAGGAACTATCTCTGGAGAATAAAGTACTTGAATTCAAGAACTAGGAAGAGCAAGAATATCTGCACAGTTTAATTTATCCTCCTGCCACCCTTATACAAAATCGAAGTGCTAAAGTGAGTTAAGTTATTGTATTGCATGAAACTTGTAATTTATTCTTCTTTTTCTTTTTTTAAGCTCTGACTGAACCACGTTTCTGATAACCTACTGCGGATAAACACTCCATGCTGCAGTGTTCCTCCCAAGAAAATGTGTGATGATACACTGCTACAGAATCTGGTAAGCAAGAAGAAAATTTACTAAGAAATCAAACCTGCATTGTTTGTATTTAAAAACAAAGCTCCATCTGAAACATGGTCTTAAAAGAAATTTGTCATCCAGGCTGCTATGCAACACAATGGACGAAAGTTCCATTCCAAACGTCTCTTTTAATTTTTAATTTATTACACTCAAAAGGACCTATGAAAGTACACTAGGACAGGCACATACAGAGGTTTAAAAGTCATCTGTGTTCATAGGGAGGGATAGAAGACTTGTGACTGGGATTTTCTTTATCCTTTGTCATCCCTTCATGTAAGACTAGCAGCAGGTTGCTAAGGGCAGAGAAGGAAGGTGTTCTACATTCCCTAGCTGCCTGCTGGGCCCTAATAACAGGGAAACTGATGGACAAAGAGAAGGAGAATTCCTCTAAGCACCTCATGATTGGCACATGAATTTTGTTGTTATTGGAATAAGGGATTGCAAAATATTTGTGGTATTGCCATAGAGGCTTTGTTAGGGGCTGTGCCACAGGAGATGGCCTGGAGGGTGAATACCTCTTGTAGGGTGGAATGAAGATGACAATTCAGTCCAAACACATGAGGTTATTTTCCCCCTGCTGTAGACAATTACGTCCTCCATCCAGATCAAAAGAAAAATTTGAGTTTCAGAGAAAGTGTTGGTAGGAGCCGGGACTGGATGAGCGTTCTTCCCTTGTGAGACAAAACTAAAATGCTTTGCATGACACCACTGAACTGAAATGCTACCAATTAAACCTGTACCAGGTGTTTGAGAGGTTTTGCTCCTGAGGCTGGTACAGACATTTCACATTGCTATATCACAGATGGAACTGTAAATTAGAAAACCTTTCACTGACTCAGCATCTTTGAATAAATATTCACATTTCTGCAGAGTTCAACTCTGTTGCAAGCATAATTTTTATTCTCCCTCTATTCAACATTGTATATTCTAGTCAGGGTCAGATCATGCTAAAAAGCATGGTTTTCAGTCAGTGCCCTGTTCACACACAGAATTTCAGACCCAGGATTTGAACAGCTGATTTTGCTCTAATTCTCTGAGCACATGCTGCAGACTGAAAATGTCTGTGTTTGTGTCAGAGGTGTTTACAATTCTGTGTCTGAAGAGAACCTGTGCTAACAGGGAAGTGACGACTGTTTTAAAGCTTTAGAAAGTTGTATTTTCTGGCCATCTCAAAAATCCACAGCAAAATCTGCCCAGGTTCTTCTGTTCTGAAAACTGAAAACTAAGCATTGTGGAAGATTTAAGAAAATTATTAGGGTATATGCAAAGCATTAGCTATGGCTCATTATTATTTCATAAAGTAAATTTTGAAACGTGTAAATTAGATTTTCTAAAGTGGATTTTCAGGATTTTATGCCTTCTGTTAATTTTTCATGAAAATCAGCTGTTTCTATAATCATATTTTGTAGTGACATTTCAAATATTGTTTAATTAATGCTCACAACAGCCATGAGAGCAAATGAAAGATATAATAAAACCATAGATTCAAAAACCTTTAATACATAAAGTCACTATTTGCTCAGATCCTAATCTTCAAAATTACTAACTAAAGGTAAGGCTGTGAAACAGCATGTCATATGCTATCCACCACAGTGGACTGAAAAACCAATTCCAGATACAGATCTCCTCATGATTCAAGCAGACAATTAAATATTGTTTTTCACTAAGGATACATGGATGGAAGGTTGACCATACAGCTGGGTGACGTCACCAGTGTGGCCCTAGTACAAACCAGAGACAATCCAAAAAAGAGAAACTCCACGTACGGTCCCTACATCTACAACTGGTTTTAAAATTTTTATCTGCAAACTGTTGCTAGAAGGAATTGTTTATTTATAAATAGTTTCTGAAAGGCTTAATTCTTACTTTAACTAAATGGATTTCTATGAAAATATTAGTTGTTAGAAGAACCCATAAGAGGATTTATAGACAGTTGAATTATAGGTAATTCACAAAGTACCCACAATAACGCACAGAGGTCTGTGACCTCCACACTGTCTATGGCTATTTACTGTTATTCTAAGGTATTAAACTATTTCCTCAGAGGTTTAGTTGAAAAACAAGGTTTGGATTATGTCCCAATAACATCAGTGCTAGAAAACAATCTCTAGCTGAATGTCTTAGGCACAGTGCATTTGGTAAAGGGCCATAGTTTTCAGTACCATATGGGGGAAAAGCAGCAAGTGCTAATCTTCGGTTCAGGTTTAAAGTCATTGGGATTTGCTGCAGATGCTACCAATTAGAAATCACATATTCTGCTGAAAAAAAAGGAGAAAAAAAAATAAAGGTCTTAGTTTGCTCCCTCTGTGACAAAGTCCTACTGGGTAAATGTAAATTGTAAATTAATTTTCTAGCTTTTCAACAATCAATCTTTTTTTTTTTTCTCTCTCCTTTTTTCTCCCCTCATTGCTGGATATAAAGAGAGATACTGTAAAGTGATAGAATCCTCTGAAAAGTAAGAGTTGAGAAATCTCATCTGTGATGACAATGCTTGCCTGTGCATTAGCACTATCCTGCCATCCCAGTCACTGTCCACTCACAGCTGATGGGATAAACATTGCTTGGAGCAATGGCCTCACTAGTGCTGCTTGTCTAGTGCTCACGAGGCAGGGTCACACTGCTGACACTCACCACTTCAGCAGCAGACTGTGTCAAGGCAGTCAGGTGTAAAGGGGTCAAACCTTGTCTGAAGTGCTGAGATTCCTCTCACATCTCCACAGTGGAGCTTGTTCCCCCAAATCCCACTGCTAGTGCAGACAAGTGGCACTTTTAGGCAGCAGTTCATCTCAGTATGTCAAACACCTTTATTAAGCTGATAAGAATTGTGCCCTAAAAGAGGCTGTGTTCCTCCAGATAAAAGAGATGTACAAAACAGTCTGCTGCAGATATCAGCAACTGCAGATATGCATCCTTATCACCTGTCCCTTCAGTCAAAAATGTAAATTACCAAAAAAAAAAAAGGCAAAGGATGCACTCAGCTTCAGAGGAGGTCAGAAGGACAATGTGGGGAATTGCAGTTCACTCAGCCCCACTTGAAAACTTCCTCCCTGAGTGAGACCTCTTGTAGAGCATTTCTGAGCACAGGAAGCTACTGACTGGGAACAGCTGGCATAGACTTACTGAAGATAAACTCTCCCTGACCAGCTTGATTGCCTTTGTTAATAAACCGACCGGATTTTCCAAGAGGAGAGCAGTATGGAGTGGTCCAAGGGGAGTGCCACAGTGATCTCTGCTGGGACCTATCTGCTTAACATCTTTATCAGAGGCTGGAGGAGGTGACTGAATGCACTCTCATTGTGCTTGCAGATGCTGCCAAACTTACGAGAGCCTTAAAGAAAGGGCTTCCATCCAGAGGGACTGAGTCAGGCTGGAGGAATGAGCCATAAGATTCAATAAGGAGAAATGCCAATAGGAATGAAAAACACCTGCAAGAACACAGGCTGGGGATTGGCTATGGGGAAGATGCTCTTTAGGAAAGGCCCCGGGGGTCCTGTTGGGCAAGGAGCAGGACATGGGCCAGCAGTGAGTCCTGCCTGCACACGTAGCCAGTGGTACTCTAGGCTATATGGGACACAGTGGAATATGGTGAGGATGAAGGATGGGAAAGGAAACAAGAAGGGCTTCTAAAGTTGCATCATGAGTAAAAGGAAGGTGAGACCAAATGTGGTCCACATGGTAAGAACAAGGAAGAGGGTGAGGTATTCAATTACTTCTTCCCTTCACACCTTACTGGTACAATATGTCATCAGGAAACCCAGAACTGTGAGAGTCATGGGAATGTCTAGACTAAGGACAACTAGCCTTCAGTAGAGAAGAACAGTACACACAAGGGTTGAGAGGGAGCTGGTCAATGTAATTCAAGAACACTCTTTATTATGTCAGAGAGGTTGTGGTGATCAGGACAGGGTTCTGAGGGCTCGAGGAAAGAAAATTAAACTCCTGTCTTCAAGAAGGGCAAGAAGGAGGATTTGGTGAACTACAGACTGATCAGCTTTGCCTTAATCTCTGGAAAGGTGATAGAACAAATCCTCAGGAAAACCACCTCCAGAAACATGAAGGACAAGATGGTGATAGGGAGTAGGAAGCATGGATTTACAAAGAAGAAATTCTGCCTGATCAATGAAAAGACAGGCTATGTGGCTGGGGGGAGAGCAGTGGATGTCTGTCTGAATTTCAGCAAGACTTTTAACACTGTCTCACATAACACCTTTCTAGACACACAGATGATGTTGTAATAGACAAGTGGACTGTAGTGTTGACTGTGAAAACTGTCTGACAGAGCTGGTGTTCCTATCAGAAACTGCTAATGCATCAGAAAAAAACCATCATTTCCTTCCCTCTGCCCTTTTCCACTTTTTATCTTTGGCACGATTCTTGGGCTCTAAGTCCTTCTGGAGAGAGGTGGTCTTTTTCTTCTGTATGTGTATGACATTTATTTGATATTAATTAGTATGAGCAGCTTTTTTTATGAAAAGTTGCAAAAACTTTGGAACTCAGGTCACTTTTTCACTTTTAGAATGCCTCTGAATTCAAGCAGCAGCCAGACTACATCCTCTGGCTTGTCTTGTAGGCATCATCTCGCTGTTGAGAGCCATTTTTCTCCAGACAGCAAAATTCACATGCAAGTGCACAACTTTTCATATTAGGGGATTTATTTGGGGGATTTAATTTCTTTTCTACAATTTTGAAATCGTACACAAAGATAACAAGCAGACTGCCCTGTTTCAAATCTGGCAGAAAGTGCTGCAGAATTTCCATGCTGATTCAAGTGGCACAACCATTCATTTGTCATACTGCCAGTTGGAGAAGTTGTTCATAACTCAGCAAATTCAGTTGGTTTCCATCTTATACTATTTTCCATAAGATTTCACACCTAATTTTAATTTCTTTTTAAAATTCTTTTATTGCAATATCTTATATACTTTGAACTAACCTTTGCTTGCTCAGGAAGAACAATTATTTCTGAGAAACATATAAATCTCTGGGCTGTCTTGATCTTTCCTTTT
Organism: Anabacerthia variegaticeps; assembly: GCA_035583185.1. Classification (NCBI taxonomy): domain Eukaryota; kingdom Metazoa; phylum Chordata; class Aves; order Passeriformes; family Furnariidae; genus Anabacerthia; species Anabacerthia variegaticeps. Next base: position 41,875,721 of record JAWWEW010000001.1, on the reverse strand, counting down.
GGCTTCTACTGCTGACAATCTCAAATTATTTATTTATTTATATATTTATTTCTTTTTTTTAGTGCTTGTAAGGAGTTGTCAATAATGTCCAAGAAATGGAAAATTCATACTGCAAACAGATACTGTTACATTTTTGATGGCACAGGTTGTAGCTAACAGCTTCTAAATAACTACCAAGAATTTTTTTCACAAGCTCTATCTTAACAGCACATATTTAACTTCTGCAATTTCAGCTAAAAATGCTGAATTGAAAAAGCTTACTAAAAAACTCCTGCAGTTTAATCAGAAAGAAAAAAATCACATCCTATCTACTTTGTACATTCATAGATGGTTTTTATTCCAACAGGTTTATATGTATGAGGATTGAAGAGTGAAAAGCAATGAGTTTCAGAGGTCTCTCTGTCCATTGGGTCTTGAAAATTCAAGTAATTACACATGATGGTTTAAAAATTAATGAAGAACCACTAAGTAAAATTTTCAGGACTTGTTATCTCCACAGCAACACTTGGCCATTGGGTTTAATAGTGACTTATAGTGGTTTTAGCAATTTGACAAGCAGTTTTTCAGGAAATGTTACTAATTATTAGTCTCCTGTTTCTCTTTTCCTAGAGAGTACTAATCTAAAAGAAGTCAAGTTACTGCTCTGCTCTCCTGCCATTTTTAGACAGACTTCCAAAATACTCTTAGGTTACAGAAATAAAGACAAAAAAATTACTATAATTTCTCTGTGAAAGATTCCTCAGCTGCAGACACACCAGAGCAGCAGTGCAGGAGGTATTCCTGGCTCCTGCGCAGTATCTGTGCTGGGGATAGGCTCCAAAATGAATATCCAGTCCCTATACTGGCACTAGTACTGCATCCATGTTTAGCTGGATGTAAGTTGGCATTCTCATTGAATGCACTCTTTCCAAAGCAATTGTCATTGACATAAATGAAATTGCATTCTTGAAGTAATTCTCTGAGCTGTCACCATTGCAGCACTGTGCAAAACAAAAGCTATAACACTGCTTCTTAAAATACCAGAGATGATGCAGTAACCCACATCCATGGCTCAAACTGTTTCTGAGGGTTTTTTTGGTAATGGGTAGTATGGCATGATAGATTTCAACGTACTGCAAGCCACTTACACGTTTTCATTCAGAATTAATTTTGAAATTACAGTTTTCCCAATTTGTTGCTGATATTAAGGTTTTTACATGTTCAACATGCTGTGGAAGCTCTTAATCATTAATTGCTCAGAAGAGAAGGCACCATCCTCCTTAGGTAAGTCACTATTAATTTTTTTTTATTCAGGAGGCTGGATGAAGACTGCTGAAGCAAAAAACATTGGCATTCGCCTTTTACTGAAACTAAACCCAAAAATGCTAGTCTTTAAATATGGGCCTCTTTGCCATATGGGAACCTGCACAAGATAAATGAAGAAACAATTAGAGGCTGGGACTGAGACTGTTCCATACAGAGGAATTGAAAGCCTCAGAAGGAAGAACATCAGCTGAAAAGACTTATGTGCTCCTAGGGAGCTGGGAGGAGACTGCTGTGCCCTAGAGGAGTGGGAGCCACCTCTGAGACCTGATTCTTCTGCAGAGTGAGATCACCTCAGACTGCCCTCACTCCGTGCGCTCTGTCCTTTGCCACTCAAACCTCCCCTCCTGGGTACCAGCGCTGGAGCCATGATGGGTAGGTCAGTTAAGGGAACTTAAGAGAGCTAGATGAAAACTGAGTCCTCAAAAGTCCACAGGCTCCTCTAGAGGACACCTACGCAACATATGCTTTCTTTTTTACTTCATCTTGTGCTGTCAAGTAGTATCTTTTAGGGGTAGCCTCTCATTGCACTTCTGTTCTTTTGAATTACAACAAATACAACATTTTGCTTAATGAATTGCATTAGTGAAAAGGGAACAGTAGCATAAGCGTATGAATCATGAATATGATGAAGGAGGCCTTTCTTTTACAGCAAAGAGAGGCAAACTGGATGAACATTTACTGATTTAGCTTTGTTTATTATTTTTCAATATACCAAACTGCAGGGCCTGTTCTAAATACCTAATACAGTAAATATCTACTAAAAATTTCAGCACATTTTTTAAACAATTTTCATTTAAAAAAAACCGCAGCTGTTTCTTGCACTAATAGAAGTTTTAGTTTAGAAAGTTGTAAGCGTTCTTTTCAGAAAGTTTATCAAAGCGCTTTCCTTGACTAAATGAAACAAAATGACAAACATATATATGAGCAGCAATGTTCTCATTTGCATTTAGATAAACTTTATAAGCACAACTTAAATAGTAGCAATTCTCAGAGTCCTTAAATGGCTTGTAGTTGTAAAAGCTATGCTCCACTTAGCTTAAATAGATATTTTCTATGCATCATTAGATTTGCAATAGGCATTCTACTCTCAAATCAAGGCCTCCCTTGAAAACATCAGGCAGGGTGTGGATTTTGAATGGGATCATTATGTCAAAAACACTGGGCCAAACTATAAACTGGTTTTAATCTGCAAAGATCTGTTATCTTTAGTGGAATTAAACTGATTTGGGCCTGGATACAGCTCTGCTCTTCCTAGGCATAGCTCCAGATCCTTTGGAAATCAGAACCCATTATGCCCACTGGGAGCCTCCAAACCAGGCTTATGTTAGTAGCAGAGAAGTCTGTCCATACATCCATACACCTTTGCTGATCCAAGGTAAATCAGTCCTCATTTACATCCATCAAAATGTGCAGGCTGTCTGGCAATAGAACCACAAATGCCTTCAATAGTTTAAATAATTACATTATAGAAATAATTTAAGGGTAAATTTCTATTGGCGTTTAGGATAATTTTAAAGGCTGTTCAGCCCAGGCTGATTTATATTAACAGTTCTTATTCTTTTATCACATGCTGTAAGTTGTTTCAAATTCAAGAATAAAATATGTGACATTGGAGTAATGAAAGTTGGAGAAGTTTACTGGTCTGTTCAAGCTTAAAGGACACAATTTCTATAACAAAATAAAATCATGGGTAAAAAAAAAGTAATCAGAAGCCTAGTATATGGAATAGAGAAGAGGAACTGGGAAAGCCTTTTCTCCAGAAAGCATTCCAAAACACTATTTGAGCTTCTCTAACATTTTTATGATTGTATCTGACACAAGGGAGAGGATGAGCTTGTGTGAATCCAAAACAAAAACTAGAGCAGAAGCCTTGGTTCAGTTTCAAAATTGTTTCTCCTTTTTGCAACTGCTGAGACAAGTCACAGACAGGTAAACAAAGAAATGGATGAGTGAATATTTTCTGCTGTCTGAATATTTTCTGAAGATTTCCTGTGTCTGGAATCAAAGAGGAGAGAATCTCGTTTACTCCCATATAGCACTGCAGCTCACATATATGGGTCTGACTCTTTCCTAGCACATCTGTCAATCTGTGACTACAGAACAATTACCTCTATGCAGCAATTGCAAACTCTCTCGATTGTTTCACCTCACTCTGCCTGCTCTAGTTCTCTCCTTTGTTGCATTCGGGTAGGACTAACCACAGACTAACCTGGATGCTGATCCTGTAAATGTGGGACAGAAAGGCATTTGCAAAAATGGCCCAGCATCACAGCCAATACATGCTCTTGATCCCACATGCATATTAAATTTTCCAGATGCTTCTGCCTGCCTGGCTGTAGCACTGCTCAGTGATCACACAAATCCCAGCTGCCTTTAGGCATAGGTAGGAAAGCCTGCTGCCATTGCTAACAGAGAGACGGGGTAGACAACACTTCTATGTGATTCCGTCCAGTCTCTGTGATTCCATCTAATGACCTCACCAGTTCCAGTGAGAGCTGGGCCACGTTGCTGCATATCCAGATCAGTCCTCACCCACTGACTGCCTGTGTCCCACCCCTGAAATATCAGGAGAAGATCTGAAGGTAGAGGAATGTCTTTACATTAGACATGTAGCAGAATAAGGGGAGGGAAGAAAAGCGTAACAATATTTTCTGGATCTCACCTTCGCCAGATGGCTATGATGTATTTTCTAGCAGAGGCAGAGCATTCCCATTATTTTGTTTTCATCCCCTTGATGGCAAAATTGAATTTTGCCTCCACTGCTGTAGAAGCCTTGAGGTACTGCAAGGAGTCTGAGGTCTGTTTCTCTGCAGCTACCACTGCACAGCATGGTCTCTGCATAACACACTGCCCAGCTTTTACTAGAGCTCAGTAAAGACAGAGCTTATAATGTCTTCCTTCCCTGGTCAGACATAACATTAAGAATTAAAAAAATAACATAATACCAAGTTAATATAATACAGAATTTCAAACCCATCATCCTGTTGACTAAAACAGTTAATGAGATTTAGTGGATGCCCAACATGCCTTGGGATGTTCTATCTTGCCTCTGTTGCTCTTACTTCTCAAATGGTTGCAGGTATAAAAAGTCTAGGGTCTCTGCCTGTTGGGCTTTGCCACCTAAAACACTGGAATTCCGGCTCCTACATTGCTTTGTTGTCCATCCTGCAGGCATGAGAAGATACTGCTGCTTCTTTCACAGCTTATGTCCATCTGGGCCCAAAATGTCTGCTATTGAGAATACTATTTAAAGGCTTCTGGGTTGTAGATTCCTTTCACAAGTTCAAACGTCCAGCTTTTGGACATGGCATCTCCTGAGATCTTTTTGAAGCTGCCCCAAGATATTTAAAATCTGTTGTGGTGGTTTAGATTTTCTTGGCTTTGGTCTAGGCCTTCCCTGGTAACAGGGTCATAACTAAGGAAGTATTCCACACCATTCCTTCACGTTATCAGCTGTATATAAGACCAAGGAGGAAGATTTCTCTCTCTCTCCCTTTCGTGTGCTTGGAGGACATCAGGTCTCGGTGTCGGCTTAGCTCTTATCTATATTAGCTCTATCTATCTAAGAAGCTGGTGTCCCAGCCCTATGGAGATGGAGGAGTTTTGGTGAGAATTTATTGTATTAGTTACTTATTGAGCTTTCCCCTGAGTTTATGAGTGTGTGTATCTGTTTTGTTTGGTTTAACCCATTTTTGTCCCATTTCCTTTTCCCTTTCCCCCCCCTTTTCCCTTTTGGAGTTGTTTGGGGTTCTTATTCTGTAGATTCATAGTGTTTGATTGTATATAATTGTAATATATGTGAATATATATATATACTTTTACTACACTTGTCTTTGGGTACTTTTTTTCCTTCTCTCTCGAGGGGTGGGGGGTGGTGGGGAATCTGTGTGGCTGGCAGCTGGGTTTGGCAGGGAGCCAACCCAAACCTCCACACCTATCAAAACTGGTTGGTAATTTAAAATCTCAAAGGTATTTGTTTAGATTGCTTCATGCCTTTCCCACAATCATAATCTTTTTCATTTCTTATGACTTCCAATAAGATCTTACATATCCAGTGGAAGAGAAGCGAGAAACTGGTTATATGTCAAGTTTAAGTGCTGCTTTGATTACACCTTTGTTCATTGCCAATACAAGTCAGTTGCCAGAAGGTCAATATCCAGATACACAATTCCCTATCACAGATGACATAATAAGTACCTTGGACCTCATAATTATGTTGAATGGACAAAGATTGAAGAGAAGCAAAGTCTCAGCTTATGTTTATTGGAGAATATATTCAAATATATTGAAATATTTATACTTCTCTCATGAGGAAATAATAGAAAACACTGCAGAAAATAATAAAATCATAAGCATTTTACTTTTTATGCATAATTAAGCTAGTCACTGTTTTTGTTCCTGTGCTGTACAGCATAAAACATTGATAAGCAATTACAATATAAAACAATCTTTTGAAAGCATTAAGCTAACATAAAACTGTTCAGTTGTCACATTAAATGAACATTTATCCAATTCTTACAGCTTAGCAGTGTGGCCTCCAGCCACCTACTACATTTTGACACCTCTGAAATTGCTCTATCCTGACAAACTTCTAGATATCTTAAGACTAAAAATGATACCTTATGCATCCCTTACACAAAATGATCTCATCAAAAATTCCAGTTGCAATCAGGCTGTTCACTCATAACTTGGGAAACTAGTGCTCTTTTTTGACTTGCCACACTGTTGCACTACCTATTTTTTAAGTCTTTTGTGGGGTATCTGGTCTTTTGGCTACTATCAGCCATCTCAATGAGGAGGCATAACTACCTTGTCTGTGATTTCACCATTTCCATCAATCTGATAATTAGAACATATTTATCTTGACTCAGTGCCATACCAGATCAGCCTGGAAGATCCAAAGAAGCAGTAGAGACACAGTGCACCACAGAGGGCTCTCAGTGGGCATGTAGTTGGCTCTTTGCCTCTACCTGCACTGCCAGAGGTAAAGAAAGCAGCAGGCTGGCATCTACATCCACTCAGACATAGCCTATAGCTAAACTCTATTCTGCTGGTAGTAAGTATGCATGGATGCACTCGGGAACATTCACAGTGGATTATGCTGATTTCTGCTTGAACATTAAGCTACTGAAGCCTCCAAAATCTATTGATGTCTTTCCAAAACCCATAGACCCAACTGGAATAACAATTTTTCAGTATTTTTTCATCCCTTTAAAAGCTTGAATCCAAGGGCTCTGAGGCACTAAAATCAAACCACTGGATAACAGAAAAGTATCACCCCATTTTACATGTGAAGAAGCAAACACACTAATGACTTTATCCAGTTCCCATGTAAGAAGGAAAACAATTTCAGTCAGATCCATGAGGCACAAAATCATACACTTTCCTTGTCTCATTATAATCTCAGGTCCTGCCTCAAAAAGGCAAATGTTTGTTGAACCAAAGTACTGTTACTGTTGTTCAAAACCAGCAGGCATCATGTCTGCAAGAACCTGGGTGACTGCACTGCTGGAAAACGGTGTTACAGGATAGCTTGAGGCAGCAACTGGATGCACCCTCCCCAGCTGTGCAGCTAGCACACAGCAGTGTGAGATCTAATGGCTGTGTAGCAGAAAAGAGAAAGAGAGAGCAACCTGGGAAATAAAATGTGGATTTATCAGGAAAAATAGAAGGGGCTTTAAATTGAAGAAGAGGAAAGTATCAGCAGAAAAAAAGGAACTGAGAAAGAGAAAAGGGAAATTATAAAAATGGAAGGGTTGGGGTGTCAGAGAAAATATCCAGATTCACACTGCACATATTGAATTGCACTTGCACAAAATGGAAGTCCATTGCTCAGGATGGCTTTGTAGGCAAGAGAAGGACAATCTCCACTGGAAGAGGGACTCAGACTCAGTCCTGCATAGAGGGAATGATTCACTATTCATTCATAACCCATAGATGGGGTTCATTATTCATAGAGGGAAATTTAACTGGAAGGGGTAAAGAACATGAGCAGGAGGAGGAGAGTGATGGAGGAGTGTGTTGTGCCTACAAAGTATTTGTGAACTGGCCTGGCATGTAATCAGCATCACAAAAGACCTTGGCCTGCAGAAGATAAAAATATCCTGGCCAAGAAGTTGTAGGTTAAGCAGGAAACCCTGGCAAGCAGAGGCCATATACCCTAAGCACAACTGAATTATCTTTTTATTCGTATGTACGCTCACTTTTAATTAAGTTATGATATTGTCAAGCCTTTGGCATGCTGCCTATTGTATAAACATTACTGGCACAGATATTCTGTAATTCCATTACAGAATTATTAATTCAAAGGAAGGAGCAGGCAGGCATGAAAACAGCTGGAAATTTCAACTGAAACTTACCTCTGGTTCAGACAGAGAAACACAATGTGCCAAGGTGGCAGTGACATCTCCACTCACAGGAGCCACCCATGGTCCCCGGAATCTCTAGTGCAGTAGCAGACAAACATCGAGGTCATTCTTGTATAAGCACAGCAACTCAGGATGATCCCCCATGTAAACAACAACATCATTTGAGCTCGAAGGAGCTGCTGTCGGATTATTAGGTTTGTCATTGGTGGGATTCAATTATTCCTGCATTATTTATGTAAGAGTAATGCAAACAGGCTCCAGCTGGGACCAGACCTCCGTTTTACAAAGTATTGGAAGACAGTTTCTTTCTCAAAAGAGCCTTGCAGTTTCAGCAGATGATATACAGACAGAGGGCAAACAGGGGCATCAAGATGTGATTTTATTATGGTTGCACAGAAATACAGCCAGGAGGCAGAGACTAATTCTAAATGACACTTTTATATTAGCTGGTATCCAGTTAAAATATAACCACATGCCCTTCCTTGGTTAAAATAGAAGAAAGGCTATTTTAGACCTATAAAATAAACAACAAGTCATATATAATAATGACAAGAAAATGTATGTTAGGGATAATGAAATGTTACTCTTTGGAAGCTAGAGGAATGGAAAAAAGTATTTTACTACCAGAATTGGAAGACTCCTTAATTTTTACCTCCCCACTGTGCCATTGTCCTGTACTGGTTGTAATTGAAAGTGCATGCTTTGATTTATGTTAAGGAAAAACAGACACACTGGAGTCTTATCTTGGAATCTATACATCTTATAACAATAGTTTTCACCACAAATACCACACTATAAACTGCTCAACATAGAATTGGATTTTAGTTGCTCTTGAATTACCCTAAGAATTAAAGCTTCCTCTACCAAAATCCTGTTTGATGATGCCAGCTCAGGTGCTAGACTGGTTTGCAGTGCTTGGCTTGACTCACATTTCTTATCAAATTTCCCTGAATTATCAGAGCTCTGAGATCCTCCTGAACCCTGCATACTGTAATGGACAAATATCTGACTCAGTGTCCTATGGTAGAAACTGGATTCCTTAGACTGGGGAATCATCTCTAGCAGGCTCATAAAAGCTTACAGCTGTCCATCCTCAGCATGTCAGGATGGAAGAATTCACAGGGGTTTAGATTTTTAGATTCAGATTTTTATTAACACTTACACTCTTGATCATTCTTTTATCGATAATGTTATTTTACAGACAACAAGAGTAAGTCCTACAGGATCTGTACTGCATGAAGAAGATGTAGGCAGCATTTCTGATATTATGCCTTATACCAAGACCATGAAATCATCTTTTCAAAGACGGACACAGTAGTTATTTGACGGTGATATGCCCACCAGGTTTTCTAATTAACAAGTGTTTTTCTACTTGCCAACTCACAATGTCAAGAGTTGCTCTTTCTCAGAAGCATTTGTTTTCTGAAACAACTGCATCTGGACTCTTCAAACATATTTCAAGAATGTAATGTAAAGATACCACAGATTTTCCTGTCCCACTGAATGTTGTACTAGAAAAGACCAACAAGCTAAAGCAAAATAAATTCAATGCACTCGTTTCTTTGGTTTCTGTTTTTGACTTCCCTCATACAAAGTACTAACCATCAAATGACAAATAAAAAAAATAGATGTTTACCTATAATCACTCCTTTTCACAGGTTTTTTTTTAATAAAAAAGCTTCCAACAGACAAAAAAAAAAAAAGTGTCTTAATCTGCTCCTTCTCCTATTTGTTCACGACACTCTTTTTTATTTCTCCACTGTGGGGCTTCAAATATTCTCTTGCATCAGCCCAGGGTATTTGTATTGTTTTGTATTGCTTACTCTTGAAACACTTCTTTTACCTTCCTGATTACAGAGTTAATAAAGATGGGGTTTGTTTCTGGTTCTTTTCAGGTTATGTGTTTATCATATATATATATATATATATATAATGTAGATATATGCATATGTATGTGTGTGTGTATGCTACATATCCATAGCAACACAGCAAATATATATTTGCATCAACACATTTAAATTTTAGTGCAACTGAACTTTCATTTGCCTTATTTGTCTGTTTATACAAACTCAACAACTCAAACTGCTGTCACTTCCACAAAAAGTAAACCAAACAAAAACAAATCATTCTATCATATGGCTTCTGAAGTCCCCAAATTGACTTCTATAAATAAATCAGATCTGGTTTAGAATTCTTAGCACATACAAGGGGCTTTCACTAGTTCAGCAGCCCTTTACTCTAAGACAATTTTCTTTACCTGATATTACTCTGTTACTTAACTGAACCTCAGAAGATAAACTTATTTTTTGATTACTTAAAGGCACTTACATGACCAATGTTAAATACATCTATGGCCAGCATGTCTGACCTTACCCAATCCAACTGAAATCAATGTGCACCCACTGCAATGAGCAATTTGCTAGTTTCTGTTTTTATCCTGAAAGGTGACCAGGAGATAATACTGATTTCTGCAAGCAGGAGTTGCCTGACTACCCCAGTTTAAATGCAAATAAATATCCTACTGCACTCTAGGGAAAACATTCTAAATTAACATGGCAAATCATCTGAAGATCCTAACAAGCAATTAGGCAGAAACAATGATATCAGAAATATCAGTATCTTTGTAATACGCTGTTTTCACTCACATGAGAGTTCTAATTGTGGTATGTACAAATACGAAATTGAAGTACAAACTCTACCTACACACATTTTGTTTTACTATACAAAATTAATCTAATACATTAATTAATCTATTTTCCTAATGTTTTACAGACAGCTAATTAATTGTAGACCACATAACTGCCACAAGATTAACAAAATGCTTTTATGCAGGTAGTAAACACTGTTTGCTGAGAATATTACTCTATTCAGCACAGTGTTTGAACTCAATACCTGCAGGAAAATTTCTCTTACAAAGAGACCGGTGACCTCATTGAATAAGAAGTTCACTGTGCTTGTCACAACAGCTCTCAATCAGGATGAGAAGCACATTTTACAATCAACAGATACACAGGCTGAGAATCCACTAACCTGATGGCAGCCATGATAAATTACTGAGAACTATGCTGCTGAAGCTGAGAGAAAAAAAAAATAAATCAAAACTAAGTATCCATCACACAATCCATAGTTTAATATTCAGGGACATTAAGTAGTGATGTTACTCAGCTAAGTGAGGTAATTCAAGATATAAGGATGCTGCTTTACGAGGCATAACAGCTGGAGCATCATATACTCCCTTCCTCTGACCAAAGCAGTGTCACACTGGTACAGTAAGTAACCACTGGCTGTCCAAGCAGCAGCAGGTTTTGGGCGAAGCACTGTGCTGTCGTGCCCTTGCTTCTCCTGACGTATTTTAATGAAAACCTCTCAGACTCACCATTCAACTTCAGCCTTTGCTATCACTTAGCAATGAAAAGGGCTACAAACAGGGTCTGCCTGGGCAGCTAACACGCTTCGCAGGCACACAGGATGCTGGACACACCAGGCATGGTTGAGCAGGGGAATAGGCAAGTGGCTGACCTGTATGTGAATTCAGGGGCAGGCCAAGCTCCTGCTTGCTGTCTCTGGTCACCGATTCCCATGGATTAAGTGGGTTTAACTGGCTACTTAAGTGAATTTCAGTCTATCTGTAGATTAAAGGAAATCACACCAACACATGTAGAAACATGATAGAATTGATGCACCAGCTAATTCAAGTGTTTTAACAAAAATGGGAAGTTTTTAATGAAAAATGCAGTGTTCTTGTTGAATATCTGACTAGACTTAAATGCCTGAATAAGTTTATGAGGTAATTACGAAATCCAAAGTGAGACATTTGTACATCTACACCTTCAAAGCCTAAAATATGAACCTGAAATAAAACCTTGCCCAACCCCTCCAGCGCTTTGCCATTCATAAGAACATTACTATTTACCAAAGCTCCAGAAGTCTGCCCAAGTTCTGGCATTGCCTATAGGTCTGACATTGCATCTTGGTTATGCTGGGAACCTTGGTGTTAGGTTCCTGCCCCAAGCCTGCTCCCCATGCCAACAGGCACCCCTAAATCCCTGGGATGTACCTAACAAGCAAGTTTGGCACACAATTTAAGTACTCTAGATGTTGGAGAACAAAAGGTGCATTTCAACTGAAATACCCATTTTCTTACTGTTTACATTACTTATAAATCCAAAACAATTTTTGAAGAGTTTTAAAGAAAAGTCTTGTGCAATTAAAAGTGCTTTTTCTATGTGAAGCTCCTACCATAACCTAAGGAACCTCTTTTGTTCTAAGTCATAATTAAAAAAAAAATCTTCAGAAATTTCCTTACATGTATAAGCAATACTGTGCAGCACTGTTGCTTTGTATTTGAAAATGTGTATCTTCCTACAAGCACTAAACTTCACACTATTGCAGTTTCAATCAAATGATGAGACACCCCAACACAAAATTCTGTCAGTTATGTCAAGAAACTGGGTTGCACGTTTTTAAATTAAAATTATGGAAGGAACAAAGGAGCGGACAGCTGGTCTAGGCCTTTGCTTCACAATTCATCCAAAGGATGTCATTAAGAGCATACAGTTTCATGGTCCCATAAATTGTTTCCAAGATAGCAAAGGATAGCTAGACAAATTGCAATCTCGCCTACGTCTGTATCTAAATAATAGCAAGACAAAAAAATAACCACAACTAGACAACACAAAAACAAAATAAGCCCCTTTTTATTTCAGTAAAAAAATTATACTCAATCTTAGAAGAAACAGCATTCATATATAGCATCTGACCATAAAAGACTGCAAGTACATTGCAAGAAAACAACATATTACAAAAAGCAATTTTTTTGAAAAAAGAAACCAAAACCCACCATTTTTAAAATGTTTTCTCTCTTGAGAATTCAGAATTTATTTTTCGTGCTTATGTTTTCTATACAGAGCAGAGCAATCCAAAATATCTCTATTCTGGAGAATAATGAAGCACATATTAGGATGTCCAGACACCTGCAGAATTAGGCAGCAGTTAAGGAGGAGTCCAGTGCTGGTTTAGACTTAGCGGTATCAATTCTAAACCAAGAACCACTTATCTTCTTTGTAGAATGTAGTACTATAATCTTGCAAAGCTCCAACAAAGAGGCAGTCTATGCTGACTTGTGTAACTCTCTTTTCCTTTTTATCTTCTTTGCAGATCATTGCTTTATTGCAGTGTCCTGGTTAAAGATGGTTGTTTAAATTTGAGCTGTTGCCTGGATGTTTCCAAAAACATACATATTACAATCATATATACTCTACTTCTGTTGCAACATCTAGGATTTCTTGTCTAAGATGAGCACACTTGATTAACATCCATGTATGTGATGCCAAAAGATCATAATAATAATATGCATCCTGTATAAGTTTAAAGCCTCTGTAAAAGGCTAGGAGTGAATTCACATGATCCACTTTTCAAAATTACAGATTTTCACATCAAATGGCACCAGTCTCTTGTCACACAACTACAAATTGTCTTGAATACGGTTTTACCCCCTGAAGTTTCTAAACCACTCCAGCAATTTTGATGCAATATACAAAAAGTTTTGAACAAGGTAATATAATCACGGAGTCAGAAAATATTCTGAATTGTAAGGAACCTACAAGGACCACTGAGTCCAGCTCTTAAGTGAATGGCCTATATGGGGATGGAAGCTGTGATGCTGGTCTTATCAGCACCATGCTCCAACCGAGCTAATCTCAGGGTCCAAACTAAACCACATTTATTCACTTTTGACAATCTTTTCACTGAAGGCCAAAACTTTTACAACTTATTTTTAGGTCAGAGACTGTTAATAAGTACTTTTCAGAAAACACTGGGTTGCTTCACAGTCTAGGCCAGCAGATGTGATCTAAGCTCACAAAATAAAATGAGAAACAGGGAGGCTGGGCAATCCTGTTTCATAGGGAAAAAGACTACCTAGTCACGGCCCCTGCTTGGAAAGGCTCATGTGGAGCAGAGCTTGTGTTTTTATAGTTCCATATTTTCTAAGATCCAGTTACGTGGTATGGTCATGCCAAGGGCAGTATCCAGAAAACAAAACACATGAAGGAACGGAGCTCTGGAGAACCTAAAGGCCCAAAGGCTTCTAGATGTAACTGGTACATTGCTTGCAGAAGAATGATGGGAGACAGCAAAGCTCAGCTCACCTCTGCTGGACTGGGTCAACAGCATAAACCAGTGAGAGAAGCAGGAGCTGTGCTGGACCAGTATTTCTAAAATGGCAGAGAAATTCTGTAGCCATTACGACTGCATTGTGAGGAAATGCAAGGAAGTCAGTGTTATGGCCATGTGTGGATACGTGTCTCAATTATTTTTATATCAGCAAAAAGTTTGATGGTGAAATAGAAAAACCAACATCAATCTTAGAATTGTCAGATTACATTAATCTATTTGTAGACACTAGCAACATTTATTCCAGTGTGTGCCTCCACACCACAGATGCACAGAAAAATCTTTCATGACTTTAAGAAGGACCATTCACATTCGTAAGGAGTCAGAATGTCCTGCTGGCCTTTTAGCATGCGTTTAGCTGAAAATTCCACAACCATCCAGTTGCTCTTTCCCACAGCAGTAAAAGGAAGCGTAACAATTCTGTCCATTTGCACTGACATGAAACAACTTGACTCAAGTGGCTCTTCACAAAGCATTACCATCACCTAATCACACGGCTATTTAAAATGGAGATTACTCTTATTTTTCAAATAGTTCAGTGTAAATTAAAGACTTAGAAAAAAATCACAATGTGAGCAACTGCAATCTTTTGCATGATTCTGTCTGAACCACTGGAAACTATGATTTTATTTCATGGAAAACTAATCAAAACAAACACCTCTGGTTCTGTATCCTTTCTAATTAGATATAGTCCTGAAAACTATCACATTCCTCGCAAGCAAACCAAGTGCAATTTTCTAATTTAACAAAATTGGTTTGTCATCTACTCAGACGCAAGAACAATATTATAAATAATTTCACTAATACTTTTAAAACTCCTTCTCATGAAAGAAAAGTTCTGGCTGGAGACACTGCTTCCATGCAGATGTAACTAATCTCTATATGAAATTAATTCTTTTATCCCCAGAAATCTAGAACTGAAATTTCTCTATTCATCTCACCCCATATTTGCAGTTCACTTGCACCTATTGGCTTTATTCATCCATCTGAGAATAAAACCATTATTTTTGTAAGGGAAAAAGCAGTATCGTAATTTAATAAGCTTCAGCATAAATGAAGTATGGAAACAGATTTTTATATACTAAACACTTGTTGAATAATAAACAACGTTATTGTAGATCTGCTTTCTGTTTCTAGGTGGATAATTATTGAAGTGTGAGAACCAAAGTCAAGGAGATGCAAAAAAGCATGTGGCCAGATGAGACTTAGCCTTTTCTCTGAGAACTCCTTCAGCAAGGAAACTTGTGTCTTCCTTAAGATTCTGATAAAGCATCAATTATGAAAAGGTGAAAATCAGGTTGTTGGTTTAAATAATGAAAAACATGCTTCATCTACACATGTTGACTTATTCCCATATTTGGAATTACGTAAAATAACAGCATAAAAGCTCTGACAGTCTTCTTCTTCTTATAACTATTATCTTGAATGTGAACTCTGTTTCACTGGACTCTCCTGCTTTGAACAAAAATTGTCCCAATATGCAGAATCCTCAGGTGTAACTGGAATACCAGATGCAACTAAATCTTCAAAAGTCAGTAACGTAAACTGTGGTGGGTTAGGCTCCACGGACTGTACCTAAAGAAAACACATATTGTCATAACACAAATCAGTAAGTATAAATTTCCTTCCTGTAAAATTCTCTGCCCAGTTTAAACTACACATTGCTTACTGCAGAAGAAAGGAAATATTCTACATTTGAGACTAAGGTCACTGCCCCTAATTTAGGCCATGCATTAACTAATAGAAGCATGTGACAGACCACACAGAAAAATCCAGTTTTAACTTGAAACACAGTTCACAAAACTGACAGAATGAGGGCTATAAAATGCTGCAGTATGACAGAAGGGGTGTTTAAGTCCAGTAAAAAAGAAAGAAAAAGACCACCATCAAACAAACAGTTCTCCAGCAGAAAGGATTATCTGAGACAATTATGTGAAGATTTATTCGACTAGAGGTGGTTGTGCATGCCTCTCTCAGACTCAAACACTACTTGAGGACTAAAGCAGTCACAATCAATCTGCAATTTCCCATCTTAAATGCACACTAAATGCAGACTGAGATACTAGAGATTAGAGTGTCATGGTCTTCATGTTAGTTTCATTGCTCTCTCCAAAAAAAACCACATTTCAAAAAAAAAAAGGGTTTGTGTTGGTTTTTTTTTAGCACATGTTACTGTGCAGTCTGCTGTATGCCATATTCAAGTATGATTGTTCCCAGACAGCAGCACGGATAGTACAGCTTGCATAAATCCAACAAAAATATAGCTGATTCTTCTAAATTGGCATTTGCACAAGTGACATATTCTTAATGTTTAATATATTATAAAATTCAGCAGGACTTCTCTGCAGTGGGTGTACTCTGTACATCACACAAACTGACTCATGTTTGATGCAGGCTAAGCCTGCTGAAGTCCCTCTGGGTGGCAGCACAATCCTCTGGCACATCAGCCACTCCTCCCAGTTCGGTGTCACCAACAAACCTACTGAAGATGCACTGCACCATCATCCAGTTCATTAATCAAGATGTTAAATGGGACTGGACACAGTTTTGATCACTGGAGTACATCATTAGTTACTGGCCTCTAATCAGACTTTGTACCACTGCCACCACACTCTGGCCCCAACTGTTCAGTCAGTTTTCAATACACGTACTGTCCCCTTATCCAGGACATACATCAACATTTGCTCCAGGAGGATCTTATGAGAAACAGTGCCAGAAGGAGGAAGTACTGAAAGACAGACAATATCCACTGCTCTCCCCTCATCTATCAGGCTGATCATTTCATTGTAGAAGTTTACAAAGAATGCATGCTCTTGGTGAAGCTATGCTGACCAGTCCTGAAGATTTCTTTGTCCTTTCTGTGCCTGGAAATGGTTTCCAGAAATGGTTTCCAGCTAGCCACCTTTCCAGTTTAATCCTCATACTGTGTGGACTAGTGTACAGGCACTGTAGAGGCACTCCAGCTCGCTGAGTTCCTGTAGAAAGGTTGGGGAATTTTTTCATAATTGAGCTTTGTAGGCCCTTGCTTGCTTACATGCAAGGGCTCGAGATGATCCCATCTAAGGTCTGTTTTGAGGATTTTGTTGCCCCTTCCTGCCACATCAATGAAGGTAGGTCGGTAAATAGGTAATAGCACAAAAAGGTCTATTCTCCATTTCTGTGTCTGAGCAGTAAGCTACTCTTAGGAATAAATGCAGAGGCAACAAAATGGTTTTTGTTTGTTGTAACAGTGCAGAAAAACTCTAAGTTGCCAATGCAGACTGAAACCAGAAGTTATTGAGCAGCATGTCACTTTATGTCCTTACACAAGTGACATGGTGTTGAGACATTTCTGCTCATCTGACATTTTGGAGATAAGGTAAAGCTGCAAGAACTGTGCCTAGGGCCATGCAAGTGACATCACAGATGCACACCAGAAACAAACTAAGCCTCAGAGCTAAGTGGATGTTAACAGATATAGTCTGAACTTCAGCACATGCTTGTCTGAAGGCAAGTGTGTTCTGAATGAATTCATATCAAATCTTGTGAAATTTAGCAAGTGATAGACAAAAAGATATTTTATAGCCTACATAGGAATTATAAAGAAGCTTAAACTCTGTCACCTTTCATTGAGATTTGCCACAGATAACTGCCTAGATCTAGGTAAGGAGTGCAGATTAAATATTCTGTTTCTTAAAGCATATAGCAGTCACTATCAGACATTTTGTTAAGATTCTTGACACTAGAGATTTTTAAGTATAGTACATTAATGTTCCAATTGGTCTTTTCTGTGAATTGTAGATACCAGTTCTGGAATAAAACTGAAAGTACATGTTCTGCAAATAGGACATAATGAAAGACTTCTGTGATTGCAAAGAGGGAACAGACACACTGACATCCTGGAACAATTGTGTAATGTCTACACATACGTATTTAACTAGGATGAACAACTTCTCTCAACATATCTAGTAATATATTTTAAAAAAAATGATTTTTTATGGTTCTGTTACATAGAGAGAAAGTCACTTTTATTTCCTCCATGTTCCTGGTAGAAGGAGGTCTAGAAAGGTACAATACAATAGTACATAAATTTTCACTTAATTTCCATATCGGGAAGTCACAGGATGCTCACTTGTCCTGCTTAAAATGACCTTTTTTCTGTGAATTGAGATAATGAAATTTAGGTCATCACAAATTTAGTCAGTGGACAAGTATGCCTTTGAGACTTCTCTTGATTCAAAGACTATTCATTATAACTCTTGGTATCATTACTATTCTTCCTATGATAATTTTAAGACATGTGATGACGGCGAAGGTCAATACTTAAAAATCCTGTATTTCTATAGAATGCCAAGGTAATTGTCTTTAGAAATAATGGCCACCTTCTTTTCACCTCAGACTGACATTTACCAGTATTCCTGTCAGAAGAATGATATGTCATCCCACTGGGAATTTAAGTATATTATGTCAAACAGAAGGAACATATTTTCTTAAAAAAGTATTTGTCTACTCATTAAACACAGTAAGTCCTCAAAGGCAGTTTATTCCTCTTTTATTTTTTTAATCAAACCAATACTAGTTAAAAGGTCCATGAACAGATGTGTGCATTACCACTTTTACATTTTTATCCATTTCTGTACTTTTTTTCTAGTTCCTCATAGAATCTTTCTGTCTAAATAACAGAAAACAACTAACCCATTTTCTTGTGAGCAACAAAAATACCACAGAAAAATCTGGCAATTTGTCACACTCTCCTTTTCTGACTCTCTGGCTATTTCAGCTACAACTTGCCAGTCTGCCTCTCCCTTAAATTTGACTTTTATTGCTATTTTTATGACTGAGATCTTTGTTAAATTGCACAGAAAATCCTGAAAAGCTTTTAAGTAGCTATGTTCCTTCTCTCAATAGACACCATGTGGAATGAAGGCTAACACTATTGTTCCTCCCATCTGTTGGTGGTTGTTGCTTGTCTCAAGGGCTATCTTGCCATAATGGTGTTTGAGCGACGGATCTGCTCTGGGACACATGCACTGACAGTCACCCATTAAAATCAACTTGGCGAAGTATTGTACAAGTTTAGCAGTCCAGATTGGTTCACTGTCTCCATTTTCTCCTGTGAAAACCATCTTTCCCACATGAGTAGTACCAGGCTGTGACAAAAATCACATAATCTTCTCTTGAATGAACACACTGAACACTGTAATACATACATTCCAGATTTGACATTATCTGTTGCTGTCCTCTGAAAACATTTCTCCTTCCCAGACCTTTCCTGAAATATCCACAAAAGAACTAGAGGAAACAGATCAGTAACACTGTTTGGCTCTGGTTAATACTGTGCTAAAGATAAGCTTTCTCCTTGGCCCTACATCTGAGATAACACACTTTTAGCATAAGAATAAGTTTATGTTCAAATGATTACCAAGACCAGAAACAGTTTCATCATTTCTTACATCAGAATCCTTCTGTACAAATCCCTCCTGTTTCCCAAGTGCCACTGCAACATGATGACGGTCATCTAACCGTGTTTCCTAATAAAGATGAAAAATGGCATAATAAATGAATTTTCTTTAGTCTGTTTCCAGCAAAGACTATATAAATACTCAGAATATGGTTCAGAACAACAGCAGAACATAATTTAAAATACTTTTAAAATAATGACATCCAAAATGCAATAGTACTTTTTAGTGGTTTTGTTGGGAGAGCTCAACGATGCAGTCACACTAAAAAGCTAGCAGGGCTGAACTGATTACTATAGGTTACCATCACCTCACCCATTTGTAGCTATTTATATTCCAGTTTGTGACCTTAGCATTCTTTTACCAGTCCCTTCTAAGTCACAAACCATATAACCCATCTTAGCTATCCATTTTCCAATGAGATGAACTGTGAACTTCCGGAAGATATTCTGAAAAACAATGATGTAAGTGTACACTTAAACCAATGACTCTCTCTTCTTCTTGGCTTCAGATAGCTGGTACGTGCGCAGCTTTAAATTCCTGACACAGCAGTCTGAGCACTGCTGTGTGTAAATACACATCAGTTTTTCTCAACATTTTTAGATATATACCTATAGATTTAATGATACAATTTTTACCTATTTAATAGTTTTTTTCACAAGTGGTTTCATCTTCAAAGGCTAAGAATTCATTCTAAACAAATAATTTCGGAAAAAAAACCCAAATACTTTTATTTACTGTTTCTGAATAATGCTTATTTTATAGTCAAATCATAATTCTATTGCCTTTTTTAAAATATGTAAGGTGAGGAAATAACATATTCCTTACATCTTTATCCAAAGTTTTCACATAATTTTTGCACAGACTTTCTAAAATATAAATCAAGAATAACAACAGTTTTACCTAGGAAAGTGAACAATTTAGATATTGCCGTTGATCTGAAAGTCACCTAGTCCTTGGGATATTGTCCTGAGAGGTAAGAGTGAATCTCCAGTTTTGACTTCCTTGGAAAACAATTCTAACTGCACTATAGTATAATATAAAGCAAGCGTCATGATGTCCTCCTATTTCCTCTGACACGTTGGTTACCTTGTTTTTTTCCCCTTTTAATCTAAGTAAAATGTCTTTTAAAACAATGGTGTCAGTCTGCATTAGGCTTCTCTACCGTTCATTACTATATGGAATTTTCAAATATTTCAGTTGCCAGGATACCATTTTTGTGATTTCTGAGCAGCCCTATATATATTAAAAAAAAGTGCCAAGATGCTCAGCTCAAATCTAGTCAATGCAGCCCAGCCAAGACAGAAGCTGCTCCAGTCATGTGTAGCAGCAGTACAACTGCAAAGTTGGGAGACTGTTCTGGCAAACATCGGTGCCTTGGCAGAGGTGCTGGGGACAAATTAGAACTGTGTTTTTACTCTGATCTCTTCAGCACCAAAACCGTGCCTATTTGACAGCTTTAGCAGTGAGCTTTGGAACTCTCACCTCCTTAAAAACAAAACATCAAGCTCATGTTGTTTTACCTTTCTACAAAGCCCTAGTTAGACAATGACTATTTCAATTCTGTTTAGATTAGGAAAAATATTTAATGATCACAAGAAACATTAACAAAAGTACAGGATAAGCAGTATTTCCCATGACTGCAAGAGCTACAGATGTATTTACTATTAAGTATTTTACTGGGTTTTCCATTCCTTTACTAGTGAACAAAACGGAAAGTAAGTCAAGGATAAAGAATGCTGCCTCAGAGGTTTGATGAAATACAACCATTTGTACACAGCATGCACATTTCTGTAACTTCACCTAAAATAAAAAAGACTATGAAAATTAGATGCTTGATCAGGTGTTGCTAAACCATTTATATAGTTCTGGGGTGGCAGTGGTTTGTGTTTGTCCAGATGGAAAAATTACTACATCTAGGTTTTTATCACTTCATTTCTACTCTTCTTTCCATTTTGGTTTTTTTTTTTTTTTGCTTGTTCGAGAGGTTAAAGACAGATCAGAACAGAGGACATGGTATAGCACACTCAGCACTCTCTTACACCTACAGTCAGAAGTCTGCAAACAATCATGTTACAGCTTTAAGTTAAATGTACAAAATTTTCCTTTTGCGAAGTCAACTTACATATTACTTCTTGTTTGTGCAACTGAAAACATTATAGAGAGTGTGTTACATATTGTTAATAGTGTTTTGTCAGTTCAAAGCTGCATTTAACAGGCAGTGACTCTTTAGAAAGACCACTCCCTGCAGAGACCCTGCTCAATGAACAATGAATTCAAAAGGGTCCAGTTCATTTAATTCACGTGCCCTCTGTGGTTACAGCAGATTTTCCAGCATCTTTCAGTAAAACATAACAAACTTTGCCCTTCATCTATCTTTGCTGTTTCAGAGAAATGCAAATCCAAATGAAATACAGAAAAGAAGATCTTTCCCAGCCCCTACTAGTGGCCAGCAAAAATCTTAAGTTTATGGAGTTAATGAAACATACTGAAATTATATAAAACAGTACATTAGCTTGATTCCCTGAAGATATCATGATACCAGCTTATAAATTAAATATCTTAAATGGAAATAGATGAGTAAACAAAAAGAGGACAATTGTACAGAATTCCTTTGAGGTAGCAAGTTTGTTTTGTTAAGATTCCTATCTATAAACCAGAAAACATATAATGGATAAAAAAAATTGTTTTCCTCTGCAAAGAACAAAAGTGTTACTAGAGCTGTTCAAGCTACAGGCACATAGAGACTTGTAATGAGACTCGTCAGAACGATGTGTCTGAGATTCAAATCATTATGAATTCACTCAAGATCAGACAGCTTATGAGGAAACCTTCCAGACAGCAGAATTGATTGCTGTGTGATTCCAGTTGTATTAGCTAGTTTTAGAAATAAAAGTTTCTATTCCTATTTATTCCGGACAATGCAATAGGATTAGCTTCTCTTACTGAAGGTGAAAGATGCCAACTACAGTAGCACACCAGCAAGTACTAAATATGTTTCAAAATGACCCAGGTAATCTGTCTTTGAAATTCATGTTTTGGAAGTAATGTATTTGCATATAAGCAAACCAAGCAAATATTTGTTGTGAAGAAATGCAAACAATTATTTGTGCAGCAGCAGTGATGATAAGTGATTCTTAATCCCAGAGCAAAGTTTAGGATGAATCATGTGCTTTCTTTATAAACCAGTTGTATCCAAAATTGAGGTATGTACCAAAACAGCAATGTCTTCTATGTCATTTAAGATTCTTCAATATAGATTCCAGAAAATGCTCTCCAGCCATTCTTCCTTAACAACTGTACACAACTGGGATAATTAAAGAAAGAGTAATGAACACATTTAATATTTTGCAAATGAGTAATTAGGATTTTTTTTTTTTCTCAGAATGGCTTACATTGGAAGGGGCCTTAAAGATGACCTAGTTCTAACCTCCCTGCTGTGGGAGGAACACCTTCCATGAGACAAGGTTGCTCAGACTCATCCAACCTGGCCTTGAACACTTTCAGGGATGGGACACCCACAGTTCCTCTAGACAACCTGTTACTGTGCCAATATATGTTTCCACATATAAGACACACACAGGTGTGTGTGTGTATATAAAATAAACTTATGTTTATCCATTTAAATTATAAAACTTGTCGTAATTGTTTTCAATCAACTTCTTTCACTTTTACTAAAATTAACTACTACTTCATTCTTGTCATGGTTTAACGTAGCAGGCAGCAAATACCACACAGCCCCCTCACTGGCAGGGCACTCTGAGAAACTGAAAAGTTCCTGATTTAGTGTTTCAGTGTGTTATCAACACTGTTCTCATCCTAAATTCAAAACACAGCACTATGCCAGCTACTAGGAAGAAAACTGAATCTATTCAAGATGAAACCAGGAAAATTCTCCAAGTTATTTTCTTCAAAGGAAATAAATGGAGCATACAGAATTACCCATAATAATAATCATCATCATAATGACTCCATCCTAAATTAACATCCTGACACAAATACTGTTATCACTCTTCACTGGGCTAGTTATCTTTTAATTATTACTAAGCAAATTCACCTTTTTAAAATGAGGAAAATGTGCACTGTCTACATGAATAAAGCACATTTAATACACATAGCAGACATATCTTACAGTTAAATTGATGCTTTTAAATGAAACTTCACAGTATTTTTTCTCCTATTCCTTCCAAAACTGTTGAAAGGAATCTGAGTAGCAATCTCTAGAGAACGATAGGAAAACAAGTGCCTAAAGCTAAACTGTTCCATCAAGATCAAACAAGAAGAGGCTGTTTCTGAGGTACTGCCTTCCATGCAAGCTCAGAAATACATGAGGAGTAAAGGAGGGGAAAGACACTTCGAGCAAAACTAAACCCTTGATAAAGGAATCACAAACAATAAACTACATAACAAAGTAGTTCATTTGGTATTTACAATGAAATAAGAGAAGTCTTTTTTTAAATGTTCACAGAAAATTCTATCTCCAATATGAATTGGCTTTGCTCTGACTGTGAACAGTTACAGGGTGTCTGAAAAGTGTCAACTTTGATTTACACTGATTCATCAGTATTTCTCTTGACCTTTTAGTCATGGCAAGTATAAGGTGGTGGATCTTTTTCTAATCTTTATGCATTTAATTTGCCATTTTCACATTACATGCTACTTTCTGTATTTCAGAATTTCAGATTTCAGAATATTTTGTCTCATTTAAATGGATAAAATCCCCTTTGTTTCTTCTGGTTTTGGTAAATTAGATTCCC
>JAWWEW010000001.1:41792259-41851579 GCA_035583185.1 Anabacerthia variegaticeps | reverse complement strand
GCAAGTATAAGGTGGTGGATCTTTTTCTAATCTTTATGCATTTAATTTGCCATTTTCACATTACATGCTACTTTCTGAAGGAGATTTCAGAATATTTTGTCTCATTTAAATGGATAAAATCCCCTTTGTTTCTTCTGGTTTTGGTAAATTAGATTCCCTAAAACTGAAATGAGGCAATCCAAAACATATTAATTGAACTTTAAACAGTGTCTTGCTCCTTTGATCATCTCCTATCATAAAGATATAGGTAGATCTGAAAAGTAAAAGTGATATCACTATATTTTTTCATTTGCTAGAAAAAGCTCCCTCAAGCAAACTCAGTACAACAAGGAACCCAATAAAAATACTGTATCAGTAACACCCAATCTTACAGCTGATTCTTAATGTCTGCTTTTGGGTGACTCTTTCAGATTTCTCAAAGATTAATGTTTTCCATTAACTAGTTATTTCAAGAATCTGGTTCAGGGGAAAATAATGAATCAAAAATGGATTTCTCCGAGTATGAAAAAGGACACAAAAGTGAAACAAGCTTGGGAAAAGACAAGAAAGGGAAAGTGATACTTAATTTTAGGCTGAGTATTGGTAACTGAATTTTTTTTAAATTTCATTTTAATAAATGTTGATACTTAAATTAAATTACATCCAATTTGAGACTGTATTTAAATGAAACTTGATATTAAATCCTTTCTTTGAAATACTAGAATTTACCTCATTATAAGGCTGCACTCTTGGTAAGAGGAGGGCAAGTGTGGAAGCAGAGACATTCTTCAGACTAAAATTACATGGATCTTCTAGCAGTAATTACTAACTAATAATGAAAAATCAAATAATTAGAAAGCATTTAAGTATTAGAGGGAGCTTTCTCCATCATCATCAGGCTATTTTAGTCAATCAACCACAGGCATGTCATCAAAGACCAAAATTAGGAGTTCCAGAAATCAATCAAAAGAGGTACACCACATTAATACAGAAACCATTCTGGTACAAGATCTGCCACAGTCTTTCCTAAGATTTTCTTTTGCCAGCATATAATTCCAACTAGTGAATTTCATGACATACTGATATTGTCATACCACATGGGAATAGAGTGAGAGGGCTGATTTAGTAGGTAGACTTGCAAAATAACACAAAACCAGACGTGGATAGGAATGCTGAATGGAATGAACTGAGAAGAGATAAACTTGGGAATACAAGTTAAATACTACTGGTACATTCATTCTTTTATACCACATGCATAGGTTACAGTAATTTGTAAACTAAACAAAACAAACAGCAGAAATTTGTGATTTAGACAGCTCAACTGGAATAGTTGTCTCCAACAATGTAGATATTTTCTAAATATAAACATGTATTTGAAACTGAATACTCTCGCTAAAAAATGTGCTTAACAATGCTTGTTCCATTTCTTCCTTGGTTTTAAGTGGTTAAATGAATACACCTCTGGGCATAGAGAAACGGGATTGCGATTTAATTTGTTTTAAAAGCTTAGTTTCTTAGGGTAATAATTTGAGATCATTGTATGAATCAGAATCATTTAGGTTGGAAAACAAGTTTAAGATGAGCACGTCCACCTGTTAATCCAATGCTGCCAGGTCCACCACTGAACGATGCCCCTATCAGTTGTTTATGTATCCTTTAAACTACATTAGATGATAGTGGTAATTTCCTACCAAATCTACCAGGATAGATGTTTTAGTGATAAGCCTCAATAACTTTGAAGAAAGAAAACAAAAGCCAAAACCCCAACACTCAGACTGAGCCCAAACTAACGTTCCAATTAAACAAAAGTAAGTTTTTTTCATCTACCCACTCCCACACACATCAGCTCCTTCAAACTAACAAAAAACACACATTTTTTTGCATGGACAAGGAGGAAGAACCCAGAAGGGCTGAAGCCACCTCCTTCGTATCAAACATCTAACATAAACACAAATGGGATTGCTTAATCACTAGGCCTATTCTAGACCAATTGATGAAGAACTTTAAAGTCTTAGAACTTTTCAAGAAATCAGGTCTGAATATGTTTCAGTGGACTTCCTGTACACCCTAGGATGAATTTCACAGAGTGCAAGAAACATATTCCAGGAACAGAAAAAGTAAAAAGCCATTATAATGAATATATCTATGGGGTGTCTTTCCAATCACTAAAAATACTTTCAATTGCTGCAGTTTTATAACCTAAGTTTTGATTTATATGTGTTCACTGGGTTTATATAGGTGTGAAGTTGTAAAAAAAAAAAAAAAAAAAAAATCAAATATGCAACACAATCATAAGGAGTTGAGACTGTTTATCACTACAGAAAATGTACTCCTTACCTCAAATGTCCACTCCTCTTCTTTTTCTCCATCCAGAAGCATTTTTGTCTCCTTATACACCTTCCCTATTTCCAGATGCAATGGGGACACATTAAATTCAATTCTTTGCAAGTTAAAGCCAATTCCAACTCCAATTGCCTTTAAGAAGCTTTCCTTTAAGGCCTAAAAGACACAATAAGTGTATTTTATTCATACTGGCTGTTCTCAAATTTTTCTATAAACATTACTTCTGACTACATATTTTAGATGAAATAAATTTAAGACTTATACTACTGTAAATGTGAGGGTAGACCGATGCAAATATCACAAGAAAAAGTTATCAGTGTTGTTAATACCCAGCCTAAGTTCCTGCATTAAAATCAACATGCAACTGTAATTACCCAGTGGCACATACAGATATGAACCCTCTACCTTGTTCTGGCTATGTGTTTAAAACCTAGCAATAAATCTGAGAAATGTCAGCTATATTATGATTCTCAAAGTTACTCTGATATTTTAAAAAAATCACTAAGATATCAAGTCCAGTTATTTCCATCTTCACATGAAATGGTATCAAGTAGCACCAGGAAGAGTTTGGATATTAGGAAAAACTTCTTCACCGAACAGGTTTCCAAGCACTGAAACAGAATGTCCAGAGAAGTGGTTGAGTCCATCCCTGGACTTCTTTCAAAGATGCGCAGAGGTCGTACTTAGGGACATGGATTAGTGGTGGATTTGATATCTTAAAGGTCTTTTCCAACCTAAACCAATCTATGATTCTATGTAACTATAAAAAGTAACTTTTTTACTATGATGAAAATAATAAATGACATCAAAAAAGACAGGTTTACAGACTTTAAATAGGGAAAAAAAATATTACCCAGTGGCGATAAAACATATCCAGTTGCATCCATTCATTACTCATAGACTTGATTACACCCCACTCTGTCTCAGTAAACTGTCGCTTCATGATGTGAAAGAAATGTGGAATTGAGCTACTACCTATAAATTAGACAGAGATATGTACGGAAATTTTAACAGAGCAGTAATAATAAGCAAATGAATTACCTCATGTTACTGCTCTAGAAAAAACTCATAAGAAAAAGAAATTATGAGCCAAGTGCTCTACAACTTGAAATTACATTGTCTCAAAGCAGTGAGCTGATGATTTTTCAGGACACAGCATTAAAAAAAGCCATTTCAATAGCAGAATTGCTGCATTAAAAATGTGAAATGAAAGTCAAACATATTATGTATTTCCAGAATTCTCTAAAAAGCAAAGTATTTAACCAGTGCTGATTTTACATATATGAAAAATACTATATTCAGCTACAAAAGTAGTGAAGCATATACAGTCTCTGGCATCATCTGACAGCTTGATCTAGTAACATTTTATAAAACAGCATGCTATTTGTCAAAATTCATCAAGCTACTTTTCCTCCTACCCTTGGATGCTGGGACACAAAAGAAAAACTTTTTTAAGCACTTGTAGAAATACAGTCTCCCAAATTTATCATACACATATTAAGACTTTTGGATTGGATTTATTCTGCAAGGAAAATGGGGGTAAAGAGGTGCCCATAATAACAGCAAGATAAGGAAAAAAACACGGAAAAAGAAAAAACCCAATCTCAAACCACTAAACCTTCAAAACCTTAGATTAAATTTATGTTTCCTCTAAAAATAAGCACAGTTTTGTGGCACTGCAGAAGCTCTTCAGTTTCCCAGTTTTCCCCATTAGTCTAAATTTACTTTGCAGAAGACATTACAGACTGAGTGATTATATTGATCAGTGGCCTTTCTATAATACACTGGAAGCTATGGACCTCATTACATGCTTGGCTACTCACCCACAGCCTATATTAATTAGCATACCATGCAATCTATCCAACTGGGTTTACAGCTGGCTAAAGAGACAATGGCAGAAAACAATCTATTTTCTTCAGTAGGGATAATAAAAATCTGGATAGAGGCAGTTCTGCATATTACATAACCTATCAAAAAATTTGTTTCAATATTCTTACTAAAAAGAAAATATTAGTCATATTTAATCCAAAACAGTCACCTCTACTAATACCACACTGCTTTTAATAACCCATCACTAAATTGATTAATAATGATGCAAATTCTAATTGCAGCTGTGCCAGTAATTCTGTCAGTTGACTATGGGCAAGGAACTTTCTTTCTCTACAATAATGTTCCCCATCTTAAAGCATGGATAAGGGTATTAACCCTCATAGATATCGAAGTACTAAATAAAAGCACATATTGGCAGCCGTAATAATTGATCTGAACAAATTAATTTCACACTAAAGCACACACTCAGGTTTTCTTAAAATTTCCAAATCACACCATAAAGTGTTACCTGACATACACATCACACAAGACATGGCAGTGACATTTCAGAGGTGTCCTCAATTGAATTTATATAGTGAAGAAAACATCTTAAGACTGCAATTTTGTTGACAGTTGCAGTAGTCAGCTAATGGAATGATCCACAACAATTTAAGGACAGAACTAACCTTTCTCTCTGCAGCAAATGATAAAATCAACCACAAAGTTAAGTACGCTTTGATGAATTACTGAGACAAATGCCACATCCATCTACTTACACAATCCCACTTCCCTGAAACATCACCAAAAAATTGTTGAACTAGAAGAAAGGTATTTTCTTTCATCTCTCTGTGTTTATATGGCCCATTTTACAACCAAATAACTGTGTTAATACCTACTCCAAACAATTCACATTTTTTTTCCTTTCTTTTCTTTTCTGGAATATTTAAGGCAACAGTGGTAAGGTTCCAGCCTCTTCTGGTGATTCAAACTACAAAACATTCCAGAATGTCCGGGTGTACCCTTCCTCTTCCATCATTTTCAGAGTTCTCCTTTCAATAATCCAGGGCTATTCACACTACCAGAGAAAACCATCTGAGACTATCCATGCTACCTTCAGCACCTAGAGGCATACAAAGGTTCCTATGGCATCAGTTCTGTCATCCAACCTTTGTCACACATGGTGAATGTACTTGAATTGTTTAGTATACCAAGTGTATATCAAATCCACATGCTCCTGCTTTTTCTCCCCCTCATTATTTGCACTTTTTATTGTCTTAGGTTTCTTCAACTGTTCAGTTACCTTTCTTGACATTTCTGTTCACACTTACATAGTATTTTCCTCTCCACTCCAGCCATCTGTCACATTCCTCCACTGAAAAGCTCAGGCACCACTTCGTCCTTAAGCACACTCCCCTCCTGTCTCCTCAATGCTTTGCTCTAAGGAATGGATCACCCTAGAGAACCTAGGACTCCTATTCTCCACAAATTACTAGCAGTACCACAGCCTGCCTAGTCCACTCCTCCATATTTGTTTCAGTATCAGTGAAAGATTCGCAGAATCATGAGGAAAATTTAGGTTGAAAAGGACCTCTGGTGTTCACCTTGCCCAACCTTCTGTTGAAAAACAGAGCCTTATGCTGAGCGACCCAGGGCCCTGTCAAGCAGAGTATTTCATCCCTTCTCTGGGGAACTTAGTAAGTGTTTTACTGTTCTCATGGTAAAGAATTGTTCTATAAAGACATAATTCTCCCTGAAGCAACCTGAGCCCGTTGCCTTTTGCCCTGTTCATGCTCATGAAAACAACTATGTAAATCGTCGCTACAGTCACCTTTCTGGTATACCTTGATTAAATTTCCCTCATCAGAACTTTCCCCTCTTCAGGCCAAATAAATACAGCTCCATAGCATTTCTACATAGATGAAGTTCCTCAACTCTTTAGTCAATCTGGGGGCTCTTCACTAAACTCTTTTCAATTTTACCATGTCTCTCATGACCTGGTAGATATGAGGAAGACAAAACTATAAGCAGCAGAAAGTTTCCTTTTAAATGCTACCTTTTTTGTTTTCAGTTTGATTAAAAACAAAACAAAAAAAAAGCCTCAAATGTACTTGCCACAATTTACAAAAACTTTATTTGAAAGAAAAGGCTAATACTGCCAGCTCACTGATCAACTAACCCCCTGAAAAAAACAAAGCAAACAAAAAAACCAAACCAAAACTCAAAAAAAACCTCAAATCAAAAATACAATACAGAACCCCAGAATGTTAACGGCCTCCTCACTATCTCAAATTGCATAGGAGAAACAGGTCAGTGATCAAGAACTAATATCTAATCAATACATATTTTACTTTCAGATGGCAAACGGGCAAAGTGGCAGTATGACACTACCTAGCAAAACGAAAAACTGAAACATGAACAGATCAATCTACTTAGTAATATGAAATGCACAGGCTAGCTACGAATCTTGCAAACTAACAAACTGTATCAGATGAATGTTTCAAGTCCCAGAGTCTTGGGCTCACAATGTTTTTGGTGTAGGACACAAGCCGTAATTCATCATATTTTACTACCTCTAAAGGAAACCAAAGTAAACTGATACAGAGAAAACATTTTTCTGCAACAGATGCCCAAGCCAATTGTTTATTAACAATGCCAATTATTTATTAATACCAACTAACCCTTGTACAGGTGTTTAGAAACTGAGAACACAGGGCATATAATTAGGTAGATAAACTACTAACTTACAAGAACTAGACAGAACATTAACAAAGCATGTTTTTTCAATCTACTAGCTCATACAGGTTAAGTGTGAACTGGAAATTGGATTTACATTCTGACCTCTACACTTCCTGCCAGTATCAGGCACTTCTCCCAGTAATATGTATGTTAAGCATACATTCTCGTCATGGAACTATTGACATGTATTAGCTCGACGTACCTCAGAGAAGCAGCATTAACTTTCAAATGGCTGAAAATTTGACATTGCTTCCTATGAATTACTCAACATTTCCTAGGTTGTAAAAATGAAAAGTCATAAAGAGACTGAAATAATTTGATTATGCTTGATATTTTCTCTGCAGTTAGAATCATTAAGTTTTTTCAATACTAGAGAAACTGCTAAGGTTTCAATCACATTATTGTGATTGAGTCTAACAGAAGCAATGAAGGTTTAAGCAAACTGCCCTGATAGTCAATGCCAAACAAAAGGAAATAAAGAGTCATAATGGATTAGATTCCCCTATCTCCAAAACTTCACTGGAGAAATAGCAGTTTTGACACAGCTATGGCTTGGATAAAAAAAAACATGAAGAAAAGTCACAAGCTGTTAACTGGACACCTCACATCTGATCAATTCACAGACAAGTAGTGTACAGTCTGCAACAGATTTATGCTTTTTGTCACTTGTTCTGAAAAGAAAAAAAAATCCCAGATCCTCTTAAATTTTGTTCAGACTCCAGCAGAATGTTTGGAATAGAAAGAATGTGTTAAAGTAATATATACTTGCCATTGAAGAGCCTGTGGATCTAAACACACCTGGGTGAAAGCTCATGGTTATAGTTTGCTTCTGAGTACAGAAAATAAAAGTATTTAAAATACACAGGGTCTTAATTACTAAGATGATTCAGGAATCCCAAATTCTTTTAATGAAATGTACCTACAACTAAACAGTAATAGCAAAAATAATAATGAGCAGTAACAATTTTAGAAACCCATTCTTAACTTGCCTTTGTCAATGGTTACACCTTTACTTGCTTAAGGGCTTTCCTCAGCTGATGGAACTCTGGGTAGCCAGAATGTTTCAAATAAAAGCTAAATTACCTCATGAAAATGGCATTTAATCAGTTTTCCATTACAGAATATATCAAACAGTTAAAGTAATCATTCCATTGTCAAAACAGCAGGAACTCTGCTTCCTTCCAACACTTATGATGCATCATGCTAAAAATAAACACAAAATTCCAAAATCTAAATAAACATAAAAATGCACTTTCTTTTATAAAGCAAGTTGTAGAGACCCAACTACAGATGTAAATGGAAAAGTCAAAAAAATCAAACATGCTGAGATCTCTTTAAAAGTTACAGACATTTAGAAACATAACATGATTTAATGGAGCTAGATCTTCTGATACTCCTTCAAAGACACCAAAAACATTGCTAGTGCAATAGCTCACACATATAAAATATGTCTGATCATCTACAACCTTACACTACAGTAGTACTACCTAACAACCAGATCTCTCAGACATTACATTTTATGACATAACGTAGTACAGGGCCTTTCTACACTTTCAGAAAGATTATACTGACTGAAACATTTGGTAATTAATCCTTTGCTTAAAAATTAACATTTTAAAGAAAACCTAACAACCTCACTATTCCAAGAAAACAGACAAGCAAGGAAAAAAAAAAAAAGGGATTTAATCACAGTATCAAATTTTCCTTTCAGTTTATCAAGCAGAAAAAGGTAGGTACTTCAATGAAAGTGTAATGATAGAGAGCATAGTCCTATCTTTAAAAACCAGTATCACTGCAGTACAAGAGGGTGCACAGGAATCCATTTGGTACTTGGTATATAAATGTTATACTGGACAAAACAGGGAGGGGGAAAGCCAATTCTCAGTACCTCTGTCACCTTCCACATGAATTTGACCACGACTCATATTTTCTAACACGTCCTTGATCTGACTCATGTAGTTTGTTCCCTCCTGGGAAGGCTCTGCAACCTTAGAAAGCACAAACCTATTCAAACTGAGCTGGTTTCTCTGAAATAATCTGATGAGAAATCTCTTTTCTAAATTTGGTGTTTGGTGGCAGTATTGAAACACACACACACACATTCTAGGAATATGTCCTTCCACATCATGATATCCTACTGCAGTAATGAATCCACTAAACAACAGAGTTCCTTGGAAGGCAGAAGCTGGGACACTGCACAGAAGCCTGTCCCAGAATCACAGCCAGATGCAGTGAAAATGTCTCTTATCATTTTCATACTTAAAACTTTTCCACCTCTGTTTGTATACCACCCTTTCTCCATGTTCCCGTTCAAAACAAAGTCCAAAAAAATCCCCAAGACGACAGCAGTATTAGTGTTTTAAATCTGGGAATCAATCAGTAACAATGAAAGTAATCATGTAAGAACGTTCTTTTTTAAAAAACTCAAAAAACAACAAACCAAAACAAAAAACCCTGAAACCTTATAAAGCCATTTGTTCAGCTTGCCAGCACCTGAAAGACTGTTTGTACCACTTGAAAGCTAAAATCCAGCATGTTTTGCTTTGTTTGGTCACCCCACTGAGAAGAGACAGCAGTCAGCTAGTCATTGGCATGTTGAGCGCCCACATCCTTCACCCGATCAACACACAAATCAACTTCTGCCACTGCAGGAGTTGTCTTTTATGCAGCCAGAAGGATATATAAGAAAATATGCAAGAGAAAGATGAACGTACTCCAATGTGGTAAAAGCAGAGCATGGCCCACAGCTGAAAAACTAATGAACTTCAATGGTCTATTCACCGTATCAGTTATATCTACTCTTGTGGATACTATCTTCAATTGTTTGCTTTGCTTTGATTAAATTGGTTTCTACTAGGAAAGAAAAAAGGAAGATATACATATTTAATATAAACCCAAACAAATCTGATGAACAAACAGGACAAGGTTTTTTAATGTCCTACAAAATTGGATTTTCCATCAAAATGCAACACAGCACGTAACAGCCATGAATACCCAGAGTTCACAGCACCAATACAATAAATGGCAAGAAAACATCTACTTATAGAAGTAGCAAAAGTCTCCTTGTTCTAAACTTTCCAGAAAACTTTACGTGAGAACTGTAACCTCTCATTTTTATTGAGGAAACACAAAAATTATTTGCCTTGTTGAAAATCAGAATTTCTTTTAAAAATGAACTACATCAGGGAAATACAGCTAAGGTTATTTTTTTACCGTTACTGAGGAAAGATTTGAAATATTTAGGATAACTTTCTACCATTTCATAAGTCCATCTAAAAATCTCAAGTCTGCCTCTAAAACGTTATCTCCCAGCCTTGAAACCAATATAAGCTTCAAACTCTAATACTTGCACAGAAAACATCCAAATAAGCTTTTGACTACACAGGATAAAGACAGATTATATTTTCCAACTCTTGCAGCAAATATATGTATCTGTAGAGGTGAAGCTATTGGAAATGGGTAGTGTTCGTAATAAACTCTTCAAAAAGCACATTTTTAATACCTACATACTAATTACTTAACCTTAGTCTTCATGTTACATTTTTCTGCTAGACTTTCTTAATTTGGAAAGCCAAATCTGTCATTAGTGCAGACTGAAAAGTACTTTTAGTTCTGTTGAAAAAAACCCTACTCTATTTAGCTGCTCATTGTGAATGTATAACTTAATTTCCCAAAAGATCAATTAAGGAATAAATTGTGATTATTGTAAATTCAGTGTGCAGAAGGGGAAAAAAACCAAAACCAACACTAACACCAGAACCACAGAGACAAGCATTTTTATAGTAGCTCTTTTTTCCACCTCTTATTTTTACTAAAAGCACCTGGTTTTAAATTTTTTGTTCTCTTTATTGTTAATTTGTATCTTATTTTAAACATATCTATTTTCTACAGCTTAGTTTTTGCTGTTCTGCATTTTGCTATCAGTTTGTATTTTAATCCAAATGGTTTTATGTTTTGCTATTAAAGAAAGACTCACAAAGGATTAAGATGGTTTCTTTGGAAAAAAACAAAACCACAACTAAAGAAAGACTGGTTTTCCTCAAAGAAGAGATTCAACCACAGTAACAAATTTCTTTCACAGTTTATCAAGCATTGGTGCCTCATCAATTACAGAATGATGTAATTTCAGGTTAAAACAGTGTCAGAAATGTGACTAAATAAAGCAAAATAATGAAACTGCTATATAATATGTATTCTTCAAGACTACATTTAAAATGGCTGTTTCTTCCCAGTTTCAAACAGAACAAGAACAAAGAAATGCCTCCCTGTTTACTCAGTGCAGGTGCATAAGACCACTATGATTCTTTAGCTCAACAAGGATATCAGCTGTTTTAACACTCTTTCACATCTAAAAATTATGCGCTTACATATTTATAAATTCTGACTTCTTTAAACAATTAGAAGTAACATTTAAACTGAATCCTTCATTAATTTCTTCATCCCAAACAATGCATCTACACATCTGAAGCTGCAACATTAGTTAAGAATTTGGTGATTATCTCTTGCAGCAAAAGATTAGATGCTGATTGCTGCTAGGAGATTTACTGAAGTACAACAATAAAAACAAACACAGCTAAAATTTTGTTTAAGGTAAAGGTAAGGACAAAAGCACTCCAAAGAACAATCTGCTTTGTCATTTCTTTCTAGGTTAGGAAATTCTTATTGAAAAAGAAGAAAAGCAGCAATTAAAAAAGCATTACAAGTTCAAAAAAAATTGAACGTGGCTACTATCTAAAAGACATGCCAAGTATCTTAACTATCATGTAGGTGTGCCTAACTCTCAGTTTAGCTTATGACTACCAAAACAAACAGAATAAAGTTTATAACTGCCCAGAGAGAGAGAGAGAGTGAGAGCTTTCCTCCATTACCAAGGCTCAAGTATGGTATTTATCTTCTTTGTGTGGGACTTAGATACTCAAATTTGTGTGACATATCACTCCTTTGAAGATCTCTATCATCTTTTGCATTATGTCACCTCAATGATGAAATAATAAGAACAAAAAGAGAAAAATTAGTCAAGTTCTGTTTATATTTATTTGCCTCAGAGAGCACCAGTTTCAAACAATCAGGTGTTTGCACATAATAGCCTACTTTTTTAAAATAGCATTTCATGAAGTATTTTTAGATCAAGTGAATTTTTATGTAAGATTAACAGAGAGAAAATTTACCTTTTTGTGTCTTTTAATACACAAGCCTAGCATAAACCCAAAATTTTAATGAGAAAAACCGATTTTATTGCCATCAAAAACTTAATTCTGGAATGACCTTGAGATTGGAAGTGTCCAGATCAAAATAACTATAACGTGATAGGTAAGGAAAACTGCAGGCTGATTATGAAAGATACAGAATGGTTTGTCAATTTATTTCCCTTTGCAAATCCATCTAAGCTAAAAAATTGCATTACTGAAAGGAAATTCACTTGCACAGCAAGAACACTCTTGAACTGAAGAATCTAAACTTTTTTCAAGTGCTCCAGGCAATTTTTATTAAGCTATAATTATTTCCTAAGTCTCTGAAAACGTTCTGCTTTGCAGAGTTTAAGTGACTGGTAAATCAACATCCTACACACCACTTAAATCATGCAGACTCTTGTTGCAAAATTCTTTTCCATAAGTTAAAAATCAAACAGAAGCTGAGTTTTTGCGCAGGAGTCAGTAGTACTTTGAGAATCCTTCTCATTTCCTTTGGTGAAAGAATTAAAATAATTTCACATGCATTAGCTCTCTGGCCAAAAAATGTCCACAAATACTTATACTTAACAAATTTGTAGTACTACAGTGTGTATGTTCTCAAATTACTTAAGAGTCCGTCTTAAACTGATCTAAAGAGAAGAAAAGAATTACTGATCTCAGTAATTCTTCACAAACATGAAAACAGAAAGACTGATTTAAATCTACAACGATAACCTGCCAGATAATGAAAAGGCAACACCACACAATACCTAAAGGAGATAAATACCTAGAGAGGATACTTTCCTTTTCTACCATCACTAGAGTATTTAGTTCAATATTTGAATACAGGAAAAAGGTGATAAACTTTTATCACCTTTAAAAAAGGTGTGGGACTTCTGTAGAACTGCCTCTATTTGCAGTGCTAAGAATAGTTTCTCTTGTGGCCTGCCTTCACGTTCAAAGAAGTCTGTCCTGTATTAGTTTCATTTTACAGATTTTAATAATGAAGCACAAGTAATACAGAAAGAGGAGGCTTCTTATTGTTTGTAAGTAAAACAAAAATAGATAGCATAGATTAAGGAGCGACATAAAAAGTTTATGTGCAACCATGACTTGTTACATACTAGCACACAAATAAATAGCAGATTTGTCAAAACTTTCAGCTGCATGATACTCTCTTGTGTGTCTGCACTGCAGATATTGCATGTTCGCTGGTCGAACAATAAAGGAATGTAAGAACTAGAATACTGGAGTCCTCAATCAAGGTTCTGTTGGATAACACCACAAGGTAAAGTACTTTGTACTCAAACAAGCAAATAACCAAACAAACCTCCTGCAATGTACTTTGTACATAGGGAACTCTTTGTTCTTGTAGCTGTTCCAGAGAAAGAGATTTATAGTGGATTTATAGAGGACCCTTGGAAATATAATGTACTCTGCAACTGCAGAACAAGAGCACCACTCAGTGGAATTATCAGAGAAAACAATATTGGTAAAGTCAGTGCTACATATTCATAGCACAGCAACCAAAAAGGAGTTTCAGGTGATTCTACTAAGACAAAAATCTTTCTCGGAAAAATTTTAGTTGAAAAGACAGCTAGCTTGAAACTATAATCTCTGCCATATGAACTAAAGTTCTAACCTTAATATTGCTTAATTGCTAGCTCACTTTCCCACATACATTTTCATTAGTATCATATTTCTTTTTCAAAAATACAAATTACTATTACAAAAAGGAAAACTTGGGCCATCCTTAATTCCACCATTCAGTCTTCTGGAATCACCGACATCGCCAGAACCACCACCATTTTTCTCTCTCTGGGTAAAAATACTGAAGCCTGTCTGTATCAGGACTCAAAGTAGCACTCAGTCTTTAGACTTCAGAAATAGAGTTTAATATATTTTATAAAATTTGTCAGCTGGACATCGACAATGTGTCTTTAAAATGTCAGCCACATTTCCAGCTGCATAAAATACCAGCAGAGGATGCACGATACCACTACTTCCACATATAAACGTTTCAATTTTTCTGTATACATTTCAATGTTGCACTTCTCAAGAAAAGCCTAAGATACAAATGCTTGAACATTTTGATTTTCACTATTTATCTGCTGAAATGGGAAGCTTTTTAAAATAAGTAATGAAGGAGTCTTGCAGTAGGGCCCATGGCAGCCCAGCCAAAGCATTTCCAAGGGGACTGGGCCTGGGTGTTAGCTTTTTTTCACAGCAGCCTGGACAGCACTGTGTTTTAGATCTATGCCTAAACCAGTGTTGATACCGTGCTGGTATTAGCAGTGTTTGCACAGCATCAAGGCCTTCTCTGTAACTGCTCCCCAGCAAATACGCTGAGGGTGTGCAACACATTCTGAGGAGGCATAGCTGGGACATCACTTTTGCTTTGCTCTACCTGGGAGGATTATGCTAAAAGCACCAGCTTCAAGCTTAATCTGGTTATTTGAACCCTGCGTTACTGCAGTCCCTGTCTGAATGCAGCCTTACCCAGAAGCCACAATTCCTGTCACAAAACATACAACTGCCCTGGCGTGGGGTTCTTCACAGGCCCCATGTGCCGACCACCATCTTTGGAGTAAGGGTCTACAACAAGTGGAAGTAAGTCAGAGAAAAGAACTTCAGATTGCAGTGAAGTTTCTGTGCATCTTAGCTAACCATGCCAATCCAAAAGTATACACTTGTAGTAATCATTAAGAAGGCATGAAGCCATCAGAGACAAAGTCATCCAGTCAGGGTTTATGTGAATCTCCACCTTACAACACAAAGTATTTCATAGCATAAAATGCCAGGCAACTTTGAGACTGTGAAAAAAGATTCCCTAAGAAGACAAGTAGCACTGTCATATCCAGTTAAAAGTTTGAGGACAGTTCTCAAAAACTAAAATTCCAGTAAATCATAAGCCATAGTATGTTTCTCCTTTAACCAAGTCATGCACTGATGACCATCTGTGAACTAAAGCATCTCCCCAAAAATGCATTTAAAAATATATTTTGCTACAATTCTAATTGTAGCAAATTGTAATTGTATTTGTACAATTCTAAGTCCTTAAGTTCACTAATCTATACAGTCATTTCACACAAATAAAAAAGACAGTAGCTAAATTTTGTAAAGCTTAGTCTTTTACCAGGAGCACCTCAAGTGTTCCCTCCTCTTAATCACCTGTCACTAACGATTCTTGCACATTCACAGCAAATCTGTGTTCCCAGTTTGCTACAGTACTGGGCCTGGTGCTGTCAGATAAAATGTCCGTGCTTATGGGACAAGTGAGTAACAGTCACAGTTTATAAAATTCTCCCAGGGATGGATCCAACTGTCACTACTTGGAAAGCCGTCCCTTCTTCTACCTAAGAGACAGAAAATCCATAATTAAAGTATCTGCAGATGCTGACCCTGCTAGCTATCATAGCACAAAATTAATTACCTTACTTTTCCAGGGCGCTCCTTTTCTAAACGGGAAATAGATCTGTATTTGTCACAAGAGAAACCCAAAAATAAACAATGAGGAGCGCATTTAACAATAAAAAACCTCAAATACACAATACATTCATACACTCTCTTCTAATTACATTAAATTCCTAGGACACAGGTTACTTCTTTGGGAAATATGAAAATCTTCAGTACTCAAACACTACAGAATCTGTTTTGGTCAGAATAATGCTTTACCTGGTAAATTAGTCTTCATAATATCAATGCCAACTTGAAGCTCAGGCTCAGCTGCAAGGACTGCATAATCTCCTTGATGAGACACATTGAAGTTATAATTCGAATTGATTCCCAATACAGTATTGGCCAGGAAAGGTTTTCCTTTGGATGTCCTTTGCAAGTGTACTTCATTCCAAGGTATGCACATCTTCTCTGCAATTAATTTCCGCATCAGCAGGCGACCAGCCTATGAAATAAAATGGAAGTGATTACTACAGAACTATTATGCTATGTGCAAAATATCGGTGGTTGCTAGAAAACCACTTGCCTGAAAAATGTGGCTTTATTATTGCTGATACAAAATAAGATCGTATTTTAGCCAAATAATTTGAATTTCTTGCTTTTATAAAAGCCTGTGTCAATGAAACAAGAGTTAACCAGACAGGAGTATCGAATACATTTATTATCACTACTAGCGCAGAGACAATGCAAGACTCAAAAGCAGTCCCAGCCTTGAAGAACCACAAAAACAATCCCTTTCTCTATTTACTTAGGATACTTTGTGGCACAAATAAATACTTCTTACACCACCTTGAAAAGTAAAATTGTCTCAACAGCCTTCCTTTCAGTACAACCACTCCATCACTTCAGCGCTAAATGAAATACTGAGCAGCTGTAAAGTGATGAGCAACTTCTTACAAACAAATTAGCAGGTCTGTATTACTACCCCACTGTGATGCAAGATTTAAAACCTGAACCGCGTAGAGCAGCTTTACCCTCTTGCACATTACACTGCTCTTATGAACAGGGTATGCTGACTTTGTCTCCTAACTTGACAGAGAACTTATTTAGTCTTTCACAGTAACTACTAAGAGCAGACCGCAAACCCCGCTTTTTTCTCCTCGGTGAAGCACAGCCGCACACTTAACACATCAAGTGTTAAGTAAATGCACTTTTGGATGCATTTACTTCCCGAAAACGCCCTTGCGGGGCACGTTTCCCTGCGAGGAGTCAGACACTCGGGCAGTGCCGGCCCTGCAGAGGGACAGCCGCGCCCCCGCGTACCAAGGCGGCTTTGGCATCGCGGGCAAAGACAAACTGGCCGATGCGGTCCTTCTCCTCGGGCTGCACCAGCTGCGCGGCCAGCAGCCACTCGCGGCGGCGGGGACGCCAGGCCGCGCAGGGGAAGGCCCAGCGCACGCTGCCCATGGCCCGGCCCGGCCGAGCCCCCACGCCGTCCCGGGCAGCTCAGCCCACCGGAGCGCACCGGCCCGCCCGGCGCCGCTGGGACACGCCCACTCCGGCCCCCTGGGAGCCTATCGGCGTGAGGACGGCACGGAGGGCCCCGCCCTCGAGGTGCGATGACCAATCCGATGCCAGAGCGTCCCCTGAGTGACAGGCTAATGCGCCAAGTACCGACCTATCAGGGGAAAGGCGGTGCCTGCGGCGGAGGTGCCGTCGGGGCGGAGCCCACTGGCGGAGGTGGGCGGGCTCTGAGATGGATTGACGGCCGGCGGAGCCACTCCGAGCGCAAGGAGCGGGAGACTGACACCGGAAGGAGCCAATCCGCTGGCGCCGCTGCTGCGGAGGATGGGCCAGACTGGTCGGTGAGCTGCGGGTGTTGGCTGCAGGTGGGTGCGCGCTGCTCGGAGGGAGCGCTCAGGGGTCACTGGCGCTGGGCCGGCCGCGGAGCGGCGGCAGTGCCGGGGACCGCCGGGCCCCGCGGTCCGCGCTGTGAGAGGAGGGGGCCGCTTTGCACCGTCCCGCCCGCCCTGCCGGCATTAGTCCTCCCTTAGAATGAACGGAGCCGCCGCGGGGCGCACGCGCGGGCCGTCGGGGCATGCGCAGTGAGGGCGCTGACGCCGCTGCCCTCCCCCGGCGGGCGGGGCAGGGGCGGTGGCGGCGGGTGCGGGATGGGGATGGGGACTGGGATGGGCGATAACCTCGGCCGTGACAGAGCGAACGTAGGTGCCCTGTGAGCTGTGGCCGCCCCCAGCCTTGCCCGAGGCAGGGACGCGGTCCCGCCGTGGCCGGCGCGGTGTTGGTCGCCGGCGGCTCCGCGGCCGGGCAGCGGTCGGTGGTACCCGCCTGTCCCCGGCCCCAGCGCCGCCACCAGCACGGCCGTCCTGCCGCAGAGCCGGCCCAGCGCCCCTGCCTCGCCGCCTTGCCCTGCCCGCAGCAGGGCAGCCCGTTGTCCCCACAGCGGCATCACCCGCGTCGGGTTCTGGCTGATAAAGATGTGCCCGAGCAAAAGCCGCCTGTGTGCCGTGCTCGTTGTCCTGCTCAGAGCAATAGTGGTTGTCAGGACTGGGTTCCCATGTGCCCTCAATTACAGGCCGTCTGTAAATCCTCAAAAGGTAATAAATAGTCGCGTGCCCTTCGGTTCTGAAGTTGGGCCGTGGGTAAAAATTTTGGGCCTGTTTGGAAATTTACAACCCTTCTTCCCGTTGCTTGCCTTTAGAAATATTTGCGCTTTGACCATCCTATATTGACCATGTAGCAATGATGCAAAAGTATTGAAAATTATATTATTGCAAGTAATTCTTAGGATCCTTCTTTTTTTGTTTCTGTTGTTTAGCATTCCCACCTCCCCTTTCACGGGGCAAACGTAGTGTTTCTACACAGACCAGAAGGTCCTTCTCCCTAAAATAAGTCTCAGTTATAACTTAGTATAGGTTGGTCTTTGCAAAGTATTTTAAACGCTGAAATAACATTTGGGTAAAAAATTGTTTCATCGAGGAATCAGTAGTGTAACTGACTTATTTCAAAATGTTACTCCTATTTTTCTTCATGACATAGTGAAGCAAGGGATGGCATAGTATATCTATATATATATATAGATATACTATCCAAAGTAGAGGCAAAGTTACCGACAGCAGGAGAGGATTTACCACAATTAAGAGAAAAGCCCAGGAAAAGGCTCTTCGCCAGTATTGAACTGTAGCTTACGTTTCAAGCATTGTATTCTGCACACTTTGAAGAGAAAATTGTGGCTGTATCTGTATTTAGCTACTGATAGGAGATATTACTAATAGAAGGTGAATCTTACCTACTTCCAAAAAACCCTGCAGGTTTCATTCATAGGTTTGACGTGTCCAAGCTGTCTGCTTAGAGAAATTTAAATATGTAGCAGTTTTTTTCACTAGTGGATTTATTGATTTTCTTTCAAAATAAGCTTAGTTTGTAAACAAAAACTGAAGCTCAAGATGCATTGTATGATATGTAATGTAATTAGGGATCTATTGAATATAAGCCCACATTTTTATTATAAGTAAAACATGATAATAAGCTGTGTTAAATTATTCTATGCTCAATGTGGCATGTATGTTTTGAAAAAAACCATATATTTTAGTCACATACAGAATTGACAGACTTCAGAAGCCATTAAAAGCAGTAATTTCCTTTTCCAGAGTTTGCAGCTATTATTTTTGCCAGAATTAGAAGTACAACATGGCATGTTAATTGGATTTTTTTCCTGAAAATTAAAATTACAGTTCTTCATCTTTTTTAGATAAGAAAATAATTTGCAAAGGAACTTGATGAATTTGAGAAACTTAGCTTTAGGATAAAATCCAGTCAGTGTTAGTTCTTCTGCATGATTACTGCTTTATCATAGTGGATTCATGTGTTTGTGAGAGAACATGCATTTAACGATCACTTCCTGCAGAGTGGGAATCTTCCACTCTTGGAATGCTTCCAGGAATCAGTGCAATTTCATTACTTCCTACTGGTATCATGCT
Source organism: Anabacerthia variegaticeps (assembly GCA_035583185.1). Taxonomy (NCBI): domain Eukaryota; kingdom Metazoa; phylum Chordata; class Aves; order Passeriformes; family Furnariidae; genus Anabacerthia; species Anabacerthia variegaticeps. Next base: position 41,832,147 of record JAWWEW010000001.1, on the reverse strand, counting down.
GGGGTTTTTTCCTTGTTGGTTTTTTTTCAATCACTTCTAAAGAACACTGAGCTTTAAAATCTCTGTGTCACATTTCAGTCTGAGAATACTATCTCAACATGTATTATTGATAAATGCCACTTTTGTGGATTAAATGTCTCAGAATGTCACATGCTTTTTTTTTGGTTGTCTAAAAATGATTGACGGAATATTATTTTTCTTTGAAGTTCTGTTATTTATGAAAAAGCTGTGAGACTGAGTTGCATTGAAATTTCCAGATGAGAACCTGGAATTTTCTTAGTATTTTCAATCTTAGACAATCAGTGACAATCAAAACATTAATACAGTATAAAAGTACAGAACTTTTTACTCAGTATTTATAGTTTAGTTACATTTTAAACCACTCTTTTCTTTTTAGTCAGCAATTAGAGGTGTCACCAAATCCTTCAGATATCTGTTCCACTCATACTCATCTTGGTGAATGTTAAAGTAGATGTGTAGTGCAGAGTGGTGTCTTTAAAACTTGTTAACACATTATTAGTTTCTCCCCTTTTGAATGGATAAGGAGAGAAAATAGCAAATCATCTTCATGGGTATATAATAGACTTAATAATATAATACTTATTTTTAATATTAGATTATAAAACGCTGATCTTGACCTCTTCAGAACATAAATTAATGTACAGCTAAATTTTGTATTAAAAAAAATCTTAAACTTCTCTAGACATGTATACAATTTCTTCCATTGCTCTTAATTCTTTCTTCATAGGTACATAAATCATGCTGTAAAATACTAGCTTTTAAATTTCTCTTTTTTCAAATCCTGCTCTCCAGTAAGATACTATCCAAGTTGGGAGAAGGCCAAGTGACAAACGTAATGTTCCATTGAAGAACAATTTATTTCTCATAAGATACCTGCTAAGAATTATTAAGAACTAATTTTTTTTAAATTGGTGAGTGTTGTAGCATAGCTGTATTCTGCTGTCAGATAAAGCAGATAGATGGTTTTACAATTGTTTGTAAATACTAAAGTACCAAATAAAGGTTGAGTTTAGACTGTTTTTGCCAGCTGCGTTGGTAGAGGAGAGAACATCTACACACAGAATTCTGTTTGTGCTTTCTGAGTGACTATGCACCTCATGTAAGGTTAGTGTCCTTTGTGCTGGGAACAGTGTCGAGTTTCAATCCCATTACCAGGGTTTGGTCGTGTTTATTGTCAGGCGGGCACAGCCGTAATGTGCTTTTTCTGACAAAGTGCTAACTTACCTATATGTGATACTTATATATTCTCAGTACTTTCACAAGAAACATCCTCTAGGCTTTTAAAAAGTCACATATAGTTGTATATATATATATTTTATCTTACTGTTCTAAAGTCAGAAAACAGTTTGGTCTAAGTCTTTTCCAGTATCTTTCTGTACCCTTATCTGGGTGTTTGTGCTCCATTCTTATTACACACATTCTCCCTTCTTAAAAAAACAGTTGTCCTTGGCTATTTACTAGGAATTAATTGTACATCTTCCACCATTCTCAACTTCATTAGTACATTTAAATTTCTGTAACCATTTTATCTATAAGCTGTAGCACCTAAAACTATTTTGATTGTTGGTTTAGCAAAATCTTTTGAGCAAAAGTGTTTATGATGTATATTATGTACATTATATGAGTATGTTCTGATCAGAATCTTCACAAACAAAATTTCATCTCTGCTCAGAGTTCACTCTACAGTTCTGTTTGTTTTGCTTCTTCAAATGTGGAATGGATGTGAACACCACTTTTAGGATGCATATTGCAGTGGTTATGATTTTAGTGTATGCTTGTTGAGATATTCTGAAAATGTCTGTCCTGGATGCTTTTGGTCTGCCATATGAGTTTAACAACGTGTTTACAGTCTTCTAGTGTAATGTAGGATTGAACATATATCCAGGTTATTAAATTGATACTCGAAAGGGCATCTGGACTTTCCAAAGGAAAAGTATAAGCAAATAAACCACTCATTTCAACTTCTTCTACATACAGAATTGTAAGAACATCCTAAGAAGGATTGTTGATGGTGCCAACTAAAAGCAAATCATCATAAATATGTCTTTAATTATCTTTGGAAAGGGACCATTAGCGCTGGTGAAGTAAAACAATTGCTCTAGAAATTCAGTGAGTGATTTTGGCAGCTGTTTCTGTGGTGTTAAGGTCAGTTAAACATCTTCTTGTAGCTTTTTACCAATAGATTAGATACTACTAAGAGGAGTGTGTGTATATCTCAGATCTTGACTATGGGCTTACCAGACTTCTCAGTGTGGTTTCCTGGCATCTTGGTCAATGAGCTCATTATGTTCTAGACTGGTCCGTCCCTTGTCATCTTGGGAAAAGGACAGTGTTAAAACGGGCAAGGAGTTGGAACTAGATGATCTTTAAGGCTCCTTCCAACACAAAACATTTTATGATTCTAAAACAGAAGGGTCTTTTAAACAGCAGAACTAATGAGGTCTGGGTTCTTATCTGTGGATTTTGTGACAGACCATAAGAATGTTGTTATCCTTAGAGCTCCCAAATGGTCCCTTATTTCACCCACAGTAATGACCAAAATTAGCTTACTGTCCTCAACCTCCTTCTGCCTAGCTGCCAGCAGCTCTGTGGCAATACATAGTCTGGCCATTGCCTGCTCCTTAGCTATCAAGCGTGCAGATTGCCTTGTCCCTCAACTGGAGATCTGTACAGATAGCTTTGAGAGCTACATACATGTCCCCCAAGCATGTATTATGTGGGGTTCACCTTAATAACTGTGAAATTATATCAAATTTCACTATAATGGCCAACTGGCTCATTGTTTGAGGTGGTTTTCAAGCAAAAAAGAACAACAAAAACCAGAGCAAGTGTATTAGCTTTTGAAGCAATTCAGTTTTTGAATTGTTTTGGGTTGTCTTTGGTTTTGGTTTTTTTTGTTGTTTTAGAAAACCAGGCTAATGGCTAATGGGGCATTTGCGAGCACAAGATGTGTAAACATCTGGTATGTGAGCAGGGGGCCTTTGTCAAGTGGTATATGATTGGGTCATATGTGGCAGTGCTCAGGGGTCTGATGTGCATGTTGCAGGAGATGCTAGAAGGCTGCTTACTCTATGGCACACAGCCATGTGCTAAGAAACAAAAGTAGGAGATCCCAACTAATGAACCATCTACTAGAGTTTGGTTCTTGCCAATCCACATAAAAAGAAGCCTTGTAATTGGAATCCTGTGGGAGTTAATGGAGTAAATAAAAGGAGGCTTGTAGCCCAGCTTTTCTGAACTGCAGACCTGTGCAACATATGTTGGCACCCCCTATGTTTTCTACCCTTTTGTCAGTGACTTAATCAAATATTTATTAAAAAACTCTATTGATTAATTCATACAGCTTTGTAGAAGAAAGTATGAAATAATTATAAATGCTAGTTGGCCTTGTTTAACATACCAAGTTTTAGCTGAATTATTAAGATAGTTTGGAGGGCTCTAAAATCATCAACAGATTCAGTAGAGTGGTAAATTAGTACCAAAAGTATCAAATAAATTAGGAATCAGCTTCAGGAGAGACGAGAATTCAATTTTTTAAATATATATTTCATTAATGAAGGGGAGGGTGAATTAGGTTAAGTTGTAGCACAGTGTTCATAATTACATTCCTTAACAATAGACAAACACGTTAAAGATACACTGCTGAATTTTGCTTTTAATAAAACAATGAGACACTGCTATTAGAGATTAGGAGTTGGATGCAAAAGATGACCTGCAAACTGGAGCAGTGAGACAGTGATGAGACCTTAACCATGATGTTGTACAACAAATCTGTTATCATTGAAAGAAATTTAAGATCAAACTGGAGTGCATGAAGAGAAAACTGCAAGAAATAGTAAGGAAAAACAAAAATTCAGTCTTATAAATGGACCTTGGAAAGATATACAATTATTCATTGTAATGAAAGTTGGGAGAGGACATCAACACTTGATAATGAAGAGTGAAAAAATATACAACAGAAAATTAAGTCAAATTACATTTAAAAAGAAGAACAAATTGTAAGAATTAATAAATTGATTGTATAATTAAGAGGTTTGTGGTCTTGACACCAATGTACTGGTGTAGTCTTTTTGTGTAATAGTGTGATAAAAGAAAACTTTCTGAAACATAGATTGCTTTTATGAAAGTGATTATATGATGTTTTTGCCTAAAATAGCAGAGATGGCCTTGATGAGAGTAGATGTTTCCATGTTCATTATACAAAGATGAATATTACTGAAATTGGTAATTTTACCTACATAAAAATGTTGTAGGTTGGAGCTTGCTATAGAAATTACATATAAAAGAAGAGAGATGTCTACTATCTATTGTCAGTTCCAGAATTTTGTGAAAGAGTTTACCTTCCTTTAGAAGAAATGTTACTTTACATGATGCCAAATAAACTTTGAAATTCACTTTTTAAAAAAGTTTCACTCAAATGTGGGAAACTAATGTAACTGAAACAACTCTGCTTTTGAAGATTCAGTCTTTTGAGGAGCAGGATTTTAAGTTCATAAGAAAAGGGTATTCTAGAGAATTCTGACATACAAAAAAGCTTTATGATTTATGGAAGTTGGGGTTTATGAGGCCATACATTATCAGAATAAATGGTGGTCTTGTTCTTCTGTATTTTCCTAGTTCCTCAGGCTTAGAATGGAAAGAGTGAATACGTGAGATTGTCTGGCCATGGGAAGGAGAAGATGCCTGCTGCAAGGGTGCCAGTGCTGGCAGCAAGATCACTGGATCTCTTCTATTCCAGGAGACATGGAGGTCTATTTGTGCTTGGAGCTACCTGACTAGATAAAGTGTAGATCAGTCTGCTGTGAAAGTACCTCCCATGAAGAAGACTGCCTGATGCTTTAGTTTGAATGTATCATGTTATCAGATAAGCCTTTTCATGACATTAAAAACCAAAACCAGTATTTTTCTGGTTTCTGTGTTTGGCTTGGAATTTTTTATCTCCTTGTCAATTCAGGTGGGCCATTATCTGTTGCTAATTTTAGTTGGAATTGTGAAAGCAAAATCCTGGAATAAAAATCCCAAACCTTGAAATGTTTCTTTAAGCTTTAAAGTAGGCAATTGACTCACATTTGCAATAAGGGCAGTTTATGCATCTGCAGCATATAAATAGCTCTTTAAATAGGTGAATAAAATATACTCATGTTTAAAGCTTCTTTATGTTGACAAAGCAGAGTAAAATATTTCAATTGTAAAAAACAGTTAAAGCTAACTTACCATAGAAAAAAATGCACTTCAGTATAGGGATTTTCACCCGAACCAAAACTTGGCTGCTGAAAGGGAGATTGCACTGTCTTAAATTTAAATGGGTTCTGAAGCCAGTTAATTCACGCCACTGTAAATGAAGCTCACAGCGGGCAAACATACAGCTTCCTATCAAGACTAGAGGTACAAGACAAAATCAGTTTTAATTGACTAAACGCTCAAAGGTGTACTGTCACCAAACTGTCTGTAAGTGACCCAATTTGGTAAGCTCCAGCAATCCTGTGATTCGGCCTGGCTGTTGGTGTCTGTTTGTATTCTGTTATTTCAGTGCAAAGCACCTCATGGGAATTCACTTAGGAAGCCATTTAGTAGCCTGTATCTCCCTTCCAGTGCAAGCTGTAGAAGGATGAGCCTTTTAGAATCTATGATATGTAACAAAGTTCTCTTTTCCATCTTCATTTCACATTAAATTGTAGGAGTTTGGGGTTTTTTGAGGGTAAGCCTAGAACTAGTCTTTCCCTTAAATGACCATTCAAAATTCTGTCACGCTCCTTGATGTGCTTCTTGCACACTTTACTGGAAACACTCCTACACGTGAGTATTTGTAGAGTTGTTCTTTGATATATGGCAGATACATTACTTTTCAAAATATGCTGTGTGTTTATATTTTACAAAGTAGAAGTATTATTATCAAATTCAGTGTAAAGGCCACTTACAACACAAATTTCTAACTGCACATAGGACTCAGAAACTAAATTCAGCATTGGGAACGTATTTGCTTTACGGTATATTGATTTTGTTTGTTGTTGTGTTTTGTTTTTTTTTTAAATAATAAGACTGTAGAATCAATTACTTATTTTTCCATTTCAGGAATAGATTGAAGAAAACATGGCCAATCAACGGGATTACATTAGCAGACCTATTTGCAATGGGATTTCTGTTCCTGAAAATAAAATCAATGCCTTAGTGGCTGAAGGTCATGGACAACAAATTCTAAAAGTACTACAAAAGTTTAGAGAACAAAATATATTTTTTGATTTTAAAATTGTCGTGAAAGATGAAATAATTCCCTGTCATCGTTGTGTACTGGCAGCATGCAGTGATTTTTTCAGGTAAACCTAATTTTGGAAAGAGTTTGTAGGAAATAGATTCTAAGTTCTCTGGGAGGGAAGGAATAGAATTACAAAAAAGTTAAAAATTATCACAACTTACATATGTCTGCAGAGTTTTGAGGAAAGCATTCAAACATCATTTTAAGGATACACCAAATACATCTGTTTGTATTTCCAAACTGCCGTGAGGACTCTCTGAATCTGAGGTTCAGACAGCAGACCATACTCTGAAATACAAGTTTCATACCATAAGCCTGGTTCTGCTATTAGGCAGAACCAACACAAGTTATATATATTTAAGGGTTACCTGTTTTCCATATCAGTACTTGAAGGTCTGCAAGGATATTGACTTTGTATAGGATAGTCTATGTGCTTTGATACATTTATATAGTGAAACATAACAGGTTGATTACAAATACATCCACTGAGCAATTGTGGCTAAATTGTATATTGTTTCCCGTTGGAATGGGACTGGATTTTGTTTGTCTATGATGAGTGGTTGGTATACAGAGATTGTCTTCAGAGGTATTTAAACAGATACGCTTTTTCTAAAGTACAGATTTCAGCCTTTCAGCATGAAATGGATGTGTGATCTTACTTGTGATGCTTAAAGCTATATGTTCTTAAGGAGCAGCCAGATCATTCACATACAGGATATTAATTAATGAAGAACCTTGCTAGCTTTTTTATTAGTAAGTCTCAAACCTGCAATTCCATGCTGAAGGTGTGTTTCTGAATGCACTGTTCACTAAAAACAAAGCTATGTCTGTAACAATGAAAAAATGGGGTCCTGGAAATGAGTTAATGACCTCAATTCAGTTGCCCAAACATAGGTGACAAGTGTTATTTTCAAATGTCCTGGAACATCCCATGTTCTATGGGAGTTTGCCATGTCTGACAGAAGATAGCTAGACGTATTCTTAGAATTACTGAAAAAAAGAAGAAATCAAATGAAATGAGCAATTTCTCCACTGTAGCAGCAGATTTGTTTTTTCTCTGACACGTACAACTACTTACATTTATGTCTTTACTGCTTGACAGCACTGAGATACTCTGGTAGAAAGAAATATTAGGATGAAATAGCTTCCAGTGGTAATTTTTAGAACTGAAGTTTTGCACATGATAACATGTGTCATTTTCACTGCCTATAGGCTCTTCAGATGAAAAGTTGCCAGGAAAGCTCTCTCCCTACTTCGAACAGTTGATAATAGCAGTTATCAGATTCATAAGTTGTCCAGGAGTGCAAGGCACATTTTTTACCTTCAAGGAATAAAATGTACTTAAGTCCACTAGATACATCTTAAAATGGAACACCTTTTGTCTTCCTTGGCCTTAGGACTTATCTTAGTTTTGGTTTCCTTGTGTAAACCCAAGATTCAGCAACATTTTGATCCTTGTTAGCTTTCAGAGTCAAAGCTTTTGCCCAGTTTTGCTCTCCTTCTACTGGTATTGTTCAGTTGCTATTTTACCCCTTAATAAGAAATTTCTGTCATAGCTCTTGGGTTAATGAGGAAAGAATTCTAAGGGTCTTTGGGACATAGATGTCATATTGTAATTTTGTATTCTTGTTGAGGAAGTCAGGCAAGTTCCTGCTTTACTGCACATTTGCTTTCCAAAGAGGATGCTATACACAGTAATTTTTTTTTTCTTTCTTTGGCTTCAGAAAAGGATGGGATTTTAAAAATTCCATACTATAGAGATACTAATTGTATAACTGAACTATAATAGTTTTTTAATATTAATTGTCCATAATATATTAATAATCCAGGTTCTATAGTTAGCATCTGGTAATTTATCTGAATCTTCCTCCACTGTCACCTTCTGTAAAATTCAGAAGCCGTTGCTAACCCAGCTTCATGCTTAGGGTACGGCAAGGGATATTGCAGCACTGTTCTGTTGCCACCACTTACTTGCTTGAAAAACTTTAATAATTTTATCTTGCCATGTTTGATTGTGTGAAATAGTTAAATGTTATTACATATTTAGAATAAAGTAGGTAAAGTTGTAATAAAATTTCCACAAATCTACTGATCAATAGTTCATTCCACAATTTCAACCATCTTTGTATTCAGTCACAATCTCCTTTCTGCACAGTTTTGTTGTGTCATGCAATCCTATGTCAAAACCTCTTTTTTTTCTGACAGTGGCCTGCACTCATACACCTGTCAACTCTAAAGCAAGAATTAAGTTTCCTCATGTTTTTTCTGCGTATTCAACCCTCACATACTTTTTATTTCTGAGGAATGCACCCATCATCCATCCTGGTTATGTATTCACCCAGAGTGCATGACCTAAATCATGGGCCTTTTTTACCATATATTTTTTCAAATCAGCCTTTCTTTCCTAAGCTGTTGAAACTGATGCTGTCCTGAACAATTTCACATTTTCTCTCTCAGTTGAGAGCTCTCACACTGAGACTTAATCGCTCTCTGTGAAAAGCCATAGAAAACACAGGTGCAGCTATCATTTTTTTAAGCCACCCCTTTGAATATGTTCTTATCACTACTACTTTTTTCCTTCAAACATGTCAAGTAAATGCATTGTTCTTTCTTATTAGAACTTCCATATCTTAGGCCTATTTTAGATCAGCCCACCTTATTATACACCCCTGATTGTCTCCTTCCTCTCACATCAGTGTTTTCTGCTGTTTGCTAAATCTTTGTGTGTATATCTTTGTATTTTATTCACAGAGCCATGTTTGAAGTTAATATGAAAGAACGAGATGATGGCAATGTTACTATTAGTAATCTATCACCGAAGGCAGTGAAAGCTTTTCTTGATTACGCTTACACAGGAAAAACAGAAATAACAAATGATAATGTGGAAATGCTCTTCCAACTGTCATCATTCCTTCAAGTTTCACTCCTTTCCAAAGCTTGCAGTGACTTCCTAATAAAAAGTATTGATCTTGTGAATTGCCTACAGTTGCTTTCTCTATCAGAAAGTTATGGGTCCATCCGCTTGTTTGATCATGCACTAGATTTTGTACAGCACCACTTTTCATTGCTGCTCAGATCAAGTGATTTTTTGGAGATGAATTTTGAAATATTACAAAAATGTCTTGAAGCTGATGAGCTAAATGTCCCTGAGGAAGAATCAGTGTTGAAAGCTGTCCTCCAGTGGACCAAACACAACTTAGAAACACGGCAGAAATACCTGCCTAATTTGATTAAAAAAGTGAGACTACACCAGTTACCTGAAAAGACTTTGCAGGACTTTCTGCATTCTGAAGAACACTTACTTAAGAGTGCTAATTGCTCAGTAATAATCAATGATGCAGTTAAAAGTGTGCAAAACTTTAGTGGACTGTTTCCAGATGCACGTCCCTCAACAACAGAAAAATACATATTTGTTCATAAAACTGATGAAGATGGAGAGAACAGACATACATTCTGCTACAACATCAAAACAGATAAATGGAAGGAACTACCACATACGCACATGGTTGATCTGCCAGGGTCGAGTTTATCTAGCTATGGAGAAAAAATATTTATAACCGGAGGATGCAAGGGGAATTGTTATAGGACTGTCAGGCTTCATATTGCTGAACCGTTTCATGATGCCACTGACCAAACCTGGTGCTACTGTCCAGTCAGCAATGAATTCTCCATAGTGTCAGCTATGAAAAAACCTAGGACAATGCACACATCTGTTGTAACCTTAAATCAGCTCTTTGTAATAGGTGGAAAGACCAGAGGAGCTCAAGAAACCCGAAGTCTTTTGGATGTAGAATCCTATAATCCTCTTTCCAAAGACTGGAAATCTGTAAGCCAATTACCGAGAGGTATCTACTATCCAGAAGCAAGTGCTTGTCAGAACATAATTTATGTCCTTGGCTCAGAAGTAGAGATTACTGATGCCTTTAATCCATCCCTTGACTGTTTCTTTAAGTATAATGCTATGACTGATCAGTGGTCTGAGCTTGTAGCAGAATTTGGGCAGTTTTTCCATGCAACTCTAATCAAAGCTGTTCCAGTGAACTGTACATTGTACATCTGTGATCTCTCCACCTACAAGGTCTACAGTTTTTGTCCAGAAACCTGTGTTTGGAAAGGGGAAGGATCTTTTGAATGTGCCGGCTTTAATGCAGGGGCAGTTGGGACCGAAGACAAAATTTATATACTAGGTGGTGATTATGCTCCAGAAGAAATCACAGATGAAGTTCAAGTCTACCATAGTAGTAGGTCTGAGTGGGAAGAAGTTTCACCAATGCCAAGAGCCTTAACTGAGTTTTACTGCCAGGTCATTCAGTTTAATAAATATAGGGATCCCTGGTCACCTGTACTGACAATTTGCTCTGGAGAATTTTGAAACTCCTGAGTCAAATTATTCTATTTAAATGCACAAGTTTTAGAATAGATTTTTAAGTATTCATTTACAGATGGAGAAATATGTCCTTGTTTGTTTAAATCTTCAGTTCAAATTGTATACTGTAGGATTGATTTTGGAAGAGTCCATTGAAATGTCATTCATGCTAGTCATTATACAGAAAGTATTATTTTAATAATTTTCAAAATGGTATTACTTTCCAAAAAGAATAATCATGAGGAATTGTGTAATATGTGCCATTATTTCTGTAATATTCACAGTTGTCCTAGTAGACAAATTGCTAAATGAGAAAACTGACTGTGATACTGTTTTCCCTGTGTAACTGAAGTTTAAAAGAAATCTGCATTAGTGTCATTTTATTTAGATTTTTTATATTCATAAACCTGTAAGAGGAATTAATTGTCAACTTTATCTTATCAGAATGATCTTAGCAAGGGCAAGAGCCAAAGTGACCTTCACAGCACTAAAACCAGGTATCTAACTTGAAGAGACTGATAATTCCTGTCATCTTACTTCAGCTCTTCAGTTTTACCAGTTTTTCTCCATCCTTGTGCCTTAGTAGTAGCTTTATTTTCTGTTTCCATCCCATTAACTGTAGCAAGATAAACTTTAATAACGTACTGCACGGTGGGAAAAATTTCTACAGGATGGATGATTCATGTGATACCTTTGCTCAGTCATGCTGTTAACTAAAGAAAAAAACACTTCAGGATGTTTTCTAACAGAAGTCTTCCATCTCTGAAGTCTCCAATACTACCTACTAAGCAGTCACCAGGCTGCTTATAGCAACAAGCTGTAAAATAAATTGTAGTCATTGCTTCAGTTAACTATGGGAAAAGCGTGTATCTTGTCATACATCAAAGTTACAAAAATACACTCCCATATTAAAAGTCAAAGTAAATAGTATTTCTGAGGTGAAAAATCTTCTGTAGTCATTTAAATGAATTAAAACACTTTATCTTGTACTTCATGGTAAATTTAAGTGTTCAAATATTACACAGTGAACACTGCACAATATATTGCTTGATAAACTTTCAGTAGTCATCTATAATAATGTTAAAATTGCAATGGACTTTTAGTATTAATGTAGGCATACATTGTGAAGTAAATTTGATCTCATGCTTACAAAGTGGGTCCTTTTTCTGACAGGAAGACAGTGAAATTAGCTAGGTTTCATAAATTCACTTGTGATCTTCTACAGCCTGAGAATTTTCTTTTTCTACCATGTATTCAAATAAGACACTGAGAGCCCTTATGTTCCTTGTAAGTATCGTGTAAGCAGTAAGGTTGTCTTATGCCAGACAGAATGGTTCTAAACATCTAAGCACCTTTTCCAAGCAGTTTAAAAATAAATACAGTTTAGTGAGGCATCTGGAACATCTTTGTGAGACAACTGTGGTAAGTTCATTATCACATCGCTACTGCATGTACTTTTTGCAAAGTCAAGCTCAATATTAATGCTTAAAGCTTAATACTGCCTAGAACATACTTCTGTTTTAAACAGTAAACAACAGAATTCTGTGACTCCATAATTTGTTATCAGATACCTTTATAAATTTAGATAACATTCATTATAACTATTTTCCTAAGTATGTAAATTAAAATTATGCAGATTTGGAGAACATATTCATAGAGAAGAACCCTTCCCCTCAATAATTCATTTGTATTTAGATGTGTGTCATTAATGTAGAAGTAAACAGATGCTTCAGACAACTTCCATATTTATTTGCTTTTTGCATAGTGAGTCTCCAAATCATATTGTAACTACACATAGCTAGGTAGCCTCTACAATCACCTTACGGAAATGCAAATATTTTTATATTGGAACACAACTACTTTTTGTTAGTGCAAAGCAAATGTATTGAGTAGCATTGAGTAGAGAGTGGAAGAATACTATTCCTGCTTACTGAAACTCTAGGAGAAAAATAAGACACCTAGGAGAACAGTAGTTTTAGTATTAATAAAGCTACTCCATGTAGCTTAGAGACTTTATTAACCATTAATTATTGCAAATTGTCACATCGTCAGAATTCAAGGCCCAGTTCTCCTTTGCCTGTGTATTTGTGTTGTTTTTATACCTGAGTATTGTTAGTACGCAATTTATGCAATGAGAAAAGTAATATATTATGCCCATACTATGTGGGTATAAATAGCTATGCAAATTGGAAGAGACTAGACAATTGCAAGGGGCTTTTAATTGTCACTGTCATGATCAAATTGCTGGATCACATAAACAGCAAGCAAGTGAATCAGTCAGTAATTCAGGTGATGCTCTTTCCTCTAAGCTTTTCCTTACAGCAGACTCTTTTGTTAGTCTTCCATCCAGCTACTTGCTGTATGTGTAAGACTGGCATATGACATCAGACAGAGCAATGACAGATAAATTAGTGTGGATAGTGAAAACTGAATGAAGCTTAATTGGGAAAATAGACATGCTTCTTTAATATTCTATGCTACACTTGCACAGGAACTAATGTCAGTTCCCGGTTTGACAAATCACTCATGGATTTCACATGGTGAGCTCTCTTACCCAGTGATCAGGAAATAATTAATTAATTAATTAATAATGTTACTTTCTAGCATTGATTACAGAAGAGTTACTGTGAAATAGGACTGATTTTCTTCAGTTAGGCATGTAAGCCTATACTACAGATCTCACAGAAGGAAAAAAGGGTCATTTGCCACAACTCCACATACAAAGTATTAAATCTGGTAGCAGAACTGAATGCAGAAGAAGTTGTGTTAGAAAGTCATGGTTAAAAACAAGGCTTTGTAATAGAATTAAAGGCCTATGTTCCAAACCCTGTGATTAATTGCTAAAGATGTAAGAAATCTTAGTGAAGTCAGCTACACAGAATATGGAATATTTGCATGAGTAAATGCTGTAAGGTCTGGACCAAACAGATTTCTCATTTTACTTTACACAGCTGTAATGCAATTTAAAAGAGATCACAAAATTAGTGCAAAATGAGCTTTTCTGTATCTTTTCTGACTTTTCAAAGCTCACAGTACTTTATGAAAAAGTACCATCCTAAAAAAATAGCTGACTAGATTATTGATGTTCTCACTGAAATAGAGTAAGATGTTTAAAAGATACAAATTGCATGTAAAGTAATAATTACTATTTGCACTTAAATGATGTAACCAAAACATTTCTAATAGTATTCTATTTTATGTCACAGAACACATTATAAGCATGACCAGTATAATATACATGGAGATAATATATATTGTATGTGGGATTCTAATATCCAGTGATGATTATATTGGATAAACTTAATTTTTAAAGAAGGCGATCAAAACATTTAGCACTTTGATAATGTTATCACACTGGTTTAGTTGTTACAATATCAATTATTCAGGTGTTCGTATTGATTATGTTTGCACAGACATTATTATTGTTTATGTACTAATTTTTTGTTTCCTATATTCTAAATACATTTTTAATAAGTCTGTTTACTACTGTTAAAAACTCATTATATTCACAAAATTGAGTCGATTTACCAGGTCAGATTTATTTGTGGTATTCCATGAAGAAAGCTGTCCACCTCCTCTGGTTAGAATTAGGTAGTAGGCAAGGTATAGGCTGTAGAATGTGCTGACTGCAGTTTGTAATGTGGAGTCTAATTGTAGATGTTTCTGTTTGTAGGTGACCAACAGGAGGCAGCATAAGATCTATTTTAATTAAAACAGACTGAAAACAGGGATATATTTGGCAATATTTATAGTTGACCATTATTCTCAATTTACTTTTTTTTCCTTCTAACATCCAGTAAATCATAGAGATCAGTAACATTTTGCTGCTGCCTGGCTCTGCTGATATGTGGAAAGTATGATACTACATGTTGCCGAGATGTTCATTCTTTTGTGAAATAAAGCACTGAGCAACTGAATCCTTCTCAGGTCTGATTATTTTTTTTACCTTTTTTTTTTTTTTACAGTGAATTTTAAAATATAAAGAATCTACAGTGTTTCAAATGTGGTTAACTCCTTTGAATTTTAAAATATAAAGAATCTACAGTGTTTCAAATGTGGTTAACTCCTTTTCTGTTTCCCTTTTTTTTTTTTTAACTTGAGAACATTTTGAATGTTACATTATAAGCAAGAATGCAGTTAGCATGCATGAAAACTGCAGTGAGGGGTTTTTGTAATTATCCCTGGACTTTGTATATCCTTTTCATATTCAGTTGCTGTTCCCATGCTGAAAAGTTCTAAATTTAGCATTGTAATATACTCTTTTAAATTGGTATCTCTTTTCTTTTTTGATTAGATCCATCTAACTCAGATTGATATACAGTTTTTTTTTAACGGTTTAAGTATTGCAAATAATGAGGTGTTTATTTTTACTGAAATAGACTTCCAAACTCCTTGGGTGCAGAAATGGCATCAGTACAAAGCGAGGGAGCCCTATGTTGTCTTGTATTCTTCCAAAACTTAAAATTCTGTAACCCTCCAACCTCTCTCTATATAAAAGAGTTACAGCGTTACAAATTAACCTTCCAGTGCTCCAAGGCCTTTGCCCCACGGCCAGCAAAAGCCTTTTGGAGACATGTATGAAGTGTTCCAACAGAGTTCACAATGTTAAAAGCTTATATTGAACAATGAAGGGATTCACAGACCAAATTTGAGCACTGTAGTTGTGTAACCCTGTGCAAAATCGGAAGAAAATTGCATATGTATGTTCTACAGAACCAGGAAATTCACTATGAACTTGAACAATTTGCATTTGAAGTAGACCACATGATGGGGCTTTCCCTATTGTCATCAAAAGCAAGTAAATTAGTAAAATACACACAAATTACACATCGGTTCAAGATACTTCACATGGATGAAGGAGGTTCAAGGACTTTTGTTGGAGGAAGCTAGCATGTACCAAGATTTTTCACCAGTAATCAATAATCTCCATAATAGAGCTATTTAGAATTACGGGCACAGCCACTCTAGGAAATCATATGCTTCCTAGTTAAAATTATTCTAATGGATACAAATCATATTTAGTGGTTTTGTGCTTCACAATAAAAGAAGACACTCAATGAGGTGTAATTAAGACTAATTATTTTTGCAAGCTGGCAGAGGTTCAGATTGTTAATGACTGCCACTTTCCACCATTTTTCCACCTACTTGCACCTGAATTTAGTTTGAACGGGCTTGCAAGACCTTTAGGGCACACTTGAAGCTCATTTCTGAGCACTGACAAAATACTGGTAATAATGTAAATGGAAGCCTAGTTCATACATAGGCCTCAGAAATAACACTGTATTTTATATGCCAGTAATGCAGCAGTCTTGCTACCCTATTCCTTACTGTATTCCTTTTTATTTTATGGTATTTTATCCTTTTCCTTTATGATTTTCAGTACACCATGGGCAAGTAAGGCAGCAAAACTGTCACTACCTATAAGTAAACTGATCAGTTCATGGCCTTTAGTTTCTATGAAATATTTTCATGAAGTTCAATACCAGAATTGTTGACTGAAACTGAAAAATACCATTTTAAGTAAGATTTGTAGTTCCATCACTATTTTGATCACTTGAAACTGTATCAGTCAAATAACCTATCTGTCCAGTGAAAATAAACAAGTCCAAATACTCATTACAGCCCATAACTTGGATTTGAAAGGACTGAGCAAGTAACTTAACAAACATGCGAAGTGGTACGTGCACACACCAGGGTAGGCAGAACAGAGGCAGTAAGCTTCAGACAAAAAGTACTGCCTCAATCCCGCACGAAGGTTGCGTGACCACCGGCACAGGATCCGGCACAGAGGGCAAGGACCGGGCGCGTCTGGTGTGGCAGAGGAGCCCCAGACCGGGACGCTCCACAGGAGCCTTTGGTGTGCCTTCAGTGCCGTGCCGGCTTATGTACGCAGCACTTCCCGAAGGGCATTTTCACTTCCTTAACTACAGCATCCGCACAAACCCTGTCTCTGTTTTAATCACACACGGCGCAGTTCGCTCTGCGCTGCAGCATCAGACACCTTCCCGGGCACGCGGGCCTGCGCGCAAAACCCGCCCCCTCGGGATGTCGCTGCCGAGCCGAGCCGAGCCGAGCCGGGCCGGGCCGGGCCGAGCCGCGGCTCACCGCACCCTCAGACAGAGCAGCCCCGCCGTGACCCCGCCGTGACCCCGCCGAGGGTGCCCCTGCGCGAGGGGAGGCGGGCCCTGACCGCTCCCAGCCAATCAGCGCCGGCCCTGCGGGTGAAAGCCGGCGGCTGCAGCCAATGGCGACCCGCCGGGCGGGGCAGCGTGGGGGACGGAGGCTCGCCGGGGCGGGGCCGGGGCGGGGCCGGGGCGGAAGGCCCGCCAATAGACGCACGGAGCAGAGTGACGGGCACACGGCTCGGCCAATGGGAGGACGGTGGCCGTCGGAGGGCCGGCGGCCCGGAGAGGAGCGGCGGGCGCAGGTGAGCGGGAGCGCGGCCCCCGGGGACCGGGAGGCACCGGGCGGGGCGGGCGGCACCCTCATCAGCGGCACCCCCGGCACTGCCGGGGGTTGGGGCATCTCCGGCCCCTGTGGGGGGGTACAGCCGTGGGGTTCCGCCGCGCTTGGTCCCTGGGGACGGCCAGGCGATTGTCCTCCGCCTGCTCTCCGCGCCGAGAGGCTGCGCGCCTCGTCCTCCTCCTCGCCCAGAGTCGCAGGGCCCTGCCGGCCGGAGGGGCCCTGGGCGGGGGACGGGGCAGCCGGCCGTGTCCCCCCCGCCTTTGTTGCGGCCTCGCTGCCCGCGGCGCTCGGTGGTTCGGGCCGGGCCCCCGGCGCTCCGGCGGGAGGGGCCGTGCCCGGCGGGGCCGCGGTGCTGCTGCTGCTGCCCGGGAAGGGGAACTCCAGCCGGAGGAGTCCGAGCGTTCAACAGCCTGAACCCACCGCTGGTTTCCACCCTCGGTGCCTCCTCTCCGCTTCCTTAGGCGATCCTGTGGGGTGGTGGTGGCTCCCTTCGGTGCCGCCGGCTTCGTGCGAGAAGGGGCTGTGTTCGGGGTGGGTTGGCCAGCACCCGGCCCCTGCGTGCAAAAGCCGAAGTTGCTCCAGGTCAACATAGCCGTCTGTTGGGAATCACAAACCTAGGGCTTTCTAGAAAACTTCATATAAGTATCATACAAAGATGCTCAGACTGTCAAGTTTTGTCCAAAAAAAAAGCTTGGAGGTAGCAGGTCCTCCTGACTTAAAGTTTGGGGTTTTATTCAAGCATAAGCTCTGAAAGTTTAAGAAAAAAAAAAGGACCATCAAGACATCATATTTGGGGAGGAAAAAAAACCACAAACCAGAAAGGTCATAATGGTTTTCCTAAAGAGTAATTCTAAGACTGTTGATGCTAACAATACTCCTTTGGTCCTGGTGAATGTATGGATCTTTTTGTTTGCTTCCTTGTTTATTTTGTGAGAGGTTTTGTGCATTTTTTTGTTGGTCTAGCACGTGGTCAGACAATAAACAAGGTGTCAACAAAGGAGACAGAAAAGACAGAATATGGATGCCTCTGCCATTAAGTATGTCAGAGATATTCAGTGTATGTGTGTTCTGCCTGTTTAGGGAGTTTCCAGCTTAGTTTTAAAATACTAGTTTCATTTCAACTCTGACAACTAGTTCATGTTTCTTTAGTCCAGTGATGAGGATCATCCAGTGATGAGGATCTTCTTGACATTACGTTGCTTCTGGCCTGACAGGACTCTGAAACTCATAGCTCCACGTTGCCATCTTTTCTGGAAGACCCTTGAAATCTTTGTTATCATATGATCAGAATTGATTCTTTCTTTTTTCTTTTTTTTTTTTTCCTAGCCAGTACTTTGCATTTCTGTCGAAACTGTAAGAATATGCATTTTCCATTTGCAGTTCCCCCCCAGCTTCTTGTGCACCTTTCTCGGTGGCAGAGCATAGGAGACTGGGAAGTCCTTGACTTGGAGTAAGCACTGCTTAGCAACAACCAACACATAAGTGCGTTACCAACATTATTGTCACACTAAATCCAAAACACAGCACTAGGAAAAACACTATCCCAGCTGAAACCAGGACGATGATGTATGTCATGTTTTTGCAAATCAAGCTTTTCAAAGTGGTAATAGGGTGTTTTTTTCTTGTAGCTGTCTAGAATGTGTGCAAATCCTAGCTTATTGCCATTCCTGTCTCATAAGTACTTTGAGCATGTAACAGTTCATTTTTCTGCATTAAAAAGTAATATCCTGAAGACCATCTACCAATGTCAGAAAACTGAATACCCCAAACCTCAGGTTAAGTTAGATAGTTAGGCTTTTTAGTCAGTATGTCAGAAAGGTATACAGTGCCACAGTGCATTTGACCCATCCCTGGGAGTAAATACACTGTCAAACAATTCACTAACACCCATTTATATTAATAATAAAGGAATTGTCCTTCATGAGTCGATGTGCTTTCAAAAAGGAATGAGTTAGAAAAAACAAGATGTCCTTAGCAATTAGAAATTAGCAGTCAGGAGTTTTAAAACAGGTAGGTTTTGTGGATGTTTTACTGGGAAATTCAGGGCTTGTATCAGATGTGTTCTAGCAAAAGTTAAAAAAAAACTGAAAGAAAACTTTACCTAATAAAGGAATTGGATGCCAGTAGTTTCCACGTTAGTTGTATAGTTCTTAAAGGTTATGCCCTTGGTTTATGGCATAAAATCCAAGACCACGATCAGACACTTCACAGAGAGTGGCTGGGGAGATCAGTCATGTGATGCAGAGCACTGGCGCAAGGAGCAGTGAGGCTGACCAGCAGGGTAACATGACATTTGCGTGTTTTAACTTTCAGCCTTCTCTAGGGCTAACGAGAAACCTTGCCATCTTCCATGTTCATGTAGAACTATATTTAGAAGATGATGAAAATTTGATTTGAAAACCCAGGTTTGGGTTTTTTTGTGCCCACGTTATCCTTCTGTGCTAGCACTGAGCAATTCAGGGAGGGGCAGGGTAACTGGAGATACCATATGAGTCTCTAAAATTCAGTGGTTCCCTGTTACTGGGAATGACTAGGACCTTGTACTTCTAGCTGGGGCTAAGTAAAGGGCTTAGCCAGTATATACCTTGAGATGAAATGTGTACTGTTTAGGTACTTTAAGAGAAAATTAAGTATCTACTGGCACTTTCAAGAATTTGACATACCTAACTGGCAAGTACTTCAGAAAGTTTAACCCATTTTCCCATAGTTGGCGAAGTACGTGAGTGTTATTTGAGTATGTCCTTAAAACCAAACATAAAATTCTACTGATATCGCTAGAAATAAGTGTGACCTTATAAATGGAGATTTAATGTCTTGGTAGTGACAAGTCAGAAATACTGTAATTCTTGTGAAACTTAGGTTGTACCTGAGAACTCTGTAATTCTTTTTACCTGGAAGAGGAGCTCAGAATGGATACCTCTGTATCTTTCACACACACTCCCCACCCTGAAAAGGGGTGAGTGCAAATGTGTGTTTTTCTAAAGCCACTATGAAGATACTAGTACTTGGTCATTCCCCAGTAACCAGGAATCACTATATGTTTATCAGTCCAGAATAATTGCCTTGGTAAATGGTGAAGAATCTAAATGTGTTTTAAATTTATTCTGTGTGCAGGTAACTTTCCTGAAGAATTTACTTGCTCAGTGACTTATTAAGAGGTTAAAAGAAATTTCAAACAAACACTTTACATAGGATAAACATAGAATTTGGTGCATAGGTCAAGAAATTCAGTTGCCATAATTGTAGTAAAGGACTAATGCTGTAATTTACATTTGAAAAGCACAGAAAGTACCGAATAAATTGATTTACTGACAGTCAAGTAAATGTGATGCAGCTTTCTTGCTATCTTTTTGTGATAAGCTTATAATAATGAAGGTTAAGGGATAAGCTTAAAGATCAAATAAAAGGTCTTAGAAAAAATTTAATTCTAGCAGATAGTCTAGTGCTCTGTTATGGTATAAATCTGACTTTCTAAATTTTCAACATTTTTTTTACTACTGCTTATGTCAAATTGAGGGTCTGCATTATTAAAGCAGTGCAAAACATTTTTTTAGTTAATTCCCCTTTCTCAGAACCAATGAAATTTTTTTTTTGTCAGAAGGGTAAAAAGTTTCACAAATTTTAAACAGCAGTATGCAGCTTCCTACTTGAGTCTGAGGGGTCCAGAGTGCTGGGTAGCTGCATGGGAGCATTGGAGTGGTGTGTGGTTATACATGCTCATCCTTTATGCAACTGATTTCCTCCTGGGACTTGGTTTTGCATATTTGCTAGCTGGTAATTATTGGACATAAGTGGATTCACAGGGAGAACAGTATTTTAATGAGCAAAAATAGTAAAACAGTTTTCTAAATGCAACATCCTGAAAATACTCAGTGGCAGTGTGCTTTCTTGTTGGGTATGATAGAATGTTGGCTGACATGAAAAACTGCAAGTGAGCCACTTATTTACAGTCAATAGCACATAGGAGCTGAATAACAATGTCTAAACTACATTATCACCCAAATGGAGATTTGAGTAATGTGCTGATGTGTATGTTTTAACCAAGTTTAGGTAGAAGAAGAAATACTTAGTAAGTTAAGAATCCTTTGTAGTTCAGGGAGTAGCCGGGGGTGAGTTTTTTAAGAATTAAGAAGTCAGTAGCAATTGAATATATAATCTGCAAAACATTTGCCTTCAGGTGGACAAAAGTCTATACTGCGTGAGCAGTGAACAAACAGAGAAGCTTGAAACTGTATGTACTGTATAGTGTATCCTTGGCCTGCTTGTTTTAAAGACTTTTAAACCTGCTTACTGTGGTAGGTAACATGGTACAAAAGAAAGTTAAAAATAAGTTGGATCCATTACTAAGCAGTGTGTGACCAAGAACCATTTTTGGTTCTCAGTCTCTGCTTTCAGGTTTTGGTTGTTTTGGGGGGCTGCTTGTTGGGTTTTTTATTTGGTTGGTTGGTGTTTTGGTGATTTTGTTTGTGAGTGTGTGTGTGTGGTTTTGTTTTTTGTTCTTGTTTTTTTGTGATATGGTCTATGATGTTAATGCAGTGATATTCATTACTGCATTAATAGTACCCTGTTTTCTTCCTCTCAAACTGTCCACCTCTGTACAGTGTTGCACGCAATCTGTTGGGTATATTTATGGAGTTTAGTGTTCTCTTCAGCATCAGGGACAGGACCAGCTGTTGGTGAGGGCAGAGCTGGATGAACTTTAAAGCTGCCATTGCATCTGACATGTTTTGCAGTGTGAGAAGGACAGAGATGCTTTACTATAGGCATGTTGTGACTTACTCTTAAATCTGTTTACTGTTAAAACATCTCTCATGTATGGCATCTGTTTGAACTAGTAACTATTTTATGACATTCAACAGGATTGCTCCAGTTCTATTTCTGAGGAAATAAATCAGAAGCTTCTAAAATTTCAACTTTCCATATTAATTTACTATTTTTTTTAATGGAAATGGTGTCTCATTTAAAATGTGTCTCTGAAATTTCAGTCCCCTGCACACTTGATGTTTTTGAAGTAGTGATATAACAGTGTCTGCTTCTTTTGAAATTAATTTAGCATTCAAACTGAAATGTGTGTGTCAAATTTCAGTCCTAAGCAAATCAGAATTGGCAGCTCTTAAGAGTTGAAGGAAAATAGCTGTATTTTTGTAATGGAAATATCACATCAGCCTTAATAGTTTGTGACATGGATATATTAATGGTTTTGTAATTCATAGGAGATTAGAGGAGGTATCTATGGCTGCTTTATATTCAGAGTCTTAAAAAAATGGTTTTCTTTTATCAAATGAACAAAATGCATATGCCTTAGATGATGACTTAGGAGTCAAGTTGTTAAATGAAAATATATGGTGTATAACTTGGAGATTTACGTTGTTTGCTCTTTTTCTCTTAGGAAGCCTGACAAATAGAAAAATACTCCAACGTGAAGAGAAAATTCACTTCACGAGAACTGAACTCTGCATTCATTGGCTTTTAAATTTATTTATATTAATAGCTGATTAGTGTCAGATCATCTCTATAGTCTACTGTGCTGAAATTATTAGGTTAAAGCTGGAAAAAATGAAACAATTAAAAAGAAAAAGAAAAAGCAATTTTAGTGTTCAGGAAACTCAAACTCTCCTTAAGGAAATCAGAAAAAGGAGAGAAGTACTCTTTTCAAAGCAACTTAATACAACAATTAATGAGATGAAACGGAAAGCTTGGGAGGAAATAGCAGAGTGTGTCAATGCTGTAGGTGAAGGAGAGCAAAGAACAGGGACAGAAGTGAAAAGGCGATACCTTGACTGGAGAGCACTCATGAAGAGAAAACGTCTGAATGCAAACATCAAAGTAGTAGGTGCTGGGTTTCACCTTCCTTCATCCAATTTAGATGACTCTCTCAATGAAGACATGGATGAGAAAATGGGATTTGCAATTGAATCTAGTTTTGAATGGCAGAATATCACTGATTTCAGAGAAGCTGGTGGATCCTTAACAGAAATCAAAGTAGAAGAGGAAGAGGAGGATCCACAGAATTTTGAAGTGAGTGACTGACATACATTAGCTCTATTCAATATGGCCTTTGTTTCATTTCAGCATAAGGCTTTTTGCTGTGTTTCTTAATAGTGTCTGTTTCTGGGGTTTTTTTCTGAATGTTTGAATTGAAGAAACTGTAGAAACAAATGTATTTCAGAGAGATGGCATTCATATCTAACAACTTGGAATTGTGTGTAAGGTCTTGGATGTTGATTATTGAATTGATATCCCTAAAGTTTGAATATGTCTTTGCGTGTGCATTTTCTGTTTGTATGTGCCACAGATAAAAATTTGTTCTGTCCTTAGAATGAAAATATAATCTTGAAGGAAACTGGTTTTTGTAAATTCAGGCTGTCTGGATAGATGAACGGAGATGAAAAGTGCACTTCTTTAACAAATGAAAGTATTTACAGAAGGAAATAGAGTACTGTTTGCATGGTCTTAAAATGAACCCACGGGAGATGAAAATATTACCTGAATAAATCAGTTGACCATTCCTCTCTGTCAAAATATTAGTGTGAATTTGACAAGCAGCTGAGGGTTTCATGGACAGGTTGTTACTCCCAGTAGTATTGTGACTGTCCTAGGATAGGCAGCTGGCTGGAATCAAGTCATATGTTGGGATAGTTTTGCTGTGCCTCTACAAATATATAGTTCTCATTTCAAAAAGGGGTACTCAAACAGGTTTTGGGTTGTTTTTTGTTTTTTTTTTTTTGTGAGTCGGAAGAGTGGGGAAGCAACTCCTGTCTTAGCTCAGTTGATATGTGTGCTGGGAAAAAATCAGCATAAGCTGTTAAATGGTAGTGAGACTACTGTCAAACAGTGCTGAAGAAAAGAGTATCTTCTCTAATACTAGAATACTGGCAGTGACTCTCATAATCTTAAGGTTTTTCTGAACCCATAGTTTGCCTTTCTCTTGCAACATACTGTGAGACAATTATCTCTTGTCTACTAAATATGAATTTGTAGCACATAGGAGCTATGATTCTGCATGAATTGTCACAGTCTGCTGAGAACAGTGGTCCTAAGCACCTCATCATCTGCATCATAAATAGCTTTACAGCAAAAGTGGTAGTACAGAATGGTTAAAGTCCTGTGTATAGACTCACTTAATGGAGTTGGAAGGGTTAAGAGCATGTGAAAAATCTCAGTGTTAAATATTTTTTTAAAAATGGAATCCTCAAGTTAGTGAAGGTTGGGTTAGCTTACATACCACACAGCCTATGGATCCATCTGCTCTGATAAATAATTAGTCACAACAAATTCCTAGTGGCTTACATAAATGTCACTCAGGTCTGTGAAAAGTAAGAGCAACATATGGTCTTTTAGATCCATTTTTCTATCAGTGGTTCTGAATGATCTGTAATAACAACTGTGCCAAGTGTTCTGTGTGTTCTTGCACGTCCACTGACAAGTTGATTTTCCATTTTTCATTACCAGGTAATAACTTGCAGATAAACCTGTGTAGTGATAGAAAAATCATCTGATCTAACATGGTTGGGTCACAACATGCGAATTAAGTTCTGAGTAGCTTTAAAGATGAAAAAATGCATTGTGTTCATTTCAGTCAAATTGTGTGTAACACATTTATTCTGGCATAAAAACTGGAGTGTAATTCTTGTCTGTCGCGTTCCTCCCTGCAGTTTCCTATTGAGGAAGAAGAAGAAATATTGTCATCAGTTTTGCCAGATTCAAAAAAGGAAAATGACCTACCAGACTTCCCCCATATTGAAGAGTTTGGAAATCTAAGCTCTGCTCAAGCTAGGCTAGCCTATGAAGATTCTCACTTGCTTGTAAATCTGGAGAAGCAAAAGCTGGAGCTGGAGAAACAGCGACTGGACATTGAAGCTGAAAGGTTGCAAGTGGAGAAGGAGCGCCTACAAATTGAAAAGGAACGGTTGCGACATGTTGACTTGGAGCGTGAGAGGCTTCAGATTGAGAAGGAGCGACTTCAGATTGAATGGGAGAAACTCAGGCTGGAGACTCTGCAAGCTGAAAAACCTGCCCTGGAAAATGACCTCACCCAAGCAGAAAAACCCATCATGCAGCCTCTGGATCTAGAAACTGAAAAGTTAAAGCTTGAAAAAGAACGTTTGCAGTTAGAGAAAGAGAGGCTGCAGTTCCTAAAGTTTGAGTCGGAGAAGCTGCAGATTGAGAAGGAACGCTTGCAAGTGGAGAAGGAGCGCCTTCGAATTCAGAGAGAGGGTCACTTGCAGTGAACTTCTCAACTCAAGTGTCAACATTAGTGTTTTGATGGTTCCAAAATAGAGGTAGTTCTTTTCTTAATACTGAAACTGTCCTAGAGGGTTAACATTTTTCTGTTCAGAGTTGAACATTACGTTAAACTGAAAAAGAAAATGGTGCTCAATCTGTCAGTGTGCCTACATAAATGAGCTTATGTGTGAAATTGCTTTTCAGTGTATCAGAACTAAGTGTTATGTTCTCTTGTCTTCAGTATTGTGCTGTATTAGTTCAGAGTCCTCCTCTTGTAGGCGCGTTGAGAAGAATCAAGGCTGAACCTTGTGCTGTTTTTCACGATACTAACAGTAAGGAAGGATCAAAATAAGTTAACATATGTTGTGAGGACATGGTGCTGACAATAGCCCATACGGTAATGAAGTATTACAGTAATACCGAGTCATGATGAGATTGATTCATTAAACTTAGTTTCCACTTTTTCTTTTTTTTCTTCCACCCCCACAATTGGAAAAAGAGTTGAAAGAGTTTTATAGAAGTTAAAGTGCAAGAGTGCAAGTTAAATTTGTTGGAGTTGTTTTTACTACTGTTCCATGGCTTGAACTGAATGAGAGTGCAGAAAATCATATTCTTTCTTTTGCATGAAGTATTCATACTAGATAAAGTTATACATCAACGATACCTACTATAAGCTATATTGTTGGTTTCACCAGGTCCTTAATAATACTATATGAAAGGTAGCACCTGTGTTAGTATAGCACAGGGATTTACTGATTGATCAGGCATGCTCTCTGGTGAGTCTGTGATGACCCCCTGAAGGAAATTGCTAGATCTGGTTTGTCTGCTGGTGATGGGAGTCTCAGGAGTGGAAACACAAGAGCCTGAGCACAGACTGAGGAGCATTGAGCTTGAACACTAACATGCTCGTTGCTGGTTTTCCCTGGCCGGTACTGAGGTCATGCCTGCAAGGCAGCCAGAAGAGGCTTCTGTGGTTGACACCATATAGTGTATTTTAATTAGACAAACAGAAATAATCTGGGCTGAAGACTGTCAGTATTTTCATAAGCAATGTATTCATTTAACAAAAAAAACCACCAAGGAAGGAAGCTTTCTATTATTTCATATGTATTTAAATCCCAACTGAGCCAGACTTCATGTCTCATCTTTCTGCAAGTAACTGTCTGTTGTTGACTCCATTTGAAACTTAGGACTATGAGAATACTAAGTCTAAATATATGTTGAGTGACTTCTGTGAATTCTTGTGCAAGTAAATATATTTATATCACTACAGGTTTACTTTTATTCTGCAAAGAAAATGTTATTTTTTTATTACTGAAACAAGTGTGCTTCTACAGTGGAAATAAATTTGACTACTACACTCCAAAATGGGTCTTGAGACTCTTTCTTCACAGAGAAGTAAGGCTACATCTGAAGAGAAATCTGGATACTCAATGGTGCAGCACCCCAAAGTCGCTGGTGCCTGTATTCCCTGTGTAGTAAATCAGAGAGATGAGGTGCCTCAGAGTTGGACTTAAATCAACCACCACTTACTTGAGAAAGGAAAAAGGAAGGAGACACCAACCAGCTGGATAGAAAAGCACGGGGGGAAGTCTATCAGATTTTTCTTCCTAAATGTGATTGGAAGAAATCAATCCTGGGTGGATGTCGGGTGCCCCCCCTTCCCCTCCCCAAGCTGCTCTATCACTCCCTTCCTCAGCTGGGCAGGGCAAAGAAAATATGACAAAAGACTCCTTGAGGTAAGGACAGAGAAAGATCACTCACCCATTACTGTCACAGGCAAAACAGACTCAGTTTGGGGAAATTAGTTTATTGTCAGTCAAATAAGAGTGGGGTAGTGACCAATAAACCAGATCTTTAAAGACCTTTCCCACAGTCTTTCAGAGCTTAACCTCACTCCTGATTGTCTCCTCCCCCTGAGTGGTACAGGGGAAGGGAGACTGGTCAGTTCATACGTTATCTCTGCTGCTCCTTCCTCCTCAGGGGGAGGACTCCTCATACTCTTACCCTGCTCCAGTGTGGTGTCCCTCCCACGAGAGGCAGTCCTCCATGAGTTTTTCTAACGCAGACTTCATGAACAGCTCCTGTGTGGATCCCTTCCACAGGATACAGTCCTTCAGGAACAGAATGCTCCAGTATGGGTCCCCTGCACCATCACAAGTCATGAGCAAACCTGTTCCTGTGTGAGCTCCCCTCACCATGGGGCCACAGGTCCTGCCAGTAGTCGTCTCCAGTGCGGGCTTCCCATGTGGTAACAGCCTCCTCCAGGTGCTGTTACCTGCTCTGGCATAGGTCTCTTCCACAGGCTGCACATGCATCTCTGCTCTACCACGTGCCTCCATGGGCACATCTGCCTCACCATGGGCTGCAGGGGAATCTGCTCCAGTGCCTGCAGCACCTGCTGCTCCTCCTTCACTGACCTTGGTGTCTACAGGGCTTTTTCTCTCACATATTGTCACTCCTCTCTCTGGCTGCAGTTGCTCCTGCACATTAACTTTTCCCCCTTTCTAAATAACATTATCCCAGAGTTACTACCAATGTTGCCAGTGGACTTGGCCTTGGCCAGAGGCAGGTCTGTCTTGGAGCTGGCTGGCATTGGCTCTCTCAGATGTGGGGGAAACTTCTGTCATCTTCTCACTGAGGCCAGCCTTGTAGCTCCTCCTGCTACCAAGACCTTGCACTGCAAATCCAATACACTGAAATAAAGTGACAACATTTCAGCTCCCTGATATGGATGAAGCAAATTGATACTAACAATAGCTTTCTGTATTTGGAGGAATTACATATCTTTTAAAAGATGAGAGGCAGAATTCAGAAGGTTTGCAAGGATTGTCTAGTGTGTAGAGCATTGGCTGAGATAGTGGGGTAATATGGATATTAAGATTGCTGTATCCTGAAGTGACCAATTTTCTAGGTAACTATTGTGACTGCCAAACAGGTGAGTAGGAACAAGGGGCAACATAGCCAGCTGTGCAAGAGGTAGTGACGAGAAGGACCAAACCAGGACAGAGAGAACCTTTCTGCAGTTTTACCTGTAATAAGTATCTGGCCAGGAGGGAATCTGGCTCCTGTTTTGACAGATAGATGAGTTGCTGCTTGATACCAGCACCTCTCTCTTCACATTTTACTCCAATTGTAGGACATCCATTAGCATAATGGTTTGTATTTTACATTGGACATCTTCAGAATTACACCCCAAGAGCATTAAAGGTTATAGGGAAAAATAAATAGATAAATCTAACCCATTTCTGAATTCTGAATTGTTTCAGAAATTTGAACACTTCTCCAAATGCTAATAGTGCAGTATGTAAGAATTACTTTTTCTAACAACTTTTCATCCTCCTAGGGAAATGATGTATTCTTTGGTTATAGAAAACCTCTTGGAAAATACTGAATAATGAAATTAAGTATTGGGATAAATCATTGAAAATACAGTTTCAACAAAAAAGTTTAGAGAAAATAACAGTGTTTAATACATCAGTTTTATAGCTTGCTTTTTTCATAATGAAAATGCAGTCAATTTGTGGTAATTTGAATTTAAATGTCATACCTTTAAATACTAATCTGCAATATCTTAAGCTTCCATTGCTTTATTTACCAACCTGGGATCCTGACAGCAAAGCCTAAGGGAAGGATTTCAACCATGTAAATGTCACTGAAGGTAGAACATACACATGAACTCAGTTCTCTGATAGAGAGGGAGAGATTCGTAGTCCTGTTTAAAAGAAGGACCTGTGATTTTAAGTAATGAGTGGCGTTTCCAAACTGGGAAGAGGTTTAAGATGAGGAGAAAACCACATCTGTTATTAATGATGGGTCCCACAAATTTGTGCCTGGCTAAGACATGAATGAAGAGAAGCAATGTGTGTCCAGGCGTTTTTACAATGCCATTTGGAGACAGGCAGGCTAATGCCTATCAGTGTTCTACCAGCAGAGAAGAACACAAGGTAAGGTGGTAAATGTGGTCCACAAGAATGGCCCAGAACGAGCAGTAGCCATAGTCCCAAGAGAACACAGCTGACAAGGCACAGGAGGATTCAAAGGCAGCTTTGTTCCCTTGAGTAAGTGGTCTTGTGTTATTTCTGGGACATTTTGAGCCACTTTCCTTGTGCATAAATGCAAGCAATGTGTAGGCAAGGTATAAAATATTAATTTATTAAGACAGATTATTAAATTATTATCAAGACCGATAAGGGATGGTTAGGATTTCATAAGCTCTTAGACAAAAGATTAGTATTGTCATCACCCCAGGATGTCTTTACTACCCAGGGAGTCATCAGCTAGGAGAGTGTTTCTAAAATTCCCCTTGCAAGTGGGAACAGAAGCTGGTAACTCATATTTCTTCACCTTTTCACAGAACTATTGATGCAGTTGCCACAAAAGAGCATCAGTGATATCAGCTGCCTCTCTGGCTCATCCTCCCCCAGAAGATCCCTTCAGAAAGGCATGGGATGCTCCAAGAAGATGGAGTCAGACCTAGGGCTGATATTTGACAAACTCAAAAATACCCTCAAAAATCCTACTCTGTGTCAATCAAGAGCCTTGAGAGAAGTGCTAGGTGGGAGAAGAGGGAGGAGGAAAGACTAATTTTTCTCTGTTGTTGCTGAAATCAATTAGTGAATTTAAGCCAGTGTCCAAAAATGGTACCAAAACTGCAATGGTGCTTTGCATCAAGGACTCAGAATGTTTGTAGCTGGTATTAGGATTATAGAAAGATTTTAAATTAGGTTTAAAAAAAAAAAAAAAGAAAAGAAAATAATTTTATAAGAAATGCCCACCCTTTTGGCTTCCAGATAATCAACTTGTTTGAAGATGCTTGCTCCCAGCAAATAGGAAGAGGCAGGGAAGAAGCACCTTCAGTAAGGAGTCAGACCAGCTTATAGTACTTCATCTTTCCCTCTCATTCTTGGGTTTTTTTTGTTGGTTGTTGTTGTTGTTACTGTTGTTTGTTGTTTTGTTGTGATTTTGTTGGGTTTTTTTGTGTGTTTTTTTTTCCAATTTATACCAAAACAATGATTTCAAACTACTAGCTATGCCACCAGTGCTTTTGGCTTGGTGTCACCAGGCGATCTAGCAGTGACATGGCAATCTCGCCGTTTGCCACTCACTCAGCATCAAATGGGAGTCAGGGAGGGAGCGCTGGGCAATGGGACTGAAACAGCTCTCACCCACAGCTCATTGTTTTTCCTTCCTGGTATCTTAAAGCTAAGTGTCCTGATACTAGGTCATGCTTACTGTGCCAATGAATGCAACAGTTCTGAGCCATCACAAAACATACCAGAAAAAAATTAGGTCCACTGACACAAGACCAGAAGCCCTTTCAGACACTGCACATAATCCTTCTAAACTTGATCTACTTTAGAGGACACTACCATCCTCTCCTTTTACAGGTATTAAGAATACCGTTGTTATTTTCTGTTCCAGTTTTATTGTTTTTAATTTCCCTGCTTCACACTATCAGTAGTTTTATTCTATACATTAGCAGACTGTGAAATACCTTGCCTTGTTACTTCCATATTTTCTAATTGCCACACTCCATCATTAGTCAACGGGTTCGTAATGTGGAAGGCAAAGTTGCTATTTCATTTCATGCTATATAATACAATGCTTTTGGTTCAGTAATTACATTGTGCCAGACTTGTGATCAATCCTGAGATAGCTCACTTGTGATGGATAGCCCCATCACAGAGTGTATAAGAGTTAAAGAAAGAAGCAAATTTTTAATTTTGTTCCTCTGTCAATTTAGCTACTCAAATACTGCTTTTCAGACAAATATTTATCTCACTGAGATAGGTAGAGATTACACAAATGAGAACTTAAAAGAGAGAATTGAAGTTTGAAAAGCATTTTCTAAAGTTTTGGTTTGCTAAACAGGAAAGATATAAATTAGACGTTCTTCCACAGAAAGCTATTGTGTGTGCATCTGTTAATGGATTGCAAATCTTCTAGTCACTTGTTTAATGTTCTGGAGAAAACTATTACCTGCTTCTTATAACTATTCTAAGGGTTATGCGAAATGAGATGATGATCTTACTATTTCTTCTCAGTACTAGGCCTCTGAAAAAAAGATTTCCAAAGGTTTTCAGCTCAGTCATAGAAATGTTTGGAGACAAACAATTTTCTGAAGTGGCAGTCAACTTTCAAATAGTCATAGGATATGGGCAATGCCTTTTCTTAACAAGGGAATAATTATAAGTGTGGACTGCAAGAGTGCAACATGGGTCACAAGGACAGTATTCAGGACAGCCACGCCAAGCGAGTAAGGGTGGAGAGGGCTATAGTCTTTAAAGGACAAGTGATATCCTAGTGCCCTAAGAGCAGACAAAAACTTGATCCCAGTGGGGCATGTTTACACTTTTCTGAGGAAGAACTACTAGGACCAAATTTCAGGGACAGAATTTCTGGCCAGACAGACTATTGCTTTCGTTCAATAAAGCAATGTTCACGTTCTTGTGTTTTTTATAGAATTGCATTATATGAAGGCAAAACCTATTCCTAGATTTTGAACATAAATAGAAAATATTCTTATTTATGTTTTAAAATTCCCTTGTCTTCATTGCTCTTTGACTTTTACTCAGGGCCACACCTTGGACTTTTCCATCTATCCTTTTTGTATATCATCCTTCCTTCAAGGACTAGCAGTGAGATCACACTAGTCAGAAATAAGAGAGCTATAAAAACTTCAGAAACCCAAGCTCCAGTACCCTGGAGGGAGTTTGATCATCTCACCAAAGCGAGGTGAGGTGGATGTGTCTGCAAAATCTGTCAAGGTCATTTTGTATCCAAAACTTTGGGAAAGGTCTGAGGTTCATTGTTCAGTCAGAGGTAGTTCAAGGGACAGAGGCCAACAGGAGGGCTAGACTAGTAAAGCAGGTAGGACACACTCTGCTGTGACAATGGTTATTAAAACAGCTGGAAGGAGAGAACTGTGATACTTAACAAGTAGAGAAAGAAGGAACTGGGGAAACTAGGCACCAGGCAGAGCATTCATGATGGACAGAGGCTGCCTGCCTGGGTCCACTGCCTCTTCCCCTTTCTCAAGAAGAAACAGTACAGCATTGCTTTGGATTTTGCATTACAGCAGTTTCCTTCCAGCATCCCCTGCATGGCAGATGAGCAAAACCGATGTGCAAGACCAGCTGTAATGATAAAAGAGCAACACAAAAGCAACAGATCTGGAATTGCAAAACAGAGGTAGAGTCCGGAAGTGAATACTAGGGCCACAGGTGAGGGCCCAGAACGATGGCAGCTTCAGAACTGGCTAAATAGCATCTCACCTCTCTTGTCTCTCCAGGACCAGTATGCTTTTCTATTGATTCAGGTGTTCAACTGACTTTTAAATGGAACCATCACTACTATTTTATACACATGTTACAAGGTCTTTTAGTTGAGAGACTTCCGTTGCTTACAAGCATAGCAAACTTCTCCATCCAAGAGGATTCAGCAGAAATGCCATGAAGACAGATAATTTGATCAGTCGCTCCACTTCTGGTATGTATCTTTTTGCACTATTGCATCAAAATAACAATTAAAAAAGGAAAAACAGCAGAAAAAGTGGGGAAATTGAATATGCAAAGGGGAAGAGATGAATTGCTAGTTTCAATTAAAGAGATGCCTGTGTTCAGATATACTGAACATGAACAACACTTTGGCCCACTGATGCCTTGAGCACTTGCAGAACTGAGGGCTGCTTGGAGATCCCTTGCTGGGGAATATGCCATAGGATTTCTGGAGAGAACCTGAGAGTCCAGGAGGTAAAACCAAGATGATGGCTGGAGGCAGCACAGACCCCTGGGTAGTATGAAGATCCATAACCCTGGGATCCCAGGGGCCAGTCTGTGTTGAATCTGAGCAGCTGGGGGAGGATCATCCCACTGAGCTGTGACTGCCCACTTCCAAGTGCCCAAAATTTTAAAGAATTGCACAAAAGACAGACAGCAAAAAACCCCTTGGATAAATGTTATTCTTTTGTATTGCTTTTAGCACAGAAAAGTATCTCAGAGCTAAGGGCAGAAGACAAAAAGGAAGCAATCTATTAAAAACATTAAAAAAAAATTCTTTTTTTTTTTTTTCTTTTTTGGTTGTATGGGTGTTGCTTTTCAAGACCTGCACAGGGTGTGGGCAAGAGTACAGTTGCTTTTAGACATGTTCAGATCTCCCTGCAGATATCTGCAGATATCTTCCAGTGCACTGGCACATCCTCTGCTTTAGGGCTGGGCAATGGTACACTAATGGCTTCTAAATCACTTAGAGCAGGCTGTAGCTAAAAGAACTAGCATTGCTTCTCTTACAAGTTGGGACTGGAGAGATCTTTTGGCTCAGAAATTTGACAAAAAAGCATGGGCTATTCCAGAACAGTATCCAGGTAAGCTCTCACTGTTAAAGGACAAGCTAAGGGTTATTGTCAACATCTGAGCTGTCTTACAATGAAGAAACAGCATTTCTGTCAAGTCAAATATACATTGTCAGATACTTTTCTAAGAACTGATTTATAGCTGACCTTATATATAAGATGTAGATAATGTTTTTTTTTTTTTTTTTGGTCATAGATCATCTTGATAACAAAATATCTTCTGGAAGCAGTTCTTTCAGAGGCAGAAATGAACACAAATACTTGTCCTAGTTAATTTTTATCACAAAAGGACCCTTCCTGTGAATCAAAGGCCACGTGCCAGCTCCTCCTCCTTCCTGGATCCTGCCAGCTTCCCTTCCTTCAAATTGTTTTCCCATCTGCAGTGTTTATAATAATTGCAATGTTTCTACAAGAAGAAGACAAGGCTGTTTATTTAGGAGGCTGTACTCAGAAGCTTGTCAGTTTCGCTAGACTGTTTGCCAGAAAAGAAAATTCAGCCTATTAGAAGATGCCAGCTTTTATTCAGGATGAGCAAATTCATTCAGAAAATAAGTCCCTTGTGCCCTCTTCACAATTCCTCTTTTGATATATGAGCATTGTTAAGTCTGAGTAGCTCATATGTTTATTCTTTTTTTAGAAAAGAGTTATTTCCTGTAGAAAAAAAGTCTTTTGGTCTTTTGGGAAAGAAATCAAGCTCTCTGAGCTGCAGTTCAGAGCTTTTCATCTGAGAGTTCAGAAAGAGGTTAGAGGAAAAACAAAAACAGTGCAAGTGGAGCAGGCTTTGAAAAGCCTTCTCCCGAACCCACTCTGACACTGCCAAAGGGAGTGGGGCAACCTCCAGACTTGATCTGCCACCATCTCTTGGGGTCAGCAGAACCTTCTGAATGGCACAGATTGTGTCAGGGACCATGGTCCTTCTCTCAGTAAGCACTGTGCCTCACTGTTGCCTGCATCAAGGGAAGCTCAGCAGTGTCTCTACTGCCCTTCAGTTGATGGAGACCTGAACCTGTCCATGTGGATGTGCACAAGTATATAGAACCAAAGGAGGTTTAGTACAATATAGGTTTTGGTGGAGATGGACCCCATCTTCCTTAGGATAAAAGGTGCCCCTCAGCCCATGGGGGATGTAGCTGAACACTTTCTCCATGTACTGGTGTGCACATATCCAGGTGCATACTACAAATCTGACACATGTGACATTTTTGACTGGGCGATGTTCATCAGTGGGAGGAAAGGAGGTTGTTGTTTTCCTTAATTAGTCTCGTCCAGTGTGGCACAAGTGATCCGGGTCCTGTGGCAGGGCGTTTCCCATTTGCTGCACAGCCTGCCCACCATCACTGTGCTTCTGTAACTGGAGCCAGAGGAGAAGAAAAGGGTGGAGAGCAAGGACAGTTGGAAAATTCAGAGATACTCTTAGGAAGAGACCAAATTAACAACACTAGTAAATCCTAAGGAAATTTAAAACACTTCCCCTATCAAGTGACCCAGAGAACATCATGGGCGCTGATTCTAAGTCTCCCAAGGAAAAAAAGAACCACTTCTTTGAGACTGAAAAAAAGAAAGGGAGGAGCAAGTTTCATTGTTAAGAAGTGACTATACTGGTTATTCAAACTATTTGTAGGATACTGAGATAAATAGATTTTAGTCTGAAATAATTCCTCCAAAATTAATGGTGAACTTTTGTGGTGCAACTTTCAGAAAATCAGTGGGGCACCCAAGAAAAAGGAAACAGAATTGAAAGGACAGGATGGAGCTGCTCAGGTTAGTTGCATAGCACATTTCCCTCATGGAATATTTCTTGTCAAAGACCTGGGCTATGGGACTGTGCTGGGATGAGTGTCTGAGAAGAGTGAACAGGTCCAGAGTTAGAACGGATACAGTTTATGTGGCATGATTTCTAATGGCATTGTTTAGAGTTAATTTTAATTTGATAGCTAAAAATGGATACCCGAAAGAAAACAGGTACAAACAGGGACATTTGAGGCTATATTTTTAGGTCAACCAGTATCTTCCCATCAAGCTTCTTTTCTGAAAGCATCTTTGTTTTTTCCCAGTGTAAATTCCACACTGATCTTATTAATCCTGCATTTTTCTTGGAGATATTTTTTCTAGACTTATCTCTGCTTCTTTGTCATATTCAATCAACTTGGAGTTCAAACTGAACTTTTAAATTCTTTTATAAACCAGTGTAGTGAGACAAGGAATAAACCTGAAATGTCTTGTTCAGCTTTCCCAAAACTCAGGTACAATGGATACCTGGACAATTTTTGCCCAATATGCAATTTTTTTTTTTTTTATTTTTTATGCTGGAGAGCAAAAGGAAATAATGACTGAGCAAAGGGAGGAGAAATGGTAGGAACTTGTTTAAACAAGTATTAAAGGAAATTTGAACAAGGTATTAGGGAGAACTAAAACCAAATGCCTCCAAAGATTTTAAATTTAGTGTTTTTTGCTTGTTACTTACTGAAATTTGCCCTCCAATGGAACGACTGTCAAATGGAACCACTGTCAACCTATGCAACCCTGAGAGATGCTGTTTCATAGGTGATGGGAATCTTCAGGGACAAACAGAGCAAGAGTGGGGTATATTTATATCAGCAGCAGAAAGAATGGCTCAGATCAATTCTCAGCACATGCCCCTTCAGTGGCTTCCCATACATCAGCACCCAAGTTTGACAGCATCACCAAACTGACCCAAGAGAGTTACAAATGGACAGACAGCTTCATTGCCATAATACCAGGCAGTTATTTCCAGAAGCACAAATGAGGATGCAAAGACTGATGGAGAATGACAGCTGAGATGTACATTTCTTTGTAAATAAAGGCTGATGTCAAGACTTACTGGCGTGGTGTGGGACAGCCAGCACTGCTAGTGTCTGCACAATGTTTTTACCAGAGTTATACAAGAAATTTCAGTTTCAAAGAGGCCATTTGGTAAGTTTTAGGAGTTCTCACGTATTTGGCAAAAAAAACCCTGAACCCAACTCACCAACCCCTTATGTACTACTCTACTAATGTATACAAAGTACAGCAGCTAAAAGACTTTTTGTCCTTTATTTTGTGTTGTGTATATGTGTGGGTATATAGGAAATCGTCCAAAAGAGATCAGACTAAGAAATGCATCACCAATTATCAAATATGAATAAATTAATCTTTTCTGCCTGAACTACCAATTCAGAGGACATATTCACCTACTCATCACATTTCCCACTGAAATTTACTGAGCAAAGTTGTAGGCCCACGAGGAGTGGGCAGGGAAAAAGCCACCACATGTTCACTGCAGCATGTGATAGTAACTCAGTGCTGAGTGTGGTTGGGCTCTCATCCCACCTTGTCTTCTCCCCAACAGTCTGTGGTTGCCTTGGGATTTGGCCAGTTGTGTTGCTCCAGGATCAGCTCTGGAGGGAAAACCTGTCCTAGGGGTCCCAAGTGGGAACCTGGCTTCATCCTTCTCTTCCCTGAGTGTCCATCCAAGGCTGGTGGCTGTGGTTGGGTCTGGGAGGTGCCCTTGTTGACCCCTTTCTGAGGGAAAGGTAGCAGCAGATGGTAGCATCTCTTCGCTTGGGTTACTGCTGGGACAGCAAACCTGCCAAGTTCTCCAAGGGAGAAGCAGGCAGATCTACAGCTGAATACAGGCAAGGCAGAGTTTTCTGTCTTCAAGTGCACACATCTGAATGGGTCTCCCAGGGCTGCAGTGAGGTTTCCCTACTTCCTGCCAAAGTGGTCTCAGCTTGACAAAGCTTTAGAAGTATAAAATATGGCTGACTAAAGCATTGTGCTGACACAGCCCAAAACCACATGTATCAAGAGTGTCTGCAGGTTGAAAAAAAAACTTCTGTACAAAAAGATATCTAAATAATAAATAAATTTAATTTATCTGAGAGAACATGTCATGACAATGTAGCTTGATTAAGCTCTAGAAATATCTACATGAGGTCTAGAAATATCTACATGAGGTCTGGAAATATATACATGGGAGATTTCAGAGGGTAAAATGTTCTAGTAGATGTAGGCAAAACAACACAATCAAGTCCCTGGATGCAGAAAATAGCTGTGTTTAACCTTGTAAAACATCAGGTTTTACCCCTGAAAGCTTGAAACAAAACACCTAGGGATCTAGATTTTCTTTCCTTCAACATCTTTAAGTCAGTTTTGAGTGGCATTTGAAGCCCAGCAGCAGCACAGGAGGTGCTGTGGGCCGTGACATATGTGCCCTCGGATGAGATGCTTATAATTTTCCTGTCTCAGCTGTAGACCTCTGAGTCTCTGAAAAGAGCAAGGGATTGCCCAAACTGTCTGTGCTAATAAATGATCACAGTCTTGAGCGCCACAAGAAGATAAACACCCCAGGTGGCAGGTGGGTATCATGAGATGGGAATCAGCATGCACCACACGAAAATTAGCTTGTGAAACCAAATGACCAGCCCACACCCCAGTGTGGGTGTATCTATTACCATCAGTGTTTTCTCTGTCATCTCTATATGTTATAAATTATATTGTATGCTGGTAAATGCTCCTTGTCTCCTTGCAATCCTGCCATTATGTTGTCTTCTTCCAAAACAAACACCAGAAAACAGAAACCCCTTGGGCTTTATGGTTTAGTGGTGAAATTGGCAGTGCTAGATTTACAGTTGGACTCACCAGTCTTATAGTTTTTTTCTAACCTAAATGATTGTATGATTCACTTGCAACAGTTTCATTTATTCTGCTACAAGTGACTGCTCCCACCGGCAAGGATAACCATCTCAGCACCACATCTATCACACATCTCCTTTTCTCTGCTGGCACTTTTGCTATAGCCCATTCCTTTGACTCTGTTTTTCCTTAAATCTCTTTTAGAGATGAAAATATCCCCCTTTCTGTATATAAGAAACTGTTTGCCTGTACACAGCAGAAGTCCAGGCAACTACACGTGGATCTTGCAAAATGGGGAGTCTACTAGTGGAAGAGATTTGGGAAATATATACCTGGTCATGAAAGCAGCAGATAGAGCAAAGAGGCTACAGGGAATCAGGGCCTTATAAGGAGACCATGTATGGTCTCATCTTTTTAAAATTATTTTACCAAGTATGAATAATCCTTGGTGAAGGATGCCAGTTCTCCACTGGGATGGACAAATCAGAATCTGTGGGTGTACAGTTGACTGTTAAATTTTGTGTATGATCAGCACCTTAAATTGTACCGTCCACATAATCTCCCAGAACACACTGCTGTACCACATGCTTAGCATGAACCTCCTGCTCAGCAATCTGTTCCTTCTGTCACAGGAAACTTGTTGCTTCCCTCATCTTTGTGACTCATTGCTGCCACATTGGCCACAAAGGGTTTGAAAGTCAGAAAATCACACTTATGGCATGTACTTTTATAATGGCCCCAAAGTCTCATGTCAGCCAGTTATGCCATCTCTTTCTTTTGATTCACTATGTAGGAGCTGCTTGGCTCCTCCACAAGATGTTTCTACATCTCTCTAGGTTGTCTAGTCTAGGATCAATACTGTTCCATGTTGCAGAGCCAGTGTCATGAAGAAAACAGTCCTCCACCAAAAAATACTTTCAGAATACCATTTAACTTGCAAGAAACTCAAGGCCATTGCAACTTTCTGTACCAACCCCCACTCAGAGTTAGTACATCTCACCTCAGTGTTAGATCAGGTTGCTCAGGAGTGTGTCCAGCAACTTTTAATTACCCCTGAGAATGGGGGCTCCACAGTCTCTCAGAGCAGCCTGTCTCTATGTTTGACCAATCCTTCTGTAAAAATTTTGTTTACAAATGTGTAACTTGGATTTCTGCTGTTTCTACTTCTCTCCACTGTGTCTTGTCCTTTCACTGCCTCCGTGTCCCATTCAAGCCTTTGTACACTACTCTTGACTTGGTGTTTCCAGAGATACTCTGTCCTTGCTTGGAGTAGTCTTCCATTGGATTTTCTCTAATATGCTTGGATTTCTCCTTGACCACTACGAAAAGCTCAGTACAAAAGATTTATCCTTTTTATGTCTCATTCCAAGGACTTCCATCAAGTCCTGTCCACTTTTGTGAATACTGCTAAAGTTCCTTCTTTGCATCTGATTCATTTGCAGATTTTCTGCTTGACATTAATGGTAGCTGGAACTCTGGAGTTTGGCAAGGTTCCCTTTTTTTTTTTTCCTTTTTATTCCTTTTTTTTTTTTTTTTTTTTTTTTGTGGGGTGACACCAAAATTAACATT
>JAWWEW010000001.1:41705288-41792159 GCA_035583185.1 Anabacerthia variegaticeps | reverse complement strand
TCCTTCCTTCCTTCCTTCCTTCCTTCCTTCCTTCCTTCCTTCCTTCCTTCCTTCCTTCCTTCCTTCCTTCCGAATTCTGAATTCTGAATTCTTTCCAAATTCCTTCCGAATTCCTTCCTTACTTCCAAATTCCAAATTCCTTCCAAATTCCTTCCTTCCTTCCAAATTCCTCCCTCCTTCCTCCCTCCCTCCCTCTCTCCCTCCCTTCCTCTTTTTTCATTCTCTTTCTCACACTTCATTTCTCTTTTTGTTCCTTCTTCCTTCCATTCACCCTTCCCTTGCTCTTCTTTATTTCTCTTCTTTCCCCTGATCTTTCTTCCTTGCTTTTGTCTTCCCAGAAAAGTAGTCTAAAAGTGTACAAGCTGAATTATTGGCCTTTTTTTATTTCTTAGAGTGACAGGCATTTCAGAGTGTGAGAAATGATAAAAATACTTTGCATTTTGGAGATATT
Source organism: Anabacerthia variegaticeps (assembly GCA_035583185.1). NCBI lineage: Eukaryota > Metazoa > Chordata > Aves > Passeriformes > Furnariidae > Anabacerthia > Anabacerthia variegaticeps. The sequence goes on along the minus strand of JAWWEW010000001.1, from coordinate 41,791,708 downwards.
TCATCTTTCCTGATACATCTATGCTTTTTATTCCTCATTTAAATGACTTTTCATGCCCTTGGTTTCCTCCAGTATCTGAAATACGAAGACTGAGTTTCTTTCCTAATTTTTAAAATTTATGTGTATAGAAATACAATATGCATGGAAATCAATAAATCTATTTTTAAAAGCACAAGTTATGAAAAAGATCCCTGTAAATCATAAAATATTGGAGAATTTTTTTAGGTATTTAAATTCTAAGAATGACATACATGAAACAGTTAAAATCAGAAGACACTTTCTTTAATATGATGCTTTATTAATTTTTTTCTTCTACGCTAATGAGACAGCTTTCAGACTCCAACAGTAAATACAATACAGTGAAGGGTTACTTTGGTTTTTCTTTGTGTGTTTTTTTTTTTTTTTTCTTGTTTTCCTGCCCATTCTCATTTCCAATTTGCACTATAGAATAAATGTCTCTTTTGGGCTTGTTTTGAAAGCCTCTAATAATATTCTGGAAAGGTTCTTTGGAAGTGATCAGAAGACACAGATGTGCACTTGGTTTTCCATTTTAGGTTGAATGGGGGGAGTAGATTGAAACACAGGAGCCCTCCTGGGCTGTAGAAACCAGCCCTTCCTGCTGCTGACATCACAGCACACAACCTCTTACATATTAACCTCAATTTTAGAAGTGAATAAAGGGCATTTTCAGAACCAAACAAACTCAAACAGCTGAGATCTCTGCTCTAATTTGGAACTCAAATTTTTAGGATTTTTTTGGTTGATTGGTTGGGTTTTTTGGTTGGTTTTGGGGCTTTGGTGTGGTTTTTTGTTGTTTTGGGGTTTTTTGTTGTTATTTTGGGGTTTTGGGGGGAGTTTCCTTTTTTTTTTTTTTTTTTTTTTTGGTGGGCTGACACCAATCTTCACATTGACTGAAATGTTGCTCAGCAGCGTGTACTGATTCTCTATAAAAATTTTAATACCACAGTTGGAAAATGTACAACTCCTTTTCTTTCCTCTTCTTTCTTTGGACAAAGAACATAAGAAAGGATGTTTTATAAAGTGACATTTTTTGTCTTAGCATCATCTTACTGAATAAATATTTTTTAAAGTTAATTTTGGCATTTATCCAAGAGGGCTAATTAAAAAACAGAAGATAAAGTTTTCTGATTGATGACTTCATACCTAACCAGGAAAGAAAAAGCTGATTATTCTGACTAGAAATTACTTCTTCTGTTTTCCATTTACTGGGAAACCCTTCAGATATATCAGCTTTACTCAACTATGGTATTTATCCCTCAGTACAAGGTTAATATATGGGTATAAATCTTATTTTCCTAGTGGATATTCAAGTAAATGGGCCTGAGGAAGTACTGTAGAAATATTTATCTTTTTTCAACTGCAGATTTGGTCAGAGGGAAGTTAGGATATTTTGCATTTTATACACAGAGAAGCTTTAGCTTTGCAAAGCTTCATCTGTCTTTTTTCTTCAAAGCCAAGCTCACAAACAAAGCAACTGTTCCCAAACCGTCACCGTAATGTCAGTCAGTTCCACGAAGTCACCACATCACTTCTATCGCTATAACAACACAACATCATCTGTTACTAATGTCACAAAAACATTGCATTACCATAATTTTGAAAATAACTCTGAAGTGACAATTTTAAATCCAGTCTTTTGGCAATGTTTTATAGAAAATCACCATTTTAATAAGAAAACCTTTGAATGAAATATTATTGTACCAAATATTAATAGCACTCTAGCATGTAATTTTTTGTAATGAAATAATTTTTCTCAATATTAAAACACGCTTTTTCCTTCCTTTCCCCCTTGTTATTTTCTATATTGTATAAAATATTGAAAAGTTTTACATGAAGCTAACACATTGGGTAAATAGTATATAAAAATTAAATACAATTTAAGATGGACAAATGTAAAACTGTATAGTTATGTAGGAGTAATCCACCTCAGGAATGCAAAATGAAGGCAGAATGGCTCTGTAGCTTTACTAAAAAAAGTCAGAAAGAAAATGCACCAACATCCTCCTACTCGTGCAGACAGAACAAATACAAAATTTAGGAATTCTGTCTGCAATGATCCTGAAAAGAAATGCTGTGCTTTAATTGTGATGACTCATTAGGTTTGAGGTTGGAGGAAGATTTTGATATGGGACTTAATGATGGACATGGTTCAGTTGGGAAGAGTCCTGTGGACACCACTGTAACCAGTCTGAGGTTTAGAAGTTACTCTGAGGTTAGCTGTCATGGAGCACTGGAGATACTATATAGCCTCGAAAGGTTGGGCTGGGTGGTGACAGGATCACAACCTTTATCATCTTGGCACAAAGAGCTGCAAGATTAGAAGAAACCCCAGTGGGTGGGAGAAAGCCTTGGGGTTTGATGTAGGTGAGCAGAGGTGGGAAAACTCAGGGCAGGGGAGGAAATTCATGACCAAGTGGCAAGCCAGGCTTTGACACAAAGAGCTCCAACAGGAAGATGCTGTAGACCAGAGCTGTAGTGGAGCTTAAGGAAAGAGAACTAAGAGAGTGTGTGGGGAAGCAGGAGAGCTGTAGGAAGGAAAGGCAGCCAAAGAGCAACCAGTAGAGCAGGTCCACAACTTGCCCATTCAAATTTCTGTTTCCATCAATCCCTTTTCTCCTACCTAGCTATATCCCATTGCCACCTGACAGGGCAGAATTCTGATCTAGAATCTCACAGACAGGGAAAAGGGCCAAGCTGGCCAAACAGGCAGGGAAGAGGAAAAAAGATGGGGCCAGAAGCAGAACCTGAAGCAAAGCACCTGGGAAAAGGGCTTTCTGCTCCACTGAATTGCTGATCCAGAAGTGGCCAGATGAGCATCCCACAAAATTACTTGTCTGTGTATTGTGGATTATGACTATTACTGAGACTCGTAAAAGTTGAGATAGCATGACTGGTTTGGGTGAACTTCACTTTTAGTAGGCTGGTGGAAAATCAAAAGCCTCTATTGCCTTGTGGGAGTAAAATCTGTGGAGACCTTTTTTCAAGTTGACCATGAATTGCTAATTCTGTACGACCACACACAGTCCCCAAGATCTTCAGTGGCCTTCAGAAAATGACATGGTTACAACAGTGCTGAGTGAAAGCATCAGCCAGTTTCCTCTTTGGGTCAGGACTCCTACAATTTATCTGTAGAAGCATGCCACAGAATTTGCTAGAAGTAGAAAGAATGGGTTCATGCTTGTCAGTTCTTTTTTTCCTAGGTTAATTTAATGTCACAGTGACTCCTGCTTTTCAGTTTCTAACAGAGGATAATCAAGTGGACAGGTCTGAATGCATGGGAAAGTAGATCAGCAAGATGGACTAAATCCTATCAGGTGTACCTGCTAATGGCTTAGGTGTCTTATGGCCTTCTTTCAGGCTTTGCATGCCTCTGTGACCAAATAACATGGGAAAAGGATGCAGCAGCATTTCCACATCAGCGTCCTGCCTTCTAAGCACAGAGGAACCTGTCTGAAAGCAGTGACCTTAACTGCACTCTCTCTCCTGAAAGGGATTCTGTTTGATGGGGAGAAAGAGGAGAAGGGTTAGAAGTCGTGCCCACGTGTTTAAGAAAGAAACCTCCCCTTCTGTTCAGGAGCTCTGCAGGAATTCCAGACTCAAATGCATCATGCTTGCCACATCAAAGCCCTCAGTGACTGATCACACACTTGGAAAATATCAAACCTAATTCAATCTGACACGGTTATCAGTATAAGTCAACCTGTCTGACAGCCTCCTTCCTCAGAGTTGCTACAGCTTCCTTGCACACAGAAATGTCTCTGGAAAAACAGCAGGCATTCCTTCCTAACATTATTCAGAATGATAATTGCTTGTTTTAAAAGGAAGGACTTTTGTAGGTTTTCTTTGGAAATGATGCAATTCAGTGTTTCATACAGTGCCTTTGTTGTGTTGCTTTGTATTAGTTTTAAATATTCCCTAAATTAAGAAATGAACTCTCATATCTAGTCTTCATATAAATGATGTCACTTTTATGTATTTTCGATTTATTTGTTACCATCTTAGATCTGATCTATGGAATAGTTCCAGTGACAAGGATGGAACCCAGTCTGCCCCTAGTTGGGTTTTTTCTGTAGACATTCCATTTGGTGTGAAGAATTAAGAATTAATACAGTAGAATAAACATGGTCATTTCTATATTACCTATAACTCACTTGAGCTGTAGGAGATACAGTTTCAAGTTTGGGCTATAATGAAAATGTAGTCAATTGCACGGAGAGTTTCCTTGTACCTCCAGAGGTCCTCAGTCTGCACTGACCTGCCTTCAGCCCTCTTTATCCAAAGTGTCATGCCTGACGTTTGTTGAAGATTCATTTATCAATAAATATGTTTCCTCTCTCTTCTCCTTTGAGAATTCAGATTTTGGAGCATCCAGCTACTGCTGTAACCTGGGTTTCTGCCAGCTCACCACTGGCTTATATTAATTAAGTGGTAATTTTAATAAAATGTGTACCCACCAACATAATCTTTTGGATTTGAGGGAAAGCAGTCATCTCTAGGGGCAGGTGTTACCCAAAGAGCAGCTATGAGAGCAGCAGGGAGTCCAAAATTACGTGTTTTCACACAGAGTGGCAAAAAAAGCAATCTTCAGGCTTCAGGCACTGTTCGGAAGTGATGGTAGCAACTCCTTCCTTGTCTCCCTGTCTCTCGGATGCTGATCATGCTAGTCTCCCTTCATTTCACAATGTGGTGGCTGCACATAGGTCACCATGAGTAGGAGGCATCTGGCCGAGGCACCTGTAGTGTAAATGTCAACATTTGAATGAGTCATTCTTGGTTGTCTTCACCAAAAATATTCAGAAAAGATTGTTAGAGTATGATGGTCCCACACACAGATATAACTGAAGTCAGTTATATATGCTGCATCCTACAAGTTCCTAGATAGTTAAATTAGAGATGTTTAGTCAATGGATGTCACCCCAAATATCATCAGATGTTCTCAGAATGCCATTGCATTTACTATAGGCTTTCCAGCAGTTATTTCTTAATCTTTGTGATGGAGCTTTTAACAGATGAATTTTTTGTGGAATATTGATTCTGTCCTTTACCCAAAAAACCATTTTTTTTCTTGTAGTTGTTTTAGAAATGTCAGGGAAATTACAGCAATTGACAGTATTGCAAGAAGCCAGAATATGAGTGTTCCTCTTACAATACACGCAAAAAATTAAATTTTTCAACCTTGCAGTCTGCTTACCAAAGCACAGAAATTATCTCATATATCTTGGTATGACAGAAGAAAGGAAGACATCACCTCTGTTATATCTTTGTGGTCTTGGTGACTACTCTATGGGTAGAAAGACTCTTCTAATAGAATTACTGGATTTAAACTGCTGCAGCCTTGTACCTTCCAAATTCTATACAACTTTAACACAATCAGACCAAAATAGGTTTAAAAATCTCACGGTATCAGATCATCGCATCTACACTAGTGGCTGTATTTTTACATCCATTATGCATGGTTTTAAACAATTAGTATCAGGCATAAGGCTAGGTAGAATCATGGCTGTAGCACTGGAATCCTTACAGAAAAAGCTAAAAATATACAGTAACTTGAAAAGAAATGCCATTATTTTTCAAGAACTTGGGAAAATGTGTAACTTAAAGCACTTTAAAGTCCACTTCAACAGTTTAGCCTTATTGAAGGTCTTTAAACCTATTAGAGATAATCACTTTAAAAACACACTCAGAGTAAGGCCTTTAAAGCTCTTGAATGTTTGGTGCTAATGGAAGATGATGGATTGGTGAGCTAGGGGCATGAGTCCTTGTTTTAGCCATAAGGAAAGGCTGACAGCAGTGCACGCTCCTCTGTAGTGTGCTGATAGTGTGCCTTAGTCTCCTAACAGACCGATTCAGATTCTGAGCTCAGCTACAAAAATAGTAATACACATCTTCATTTAAGTAAGCAGCTTGGGATATGTGTTGCTGCTTTTGAATCTACTCTTAATGCAGAACAGCAACATAAAAATTTAGGGAAATTTTGGCCTCAGGAAGATATTGAGGGTGGTCAGAGGTTGACCAGAATGGTTATGCAATCTCAGCACTGGAGATGCTAAAATTTTGATAGACTAACATTGAGAAGCCTCTCAGACTTTGAAATTGTGTCTGACTGCAAAGCTCAATCTATTTTAAATGGAGGTTTGAAGTAGATGACCTCCAGAAATCCCTTCCAATCTAAATTATTCCATGTTCCCAATTTACTGGTTTCAGCTTGCCTGACCTTACATTCAATGCAATTGTTAGGAAATCAATAAGTTATTTGGAATCTGTGATGCACCTCTCATTTAGAAAAGGAAGTGGCTCTAAATTTCTATTTATAATTCTACTGGTGACTTCTTACCCTTAGACATTGTAGCTGAAGTTAAATTTGCTGTTGCATGCCAATTACATATTTTGCTGTAACAGTTTTAATTAATCCATGTATACAACAAATTTCTGCAGCTCCTTGCAGGCTGCCCTGCTTTTCTTGCTTTTGGCATTATTGTGGTAGGTAAATTCTGCAGTTTGAGAGCTTTAATTTCTTTAATTTATGCTGTAATTTTCTAATCATGAATGAAGGTCTACTTACAGTTTGAATATTTAAAAATATTTGCTCTTCATTTGGACACTCTATCAGGGCAAAAGCCAGTACAGAATCACTAAGGAACAGAGGTGAACAGGTACCACTCTCTTCCCTCACCACATGCAATGATTACAGCCAGTTGTATAAAGTTCTACTCCTTTCGCCAGTCTCTGTTCTCGTTGCACTGAGGCAAATTCAATTCAGAACATGCACATTCAGATCCCAGGATAGTCTCTAGGTGAAATTCAGCAATAACAAGCGGTGACATAAAACTAATTTTGCACAAGAGGTCTTCAGACAACCCAGCAAGTCTGTACTGATTTAAAATTTAATAGGTGTTTAATAGAATACACAACCAGTGTGGGACGGTTGAATGTGTAGAACAAAAAAACTACTAATATAACAGTGAACATCAAAGCAAGCTGGTCCTACAGTGTGATTCACACCAGCTTAGATGACACTTATTTTGCAGATGAGTCTAATATCGTTCTGAGTGTTAATAATTGCTCTTGATTACATTGAAACTGAAATTTCAAAATAAATAAAGTTACCACCCTGTTCCTCATCATGATACCTAAATGAAGAGATATACAGGAAAATGACATGTCTAAGGTCTTTTCTTGCTCCATGGAGATCTAGTTGACGGAGCCTTGGACACAACTCAGTTTAACAGACTAGGGGACATAATTCAGTTACTCTCCCACAGGTATCTGATATCATTTAAGATGCCTTAGGCCATCTGAGACATCTGCACAGGGCTTTTAGATCTAACCCGTGATCCTTTCTGTTCTCCAGGCTGAACAACCCCAACTCTCTCAGCCAGTCTTCACAGAAGAGGTGTTCCAGCCCTGTGATCAACTTAGTGGCTCTCCTCTGGACTCACTCTAACAGGTCCACACTTTACCCATGCTGAGGACCCCAGAGCTAGATGCAGCACTTCAGGTGAGCACTCACGAGAGTGGAGTAGAGAGGCAGAATCACCTCCCTTGACCTGCTGGCCATGCTGCTTTTGATGTAGCCCAAGGGCTTGACTGGCTTTCTGGGCTGCAAGTGCACATTGCTATGACATGTCAAGCTTCTCATCCACCAGCACCCCCACGTGCTTCTCCCCAGGGCTGCTCTCTAAGGTCACAGCAGTCATGCAACAACTACTCTCTTGGAATAAGACAATAGACTAAGTTACTGTGAAGACAGCAGACCAATATCCTGAAATTGCTTTCTCAACCACCTAAACTGTAGTAAGCTCCCTCTGCTGTAGCATTTTCCCATCTAGTTTTCTTTCCTTTAAAAAAAAAAATAAAAAATGACAGTCAGCACCAAAGTTGGAGTCTCCTCTTTACCTCATCTGACCAAGTTTTCTTTGAGTAAAGCATTCCCTTGGCAAGGACAAGGCTTGGAAGTTCCCTGCTGTGGCTGCTGGCCACATGCCCTGGGAGGGTCACGCCACTCCACAGCCATGGTGCTCAGTGGCTGCTCAATTCTGAATCCTTCTTGGTGGGGATCCTCAGTGGTTATTGACAATGGACAAGACATCTCAAAAGGACTTGGGTGCCTCATAGCCAAGTGGAAACCTGACTTAGAGAATTAATAATGAGCTCTATGTAGTGATATCCCTAACAGCAGCAACGGGCTGTTTATTTCAGGTGAAAAATAATTATGTGTTGAAGAGAAAAGGGAGCATATAAGAGGAATAACACTGGAAGACAGTAAAATATCCCAGGACATTCCTGCTCACAGTCCTGGACACAGAAAGGATGAAGACAAGTCCCTAGAAAAAAACACCGACAGTAAAACAAAATAGACAGCATTCTTCATATTCAGCCTCTTAATCCGTTCAGCCTCTGTTACTTTACGAAAAATTGAGGCAAACACTTTTTTTTCCCCCTAAGAAAACCCACCAACCCCTACCTCCTCCCAAAACCCAAACCCAAAACCAACTCACTTAGAAGCTTTTTTTAAAATTTAACTGTAAAAAGAAGTCTAAGAGGAGGTTTCTAGGTTTACTCAAACAAGACAAAACACCAGACAACTCATCTATCCAGTCAAAGAAACACAAAACAGTTCACAGTAATTCATGAATGTGCTAAACATGCTCATAAAACACGGATGTAAAGTAAGTTTAGTCACAGTGATTCATTTTAGTGTTATGTACCTTTTTCTCTAAGACTCCTGCACACATTGTAGGCATTTTGCCTTTAGGGATAAGCATCATGTTATTTTCACATTTGTCTGCATTGTCAAACTCTGTATAAAAACTGGTCACCCTCAGCCTATACTAAGGTTAGTGGAAGTATCTAGGCTCTTGCTGCTGTGATTCAACAGTCTGATGTTTTAAGGTCTAGTTTAACATTAAGTCATTCACTCTCATTTGTTATTTCCCCCCCGTAGCTATAAAGGGTCTCTAGCGTATTTGAGGCAATACATTTTTATTTGTCTTGTTGATATCTCAACTGAAACTAGCACTTGCTTTTCTACTTTGCAACTATCTGTATCATAAAGAGTTATCACCTCAGCAGTACCTTTGGTTATCCTTTGTGGCACTTGTTGAGAGTTGGTCATTACTGGGTAGGATTAGGCTCCATCCAGTGCCCATACTCTGCTTTGTGAGAGCTCTGTGGGCTGGAAGAAGCACCAGTAGAAGGCTTTGGTGAAATGAAGGCCATTGAAATATGATCCCTCACAAACCTGGCAAAATCATGAGAGTATTAGAAGCTGTGATTAATTTAGGTTTGATCTGACTTGCAGTCTGGGCTCTGGCATGAAGTTGTCATTTTTACTTTCTTGCTCCCTGGCATCTTGTCCCTTGACCTCCCCAGAGGACAAATGCTATTACTAAATAACATCTCAGAAAGGGTTTTAGTGACTACTACTAAAATACCTAGTGAATAATAATGACAATATTTGGGCTGCTTTGAGTCCCTCTTCCCTATGGATTTAAAAGTACTTAAATGTGCAGGGACTCAGACTTTATCTGAGAAGATTCTGCATCCTATTTTAAGTAATGAACCACCTCTTTCTATTTTTCAGGTGACATCCCTAATGATCAGAAAACAACTCAAGCTCTGTCAATATTATAAGAACATTTGTTGTTTTATTCTTTTTGGTGGGTACAAAAACCACAGTTTCTTACACAGAACAAGATTATAAATAATATCTGTAACATGAGTGACCCGTAGTCTCTTTTGATTCTACACTGCAGACTGATGAAGTACTCTAAACATTTTATAATTTTTTTTCTTGTATTAGACAGATGCAAATCTGTGGAACACAGAATGATGGAACAGAATGAAGGTAACAGCAAACAAGAGGATGACCAACAACTTTTATAAAAAAAAATTCTCTGAATTTTATTACAGTGATGGCATTTTATATCAATTATTGCAATGATTTTTCCCTAAGATGGTTAGAAAAAAGAATTGTGTTGTCCTCTACTGAATTTACATCAGTTAAAAAGCAAGCATGTTTCAATATTTCTCTTTTTCCAAAGAAAATGTAAATAATTTCTTTATTTTTTTCACAGGATTTACATATTTATTATTTTTTTATCACAGTTTAGTGATTCATTTCTACAGCTGAATAGCTGAGTATTCTTCCATTGTATATATTGATGTTCTGGAGACACAGGTTAGCATGTTCATTGACTTCTATAGCTATTTTTCTCTCTTTGTCAAGACAAAGACCAAAATGGTGTCCTTTCTGAGCATGTTCTTCACAGTTTAATGCGCTAAATTGGCAAGTCTTATTAGTTTTAAGTCCACTCAAGTGAAATTTGTTGCTGTTAATACACCCTTCCCAGCCCCCTCCCCCCATCAAAACTAAATTATGAATTTTCCTGATATAAAATCTGAGTTTGGGTTTCCGAGCTGAGCTCATGCACACATTGTTGCTGATGATGTCTGGCGCATTTGGACGTACTTCCCTTTCTCAGCCAAATTATTAGTTCATCAATGACACTCCCATGTCGTTACAGTCTGTGCTGTGTTCCCATCAGTCACCAACACAGTTTGATTAAGGCACTCAATTATTTTTTTGGTTTTTATGGTAGGTCCGATGCAATTACAGCCAATCCTGAACTTTGTCTAATTGCAGTTCCAGTATGCACGGCCTTCGGGCAGTCAGGAGTCAATACGCGTCCGTTTTCTCCCACGCTCCCTGTGATGGATAATCTGGCTTTGTTTCTTATGGCTTCAGAAAAGGTAAGCTAGGTTTGAAGAAAAAGCAGAAAAGAAGAAAGTGTTATAATGTTTCTGTCCTTCAACCAACCAGAACACAGCAAACACCAAAATATTAAATTCTAGACATCTGCATTTTTTTTTATGTTAACATTAAATATAAAAATAGTAATCATCATAAATAATAATACATAGCATTTAAGTCTACTAGGGGGAAAAAAAAGACTAGCAATTCTGAGGGTAAATTTCATTACAATAAATCGTTACTGATTTAAATATAAAATCTGAATTAGACTGTGAAATTAACTGAAGAGGCAATAGCTTAATCTAAACTGCTTTAAATTATATTAATATACAGTGAAAAGACCTTTATGAACCTGAAAGAATTAGCATCTGTGAAAAAAGTCATGCACAGGTGTTTACAGGCTTAGATCTTCAACTAGGAATTTCAGGATAAAATACAACTACCGAAAATTGTTTATAAATTGCAATAGCTGGATTAGCTATCTTTGTGACAAATCAAATCTACAGAAATTATTATTTCTTTTCCAAAAGCATGTATTTAGTATCAGGAAATGTGAAAACTGTCCTCAAATCTCTTTCAGGTATATATATTTTCCTACAATTAGAGAAGGTGGAAACTTTCAGAGGAAATGTAATTTATTGAGAAAAAATACAATTTTCTGTCTAAATTTTCCACAAGAAGGTTTAAGTTTTTGTTACTTTAAAATCTTTACTTTTAGGTAAATCAGAATAAAATATCTAGGGACTAGATTACTCAAGCAAAAAAAAAAAAAAATCTAGATTTGTTAAAAGGTTTGCAGTATCTAACTTTAGTCATCCAAAAATCAGTAACCTAATCTAATAGAGCATTCTCATGTTATGACAGAAAAAGCCAAGATGACTAGTTTAGAGTAAATGATTTTCAGATGACTAAAATTAGGGGAGGTGTCTAAGGTCAAACAATGCAGCAAGGACACCTTGAACAACAGGCACCCAAACTATATTACATTGAAAGAGATTTCAGATATAACCATGTTAAGATATTAGTGGGGAAATCTGATTTCTAGTCAGTAGAAGTTAAATGTGTGTTTGTATATATATATATATATATATATATATATATATATATATATGCACAACTAACTCATGTATGTGGTGTGTAGGGATGCAGTCTGAAATACCAATTGAAAAAAACAGACATGGAGGGTACAAAGGGATGACAAACACCATAATATCATTTTATTTGTCTTAATACTGATCTCTGCATTTTGAATTTTATCCCCCTGAGCCCAGTTTCTCCTTCTGAGGTAGCAGTGAAATCCTGAGCTGGTGTTTGATATGTGAACTTAATTTTATATCTGAATGTGTCTGTATAGGGATGAGGGAGAGTCCTTAAAAATCCCAAACATTTCCACTGTTTCCGGTGCAGTTCTGTGGAAAAGCATCCATCTAACATTGCATTGCTGTCAGCAGCTCCTTCAAAAAGAGCTGTCAAAAATACAGCAACTGTTGTGGCACAGGCAGAGTTGGGATATAAAAGTAGCTTTCCAAATCAATTACCCTAAAAACTTATGCCCTCACAAGCATCTGAATTCAGGAAAAGGCCTCAGCTTACAGAGGGCATTATGGCATTCCCCTTATGCTGAAAAACCTCAGCTTTGGTAATTGTCAATTGTGATGCCCAAAGTCACCCTTTGAAAAGTTTCCTGCTGCCACTGCACTTAGTGACATGGACTGTTACCAAACATATCTTGACCTAAACCAACATCCAGATACAAAAAGGGCAGCAGAGGTAATGAGGGAATGGGGACCTGGGCCTATACACTACCAAATACTTCAACTCCTCCAGATGTGCTAAATTTCCCAGTATGTACCAGTCTCACTACGACTTTGATCAGCTATCTGTTCATGGCCATTCAGAGTTTGCCACTGGGAAATCTGAGCAAGAGCACAGATTAATACGGGATATATGAGTTGTGTGTAACTGGTTTAGTAGCTCAGTCTATATCGCTTTCTGGCCACTGACAACACACTCAGGACAGAAAGACAACAAAAAGGATCCAGAAGTGAACAAAAAAATCAAATGAGAATAACACTTTCTCAGCCTTCCACAGAAGAGCAGAAAAGCTGCTAAGAAGGTAACTCTTCTCCTCTCATGGCAGAGATAACAACAGCTCAGCAACACGCCACAGAAACAACTCAGACAATTACAAAACCAGGAGAAGCAGGTCAGACTTGTACTTGGGACGGTGCCACAAAGCCAAGTAACCAGGTAAGCTTTTGCTTTGTATTTTTAACTGCTCTGTAGGTAACAAGCCAGGCTAATACTCTGCTTAACTGTGCTGCTACAATTTCAGATTTGTGGCCTGGCTGCAGAAACAGTTTCAGGAGTGGCTGGGAAGAGAGGGAAAAGTTCCAATATTTTCCGTGAATATTAACCAAACTGTAAAAGTCTCTTAGCAGTAACTGTATACAGTTAATAGTGGCAATGTATTTTCAAATTTGCCATTAGTTTTGATTGAATTAGTTGTGGAATTAATAATGTGAAAACACTGACTGCCTTGTTCCTAATGGGAAATGGGATATGGGATTTTTGGAAACTAATATCCTCAGTCTATGTAATACAAATATTCTAGCCTCTGTGGGTTCTTTCTTTTGTTCACGCTCCTCTGGTACCTGGGTCACATGGAGGTGTCTTTGGAACAAATATCTAAGATGAACCTTCAATGGACTTTTCTATCTTGATTATGAAATTGAAAGTTTACCAGTCAAAATAAGTGCACTACATATTTACTGAGCCATCCTGTAGCACTTCACCTTTTTTTTGTAGTTAATTGTAAGAATAATGTTTTCCATTGAGTTTTGTGGTTTTGTAATTAATTTCATTCATTAATTATAAACAATAGCATAGGATGGGAGAGCAAGAGAAGGCAGCTGAGCTGGATGCTGATTCCTGAGGTTCATGGCCCACTGAGAAGGCCATGGAGAGGTGGTGGTGGTGGCTGGCTGGCTACTGGGACAATCCCTTCAAAAGCCTGTGGGTTGGGGTGAGGAACTCAGAACAGCTAGAGAGAAGGATGTTAGACTCCACACTATTCTCAGCATGTATACTAAGGGCTTACCACTGGTACACAAAAATGGAACAGGGCTTCCCAGGAGAAGAGGAAGGGACTGATCCCTCCTTAACGCAAACCTTCTTCCCTACCTTCAGCAGATGCAACTGCATGTCATCCCTTCTTTAACCCACACACAGAGACTAGTCCTTTATCATATAGACCAGTCCTTACATACAGAATAGTCCTTCATTTTCATTTTCTTCTGCCTCACAGGCAGGTGAATATCCCTGAGGTAACTCACGTTTGACTGGATGAAACTAAAATAAAAAACATGATAGTGAATATTAATTGCCAAGAGGGTTATTTAAGCTATTTTATATTAGTTTAAAACATACCACTAAAACTATTTGATGTTAGCTTAAAAAGTCAGAGTGTTGGTTACTCATGCAGGTTAGAACCACCAAGCATCTTTCCATATTAGCAAGTTTTAGTTCCAATATGATCTCTTTACTCCTTGGATAAACAAACCTATCAAAGGTTTCAAAATGCATAAGATAGACATATTTCTTCAGAAACGTGCAATCAGTGCAGTGGGCTCTGCGCTGCTGCTAGCTAGACAGGGGTTTATGACTAGCATGTGTATAAATAGACAGCACAGTCACCCTGTGCAGAGTGTGGCACACATGCACTGCTCGCTGCCTGTTTGGCCAGGAGAGGATGCCTGGACCGCGGCAGTCTTCCATAAATGAGCATAAGCATTTTTATAAGAAGTTCACTTTGAATTTCTCAGGTAAATATTACATCAAATAAGCAGAATACAGAATTTCAGAAGTCTGTAAATATTTGTTCAAAATCCTAGTGATTTGTTTGTAAATGTTAAAAGTCTGCCCCCTGAAATGTTTTTAAGTGACTATTAGAAGTTTTGACTGACCCAAACATGAATTTTCAATAAAATAAAATGCAACATTTTAATATCTTTTTTTAATATCTTTTAAAATATATTTTTCCTATACGAATTCATCTCTGTGTTGCATCAAGTCCTACAGAAATCCAAGTTTTAGAGAAAGGTACTTATGATCTTTCCTTAAAAAATAAAACTCAGTTAGCTCTATTTTTCTATTATAAGAAAACACTAAGGCTAAAAAAAATTCTGCAAGTATAATCGTAGTGTCTGTTGTACTGAAATCACAGAGCTGGGTGGGAACTGTGGGGATTATCAAGTCATGTTTAGCTTGCTCAGACAGTTTGGGTCAGGTCAGTTTTTGAATGAAAGCTTAATTCTTTTGTTTGCTTTCTTTATGTTTTGAATGTATTGCACTCTGTAATCTTAATAAGGAATACTTTTTCTGAGACTCTTACTTTTTTACCAGCCTGGGTATACTCTCAGTTGTGAGCACACCAACAAACAATTTAATGGAAAAAGCACTCTTCATTTGCATTTTGCACAATTACTTGCACAGGATTACTTCTTTTTAAGACCCTTATTACTGACAGTAGGGAGTGAACTTGGGAAATTAATATTAGCATCTGGAAGTCCTCATTCCCAATTCACAGTAATGAACACTGGCCTACACTCTCAGAGTCCCCTTGACACCTACTATGCCTCACATTTTCTCTAGTGCACAAAGTGCGCAGCTAGCACGTTTTTTGTTTTCTTTACAGGGGGAAATTGGGCAGCTCTGTTACAATCAATATATTCTCAGGGTCATGACTTCTACAACAGGAAGCAAAAGAAAACTACACAGTAACAGTATGTTTTGGGACAATTTCCCAGCCAGCGTACACCAAGCCCCCTCCCTCGCCCCCCAAGAACCCACCTATTCCTCGCAGCGCTCCAGCTATCATGCTCAAAGACCATTCTCTGCTCACTCTGTGTTTGCTCTGTACTGTATGGTTCGGTATTGTACCGGCTGTGCCTTTAGGCTGTAAGCTCCTCGGGACAGGCACCTGTTATGTGTTTGGCACACTTCACCTATTGTACAGCGCCGTGTACTCCAGCGCTATATAAATAATAAATAAAAAAATAAGAATTGTATCTCCAGTTGTTTCCTACAATTTATTTTTTTTCTAGGTGGCAATATAAATGTTATATTCGTCTCGTTTCCCTAAATCTCTGTTTCTCACTTCCACTACAGGGATGGCTCAGTGATTTTGGGAAAATGTAGCTCAAGATTTTTGTTAACAGAGGAGATATGCGGCTTGCTATTTGCAAGGGCAAGGGTGCTCAAGATAGCATGACAAGGAAGGGTCTTAGCTGCACATTTACTAATAAAGCAGCCCATATAGCTTGAGAGCTATGTAGAAGTTATATTTAGAAGCTCAATTTGCTGCTATGTGCTGTTTCCAAAGGTCAGTAAGTTGATTTGTCTAATGATTAGCTGGCAAGATACTCACTGTATGGATGAGAGCAAACACATTAGTAAACCATCCCTGCACGCCTACTCAGGAGAGCTATGGAGGATGCGGCTCGGCAGCATCAGTGCTTCAGCCTCCAAAATCACTGTGTGAGTATCTAAAATGCACTAGTCTTGACCTAGGTAAGGGGTATGTTACTGAAAGCTGAGGACAATAATCAAGGTCTATCCGAGGTTAATGACTCTGTGACTATTATAGTGGGCAAAGATTGACCTGAAGCAGACTATTGTGGGAAAAAAAAAAGCCACACAATTAGCATAAAACATGTATCAAAGGGAGGATGAAGGAACATGGAGGGGAGGAGGGGGAGAAGGTAAAACAACATTTAGACTTCTTGTAACAGTGCCTTTTCTTCCATTACATTAACTATGGTTCAGTGACATTGCCTATCCTAAATCTTGATTATAATCAAGAAGTTCCAGTTAGGGCCAACATCGAATAATACAGGTTTGCAGCAATTTATCACTAGTACAGTGCAAACCTTTAGCAAAACAGACTGCCCAATCATGTACTTAAACACTGGCCCTCTGGATATATGCTTTCTGATTTCAATTAGTTGTCATTTCCCAACTTATTTGACAACTTTGAGCTGTTCAAAATGTATTTTTCATGTTAAAAACTCCTTGCAATGCAGATGTCTATTAGCAACATAGAATAATATACTGTACATCTGCAGCCAAAAGAACTGAACCACTTTGCACTGAAGTGTTCCAAAATATAAAGCTCTGTTCAGAAGCAAGCACCACTAGACAGACATGTCACAACACTGCGTTACAAGATGCATCACCCACTCGCTGTAGTAGGCCCTAAGTCCTACCCCTAAATTTTAATACTTTCGGTTCCATATACGTTGTAACCTTCTCTATAAGTTGCTAAATTCTGGGTATTCTGCGAGGAAGTTGGGTTAAAAGTCTGTGCACTCTTTGCCACCTTCATTCGTTTCGCCTCTGCCCTGGACTTGTAACAGAACTCTATCAAAGCCACCAGCATTGCCAAGCCCAAGCCTCCAACCAGAATGTAGAAGACTCCAGCAACGTTGCTGAGACTCAAGGCACTCGTCTTGTCCTGGGAAAACAGAAGTGACACAGTTAACCCTGGAAAACAGATCCCCAGAAGCACAAGGTACACATTAAAACATTGGAAACAGAAATAAATAACAATGTTTAGCTGAAATTTAATGACAGTTGTCT
Source organism: Anabacerthia variegaticeps (assembly GCA_035583185.1). Classification (NCBI taxonomy): domain Eukaryota; kingdom Metazoa; phylum Chordata; class Aves; order Passeriformes; family Furnariidae; genus Anabacerthia; species Anabacerthia variegaticeps. The sequence goes on along the minus strand of JAWWEW010000001.1, from coordinate 41,774,295 downwards.
ATATAATTTCCCAAAATTTGACCTATCTGGATCTATAAAATATATTTTAAGCAACTAGTTTTCCTGGTTGGCATAAATTACAAGTATATTGCCAACATATCAGGATGTCACTGCTTGTGTACTGCAAAGCATTGCTTCCATTAAGTGGAGAATTAAGCAATGACATGTCTAGCTCTCTTTAGGGGACATTTCAGCACTGATATGAAACTGCATTTATGTAAAGCTCTTCAGAAGCCTTGGAATTCAGAAATCCATTTATATCAGACAAGACTCCGCTTGATCTTTACAACAAACAGTGATTGTACTTGTGGTAGGCATCGCTGTTAATTTAAAAGATCCAGACTGAGCTTTTGATACTTAAATGACAGGTGAAAATAACATGTGAGGCTTAATTTCTTTCTTTGAGCAAACACTTCCTTTGACAGTGCACACTGTACCATACATATCATGATATATTTGCCTCTTACCTATTATTGTATTTTCTTTTTGTTTTACTACAGATACAGTTCTGGAACATGCCCATGGACTACTAAGGCTCATTAACAGTATACCTCTAAATAGCAATTTAAGAAATTTTGCAAATTATTCATAATCTAGGCAACAGCGAGAGCTTTCTTTAGCAAATTATTAAATAGACATAATTTTAAAAACAATCACCTTCTTGGTGTATTGTAGTAAAAAACTATTCTATATTTCTCTATTCTTCACTGCTTAGTTATGAATCACATTTTTCTGACTTGAAATCCCTGTGCATTTTTAGCATAGTTCTCAAGGAACTCTCTCAGGACTTATTCCATATGCTTCATCATGTGCCTTAAGATAATTATAAAGCTTTATTCTTATGCAGACTATATAATCTTTAGCTAAAGTAAGGAGAGTACTTAACTTCTGATTGTAATCTCTACGAAATTTTAACTTATGAAGAATGCAAAAAATTTGGATGTTTAATTTAAAGAGGCACTATTTATTGTGTAATCAGTAGATTAGCACAGTAACAGTTTCCATGGGTGTACAGAGGTGATGGAGGCTTATAGCCATGTTCTGCTTTGTGTCTGTCTTTTTAGCTGGCTAAGAGGAGTCTGAGCATCTTGGAGATGACGGTTCCTCTGGGGGCAATTTCTAACAGGATGCTTGCAAATTAAAGAGGAGGCAGGACAGAGAAAGACCTGCCCTAATGTAGGTGGTGGGTTGAGGCTTTCTCAGCTGTCATTTACAGGTACCCTGTCATCCTCTTGACTGGTTTTCACTCCTTTCTTCAAAGCACTTGCCAGATAAAGCAAAATGTGTTGAAAGCTTGCTTCCCACGCTAATTTTATCAGGGTAACTCTCAGGATGTGCAGGCAGCAAGCAGCAGGGCCCATCACTCTTTCCTTTTCGTTGTGGCTGCACAGGCTGGCATGGTGTCAGCCACAGTGAAGAAATGTCGGACTTCCCAAACACAGGGCTGGCACTGACTATGGTGCTTCCCAGACACCAGAAAATACCTGCCTCTAGGTCTGTCCCCAAATAGAGAGAAATAGAGAAGGCTTTGCTCGCTGGAGCTATCAGGATTACTGTTTGGGAATGAACTAAGACAAACAGCGGAAACTGAAGAATGTGATTAATTATTGCAGCCTTTCACTTCGAAGCTCAGGTCTTCCTTGACTCCTCAAGGAGCCAGGGCCATTCCCAAAGGCAGCCAGACACCACCTTCCTGGGCAGCAGTGCAAGGCAATCCTTTGCACTAGCATTTCTCCTTTTCTGAAAACTGCTGAGTTAGGCCAGCTGCAAAAGAAGGTGTGAAGGGACATTTGCTAAGTAGTCAATGGGAAAGTCCATCCCCTTCAGGCAGGAAGGAAACAACTAATCCAGCCTGCCCCTCCCAAATGCAAAAACCTGCCTTATATTTCTTCAAGGAGATACTCTGAACATGTAGGATGATATTTGGTGATCTATATCACTGAAGACTTTAAAATGCAATAGTGCTTCCTTAAATTAAACTGTGACCCCCATCAAGATGGGGTGAAGCTTTCATTCTGTGTCTACAGCTGCTTATTTTATTTCTAAGCCATTTTGTTTATTACTTCTTCTACTGCGTTGTGAACACGATAGTAGGTCCCGAACTGTAGCGACTGACCTTACTTCCAGAGTCCTTGGGTCCACATTCACCTTTATCGTACCACCATTTGTTTTTCAGCTTGTCTAAGACGCCTGCCTCACTGAGTTTCAAAACGGCAAGGTTTACAGGAGTTCTTCACGTGGAAAATAACATAAATAACATTATATATGTTATTTTATGTTATTCAAGTAAAACTACATAGAATCGCATTGCAAAGTGACAGAGCAGAGGCCACAGTGGGTGCTATGTCATGTACTGTTGGCCCAGGTTTAGAGACAGACATATGACCGGGACCTGCTCCATCGCTTTAGGTAACAGGCACATACTGCTGGGGAAGATTTGTAAATAAATAGTATGCAATTACTGTGAACCCAAAACTATTGGCTTAGACATATTAACAACATGCCCTTCAGAGATATATGTAATACAACTGGATATACGACTTAAGAAACATTAATTTGTGTTCCTTGCTTTCAATCTATTTTTAGTTTGTATGCATACAAACTAATAATATGATTTCACTATAGGTATTTCATTTACTGCCCTCAAAATTATCCTGGCAAGAAAAGAAGATGTGTCATGCAGTTTGCTGCCCATAAGCACTTGGCACAGCCTTGTAGTAGGAGGTCTGCATGCAAAGAACTCAGGGGAAGAGCTACAATGATACCTTTATCTTCAGCTAAGAAGAACATGACAGTGAGACTTTCATTTTCATTTCCTGCTTCAACATTATTTTAAAATTCAGAGTTTTTCCTTACATCTCACTTATTCACATCAGTTTTCCAAGGGTCCCAGGCTGGTGATAAATTTCTACTTGGAGCAGCTTCTTTTACTGGTGGTATTTGCTGTGGGTGATGTAACAAGGGTTTAATATTGAAATGAAACCTAATCTGATGCCTCAAAGTTCTGAACTGCTATGGGTTTGCAAGGAAGTTACTTAAACTCAGTGAATAATCTCAGAGTATTATGGTAATGCTCCATTTCATGCAGTTCTACTGGTTTACTTTTTTAAAACCTATGAAATTATTAATAGACGTACTTTATGTACTTTCCACTTTGAATCATTGTCCAGTTCTTAATGTGGTAGCATATGGATATCTATTTATGTGCAGGTGTGCATGCAAATACAATATATATCAGAATAGCATGTAAACAGAAATAGCATGATACACGGCCTTCTGGTGACGGTATTTGACATAGTACCTGATCCTCTGTGTGCCAGCAGATTCCTATGGGAAAATTAATCACTTACAATATGACATAATCCATCACTAAAATGTTAACTCATGAATTTCAAGGCTTAATAAATAAATAACCAGTGCAAACATTAATTAGTGTAACTGAACCTTCTAAAATAGTTACCATTGAGGAGAAAAGGCGCTTGTTACAATCTATAACTGGTTTAGCTGGAAATCCCCAAATACTTATGTATTAATATATTTGTGCATGTTTGTATACATATATTTAATACACAAATAACAGCTTCTGAACCTTGTATGCTATTTTTAGCTTTAGGGATCCTGTCTCTTCATACACTCTGATTACTCTTTGTGTATGTACCTAAAGTGTGGGGATTCAGCTCACCCAAGTTTTTTTACCCCTAAATTATGCCCCAGGCCTTGTCTGCCTGTCCAGGTCTCCCTGTAGTCAAGGGGAAAAGGTAGGTACCTCCAAATGGTGGGCTTAGATACCAGTTTTAACAATGGATGATGTTGAGACGCCCATCTCTTCATTTACTCATGAGGAAGCCTCAGTGCCTCAGTGCCTTGGAGTAATTTTTGACAGACACAGTTGGGTGAGAAGATTTCCCAGGTACTCTCAAGAGATCCTTCTAAGTAAAGAAAAAGCTTCATCCACTTTCCAATTCCACCATATTTAATTCATATGAAATACTCTGCTTCTAGAACTGAAAATGCCAATTTCTTGCTCTTTTCCAGTATTCAAACTTACATTTTGCCTTCAGGCTTCCTGGCAGCAGGCTGTGCAGGTTGATAGTGGAATATGAGAGTCCCGCAGCTGTGAAATGAGTGGGTAGCAGTTTGGGGTTGCCTGTCAACATGATCCTCTGTCTCCTTCTAGTAGAAGTGCAAAATAATTTATATTATTTGGCTAGCTGTCATCTGTAACATGTCATGCACCGGCACTGAGCCACATTTTGGTGCTCCTAAATCCCATCAACGTAACAGTGTTATGACAAAGATAAGGGACATACAGGTATTGTTCTCACTTGGAAAATCAGAAGCCTGTAGAGCTGTTGCAGATTGAAGTGATAACTAGGCCTAGATATGAATTATCAAGACCAGCAGCAAGCTGAGAACAAAACAGAAAACAGGTGCCTCCAAGTCCTTTGCTTTTATGTCAGTATTAACAGTTTAGGCATATAAAGCCTGAAACAGGCAGGGACTTTGTTCTTCTTTCCTACTGTAGTTCCTATAATATCATCCTGTCGGCATTGTCTCTGCAAGGAAGCTCTCAGGTTTTCCTTTGTGAGAAACAATAAATTTCACACTTAAAATTGCCACACTATCCTCACTATATAACTGAACTCAGTGGCAATGGCCAGCAGAGATGAGGCAATTCCCACTTTTCACTGGAATACAGCCAGTGATGTGACTGAGGCCAGGCCCTTGTTTGTCCTCTCCACTGATTTTGTTGCAAAACTTTCTGAATGAAGGCACTGCAGAAGCCCGGGGAAGCCTGTCCTCTGTCTCTCACTCTCTTGTCTGTGCTAGCAAGGCTGTGTGACATGTTATTTGCATCTGCCCTCACACAGTACCAGCTGTGATGAGGGTGAAACACTCAAAAAAAATACTTAAAATTATATGTTTAAAATATTCTAAAATATTTTACACTTTCAAAACAAGATTTTTGTCCTAATTCATATCAGTCAGCTGCAATGGGATATGTACATGGTCCAGTATGAGAAGCCCAGACAAAGGGGATGCAGAATGGAAAAGGAAGATTTTTGCTTATGCTTTTCAGAATAGCAACATAAATACCTCTTTGCAATCAGAGTGAGTGCAGGTGTAGTGAATTTTAATATCTTTTAGGTTTTATTTCCTTTGGTTTTTTTTTTCATTTTAGTAGATTTTCAACAGCTCTCATAGGAGATGCATGCCCAGATCATCTTGGCTCTCAGGGCAAGTCACTTATTTTGACCATGTCAGCCACGAACTCAAAGACTACAACTTCTTACTATGTTGTTTATCCAATCAGTTGGTGGATGCTCCCACTGATATTAAAGGGAGCAGAAACTAAAAATCAAAAAGGCTTGCTGTAGGTGAACAAGACTAATGTACTGAAGTCATATACAGGGGATAAATCCAGCATTTATAATTGAATTTCCCATCAAGTTCAGTATTGTATACTTAATATGGCAATGGGAAGTTACTATAGATTTGGGGTTTGTTCAAGTTGCTTAGTGATTCCTGAATTACTAATGCTGGGCTAAATCTTCAACTACAGTAAACTGGTGCAGTTTGTGAAAATTGCAGTGTACAGCTGCTGAGAATCTCTGCTCATATATAAACAGGATAAATCTGCCTCAAATTCATGTAAGGATAAAATAAGAGAAATAATAATTAAAACTACCCTTTATCTATGGAGAAGAATTTGCCTTTTGTAGCCATAGTGCAAAAGTGTTGTGTGACAGCACAGGAGACCTTGTTCTTCATCCATGTGCTGAAGTAGGTGTTGGCACAGCCCAGCCTGGGCACAGGGAGACTAATTATCTACCTTTTCATCATGTTGCCAGTCCTTCTACCTCCTCTCTTGGCTTCTTACTCATTTCCTCCTTTCCTGTCATCAATCACTTGCTATTGGAAAGGCTGTTTTTTAAGAGCCTCGGGCTGGATCTAGAGCCAGCAACATCAGCAAAATCACAGTGCTTTAAAATGGCATTAATGAAGTTGTGAGTTAGCTGTGTTCAGGACAACAAATGGGTAGTTATAGCATTTAAATCACAATAGTGAGTGATTGTGAAACTAATATAAAATTCTAGCAGACAGGGATTTTAAAATGCAATCGTGACTATGCTTTAGGAGCATTTTCATTACCCACTCATAGCTGAGCCATTAATTAAGTGTAAGGTCAGTCTCATCTGCTGAAGGAAATAAAGAAGGGCTTCCATGTACTTCTGAGGGATGCCGGACTGGAGAAGATCTTCATCAACACAGCTTCTCTCCACTCACACTTTCATAAAAACAATGGAGCAGAGTGGTGAGAACTGTTTTAGTACCTTTCCATGCACGACATGAAATGATGATGGCATACAGTTAGGATCCAAGGTAATACTTTCAAAAGCACTCAAAGGACTTGAGGACCTCACTTTTACCTCCAATCATAAACTAATTAATGAGGTCACTAAACTACAGGTGGTTCACACAGGGCAGCTCTCTGAACTGTTTTTCTGAATTTTGGAAGATTGTCCCTTAAAGGCAACAATAAATAGGGAGGCTCGAGATGACCTTTTAAGGGCACAGAGTGGAGGTAGGAGAAATTTTGTTTTACAGAAGAGAACTGCTGAGGTCCCAATAAACTCCCTGTAGTCCCCTGTACTATCATAAAGGCATATTCTGGGTCTAGACTCCCATATTCTGACTTGTGATTCTCAAATAGTAACAGCACAGTTATCAGTCAAGCCTCAAGTGCTGTATTTCTTTTAAGAGTAGAGAATATTCTTATTCTCATTCATGACAGTAGGGAGCCTGTAATTTGGACTGGAGCTGCTAACAAAGCTCAGGGTTTGTTCTTTTTAAATTCATACAGCGAAAAGAAGTATTAGCTACAGATGCTTAAGAACTTAGTTTAGGACTTGTTGGTAGCTGTCAGGTTTACAACAACAGTGTATAGTATCCTGGTTATTCCACTAATCATCATTTTCTAGCAGAAAAAAAATAAAATACTTGGAACTCCATTAATTCAGTAGAAAGCATCTTACTGACTTCTATTGATCAAGACTGTTCCTAAACAAGGAAAATGATTTTATAGATGATAAATGGCTAACTAACACTTTGGAGAATCAGACTGGCTATAGTTTATAGCCCAAGACCAGATGCTGCTGCAATGCAGAATTTGAGGAGCATGATAATGCCTACTTATCTGCATGATTTGCCTGATTCTACCGAAGGTGGGCAGTGCAGGCACGTGATAGACCTGGAGCTTCCTAGGAGCACTAGTACTGCCGACTCACTCAACTGTGCCTGGGAAAAAGTGTGATAAGAAACAGGCCTGAGGTCAGATGAATGCTCATGGCAGGCTGTATATACTCCTAGAACCACAGGTTGAGCTCCATCGTGTTCTCCATCCTTTGTTAATACTGTCTCGCTCACCACATTTTCTATTGTATCCTGAATTGCCTGTGTCACCTATTGCTTATTTCTACTGGCAACGTGTTCCTTCCTCCCTCCTGCATTCATGGGTCCCCCATTTCTCCAAGGACTGCACTCCTTGCCCTTCTTCTCTACTTTTTTCCCTCACTCCTTTTTTTCTGTCACTTGCCATCATACCAAATTTGCTCCTTCAGACTTTTAGACACTTCCCTGGTGAAGCCCTGCCTGTCCCTCTGCCATGAGCTGCTGCCTTTTTCCCTGCTTCATGATTCAAAGCACCTGTGGCTACTAATCAGGGAAAGTAAGTTAAAAACATCCTTAGTTTGCTACCTAGCTTTTATCTCACCTTGAAACCACAGCAGGTTTGTGAGGAGTGTATTCTAAGAAAATGGAGGAATTTTAATGATTTGACTCTCTGCCTGTGGCATTTAAAAAAAAGGCAATAAAAAAATACCCCTCCCCCAATAATGCAAAAATGCAGGCTAGGGTGGAACATTTGATAGTAGCAATGTGAGAGATCTATGGTTCACTTATCAACTTTCTTAGTAGAAGCTGGTGTCTGATCCACTTGCAGGTAAGTGCTATCAGGTCTAATATATTCAAGCACTTTGAAAGAGAAAATAGAGACCATTTTTGAAACTGTGACTGCTGGCAAGCGGTGTGGGGAAAAATAGGTAGAGCAGCGGGATTGAAGGCAAAGTGAAGAGGATTAGGAGACCAGTTCTGGGTGAGTGCAGAACAGCCCAAGGGATGGTCCCTGAGGCCAGGACACAGCGTGAAAGAGCAGGAGGACTAAAGAAGGAGAGAAAATAGTAAGAAAAAGTATATGTAGGCAACTGTAAAGAAAGCTACATAAACAGTGTATGACAAATCAGTCAAATTTAATCATCTGTATCTGACTAGTTCTGTGCCTGCACAGTTACCTGTGCAGCATTTTCTCATATATTGTTCACACACAAGCACATAAATAAATATTATTCCATGATGTCAGGCATGGAAGGGGTATTTTTATACCTTCATTCTCCCACACCTCGCCATCTTTCATGTTTTTGCTTCTTTTCAGCACCAGGCAGTTTCTCAAACAAAGCTGTGAGGAGGCAAGGAAGTACTGGTACTGACCATATGGAAGATATGGGAATGCAGAAAGAATAAGAAGCTGTCAACACCTCAGCCTAACATGCAGCCTAAAATTCCTGTCTGATAAATTCTGATAAATTATGCCTAGGGAACGACCATGGATTTCAGTTTACTAGAAAGATATGAGGAAATCTCAGAATGAAGATAATTTAGCTGAAATTTGTCTTCTTATTTTGGATACTTGTGAAAATTGTAACTTGTACCAGTATTAAGTCAATAATAGATCCCTAAGCCTGGACCATACATTAAATTATTCCTTAGAGGTAGTCACACTGATTTTTGCCCTTTTCCTCTATTGCCACTGAAAAATATTTTGGGTAGTACCATACTGTAGGAGAACAGTCTGAGCTGGTGAGCAGGCTCCTGAAGGTATCAAACTGCTTGTTCACAAGAGCAAGCTTGGAAAAAGCTCACCATGATTTCAGAAGGTGCAGGTTTCTGGAAACTGGGGATAGATCTCATCCCAGAGACAGTTTATGAGTTCCCCTTGCAGTGCTTAAACAAGTGCAAATATTTTTGCTTTGACAGTAATTGCATACACCTCGATTTCAACTGCAGGTACCACCAGTGCTGTGCTACTGGTGAAGCTGTTTTGTTGCAGGTAAAACCCCAGCAGATGCACCAATTACTTTACATACTGTTTACCCGCTTTTGGTGACATTGAGGCTAACCTTGGAGTCACCTCCCCCGCTGCCACATTCTCCTTTGTCGTACCACCATTTGTTTTTCAATTTGTCCAAGAGGCCTTGTTCATTCAGTTTTAAAACTGCGAGGTTAACAGCATTTCTTGAAACGATAAAACATATTTTGTAAGAAACTGCACAGCTGTTAAGATGTTAGAAGGAATGAGGACTTAAGCTGTTTATAAGCTTGATCCACACACTAAATAAACCTCTCATTTCCATATTTCAAAGCCCTTGGCAGCACAAATAATTGTAGTTACTTTCAAATGTGAAAAATGTGTTTCCAGTGTAGAAAGGATTTTCAGAATGGCTTGAATTTTAACATGAAAATTCTATCAACCAACCCAAACTATTTTTGCAAAATGATGATAAAACTGCCTGGAATTAAAACTGATTTGCACAGATTTATTTTAATCTATATTTGAAGTATGTTTAGTGTGGGCCTAGGCTGTTTTTACAAGCAGATGGGAAAACTGTCCCCATGAACTTAAGAGGCAGGATCCAGACAGCCTATGCTAGACGCAGCCAGTCACTGTGTCACATACAGTTTTGACATGCAGCACTTCAGACCAATCCTACACAAGTTATGGGACAAGGCTACAGAAACAGGCAGTATAAGGAAGAGCTGAAGAGGAGCACTAACAGCTCACACACTGACTAAGATGCTGTCTAGAGCCAGTCAATAGAAAGCACTGGACAAAGGTGTCGAGAGTCCTCTCTGTCTGAAGCTCCATCCCCTGCTGTAGGCACATCTGCACATTTGGGATCCAGGCTCTAGAGTCCTGCTCCCTTTGTACAGTAGAGGATTAGCTGAAATGCAAGACCTAAGCAAGGGTCTAGCTTAGTGCCATGACTCTGGGGACTGTCCTGCTATTCTGGGAGAGCACACTGTCTCCCAGCCCAAAGGGCACCTGCAGTATGGAGGAGGAAGGTGGTGGTGGAGGGCATCTTTGCTGGGGAAGCCTGTGAGCAGTGCAGCCAAACAGAAGCTCAGCCACTGGGAAGAACAAACCCCAACAATTAGATGGGTGCTGAGATACAAGAAGGACATCCTGAGGACTTTTCCGTGGAGAGTTTGTACATGTTATGCTACCACTGGATGAAAGACAAATCCTGCTTTGCTAGCAGCACAGTGAGATGGGCACAACAGACTTAAAGAGATTCTGTGAGCCTGGTGTCCTCTGTATCATAGTTAATTGCTCTTTTTTTCTGATGAGAGAAATAGTTGAGAGAGGCTTTGGATCTGTGCAGGCAGAGGGGTGTCACCAACACAAAGGCTGAAGCACAGGATCACTGCTTCTGTATGAAATCAAGACTGCTGAGAGTGGTCTGAAACGTGGCCAAGAACTAGGACACAGCTGGTCCAAGGAAGAAGTTGCTTTTGTGCATGGTCAGAGGTTTTCCTTTAGGTATCCAGAGAGCATTTAAGACTGGATGGCAGAGGGTAGACCGTATAGATTATCATACAAACCCAAATGTAAGGCATCTGGATTTATGATAGGAACCATAGTCACTACGTAACATTTTAAAATCAGTTGATAAATAATCTGCCAAGGTATTTATGTACCTTTATGAACTTCAGATGAAACTTTGCCCTCGTTTAAGTGTACAGCTTCCTATCTGTATTATTAAGACCCTCAACAGTCATGTATCCTACAGGTACACAATTACAATTACACCAATATTTATTCATAATAATAAAATTTAATCTTCCTATTTTTATGTCCAGAGGTCCCTAGTGCATCCAGGCCTATCAGACATGTACACTCTTTCTGATGGGTGTTGACTCAGGCTTGTTTGTGGATCTGCAGAGGCACAAGAAGCATTGGGACCATGCATCTCCAAATGACCTCTTAGGTGTCAGTAGCTTCACTGTTCTTCAAGGATGATGTGGTTGAGAAAGATGGAGTTTCTCTCTCTAAATTTGTTTAATGCTGTCAAGATCTATCTATCAGGACTGAGTGGGATTTGACAAGAACTATGTCAATGGCATCATCATCTCAACAATAATGAGAGGATGCAACACCTTCAAAGCACTCAGAGAAGGTCTGGGAAGAGAGATTCTCTGGTGGCAGGGCTCCATCAGATCATATGGCACCAGAAAACACTGGGGCTTGTGATTCACCCTCTCTAGAGATGGCTGGACTCTGGTCCCTGGGGGTCTCTTCTGGACTGAGAATGGAAATTTTTCTCTTATTTATTAGGTGAGATGTCTTCCCGGAAGACAGGTACAGACAGTGGTACTTCACACTTACAGAATGTTCCTTACTACATTGGCCCATCTGTGGGACAAATGTCAGTTTTAGGACTGTCTTTTGGTAGCAGTTTTTCACAGAGCTCCTGCTGGAAGCAAGGCAGTTCTTTGCTAGCTGGCCATGAAGTTTGGAAACTGCTTGTATGTAGCTTTGACTTTACCTAGCTTCAGTGTAGTTAGATTGATACGAAATTTTCAACAGATAAAGTAATAGCTTGTCTGTCCCTGAAAGTGAAAGTGAGAATTGTAGGCTATAGTGGGAGTGTTAACAGACTGCTTTTTGTGGATAAATCTTTAAGAGGAATTTAGCAGCCAGGCTGACAGATATGATTTTGTATAACTGCTCTAATTATGGTTTATACTCCAGAAGGAGAGAAGCAATTGCAAAACTGGAATGAAATTGTTCATTTGTCCCTTTTGTTCTTTGAAGCAATTGCTTTTGAACCAGTCATATTTACTACAGATTTTTCATACTCAGCTTTAAATTACAAAGCCTGTGCTTTCGGTGTTTGCCTCATTCAGAAAGGTAGCTGTGTAGTCAGCCTTACCACTTAACAGACAGAATTTCAATACACTAAACATAAATTTTACCTTTGTAAGGACACTGGGACGGAGCCATAGATGAAAGATGATCCTAGAAATGCTATTTCTTTGATGTTGAGCAATATAATTTATTCTGAAAATGGCTTAGATACATATCTGGAGCCTGCTGTCTACAAAGTCAATGTCAAAACTCCTTCTCCCTTCAACAGGATACAAACCAAGGTCTAATTTAGTGATGTTATGTCAGATTGTCACCCTGGGTAGCAATAACATAAACAGCTGCTTTGACAGTGCTACAGATGTGGGCAGGAGTGATCACTCCCATGAAAAATGAAATGTATCTCAAGCAGTATCACTAACTCTCAATTCAACATGTAACTTAATCTCAGTCTGATTTTAAAGTAGATGGGAAGGCCTATCAATCTATCTGTAAAAACATCTTCATACTATTTCCTCTAAGCTGTAGTGTGTGAACATTAAAGCTCACCCAATTAGACAAAGTCCTTATGCTGAATTTCCTTAGAAAGTTTTTTCTTTTCAATCTTCATCTTATCTTGGGTGAAGATGGTACCTGATAATTTACAACCTTTTTCTCAAGCTTTTCAAGTTAATGTCTACTCAGGCCTTTCAACTGGATGTTCTAAGATGAATTAAAAACAACTAGGTGATTTTTTTGACAGCTAATCTAAGTTTTAATGTTTAATTTTCATGTTGAAGGGAAAGAGCTTTGTCACTTGCCAAATGTTCAAATTTACCTTTCAAAGCATTAAAGATTATCAAGGAAAATTTTCCCACAGTTATTTAGAGAAGCTGCAGCTGGTTGATAGTAATACTGGAGTAATAAATAAATAAATGAAACCCATTCATGAGAGGGTTATTTAGCTGGGTTATTAGCCATATCCATAGACAGTTTCACAGCACAATAGAGAAATGGAAATAAAAAGGATGAAGAAGTAAATGTGGATTTAAGCTGCAATCATCACTCTGAAATTAAACTATTGTTTATAAACGTAACACATTATTGTCCTCATCATGTCTAGTAGGCCATGTAAAACCAGGTTAGTTTCACACTGCTTTCTCTGTTGCTTTGTTATCCAGGTCCACCTCCACATGTGGAAATAAATAATTTCCTTCTGGTCAGCAAAACACACAGAGCCTTTGCTCAATACTGCTGTATCTCCCACACAGATATGTTATAACTGAGAGCCTAAAATGTGCAATTGTGACTGCATTGAAAATTATATCCCAAGACTCCAGAGCCAGGCTAGATCACTCACACTCATCCTAGAAAGTGCTTCATTCTGTCACAGAGGAAGGCATTTTGAAACTTGAGTCTGTGGCAGAAACTTTTCTTTTTTTTTTTTTAAGAGCCTACCTCCAGATACGGCTTCCACAGTTATCAAAACTGCACAGACAGATGACAGTGTGACTGCCCTGTCCCTTGCAAAGTAGCATCAATGATTCCAAACGGATACCTCATTTGTTACCCAAAAGAACTGCAGCAGGGTGCTTGCCCAAAGCCCAGGGAAGCTGTCAGAGAGGTCTGCTTTGACTTCCAGTGAGTTTGGGTCACAGCAATGGTTAACAGCTGACCCATCTGTTGGACTTCAGTCCATAAGAAGCAGAGAGACAGGCATGCAACGAATGACCTGAATGCTATAGCACACAACATTGTGAGACTCAGCTCATGTACACGTTCAACCACAGGAGGGGCATTTCCAAGGCTGATGGACAAAAGCAAGGATTCCTGCACCATGAGGGAATGAGACAGAGGTCCAGCCTATGGACCACTGCAGCCAACATCACAAGCACTGCTGGAAATCTGAGACAACCATAGCCGTACATCAAAAAAAGGGGCACCAAATTTTGTTTAATGCAACACTTTCAACACCTATTTCAGCACAGCAACTCTGCTTTCTTTAGAAACCAGAAACTAAATCATGAAATGTATTCTGCACAGTAAGTTAAGCCTGTTTTCAACAGCCTAATGCCCAGAGCTTGAATGCATACAACAGACAGAAAAGGCTCTCTCCAGCCTGATTAGACTTGAATATGTGTCCAGAGTTTCAGCTGCAGCTGCTTTTTGTTTAAGTCATTCAGCTCCCCCAGTCTCTAGATACACAGTGGTTCATAGGATGGGTGGAAAGCCCCATCCATCTGTACTGTTCAGCACCATCCCAAATGCAATTCCAAGGACTCAGCCTTTTCCTGAGCACACACAGTGAAGGAGACCTTCTCCTCCATGAAGTAAGGTCTCAGAATATCTGCTTTTGAATACTAAATGGCATAAAAACACAGACAGGTCCCTAAATACTCATCACAACAAGGATAGGATCTCGGCTGTAAGCATTTAATAACAATATTTTAGGCAGCCAGTAGAGTTTTGCCAGGAAAGCTTAAATGTCTCATCTATTTAAACAGCTTTGACATTTTCCTGAATCCCTTTCCTGAACTTAGTCTCTTAAATTCTGAGTAACGGGCATGTTAGATACGAAAAATACTTCCATGTGTCTCGGGCAGATTCTTATTTCAGTTCTGCTACTATCTTTACAGATGGCGGCACTGTTCTTTCCACTGCTTAGTGTTGGGGATGTTGTTTGCTTGCAATAATGAACGAGCAAGATGTGCAAAAGTAACATGACTCACTAATGAGACTCTACATACACAGAGGCAGCTTTGTTTAAACTGCAGCCATATTGCACAGCCCATCGTCCTAGAACCACTGGTGCCACCGCCACAGCTGTTGAGGCAGAAACAGAGCAGAAACCCTGACCCTCTAAAAGGCTTTTCACAAATCCCTCCCACAAGGGATTTCAAAGTCTCAGAAATCGCTCAGTCACTTAGAAGTCACACGGTGTGGAGGGATGCTGTCTCTGGTTGACCTCAGGTTCCCTGAATGTACAGCAAACTTCAGACAAAGACTATCTGAATGCTAAATGATCAAAGCTCCTTAACTGGGCCATATATGAGGTATGGACCAACTGGCAAAATGCAGAGATTTCCCCTCTCTTATGGTAAAATACATGACTAAATTGTCATATAAGTTGGCTGTATATATACTCCTATGTAACTAGTGAGGATTAGTAAACTACAACACAATGGAAAGTTATGCCACAGATGCAGTAGTACATTGTCAGGAGAAGTTCCTTGAAGGAACAAGCTTTCCCAAGACCATAATACCACAGCCAGTGATGGCAGCTAGTGTTGGCAATTATGATGAGTTTCAAACAACTCAAAGCTCATTTTCTTCCTTGCACTTCAGACATCCCTTCCTGCAGCTACCTGCTGATGCAGCCATCATACAGACCAGCCCCTGGGCAATCCTGGTGCAGGCTGGAGAGCATCCTCCCTCAGGACAAGGCAGAGGGACAGCTTGGTGCAGCCAAGTTCAGTGAACTTATTTCAGTGATGTGAATTGCAGCTATTCCCTCATGATCTAATCTCATCCAGCCCAGGTGGCTTGGGAAGAGGAGGCCACAGCTGCCAGGGGCCTTCCCTCTCCCCCCAGCCTAGAGCTTCCCGGATGCAGCTGCGGATCTGTCTCAAATGTACTCAGTGAAACACAAGCGAGTGCATTTTTACAGCTTGTATGTATCATCCATCCAAATGATTTTTAACAGGAAGAATTAAAATACAACCTTACCAAGCTAAAAATTAAACACTGTCCATCCTCTGAGCTTATTTTATCCTTGTTTTGAAAAGCGCTGATGGCAGATTGTGACACGACACAAATGTAGCACAGTTTAAGGGTATTTGACAATTCATCAAGAGAAATTAAGTGTAAAGCTGCATGGCACTGGCTGAATATGTTTGATAAATTAGGAAAGAAACAAGCAGTCTGTTAATGAGGAAGATGTAGCCAAAGCTTACATCACTGTATACTCAGAAGCTTGAAGGATCAATAATGTAAATATTAAAAAATAGAGCTAAAACAAGAGTATTTTACAAGAAAAGTAACCTAAACTTTAATGACAAAGGACCAACTTTGAAATAACACTTTTTTAAAACACATTCAAGAGCTTACGGGGATAATATTGGTACTGAAAGGTTTGCATGCTGTCATGTTACTTGTATGACAAAACCTGTATTCAAATACTAAAGCACAGCACATATCAAAACATTTTCACTTGTAGCTGATAGCGCCCTTGGCACTAGCTCTCGTAGCTTGTCCAGCATTTATATTAAATAAAGAACTACTAGTATTCAAGTTGTGAGTCTTCACAATACTAGCTCATCAGCACTGGGTCTCTCAGACCTTCCTGCTAAGCTCTTCCATTTCTATACTCAAGCTTATCAAAGAAAGGATGCGATCAGCCATCTCAGCAGAATGCTCAGGCCCCGTTGAGGACCACCAGGACACTGGATGCCTCTTGAATTCCATCCTGCAAAATTCATATACCCCTGAGGAATTGACTGGCCTGTAGAAAGCCAAAGTATTGCAAAAAAGTTCTCGGCAGTGCTGCCTTAGAAGCTGATACCATTTAAAACCCTTGCTTTAAAATCCTCTATTTGCATTTAAAATATCTCTTACAGAATATTATATCAAAATATTCTACAAACAATAAGAATAAAGTATTTTTAAAAGAATGTTTATGTATTGTTATTTATTTAGAGATAGGAAATTTAAGGCAGCACTCAAATACTTTTTAATTGTGGCTAATTAAAATAAGTATAGCGCTCCTCATTTAGCCATCCAAATAAGATGCTTAATTTCCAGGGGCAGGGACTATTTACAGCTTCTGTGTATGTCCTAAGTATACAGTTTAGTTACTCCAGCCGAGCTCTGTAAACAAATATAAGCCAAACTGACACCTTGAGGATCAGCAGGAGTTCCAATTATTGGGAGACCCACTGCTGCTAAAGATTGCTGTAGCTACTTTGAATTCAAAGAGGTTCTGACAATTTACACCCGCTAGAGTTCTGATGACTGTAGTTTAAAATATTTATATATATTGAAAGCTGTTTTGCAGCAAGATATTCCAATTACAGTATGCAAACACTTCTTGGCACAAGCAATTAAATATATATTTTCCTTGTGTAAGAAAAACAGCAGTTGACCTGGGATTGCAACTCAGCTTGTTTCTCTGTTATAAAAAGATTTGCTGTAAATAAAAAAACACATAAAATCGTCCCTAGAGTAACTGTTCATATTGCTTCAGTAGATAGTCTTTAGCTACAGCAGAAATGCTAGTTTCTCCCAATTCTGAGCTACTTTAATTTTTGTCTACAGCTACCTAATCCTGTTTTCACCAAGCAGTATAATGTTTTTTTCAAAGCAACCTTTTTCTTGCTGGTTGGAGCATAAGCACGATTGCACAAATAGTCTGCTGCAGTCCAACATCTGCAACTCAGAATACATGTTTTAAAGGCTTACATTCATAGAATGGTTTGGGTTAGAAGAGACCTTGTAGCTCATGTGTTTTCAACACCTATGCCGTGGTCAGGGACAAATTCCACCAGACCATATTGATCAAATCCCCATCCAGCCTGGTGCTGAACACTACCAGGGATGGGACATCCACAACAATGCTAAGTGTGCCAGTGCCTCTCCACCCTCAGAAAATCCTTCGCTTGAGTGGGATTTTTCAAAAGTGTCTTGAGCACCAGTGTAATGCTGTCTCCACACTGCAGGAATTATTCTTGGGATAAGCTTAGTCCACTGCCAACCGCCTCAAAACACTCTCTTACCTCAGAAACATTTGGAACCATGAGTCCTTTGTGGTTTTTATAGATTTGCTATTGCAAAAAGCACAGTAATATTTTAAAATTTGAAATGTGTAAAATTATGTCTAAATATATAATACATATATAATATATATTTTAATACAATATAATAGAAACATTGTATAAGATATGATATATATGATATATGATTATATTAATTATATATTATATTATATTATATTATATTATATTATATTATATTATATTATATTATATTATATTATATTATATTATACTATTTATACTTAATGCTTTCAGATGGGATAACATTCACCTCTGGCATGGCTGGCAGAAAGCCTTTTTCTTTTTACACCTTAGCTGAAGCAGACATTGACTCACAGTCAGGGTGATTGGATGCTGTTTCACCTGCTTCTCCAGTAACTCCTAAGTTTAGGGGCACCCAACTGAAAGAAAACTGCAGTATTGGCACAGACATGTAGGAGTTTCATGGCAAAGCACAGCATGCTGTTCAGTGCCAGGCAGAGATTCCATCTATATTGGATTAGCATTGCTGAAAGTCAGGGAGTAGTAGCTTGAGGTGAGGGCCACAGTAGTGAAGATCTATCACGTTTCATGTGGTCCCTCTCCTACCTAGACTGCATTAGTACAACCCTCTTGAAATTACATTATGCTGTGTTACCTTGGCATGTGCTGTTGAAACTCCTTATGTCACTCCATCCACAAGAAAGAGCCAAATGCTGCAGTTTACTGTCAAACTAATTGCTTTTCAAATGGATGACAACAGGACTGAAAACATTATTCACCATTACTGATCTTGGATACTAGATTAAAATTTTCCTTTACATAATATCTTAACCATATTTGTAAGGGATTTTAAGTTTATGCTTCTGAATGCCACAAAGTGACTATTTCCACCCAGAATGAGGATAGGAAACAAATCTCTTTTGGATGCAATTCAGTGCTTATTGAATAGAAACATGGTGTGCTTCTCTGTAACCTAGAAAGCTGTTCCTTCTTTATATCCATCTCAATCCATTTGGTATCATTGATGGATTACTAGACAGACTATTAAGATCACAGACTCTGGCCACCTTACACAGAGGAATATTTTACTATATCAAAATCTTCTAGCACAAAGCAGATGGCAGCTGTTTCAGCAGCTTCCAATTTTTCACTCCATTCAACACGTCCCAGTAGTTGCAGAAATACTGTACCTTCATCTGAGTATTTCACAGCTTTCATTCACATGAAGACCCAGCCCTAGGCTGAAACACCTATCCCAGATGAAATGTTACTGTGACCTCCAAAAGCAGTGAGAACTCATTGCTGAACCTTGTTACAAATCATGGAAAATAAAATATGCTGTTGGACCAACTGGAAAAAATTAGGTTTTCTGGTTCCTAACCAGCCCCATATCTCAATGTCCTATATAAATGTATGTTCTATTCAGTGGGTAGCAGGGCATAACAATAACCCCAAGATTTTAATGCAGTATTGAACATATCTGGCATATTATAAGCCTGGTTCAAATTTGGTAATATTTGAAGAGTTTACACTATCAGACTTCTCCAATT
Organism: Anabacerthia variegaticeps; assembly: GCA_035583185.1. Lineage (NCBI taxonomy): Eukaryota > Metazoa > Chordata > Aves > Passeriformes > Furnariidae > Anabacerthia > Anabacerthia variegaticeps. Next base: position 41,754,991 of record JAWWEW010000001.1, on the reverse strand, counting down.
TTTCAGTTATGTCAGACTGAATCTCACCATTTATGAACACAATGATAAGATGGGTAAGAAGAGCTATATTTGACATGGTCTTCTGTTTTCTACTACTTATATGTTGCATTTTCCTTCTTGTGAGCATCAGGATCTCACAACAGCAACTGATTAGTGTAAGATGTAAGTTTAAGACCCAGAAATGGCAGAAAAACATCAAGAATCACAATGGAGTGGCTTCCACAAGTAAAGGCCTTCAACTGAGCACCTCTGCAAGCTTTTTTCATAAACTACCTCAATCACCATTTTATGAAGCTCCATAAAAGGTGATGGAAGTCCTTTATCCTAGCTAATATTTCTGAAATAAAATTTCTGAAATCACTCAGAGAAGAGTGATACAAAAGAAATTGCATTTATCCACTTTCAGGGTGACAGAGACATAGGTATCTCTGACAAAAGCAACAGTGAGAGAAGAAAACAACCTTCTGCCATCCTCCCAGTAGCTGCATTTGGAAAAGAAAATTAATACTATTGCTGTTCTCAGGAATCTGTGGAGTAGCCAAATTCAGTAGAATTCATAAAAAGAAGCATGGCCAGTAGGTCAAAGGAGGTGATTCTGCACCGCTACTCTACTCCCGTGAGTACTGCATCTAGCTCTGGGGTCCTCAGCACAGGAGAGACATGGACCTGTTGGAGCAGGTCCAGAGAGGGGCCAAAAAATGATCAAAGGAATGGAGCAGCTCTCATATGAGGACTGTCTGAGAGAGCTGGAGTTGTCCAGCTTGGAGAAGACTAGGCTTCAGGGAGACTTTATTGAAGCCTTTCAATACTTAAAGGAGGCTAATAAGGAAGATGGAGACAATGGTTTTTAGTAGGGCCTGTTGCAACAGGACAAGGAGTAGTGGTTTTCCATTAAAGGAGGGCAGATTTAGACTAAAAGAAGGTAGACTTAGACTAGGCATAAGGGATAAATTTTTTATAATGAGAACAGTGGAACAATAAGTGTGTTGTCCAGAGAGGTGCCTTACATTCCAGGTCAGGTTGGATTACTCAGTTCCTGCACACTGCAGGAGGGTTGGACTAGATGACTCTTAAAGGTCCCTTCCCACTTTAACTATTCCAGGATTATATGATTCTATGGTTCTATTAATGTCTGTATTTTAGAGACAAATCCACTGTCTTAGGTTCTGCTTCTGATGAGCACCAACCTTTTGCCTGTCTGGTTAGACTTTTGAGCCATCAAGTTCAAGTTTCACCTTAATGAGAATGAAGCATGAAACAACTGCAAAACAAAATAACATCAGCATTCTATAGAGTGCTGAAAGTGCTGTAATACAAGCAGTCTCATCATGCATTAATTTTTTTAAAGCATCTTGATATGAGAAAGCTCTAGGGCAAGACTACTGCTTGTTTCTGAGGGTACTCATCCACTGACATCAATGTTCACAAAGTTATTAGCGAAACATGGCCACTATTCAAAAACCATTGACAACAGAGAAATTAGGAAGGATGTTTAATTTTTATGGTTACCAGAAACAAATCACTAATTCATAAGATCTGCACATTTGATACATTTTTATTAGATCTGAATTTAGATTGAGAAGAGGCATGAGAGATTTCTGTAACATTATATACATGCTTCTTTTTGACTCCATATTGATGTTTTTCATAAAGTAGGATTAGAAGGAAGGCAATAAATGGAAAGATTCCAGGTAAGAGATGATTTCTGTAGCTTTTGCCTAATTATGATGCAAGTACTTTGAAGTTCATTACTTTAATTAGAATCAGAGACTGAAAGAAAAAACAGGGAAGCCATTTCCCAGGTGGGAACTATAGCTGCAACTGCAATGCAACAATAAAGAACACTGCATAACTTGGCCTTAGTGAAATGCTGGCTTGTGTTTTGCCTAATGGCAGATCAATACCATACAAATGAAGCAATTACAGTTGTGCCATATAAAGCCTTATTTGGTCAGCAGCCAAAATGGGGATTAGCTGGAAAAGTTCCTAGGACTCTCTGTCTGAATATTATTGCAGAAGTTAATGAGGAATATCTGATATGCTTAGACAAACAAAAACAGAGCCAGCAACCAGATGAGATGGTTGGTCTAATAGTCAGTGTGCTGATAATTAAAATGCCCTGAAGCCAGCTGAACATCAGCCCAAGATCAGGTGAAATGATCACAAGGGCAATCCTATCCCTCTGGCAACCAGCTATATAATGTTACCACCACTGGTACAGCCATGTACACAGAAGCAAACTCTCCACTTTCCCCCAACATGGAAGCATGTTCCACTTATGCATGGAGCACTTTCTACAGAGCTCTGTGGCCCTATCCTGCAGCTGGTGGTAGGGAAGTGTGATACAACGGTTCTGCCAGGACTTTACTATGCCCCACTCGTTCTCATCCCGTAGACCACTAGAAGGTGCCTTGGCATATGGCAGGGGGCTTGGAATTAGATAATCTTTAAGTTCCCTTCCAAGCCAAACCATTCCGTGAAATGCAAATACAGTAACTTTCAGACCAGTTGGACCAAGCACAGTCACAGCAATATGGTAATACTCATATTTCAAATACAAGCAGGCAGGCTACAGAGAAAACAAGGCACTGAAAGTACTAAGAGATCTCCACAGTGGATATGGAGATTCAAATAATGCAATTGCTGTTGTCCTGGACACATTCACATATGCCACTTTCAATAAAAAAGGCCAGATGGAGTAGGGTCCACCGGTGACGGGAGATTTCTGCCATTGCTTTTTAAAGGGAACACAAAAAACTGTGGTCATAGCCCGTGGACTATTTAAAAAGCCATTCGTCCAAGTTACAATTTCCCTATTGGTTTTTTCTCCAAAAGAGTTTCTTTGACTAAAGACACTGAGAAACCTACCATGGTGTTTGTCCTGAGGTAAACACCTTCATGGATTTGAAATAATCATCTTAAGTAGAAATGGCCTTCAAATATTCAAAGCACAGAAAACACTAGGCTGGTTGAATGTGATGGCTGAAGATATCCCTTTCACATCCATAATTGTCAAAAAAGGACCACAGCATAGTGCAGTTTGGAAAGCACCTTGGAAGGTGTCTGGTCCAACCTCCTGCTCACTCAAGGGTCAGTCCTGAGGTCAGACCAAGCTGCTCAGGGCTTCAACTAGTCACAGTTTGTAACTTCCAAGAACGAAGTCTGCACAACCTGGACAGACAGTGTCACTGTCAGACTGTCCTCAGGCAGTCAGGGGAAACAGTTCCTCCTTAATCTAGTCTGAGCTCCTCCCATTCCATTTTGTGCCCTTTGCTACTTACCTTCCCTCCCTACTGTGCTGTGAAGACTCTGGCTCCATCTGGAAGACCTTCCCACAGACAGTGCAGGCTGCTGTTAGGAGCCCCCAAAGCCATCTCTGCTCCAGGCTGAACAAGCCCATCTCCTCCAGCCTCTTATCACCAGATCAGCTCCATCTTGATCATCTTCCATGAAATTGATTCAATTTATTGATGTTTTTCTTAAATGAGGAGGCCAAAAAAAAGGATGTAGTGCTCTAGATGTAGAATGAATGTTTGCAATTATTTTATCTGATGCCACAATATCTTCTCTTGTGGCCTACAAATTGGATGAACTAAAAGCACTCTGCCTTGGATAATTGCCCACTATCTATAAGAGAGGCCAAAAATAGCAGCTTGCTTTTAACTGTATTAGGAAAAATTCCTAAATCCTCAAGAAACTGTGATGACTTTCTGTTCACTTTTAACTACATTTTCACAGCCTGAATTTGCATTATTTAAACTCTGAAAAATCAAAACTAATTGTCAAGTGTTCATGTGGTTTTAAAGGAAAAAATATCATTAGCAGGTATAGACTATAATTAAAATAGTATCATGTACTGATTAAAACCTGAGGTGATGGATCTTAGTAAGTGCAGAGCATTAGAACGTGGGTTGGTCCCCCAGCTTTGCACACAGGGCATTACTGGTTTTATTTAAAACCAAAATAGAGATGAGCATCATCCTAAAACCTGGCTCTTCATGTTTTGTGTTGCAAGCAGAAAAACGCTTTTGTGGAAACCTTAAAATTCAAAGTTTTGGTTGAAAATGTAAAAATCTGAAAAATTGCTTATAATATTTGCATTTAGGCACATGAAATATAGATGATTTAGATTATCTAGAAAAAGTTGACATAATCTGTAGGAAATAACTAGATCCCATGAGTTTTTCTGTAGGCTCAAGAGTTTTAACATCCAAAAGAGATTTGACTCACACAAATGACAGAGCATAAGATGCTGCAGTGTACAAAATCAGGTGCCTGCATCCATACCAAGGAAGCCAAAGATCTAAATGTAAAAGCCTCTCTAAAGACAGAGTTACAAATTTGGGCTGCACTAAATGGAACCATACAAACAACAAATTGGAAAGATCCTGATGCATAATTATATACAGAGAAAGCCTATTCTGGAGGTAACAGATGGGCTGCCAGATGTTGGGGTTGCTCTCACCTGCAGGCCTTATTCAACCCTGCTGCTAGTAATGGAAGATGCAAGGGATCTGGATCTTCCTGTGCACAGATGCTATTCCTACCCACGTGGAGGGGAAAAAATAATAAAAAAGCTCTTTTTTCTTTGTGTGCTGGAGGCAGGTGATTATTTTTATGTGTTGTTTTAGAGTAGAAAGAAATAACTGAAGTGTAACAATAAAATAGGTCTCTGTATCAGGTTAGGCTTGGATAATTTTTATCTTGTTGACTGTTGGTTTTAAAAACCTGCAGGGAAAATAGTAGTCAAACTTTGACTACAGAAAACTGCCAATCCTGCCAAAAACTTAGAAGAGAGTCCCACTCAACAAAAGAGTACACAGCATTGTTCAGCATCATGTGATTTGCTAAAAAGATACAGTTAAATAGGAGCTAAATCCTTTTTCAGGTTTTAAGCTCTCACTCAGTGACTTAACTGGAATGAGAAGTGGTAGAAGGAAGGAAGGAAGGAAGGAAAGAAGGAAGGAAGGAAGGAAGGAAGGAAGATAAGAAGGAGGGAAGGAAGGAAGATAAGAAGGAGGGAAGGAAGGAAGGACGGAAGGAAGGAAGAAAGGAAGGAAGGAAGGAAGGCAGGCATTGAGCTACAAAAATAAAGAGACTTGAGCTAAGGATATCTAGAGATAGTTGAGAAAATGAGCACTAATTTTGACTACCTCCTACCAGACACAAAATAGACCAGTTAAGAGGAATAATTACAGATCGACCACAAGTCATCATTTTATCAAACGATACTTTAAACTTGTACTGTTCAGTGAGATGCACATATTTAACTGGATGACATTTGTATCTGGAACCTGAGCACCATGAGAACATTTATGATGATGGGGAAATGCTGCCTTTTACAGTTGTTGTGCCAAGACACACAGAAACTTAAATTATATATTAAAACTTCTGAATCTTGCTTTGTGCTGTCAACATCTTTTCACCTTTCATTCTGGGATGTTCAGTTCATAACGCCTACTGTGTTGCACAGTGTGCCAGTCTGAGATACTTTCTCAGCTCAAAGAAACCACGAGAAAGAAAAGAAACTTTTCTCCCTACTTTTGGTTTGGGATTTCTCACAAGAATCAAGGCTGCCTAAGGAATAAATGGCTGCTTTATGTCTCTTGGAGTCCATCTAGTACTTACTCTCAGTTGGAAGTGGGCAGTTTTGCAACTACCACACAGATTCATTGCAAAGTGTTTTTCAGGTGTTATTTGTTCCCCAAATGTCATTTCCACAGAGAGGTATTGTTACGAGCTGCTCAGATGCCTCTCAGTGGCCTGCTTCCGTGCCCTAGTCTACCTACAATTTACCTGAACAATTATTATCTTAGTGGGATAGGCCTTTTACTGGTCAGGAACTGTACCATCAACTTCAAAGGGCAGTTTCCTGGGAATTGACACCTAAACAGCCAGAGAGTTGTAATGAAAAGAAAAGAGAGAAATAATAACAAGTTGCATTGTTAAAATATAAAGGGCTGCATCTTGCCCTCTGCTGAGATGCTTTACAAGGGATTGGGGAAATGGCAGGGAAAAGGGCAGGAGAAAATTATTTCTGAAGTGCCAAGAAGCAGTGGTTTTTTTCTCAGAGGATCTATAGATGGGAAACAACCATAACCTTTTTGCATCCCACTGGCATACGCTGGGGAGTAATGCTCATCAAACGTTGGCAAATATCCAGAAAATCAGTAAGACGTGCACAACAATGGTATCTTTGAAACAGGGTATTTTTGAAACATTCTGGCTTTTGCTGATAGTTTGAGGGAAGTTCATTGGTTATACTTAAATATATGCCCTTTTTTACTTGTCAGAGAATCGAACAGCCTGACAAATTTGATTTGGACAGTTTTGATATTATGAAGCTCTTATCCTGTTTGCATTCAAATATTTCTGAAACATACAAACAAAAAAAAAACCCCTGTAATTTTTTTTTCTTTTGATGTCTTGATTTCTTTCTGATTGTAGAAAAACAAGCCTGTTATTAAATTTGTCCTGGTTCTTACTACCACAGACTGGCCCATAGGAAAGCTGAAGACAGAATGGTAGTTTCACCTTTTATACTGATTATATTGCTAATTTAAAAATACCTATTGCCATTGAAATGTTTACGTAAAAAACTGTCATTCCATGAGATAGTTCTACTGCTGTTTCCATACTCTGTTCTTTCACTCATGCTTGGAAGCACCTTGTTTCAAAACAGTTCTCACTAAAATCCTGGGACCTTCCGTGGAATAAGAGTAGGATGATATTAGCAGAGGGGCACCGGAATGTGACTGTACAGACAAAATGGGAGCTGATCTTCTTGGAAGAGCTTTGCCTTCCATCAGCTGCTTCTAGTGTCATTTGTAGTGCAGGAAAACAGAAACAGCAGCAGAACAAATTCCTGTGACTTTTGCTTTCTGCTCCAAACCACAGAGAGCTTTGTTCAATTATGAATCATCCCTGAAGTCTGAGGGTGAAAACTTCCTGCTGGTGGCAATGAAGAAATAGGCTCTGTGAGGCAAGGCAGGTCAGAGATGGCTCTTTGAAGTACTTGAAAGATATAGTGATTTTTTTTCCCGCAGGCCAGAGAAAATTCGGTGAGTGCAGCATCATGGACACTAATGAGCTGTTTTCTTTTCAAAGATACAAATATCAGAAATTATCTCAATAGCAATCCTCTTCACTGCAATTTTGTGACTTACATCCTACAATTTCCTTCCTCTATATGTAAAAACTGCAAGAAAAGGCAAAACTTTTTCAAGTAGAAGATTTTGCCTAAATACATTTGCTTGTACATCTTGCAATGGATTTCTTTAGCCATCATCAAATTTTCTTCTTTTTTTACTGCACTATTTTTGCATGGGAAAGACCCTTATCTTGATTGAAAATTATGAAATTAATCAAATAGATATCACTGGGGAAAAAGAGCAAGCTTGGATTCTAATCTATGTTCTCAAGCATTTATCTTTACTTTTAAAATAGATACTCTGTTTTTAGACAGAAATGATTCAGGTAACTGAAACTAAGTATGGCTCCCAGGCTCAGCTGAAAGAACAACTTGCTAACATTCACTGTCAGGCTCTCTCTTCACTGATCTTCTTTTGACCCCTGACTTTTATATTTCTTGCTAAGCAGTGAACCCCTCTCTGCCTTTTTAGCTAGTGAATGTTATTTTTAGTTGATAGAAAGCCCAACAAGCTCTGAAGGTTCTGACCTGCTTGAGAAATATCTCAGCTGTAAGCTCTGACACTGAATGGCAATGAGGCGGTAATTCAAGCCTTGTTATGCCTACAGTGAAGGGAAAAATATTATGCAAAGTCATACAGTATAATCTACACCATCAGTCAAACAGGATGTTTACTACATATGTATAAAATGTCAGAGATCAGTCTAGTTTTCAAATAATTTTGTATCACATAAACAAATGACCTTGTAAAATCTTGGTAAACTGACTCAAATCCTCTTCTTTTAAATATCAACAGACCACCCCACAAGTATGCACAGAATTTTGTTTCCTTCAGTGCCCCTTGCTTCAAAAGACTACAAGTCAAACTCAGTAATTTCATGCCACTCATTTTAATTCTCAAACCTCAATTATTGACCAGTTGTCTCTATATATTCGCTACATCATATATAAATAACACCGGCTTGTAGCTGCTATAGTGCTTTGCTAAAATGACTGCCTCTGTGGATAACACACTGAGTAAGGGCAAGACCAGCTATTCTGGTAGGAAAAGAGAAATGTGAAAGAAATTGAACCCGCTTCCTCTGCATCTCTCCTCACTGTGAAGGCTGCTTGTCTCAGAATGACCCGGGAAGGTCTTTGAACACCAGTGTTGCCAGCCAGAGGAGTGCTGACCAGCAGAGGAAATACCCATTCTTCTCTGAATCGCCAGAACAATGCTCAAAAGCACATAGGCCACAGACCTCATCATGATGACCCAAGCATACATTACTTTTGCCTATTGCTGTACCTTTCTAAAGACAAGAACACACCATTGAGTGAAGACTGCAGCCAAGATACGCAGAAACACAAAAAACCAGAATAGCTACATCAACAATATTGGTTGAAAGATAAAAAAATCTATGAAGACCTTTGAAAACTGAACAATACAGTGTACACCAAAGAGTGGTCCAGGGAAATTCTTCCTTTAAGATACAACGCAAATTGTCCAAGGAAGCTTCACACATGGGAAGAGTCTATTTTTATGAAGATTCATGGATTTCTGCAGTACAAAACCACTGAAAAACACGAGTGGAAGAAGTCCTCTGTAGTAAAAAAATGTTGACTAAAAAATTTGAGTGGTCACCTCAAACATTTTTTTCTAGTTTTTCTCTTACTCAGAGGCAACCTGTGAATATCCATACAAATTCTTTTGTACACACAAATCCAGTTTTATAGAAAGCATAAGAGATCAGAGCATGCAAGAAATTTTGGGGGAAATATTTTAATATATCCTTATAGACGGCTACTGTGTAATGACTCTGTTTCTTTTCCTACAGAGCTTGGTGTCAATTACCAGCTCCCTGAACTGCAAATCCAGGGTAAAATGACCACTAGGGTATATCTCAGAATAATACATTAAATTCACAATAAACAGCTTTGCCAGTGAATGATGACCTGGGAATTCCTACCACAATAAGCTCCTTATACTCTGGTTTCCAAAACCATCAAGAACAACCAACATTTGATAAAAAATTGTCCCACTGGAAGAAACTATACTATCAGATTTATTGGTATTTTTCCGGGCCTGTTTCAGGTCAATGAAAAAAAGAATATTGAATATTGCTGTTAAAAAACAAACAGGAAAGGGATTATCCCAAACCTTTTTGTAAGGTTTGCCAAAATTTTGCATGAATGAGCATGCATTGCCAAGTAAGTTTTCTTTCAACTCTACAATTCTAAGGAACCATACTGGATATATCTGTGAAAAGCAAAAGTAATACTGCCAGCTGTAATACCATACTGAAATGAAGCAATGACCAAACAGTACTTTTAGAGATCTTCCTCAGGAAAAAAGGTCTAGATGAAGCCACTGAGATCAAGACGGTAGGTTACAGAACCCATGCACACAAAGATTCCTTTCATAACAGATCTTATTCACATAAACTGATTTTTCTTCAAGAAAAAGCTCCCTCCACCAGAGATCCCTCACTTCTAGGGTAAATCTCTTTCAGGTATTGCACAATTATATCAAACTGAATAATCCATAGACTGTTGACAGGCATTGTTTGGATGCCTTTTGCACCCACAGCAATCTCCAGGGCACCCATCCCTTGCATTGGACAGAAACTAAAATCCGTAACTTCACTTACATTGTACTTTGCTCTTCACAGAAGTTGCTAGAATGATCAGAAAGTTACATTTGCAATAACTGTTTTGCTGATGCTACCCACATTGTGCACCTTATGTTAAATACAGAAAGGATGGATAAAAAACCAGTACTTCAGGCCGTGTAGAGTCAGTTCATTTTACCAGCCATCGTACTGCAAAAACCCAACAGGTATCACCAGGTGGACCTTTTTGCCTCCCTCTCCAGAACATAAAAAAATTCCTCCTGAAGTCAAACTAGAATTATTCCTTTACTACATAAAAGGAGTAGTCACTTTAATAATGGCATATAGAATCCCAGATTCATATATATAAACATTAACTGCAATTCCAATAGCAAGAGCTTAATAGAGCTCTGGATTTCATGGGGCTGGTGAACAAGCATCACCAGTCTCTAAAATACATCAACACATCTAGCCACAATGGTCAACTATTTGTCTCGACCTAATCCTGCCGCTCCCATCTGTCTTGGCTCAAAGTGTCTCACCAGACACTTATGACCTCTGCAGGTTTCACTCACCCATGCTGCATAATGTTGGCTGCAGGACAGGACAGCCATATGTCAATAGTTAAGATGGTAACAGAAAAAAAGACAACTCCTCAGTCCTTTAGCCCAACCTGTCATTCACCTTTAGATCAAAAAGCTTCAAGGTACAAAAAGTTGAAAAAGCTTTTAGTGTACCTTTAAGACAATATTGCCCTTAATTCCTTTTTCATTACCTCTTAGAGTGGAGAACTCTCATGTTCTTCACTATCCAAACTTGTTTATGATGCCTACATATCTAAAACAGAAAAGCAAAGGCATGCAAGGCACAGGATTTGTGCAGTACAAGATCTCCAGGTGTTGCTCTCTAGAAACACAGATTACTGCAAATGGCAAGGCAGATGACCCAGGGGTGATCCACAATGGCCAGAACTCTGGCCACGATAACATCTTCTAATGACAACACATTTACAAAGGCAGGTCTTGCTAAGCAGACAAGCAGCACTCTCTTAACCACCTTTGAAAACACCACCTTTGGAGAAAAAAACTCATTAATTTGCACTGAGTACTACACAGTAGCTTTGGAAGGATACCTACCGTTGTAAGAGCAGGAAACAGTAAGAACAGTTGTGTAGTGCCATGAGAGAAACTCAGTCTTTTTTGTGATGAGAGCCTTTGCCCTCAATCCCAAACTCCTTCTCAAACACGTCAGTCTTTTACAACATTATACAGAAATGAATATCACTGAAAAGGAAGGAAGGAAGGAGACACACATGATGTGTGATGAGGCACTGCCCAGTGGGCATAAAAGAAACACACATCAGGCATTTCCCATTCTCCTGCATCCAGTGATATGCATAAATCCTAATACTGCACCAGCACTGAGAATAATCATTCCAATTAGCCAATAGGTAGGTACTGGTTGAACACTGCAGGAGTGTAGCATGGAACCCAATAAGGAAGAGTTTCAAACTAAAATCCACTACCTTGCTCATGTGTACGGTCATGAGCAACAGAGACACCAGGATCACTCTGATGTGTGGATTTCATCTGCATGAGCAAAATGATGGATATGTGCTCTGCAATGAACATGAGCCTGGTGATGTGATGGTAGGGAACCATCGCTAATCCTATGCTACAAGAAGAATCACCCCACTTTTTTTTAGTTAGATGTGTGAAAATATATGGTCTGGTTTTCTACTCACATCAATTTTATTCAGCCATTACTGTATTTTCAGGGAAAAACCTCCTGATTTATAACCACTGTAAGTAGGAGGAGAACTAAGACTAAAATACTTCTAATGAAATAGGTGTTCAAACAGTTTAGTGAATAATTTGATATGAATAATTCATTTGGAAAAAATGTTATATTTTCCTAGTCCTGAACAGACTGTGAATGTTTAGCATTTATATGCAATTATTTGTGAACTACATCAAGCAATTTGTGGTCTACATATAACTCAAATAGGAAATTATGATTATTAAATAAAACATAGAATTTACAACTCCCATGGCAAATTATGTCTTTTGACTAATTTATGTAATGAGCTTAGCTGGCCTGCCCTTCATGGATTTCAAACTGCATGTTCAATATTTGCAATTATCTCTGCAGACAGCAGTTACGTAAGTCATCTGATCAGTGACAGAAACACTACCATGTGGGATGCAGTCAAAATAGCAAAAGCAGCATATTCTAAAATTTAAACATTTCAGAAAATACTGAAACATGCAGTAAAAGTTTACAGCTGAGTCTTTTCTGTTCAAAAGCACAGGGGGAGGAAGCTTTTCCCCTCTTCAGTGTTACTCTCTATAGACATACATGGAAGAGGTGGTACGAGTGTGAGGTATTGCTTGTTCATTATTTTTATCCAGAACATTAAGTGTGTTGCTTAATGTTTTTAGTAGGTAAGCAGCACTGCTGGATTGTCACTGGGGCTGGAGAGGGAATGGGATGCAGCAGGAGAACAAGCAGCTTAGCACATGTGAAAGAAAGGCTCAGGAAAGGCATGGACGTGGACAGCCAGTCGAGACAGCTTGAAAGAAGATTTGGTCCAATTTTCAAGTTGGGTAGGATTTCCCCTCTTCTCCTTTCTGAACCACTTTTGAAGGTAGGTCATGAAAAACTACACACTTTTGATCACATCGCCCTAATGATAGTTGCTGAACCCCAGTGAGACCAAACTGTGGCCTCACTGAAACATCTGGGAAGGGAGCTTGGTCTTTAGCTGGGATGGAACCAGGATTTCACACTGGATCCTAAAAATCATCTTTGTGCTCTTCCTCTCTGTTCTTATTAGACAGTCTTACTAGGCCCTCTGACTTCTAACTGCTTTATTATTCATTCCCATTTGTCCTACATATTTTTAGCTAGCTAACTAAACAAAACTGAAATAAGACCAAATTTGACACAAATCAACTTCCACTGGCTATCAGTGCTCATTATAACAGGCTGTCTCTTGTTGTTGGTATTGAATACTCTGCAGAAAAAAGGGAAAGGGACTAAGTAATACCATAAAGCACCCTTAAGGCAAACAACCCACTGCTAGGAAATCTATGACAGCAGCCACAGTGACTCCTAAAGTTTGCCCCAGCTTTGGCACAGTAAAGTATGACTGTCAGCAATGGGCATTTCCTTACTACTGGAAAGCAGCTCCACTAAACTGCAGAGCTGCCTACCACTCTTAGGTTGCCTGAAACAGTGAGAAGGAGACAGCAATCTATCATAAATACAAAATAAAAAACAAGTGCTTTGAAAATACACCCAGATAATAGAACAGCCTCTCCTGTTATTATTGCCTTCTACCTTTAACTCCATGAATTCTGGATATGTTTTTCTATATAATTAATAATTTTATTGTTGTCATTTTCCCTCTCTCATCTTCTTATGTTCTCTTACTACTTTATTGAGCAGTGGGGATAGCACTTTTTAAATCTGAGAGGTACTGAACATTAAGGACCAAAAATTCATCATCAGTCACTGAAACAACTTGCCTAATTTTACCCTGCACATACAAATCTTCTTTTGTTGTGGATGAAAACAATTCTGATAATACCCCTATTACCACCCCTGTAATACAGTTACGGATATTGAGGTCTGTGGTATTGTGTGTAAGTTAAACTGATGAGTCACGAGTCAGTCTAGTTATCTGTGTAGTGGTAATGATGTCTCCTCTGCAGTCACAGATGAAGAGAGATACCTCCTTATTTATTTCCTCTACAGAGCTAGGGCTCCATCTGGATTTACAACTCCTCCTTTATACCTAATTCCTCCTCTTTGTGAATCTATTTCATGTTCTAATCCCCTACCATGAGCACTAATGGGAGAAGTGGGGTGCTGACTGCTCCCTTTCCCCCACCCATCTGCACCCTATCACTGTCAGACTCCACAGGCCACACTCCCTTGATCTGCTGGTTGCTCTTTTGCTTTGGAGAAAATTGACAAATCTACCAGAGGAAAAAAGGCAAGTTTTGTTTGCCTTAAAGACAACAGAATGGTAAATACTGCCAATTTTAACACAGAGATACTACCTTGACTTGTGTCCCCTGACAATTTGAATGAAAAGCAAATGATGTTCTACCTGGGAATCAAAACTGAATGCATCTGATAACATGATAGAGAAAATATTGGTGAGTTTGAAGGCAGTACTGAAATGCATAACGCTAGAAACACAAACATTTTTTTTCTAAATAAGAAGGTGCTTTAACAAAAATTATTTCAATGAAGTTCCTTTAATATTTAAGGGCTAATTGTCTCCAAGTGAGGACATTTGAAAAAGATGTTACAAGCATCTTCTTACTCAGAAATTAGCAGCCAAGATCAATAAACAAAACATAAAATGTATGCATAATATTGATGCAGATACTGATGCAGATAATGTAGGCATAATACTGCCATAAAGGGTTGAATTTGGTGAAAAAAGCTGATGAAATAGAATAACTGATGTTAATTCTATTGAGGCTGACTTCAAGTAGCTAGTGTTCAACCAGTTTGGTTTTTATATGGCCTTGAAAGCTATGCCAACTATAGCTGCTAAATCCATATTGCAATTAGAAATGGTTACCTTTGTTGATCAAAAAAAAATGAAATGGAAGAAAAGAAAAATAACATACCATGTTCACACACAAAACAAAAAGAGCTATATCAGGGACATCAGGGAAGGTGGAATACTATAACAACACATTTTATATTGTTATACTATTCCACCCACCTTAATGGAGAACCCTTCGGTGTGGCTACGCCATAGCCTTTCGAATCCAGATTTCCTCCCACTTTCATGGTGTCACATGGCTTTCGTTGCTCAATGTATTCATTCATGGTGGACTCCAGCAGGAAGGCAAACTTGCCCTTGGATTTGCGGACGCGAGCTACTCCCTCTGCAGTAGTCCTAGTGAACACTGATGGCTCAGCTGATTTCATGTAGGTCCACATCTTTTCATACACTGCTATTTTTGATCTCTGGAGAAAATCAAAAAGAAGTTAGAACAAAAGAATTTTGCAACCTTTCAGAATGGCACTGTTCAAATAAAAGCAATCATACTTAATTTTTCAGACAACTGAGGTTGGGCAAATCTTGGATAAGGTTTTTATTCGAATTCAATGATTATTTTAAAAGAAATAAGAAATAACAGTATCAATGTCACTATAATGTCCATTACTTTTAAGTTCAGCTAGCCTCTAGTAGTAAAAAAAAAAGATAGCTGCAAAGATGAATTTGGTGTTAGATAAAGGCAGTTCATGCAGTCAAAGCATTGAAAGGTGTGTTTTAGGGAATTACATATGAAATAGGTGTTCACAATAAGTCTGTATGGTAAAGAGAAACAGTAAAATAATCTCCCCATAAATACTGAGCTGAATCTTCAAGCATTTCTCTTACACAAATCAAAGTAGCTTAAGTAAGATTTCTCCTTTCCTAATTCAGAGTTCGGAATTCATTCAATTTGCATTCAGAAAGGCTACACAGTATTTGAAGACATGGTTCACAAGAAAAGATGGAAACAGCAAATTGGCCTGAATATGCTATTAAAGGAAGTGGAATGCCCTAAGCACTTATCTTAAAGAATTTGGTATTATTTCAGACATGCAGTATCAGTGGATTTATTTTAAAGACTAATATGGCCAGTAACTGAGTAGGAAATGCACTTGCTCAAAGAATGCACAAGAATTTGTGGCTTACAGTGCATTAGTTGGAAATTTTCCTGTTTGGGAATGCATTGTGCAACTACAGGTGAATACTTAGGCAAAAATAAGACTTAATAAAAAATAAAAACAAATGAAAGTTTGCACTGAAAGAAAGGAAGGAAATGCTGTCAGAGAAAAACTGAGAAGTTTCCCATGCTCATTAGATTCACCCAACAACTCCTTTGCTTCCTCCAGCAATAGGAATATATACATGCAAAACAGCAGTGTGTCAGCTAAACACTACACAGTGTTTTCATTATAACAGATGGTACTTGTCTTCTCTTATGCATGATGCAAGAAGGACTTTTTAACCTAATTCTCAAGTCAGCTTTTATTTGAGTCAACAGGAGATTCTAGATAAGCAAGATTTGGTCTATGAGCCCTTTCCCACACTGTGCTGAACACTCCAGGAAAATATCCATTATTATAAAGCCCCAAAACAAAGGGCCTTAGAATATTTAAACAAATATCAAATCCTATAATCTAGATACTATTTAAATTGACAACGGCTTTAAAAAGCTTGGAACTGAGTCTTTGTATAGGTGAGAATAATTTCCCTGAAGCACTCCTTTTTACCAATTACTGAATTATTGCATTATTACTTAGAAAATAATTTGTTAGGAACATAAGTCTATCTTGAAAAGAAGTGGCATTTAAACAGAAATGTTCAATAAAAATACCACATAGCAGAACATCATAAATTATCCTTGCTTTTTTGAGTTTGTCTATATGCGTAATTTTATCTTTCTGTCAAATATAATAAAATTTACATCAACAACAGCTGTGTGTGTCCATAGTCACATCCTGCCTTGTCACCATTTCTTTCCATTGTAGTCACAGCTACTTTTCATTTACATAATAGTGCCTGGAAGCAAAGCATAAACTAAGCCACCAATGCATTCTTTTTGCTTTACGCTGATGTAATTTCATGGATTTAAATTTACAGAAAGAAAAAAATGGAAGAGAGCAGTAATGAAACAGTCACTATTTCAAGAATATTTTCTTGCCTTTGTCTGCATTCACTTCCAAACATTTCTTACATCCTAACATCCGTTATGTCAAATTCTTTATAAAGTAAACAAATAATAGATCGCTTTCTTTTAAAATTAAAACCATGCAGCACATAAAATAGCTGTATTAGTAAGAGGAAACAGTGGCCTAAATAATTTGAAAAAGGCTGCATATAAATAGTTGATTTTCCTTTTTTAGGATCTAATTTCCTTTGTCTATGAAAAGTGAAAAAAAAAATACGCAAAGTCTAACAAGGTATCTGCTCTGTAAGAACATTTTCTTCTCCCAAACTTTCATTTGTTAACATTCAATTTCTCCATGTCAACTCAGACTGAAAATTCAAGATTGAACCGACAGGTAAGTCTTATTATCATATGAGGAAACCTTGCAGCTTTTCCCTGCAGTCAGCCAAGCTGGGATAATTTTCATTTTGGGCTTTTCTGATGAAGACTGCTAAAATTACTTTCCCTCTTAAGCAAACTGCTCAGAAAATACAACTCTCATTGCATCTAAAGCGGAAAATAAGAGTAAATAGGTAAGAGTAGCAAAGTCTCCTTTTTCTTTATGTTGGCTTTAAAATGATTTTCCTTTTTCTGTTTTCAATCCATTTTGATCAGAAATGACCAAATGATGAGGAAATGTCCTGAAGGCTCATCTTCAGCCAAATAATCACCACTGACAGACACCTTACACAAGATTCTAATACCAAAAAGTGAAGATGATTGCTTCCAAATCCACGAAATGTTAGACTTGCCACTCAAGTCTCCTTTTATTATTGTTTCAGGCTAGGTCCTAGTTTAGTGAACAGCATAATACAGCAAATATTGTCTGCTGATATTTTATCTTTGTCCCTGTTTTGTGGAAAGTATTTTTAGAAATAATACATACAATATCATTAAGAATCACTATACTGTGACAGATTAAAAATAATTTGATAACAGGGTCTCAATTGCACCATAAAAAACCAAACCAAACAAACAAAAAAAAACCAACAAAAAAAATAGTGATCAACACAGTTCCAATCTTGATAAAGCTTCAAATTTTGCATATGCAATGATATTTACTATTTGTAGTTAATTTTAATGTTTCTCTCTGTATTTTGAAAGAAAGGAAAAAATAAAAAGAGGAACATAATTTCCCTTCTTTTCTCTTTTAACCCAGTAAGACTGAAGTGAAAGAACAGCTGTCATTACAGTCATTTTAACTTCATTATAGTGCCTTCTCTTTAAGGAGAAATATTGCATAAAATATTGATTCAAACAAAAAAGTTTCTATGTTTACAGGATGATTTAAAACAATCCTGAAATTTTTGTCACCAATATTGTTTCTGCATCAAAATACCTGACCTCATTACCTCAAAACAATGGTTTGGACAACTGTTCTGAAACTCTTAAGGAAACAGCTCCATTCCTTTCTTCCTTACTATTTCTTTGTGAATTAATTTTTGCATCATCACCTAACAAAATTGCAAGCACTGGGTACTCTTGAAAATGAAACAAGTTGATAAATCCAAAGTTACACAAATCTGCCTGGTCAGCATCATGTTTTTAAGTATTACCACAGCTTCATTCTAGTTGAAAGAACTATTTGTACCTATATATGGGGGTTACCACCTCAGCTTATGATGGCCTGAAATTGGAATTCCCAGAATTAATAAATTTCCACAAAATAAATGAAAGAAGAATCTATGGGTTAAACATATGTGAATATAAATAATGAGTACGAGGGACTATACTCTTTTCAAGGTGCATCTCAGCACCAATATATTTCAATTCTCAGATAAAGCTTCCTATCTCTAATACAATGCCACCACGGTTGTAGACCCTGGCTTCTAGAGACCACAAGCTGAGTTTCTACCATTTGGGATATAAAATAAAGTTCCCAGAGAGCATCTGTGGTGTCATATTGTATATACCAGCACTCTGGATATAGAAGAAGACAGGTGTGCTAGAAACCTGTCAGTGAACTGTATCCAAGCTCTCCAGCCACTTCAGTGAGATATCTCTGGAGTCCATGTAGAGGCAGATACTTTAACGTGTGATTTATTTCAACACAGCACACATGTCCCATAGGGATGCACAGCACTGCTTTTCTTTCTCCAGTGTCTACAGAAGAACTCTAGGAAACTTGGTTAAACTGAACTTCTTGATCAGTTTCTTGATGTGAGCGTTCAACCACTATGTGTTTGTTAAGTATATCTTACAAGTAATCTTTTTACAGCTAATAGAAGAGGTTTGCACTCTCTGCTGTGGGGATACCCGTCACAATGGAAAGGTTATTTCACTACAGAGCTTTTTGGGGGTCACTCAGAAGCTGCCCTTGAATTGATTCTCTCTGTAGTTCACAAATCCCAGGCAAAAATTTTTTTAATGGTTCATTGAGTTCAGTGTAGCCAAACTGAAAACAGTCAAGGTGTGTGGGAGTACCTAACAAAGAACAGTCCCCTTTCAACTAGGCAATAAGAAGAAATTATCACTCCATCTTCCCAACTTCTAAAAATGCCTTAAACTACGCATTTCAGATAAGTAATGACCTTAAACTGTGTAATTTTCAAGGAAGGATTACTAGTTCACAGCATTTATTCAGAGCTGTGTTCAAACACTAAACTCCCTTAAGTCAGCTGAGCTCAACTTTCATCTGCTAGACACATGAAATAAGGCAGGAAGGCCTGTTTATTATGTGCTCCTTGTGATGTCCAGGCTCCCTGTTTTCCAGCTGGGAAATGATGAGGATTACATACCAACCACACTGACACAGGAAAGGAAATGAAAATGAAGTCATCAATAGAGACAGCACAGACATATGAATGGCTATTTAGGCTTTTTCCTAATGCTCCAACCACATTCCCTCGAGTTATATTTTCTCTTTATTATCCATCTGAAAGTCAGCAAATTAAAAAATGCATTTCCTGCCCACCACCCAAGACCCTAAAGCAAAATGCACACAGCCTAATCCATAAGCAGAAGCAAAACCTGCAAGACTCCATGTTACCATCACAGGCTTTCAATGCTGCACATCACTTCAGTACTGTAGCTTCAGATGAATCAATAGTGCAATGCTGCTTTAATTATCACTGGCTTCAGTATCCCCCTAGGCACCTCTTTTGCCCATGTGACAGGATCAATAAGCTTTCCACAAATTAAAACATCCTGAAAACTCCAACAAATGGTCTTGTGGGGTTAAAAATGCAGCTAAAGTATTGCAGGAATCACAAACTATATTACATTTAACCACAAAGTAACATTATTTCACACTTCCAAGCATCTTAGAAGAGCAGTTGGTAGGGAGAGCTGCTCTGAAGGACATGCCAACTTACTCTGAAGAACTCTTTGGTTGACCCTGAGTCCAGTGTCCCATAAGCAATTTCGGTTTGTTTGGCGAGGTCTTCTGCACTTTCTATGGGTGAGACCATTCTCTCAACAGTCAAGAAAGCCGCGAGGTTAGCAGTGTAGGATGAAATAATGATGAGTGTGAAGAACCACCAGACACCTCCAACAATGCGACCTGAGAGGGATCTAAACATGAATAAGATAATGCACATTTTCCTGTCTCTTAAGCCATGAAGAGAGAGAAAGAGAGAGAGAGAGAAGGCACCATTATCGCTGACAATTTGTCATTAAGTAACAGTCAATGGGAGGAAGATCATTTGCATTTTAAATACTAATAAATGCTTTTACTCTCGAATCTTAATGTCTACAGTACAGAGCCCACTGTACTAATGTGTATCACACATATACAGAAGCTTGAATTCTCTTGTATAGTAATCTCAGTGTTCTTATTATTTCAGGACATGCCTAAAATAGGAAGCAAATTTGTCAAAAATACTGGATATGCAATCTCTTTTTTGAGACAAAAAAACCAGCAAAAGTCTTTGCACACGGATTATGTTGGCTGTAGGATTAAAATGTTCCTGTCACCCAAACTTTTCAAATATTCTACAAGCTACTGCAATCATTTGAACATTCACATTTTTCTTATTTAAGAAGCAAGAATTTTGTGGTAACAGAGACATTTCTGTTAAGTAAAAAACTGTATTTTCCTTTTCAATACCTGTAATATGATGAGAAGGCTGTTGAGGAGTAATGTCCATCCACGCTTAATCAGTACCAGTTTTATTGCTAACTTCAATAATAGAAGGGTTAGGCCAATGCTGAACATTCAAAATTTCACTGCAAATGGCTAAAATGAAGCATTTAAGTTTGAAAGATTGGGTCATAATGCTTAATTAAGAAGTTTTAGTTACTGCCCACTAAAGTTCCAGAGCATCTTAAAAGGCTGAGAAATTCAGGACTGGAATCATGTATTAGATCTGAGGCAGGCACTCTATAAGGCACACCTTAGCAGTACAGCGTGGCTTCTCAGAAACAGAGCGTCAAATATTGTCTCTCATAGACAGCGGTATTTGTGAAGCAGCACTGTAGAACTTGACAGGGAACAGAAATGGGACATTCCCCGATGGAAGGCAAACATTAAGGACAATTTTTTGCATTTCATAGTTGCGATACAATGGAACTAATCTAGCAACAACACAGCTCCTCTGAATTCAACCCAGTGAATTCCCCTTGTGTGTACCTGCTGTTTCTGAGAGGTGTTTGTGGTTTATGCACACTGACATTGGTAAAATAATAGTAATGACTGAAATTCAAAGCACATTATCTGTTGCCCTTATCATGGCTATTAAAAAAGAAAAAAAAAAAAAAAAAAGAAAAGGCTTCCTAAAAGAATGAACTTCAAAACACTGCCAGGAAAATTAATGAAGATTTTATGCTTCAGTGTTGAAGATAAAATGCAAATGTAAAAAGATTTGACACAAACCTTGGGGAAATATCACATCCTTGTTGCATAAAGGCACCCAGGGAAAACCAGAGGCTGTTGAATATGCCAAACTCATTGGGAGGCTGGTCACTGGGTCCTTCTTTCCCATCCTCTGGTTCTTCTGTGTGCCACTCATACGGACTAAACCTGCTAACTAGGAACAGGACCACACTGACACCAATGTAGGCAAAGACTATGCACATCCAGATCTCATACGCCAAAGGGTCCAAGAAGGAAAACACTCCTGGTTTAGATTTCTGGGGCTTTTTGATCATAATGGATATCCCCAAACTCATAAAAGGCTTAGAAAAATCAATGACCTCTTCTCGTACCAAAGTGATGGTCAGAGGCGCAACAGCAATCTCTGCTTTCTATAAAGAAAAAAGAAATATAGATGTATAGATTAATTGAAGTTGGCTTATACACTCAGCTAAGCAGCTAATTCCAAAGGTATGTTATTAACATCAGGACACTGTGGCTTAAATGCTCTTTATAACATTTTTCTTCTTCTTTCTATTACACTGCGTATTTACTCCATATGCTTTTAGTAAAACATACATACTGCAGGTTTTTAGTTTACAGAACTATACAGATACTTATTTTTTCTGCTAAGAAGAAGACTTAAATTTCAAAGAAGTGGGCAACAGTGTAGGACGATCATTTTAGGCACTAATTTAGATTTAAAGTAAAGGAATTCAAGGAAGAAAGAAAAATGAGGATGAGCCTATTGTCCCTGCAGGCACAGAGTTTTTTTTTAGAAGATCCCAGAGACAGTAACTAATTGTCATATTTTCATAAGATATAATCATTTTTTGAGGGGAACTAGTTCATAGACTCAAGTAATTTCCAAATAACATGAAGTCACAAAGGTGATTAACTATTGCTGTGATTCCAACAAACTGCACAGAGTTGTCTGGCGGGAAAGATGCTTCAGTAGGAATGAGTCAGATTTTAAACACTGAAAAATGGCAAGTATACAGAAAATAAGTGTGCGAAATCATGTGATAAAAGGATAAAAAGTGTGCTGAATCCATTCCCACTAGCGTCAGGAATATTTTTAAATGTGTTTCTAACATGTTCTTAGAATGAAAATGCCAGTCTCGGATGAATCATTATTGATAGAGGTGATGATGACTGCTAAAAATGATGTCTGCATGAACTATAAGATATTGTAGCTAAGCTAATGGATCATTTTTATCATTAGGGATGCAACATTACATTCAGAGTTGCTCCTTGCCTTGCCTTCTATGCTAAAGCTGTCATTACAGCAGCACTTCAGATGGGAATTGCAAGGGGAACTGGGTCAAAAGATGCACCTGTGGGAGGGGAACAGATGCAAAAGCTGCTGAAACCTTTCTCCTGTTCATCACGATGCTGCTGTGTCTAGGTATAGTCACAGGGCAGAGCCTGTGGACTTCTACAGAGCTTACAGTCTAAGGGGGGTAATTGAGCATATTTTGTGAACACTTTGTTGTTTCAATGAGATTAAAACATGCTGAAAAATAAGGATGTGCTCAAATACTTTAAGCCAAGTGTTATGTAAACAGCTTGTGTGACAAACAAAAAAAAAGGAAATTGAAATTGGGCTTTTTTGTCATCTTACAACTTTTAAACAGATAAATGCATTTAAAATAATACATGTTTTCTATTTTATACTGTTTTACAGAGTTACATATATTTTATGGAATTTAATTTTCAACTAATTTTGTGTAGTCAAAATTTAAACCTATTTTGGCAGTTTTATGACTGTGCATAATTCAAAAGAACTGACTCATTCCAATGCAACGGTCCAAAAATGCAAATTTGTACTAAAATTACTCCATATTAATAATCAGATTATATCTGTCATTAGGAAATATTTGTGATGCACTTATAATTTCATGTGAAGTTATTACTGTTTAAGTAACACATATAAAATCATAATCTTGCAAAAGTATCAGAAATTATCTCTGGTGCTAATGTCTTGCATAAATGTTATGACTACACTGATAATTCTCTGAATTTTAACTTAATTTCTGTAATACAACGCATTTTTAAAACTTTAGCTTCTTGATGCCTTGTGATTATGTAAGTCTTCCTGAAATAGATATTTTATGAAAATACATATGAAGAAAGATACCATGACTAAAATATACTTTTTAATAGCCTGAAAATTGTGAAGTAAGCTTTGTTTCTGTAGTCTAAGGACTGTAGGATGGTTTGGGCTACTGGATTTTCTGCATATTTTTGTGTTTCGTCTCACTCCTAAATTCCTTTTTTTCCAGAAGAATGGTTTCCTTATTTAGAGTCAATGTCTTTTATAATTCTACATTTTAGTTACTGGGAATACCCAATGTGGAGTCCTTGAAATTAATTAAGCAAAGGATACATGGCAACTGTGATGTATTACTGCCAATCTTCTTTGTATTTGTCACATAGGGGTACCTTCATCAATACAGTGTAAATGATAGACCTGGTCATTGGTTTTCAAAGGTGTTGGCTAACACATGCTTTTTCTGTCTGTAGATTGCTACTGGGATTAAAACACAGATCCTTGAGGCTTGTTAGTTTTCACAAAGTGAGTTGGAAATGTGAGATCACCATTTTAGTATCAATTGAGAAGATTTTAAAGACCTACTTAGCACATTGCATACGTGAAACACTGGGCAAGATTTATCTTACCAAATTTAAGTGCTCAAGGAGGATATGAAGAACTTGAACTACACCAGGACTAGCTGCCAATAGTATTTGAAGGAGTTAAAGAGGAGAAACAGGAACTTATCCGATTTCTTTACAACAGTGATCCAATTTCAGATGATTCATAATGAAGATAAGTCTATTTCACGCCAATAAATGTAAAGGGAGAGTATATAGCTAGGCCACAAATGCCAAAAATATGAAAAAGTGCAGTCTCCCAAACTGGTAATATTATTTATTATTTTTATAACACTACAGTGTGCCATGCTAAGGACTACTTAAACTCTTCATTGTGAAAGCTAAATGATGACAATAGCTGTGCATGATAATTACCAGCATTTGTGCTTCGCCCAGTTAATGTACACCATGTAATTATGGATTTAAATAATTAACAATATAACTATGGTGCAAACAATTAATGATTTTGTTGCCAGTGAAATGTGTTTTGACAAAGACTAATGATACTTCACAGTTGAATCAACTGCATCTGTAACAGCATTTCAATGAAGGCAGCAGCACTACCAAATACAGATGGATTCTGAATCCTTTCAGTATTATAAAATGAGACAAGATTGGCTCTGATGGTAAGAGACATTTTCTTTTCTGGAATATATTATTATTATTATAACCTTGTGAATAAAATCTGTGCTTGGTCCAAGTTGTAGGAAGGTAGTGAACCTATCTGAGAAAAATCATGCAGAAAGTGATTTCAATCTCAGAAGTTCACAGCTTCTCAGATTTCAAATAGAAATGAGTTGTGACCTTTTGTGTTAAGTAGTGAAAGAACAGCATTCTGTGTCAGGAGAAAGAATATTTCATTGGAGCTGACTGTTACTTGGAAACACCTGTTGCCTGTGCTTAATGGTATTTCATCCCAGTCAGAATTTCTCCTGAGCTAGATATCAAAGCAAATAGAATCCATATGGACTACTGCATGCATTTGGATACAACAGGGACAAATGACCAAGATCTCCTGGTAGTTTTTAACAGAGTACCAAAAACAAGACAGGAAAATAAGTAGCTATCCCTACCATGACGTTCCATACAGTCTTAGCAAAACTGTACACTGCAGCACTTAATATGTTGTTTTCTCTGGAAAAATCAACTAGAGTTTAGGAAACAACTGAACTGCTCTGTGCAGCACTTGAGTGTCCAGGTACCAGAGCAATCAGTGGTGCACACAGGTCCCAAGGGAACATGGGATAAAATTGTCACATGTCCACTCTCATGGATGCGGCTAAGGGGCATTGGGGTATGGTGTAAAGAGCAAAAGAGCAGAGGAGCCTTTTATGTTGTACAGAAAGGGTCCAATCTCACAAAACTGTCTGTTAATCCTTTAATGTGGTTGGGAATTAAAAGCTGTAAAATGATTCCCAAACAGATCATCTCGTTAACTTGCTAATTCAGTTGCAAATTCTGTCCCAATCCTGGCTGCACATAAAAAGCCTTGCTTGAAGCATAGCCAGCTACTCAGAGTACTTGTGTTTGTGATTAGGGGATCTAATGAACATACTCTTCTAGCGGAGCTTTGCAGCAAAGTCTCTGGCTGACTGATTTTTCTGCTTTCTCTGTGTGGAACAGGCCTGGGAACCTGATGCTCTGTAATTCATCTGGCAAGGACTCAAGGAATTTGCAGGGAAGATGCTCTTGAGAGATTCCCTGTGGAAATCTTTAGCAGCAAACTTTGTAAGTTAACAATTTCCTTTAAAGCTACACCTGTAAAAATACATTAAACACACTTGGTGTAGCTCTTGGCCTCAAGGCCAATGGCAGTGGACAGTCGGTGTTGCTACCTTGAAAGCCACCTGAACTCTAAACCAGCATGGCTGCATTCAAGCCACTTACAGGGAATGATCTCTCCTCCATCCTAGTGTCCAGATAGGCTCAGGAATTCTTCTGGACAGTAATTATGGGCCAAAAATGTATCAGGGACCACTGCAATTTAGTAGATTAGTCGGGGAAGCTCTGATGCAGAGGGACACTCCCTGGTGCCACTGATACACTAGGATAGATACAGCCTCAAGGACCCTTTGGACACTAGAGCAGTGGGCAACAGCAACTTCCCTTGGTTCTTGAACAAAAAAGCAGCTCCAAGAGCCTTGCTGAAGCTCATTTCCAGGGCCCAGTTCCAGAATCACAATGTGGTACTAGGGCAAGTTTGGGTTTGACGAGTAAATTTTTCAAGGTAAAGAAGGAAAAAAACCCCAGACCAACAGAAAATGAAACTTTCCTCTATAATTTTCAACTAGATGATAGGCCACTGAAAATGTGCATTTGGGCAGGGGAATTTTCTCACAAAGGGTAAAATTTCTTGGATTATTGAAAAAACCTTCTGTTGTAAAATAGTTCTTAGCCATCGATGCCAATGAGTTCACTACTGCAATTAAAAGCCAGACAAGGAGTAACCTCCATGCTTGATAAAATAAGTCTGGAAAATCTTCAATTTCGTACAAGTTGAGGTGCTTCCAAGCCACTAAAGTAGATATACAAGCTTGGTGACATTCAGTGTTTCTACTCTTTAAAGACACAATTGAGGTAGGTTCCTTCATGAACGTCCAAGAACATAGAGACTTTTGTGAAGATGATAAAGCCTTTCTGTTCCCATGAAGAAGGGAAAGCAATGAAATTCTGGGGCACCATTTCCCATACTCCTACAGGACAGACTTTCGTTCTGCAGAGTCCCTTGAACTGATCCTAATGGAGAAGATATTGAGAAAATTTATGAGCTATATTTAGCTGACAGAAGGGAATTGAAACGGAGCTACTAGAAAAGCCACAAGGGCTTTGGGACATATGGCCCAAACTGTCACTGGAATTGTGAAAACTGCAACTGTGGATGGATCAACCAGCATGCACGAGTTTTTTAATAGGGATGTTGAGGCATGTTATGAGTTCATTGGTGGAAATATTCTCACCTGAATAGTTTGAGGATTTTTTTTATTCTACCACTGAAATGAAAAGTTTCTCTAAGAATTCTGATCTGTTCTCAGGGCAGGTACCAGTAACTGCATTCATAAGCAAGCTCAGCTCTGAGTTTTGCTACTTTTGGTAACCCCACATGCTGCAAGAATTTATTTGAGTTTGTTGGAACTATTTTCATTAAGTATTAGAACTTAATGTGTCAACAAAACTGTTAACTGTTATGGTATTATGAAGAATCCTTCTCTAGATCCCTGTACATTGTCAGCTGTTGAGTTTACCAGGCTTGCTCTTACATTTTATTATTGATGCTCATCTTAAAAGTCTATCTTCATTCTGAATTGCCTAATAGTGTACTTGCCTGTGGTGTTTTATTACAGATGGTTAATATAAGATAGTGGATTCTCCATTTCTCAAACTAGAGCAAGAGTCCCATCTTTTTTAAAACATCTGTCCATCATTCCATGGAAATGAATTAATGAATGATATTCTTTCCAATTAAGTTTCACAATGTATCAGGAATAGATGGTTTCTAACATTAATGAATTCTGAAGGGATATACAAATTATAGATATTCTAATGTTACAAGGTACTGCTTGAAGAAATAGAACTTTCATGAAACTATTTACTTTTCTATTGAAAAGAGGTGAAAACACATAGATCTGAAACAGGACTCTATTTATTTCTTTTTTGTGACCCCAAAGTTAAATAAAATGCACATAATACTTCCTATTTTATTACTTATACTGTGATAAATTAAATCCTGCTTCAAAAATTGGTATGCTTACCCCATAAACAAGCTCTCCCACCATCCCATTCCAGATTTTTGTCTCTGGATCCCTTGCTCCATATTTTCCATCAGGAACAATGGCAATTTTGTACTTGATACCAATATGTTTTGCAATTTCTGATGCCAGATCTACACAGTATCCTTCAAACTTGTCATTCCCTTCAAACGTATCATGGTTTTTCTTGAACATAACATATGGGGCTTCCTATAATGAGAGAAGCAGAACTGTAAAGGAGAAGTGTACCCAAAATACTCTGAAAAAATAAACAAACATGTCATGTACTGACTGAGCAACACATTTTATCAAGAGTTCATGGATAGTATTAGCACATTTAAATTAAAGTGTATGAACAGAAATTCCTCTGGAAAGGTATACTGTTTACATTGTAATTTGGGTTATATATTTCACAATATTAATCAACCTTACTTATTGTTTTAAATGAAAGATCTTAGTGCAGTATACGCTAAATTTAAGACATAGAGGTTGAACTTATACAATGCAAAGGACATGAGATAATGCAGGTACAATGTGCACTTCTGACTACAGTAAGTAAGCATATCCTCTAATTTAGTGTGGTTACTCTCTATGCGATTCTGGATGCAGAGCCTGCATGACTTGCTTTCTTGAGGTTTAGAATACATAGTTACTAAGAGACTACATACATTTTAGTGAGAACATAGAAATATATTCCCAAGGAAACACATATCTTCTCCTTCAAATAAACAGTGCAGATTCTGCAAGGTCTTTTAGGATGAACCTAAGCGATATGCATGGACAAAAAAGGTATTAAGTTGACAGTGACTTTACATGTTGCATGAAATAGAAGTACCAAAATATTTTTGGATGGTGAGTGCCATTGGAAACGAGTAAAACCTGTTGTGAAAAGTGGATCTTGCTTTCCTTGTGTAAACCATACTGTCACAATAGTGAACATTATATGATTAGGAAATCAAGGTCATATTTTTCTTACTAGCTCTGTGTGGATTGAGACTTTAGCAATCATTAAGTAAAACTGTACGTTCTGGTGATATTTTAAATCACTTAATGCATATTCATGGCCAGTTTCATATGAAATATTTGTCTAATAGAAAAGGTGACTGAAGTCACCCATTGTTTGAATTGACATCACAAAATAGAGGCAACTTAAGTTTTGCCTGTGCTGGCCCTAGCAAATGTTTGGTCTTTCGACAATAACTTTGATAGTAAACTGCCCTATTCACATATTTCCTACAGATATAATTAGTACAAAAATGAAAATAAAAATAAATATAAACCTGTAGTCTGACAATGTCAGCTTCATTGGAACTACAAGAACATCAGCTGTAAGCAACAACAATCTTTTTACCTCTATTAGGTGTTTAACAAAGGAGGATATGTGGCATTACACAAGAGTCTCTGCCTATACAGATTTTCCATCTTCAAAGGAAAACTGCTGAGTATTACCAGCAGCCTGCACCTTTTCTTGTATTCCCCCCTTAAATAACCTTAATCTCAACCACCTGTCTACTAGAAGGAGAGAGGGAGAAAAGTAGGGAGAAGGCAGCCTGTCCTTTCTTTGCAGTATATCTTGATTTTGGGAAGTATTTTGGCCACATGTATCAACTATTGCTCCCTCATGTATGCTTTTCGTTACCATGAGAGGAAAAGCCAAAATCTGTGTCATTCTACATTTGTTATTATTCAAAAGTGGTTTAAAATAAACAAATAGGCAAAAAATACTATGTTTCCTGTCTGTGATTCAGCCAACCATTAGCTAGAAGTGCAACCAAGCGTGTCCAGTGTCCTAATTTCTAAACTCTCCTTACAAGATTTGGCTACATTTGCTTGCTGTACCTCAAAAACAAATTTTTTTTTCCAAAGACCAGAGTTGGTGACTG
Organism: Anabacerthia variegaticeps; assembly: GCA_035583185.1. Taxonomy (NCBI): domain Eukaryota; kingdom Metazoa; phylum Chordata; class Aves; order Passeriformes; family Furnariidae; genus Anabacerthia; species Anabacerthia variegaticeps. The sequence continues at coordinate 41,725,443 of JAWWEW010000001.1, read as the reverse complement.
CAAACTCTTCTGATTCAGTCATAAATCCCCATGCAAAAGGGATACAATTAGAATCACACCAAGAAATACTAATACTGGAGGGGGACTCAAAGAAGACAGGCACAAGGATGACAGGTCAGCCTGCTACTTCTTGCAAAACGCAGACACTGTGCTCCTGCCTGCACCTCACCACTGACAGAGCTGCTATAGGACAAGCACTTCAACTGTTTCTGCACAGCAAAACAAAGTCACAGATGCCTCATTTTTCCTGTTAAATGTTAAATGATCTTCAGCCCTCCTCCCCAGGAATTCTGTGAGGGAATGCTGAGAAAAGAAGTGTCCTTGGTAGGTAAAAGCAGAGGTGATCCCATCAAATGGAGGGACAACCAAGTCAGGACTTGGAAAACCTGGGTTCTGACAGGGATCTGCTGGGTGACTTGGAGGAACCACATGGGTTCCCTCCCCATCCACTTTCTTTTCTTCACATTGATTCAGAGCAAAATAGAGCAAAGAACATTTCTTATAATGCAATTATCTTGTAGAGTGAAGCAGTACCTCTTGCAATGACTGCTTTAAAAGAAGCAATTGAGTGTGATTTGCCAGTGTGAAATGATACAATTAAAGATGACAGGAACACCTACTACAGTTTGCTTACTATGTAGTTCTTTCCGTCCTATCTATTTTATGCAGAATAAATAACAGTTTCTTTGCTTGTTGCGCCTACGTTACCTGCCAAATAATGAGACAACTACTTTCAAGGTAGAATTTGATGGGGGGATGTGGATCAGACTGAATGTGAGTTTTGACAAAGACTGTTTTTTAAAAATATCAAATAGCAGCACTACTTTTAAATTCTGTACATTTCAGACTTTGAGGGTGTTTCAAACTGATAAGATGTGCAGATGTTATAACAGTAAAAGGACACTGAAAGGCACGCTTTGCTGGCTTGTTAGCGAGTAACTTACACAGAAGAACTTTCAAGGTCATGCCACAAAGTCATGAAATACCTGAATTGATCAATAGCATGTACTCAGCCATATCTTGATGCTCTTTTCTAGCTGTGGCACTAAAAAGACCTTTTTTTCTGTATAATCTATTACAATAGCATTTTCTAAATTAGTAGTAATGTTAGTGTAGCCATGCTAGTCTAAAGATAGAAGAGATGCAAGACATTTACAGAGAGATAATGTCTTCTATTAGATCAGCTGAAATAGCTGGAAACAGTAGGCATACTTTTTCAGTTTCCAGTTATAGCATCTTGTCTAATAGAAAGATTATCTCTCCCCACCATCTTTGTATTTATTACATATTTGAACTCTAAGCTCTTAACCTACTCATATAAAACACCCATCTGACTTACTGCTGAATGAGATTTAACACTGCAATATTTGCAAGATTTCAGCTGCTTAATAGTTTTCTATGGGGTAGTGAATCAAGGAAAAGTCCACATTGAAATGATCAATGAGTAGCACGGAACAGATATTTGAAATGGTGCAAGCTTTACTTAAATAATTCACAATTTTATAACAATACTTAACATTTGTAAATACAAGTTGATGTCTCCAACAATTACCTTTATAGATGTAAACAAATCATTCCACCATATTGCCACAAATTCATGTGTACAGCAAAATGCTCACAGCTGATGACTCATTACTATAAGGGAAGCTGGAGAAAGTAACTAACCCAAATATGAAACAGACCTATGCTTGGCTTTCCTATTCTAAAGTTGATTCCAAAATCTTCAAACATTGCAAAAATAACTTTTAAAGTGACAAATATTTGTGCAAGGAAATTTCTGCTTTTTAGAACAGGAGTGGCACACATTATCACACTTTATTCTGAAAGAAATTTCTGTAAATGTCAATGGGAAGTTTTTTTCGTGATTTTTTTTTTTTTTTTAAATTTCTGAATAAAGTGTCCAGGATTCGGTTTGAAGTCTTTATTATTGTCATGCAAAAACTTTTCTTTTTCTCCAGTCTACTGAATAATTTATTTAATACAGTTTCTAATGGAAAATATTTTTCTATTATAAGAAAAAAGGTTATAATAAGAATTTTTGAGGTAAGTCTCTACCAAGAGCATATCAGTCAAAACAATGAGGGTGGTTCTCAGACACCTACTTAGAGTTACCTGTCATCTGAGATGCCCTAAGGTGTCCTGTTTCACTCTAAAATGCCATTCTGCAGGTCCTTTGTGCTGCCCCTTTACAAATAGGTAAATGGGGGACAGGCTGCTTATCCTAGAGCATCTTAAATGTCACTGAATGCAACTGAATCAATACCCTTCATAAAGTCATCTACATTTAGGTGACTCAGTGGTGAACTGGATCCTGGCCTTGAAACTTAATCTGCCAACACTGAGGATATCTCATTAAAACATTGAACTAGAAGCCACAATGAAGATGCAGCTCATATACATCAAGCTTTGGTTCTAAAGGATTTTTGTGATTTTTTTGCAATCTCAGAGTAAGTAGAGAGTTGGCTCTATCTATATTCTATCTTAACAACTTGTCACCATATTTGTCAGCTTGCTAAATTAGAGATGATTATTCTAACTAGCTAGACAAGTTACTCACTTTGCCTTAATGCTAGAGAATGGCTGCAAATGGCATCCCTTCTCTGGTCATACACTAAGCCTACTGTGCATTTGCTGCCTCTTCTCTCTGGGCTGCTACTTCACCACGTAACTAATCAGGGATAGGCTGAGTGCCTAAACCTAATATGTTAAGTAAATTATACGTGCTCTCACTATGTTACCAATGAAGAAAACATCTTGCCAAGTAGAAAACACTGTACTAAGTTCTTTGAGTGCAGAGCTAATTTATTATACTGCACTTTCTATGCAATAGCCATATAGCCACACTACAGCAAAGTAAGCATAGACTCGTAAAAACTGAAGAAACGGAGGAAAAATCAGTCTGTGCTATTTGGCTTCAGGCAAAAATTAAAGTGAGCCATGCTGAAAACTTGCAAACTTTTCCTGTGCTGCCATGACACCTGTCTTTGAAGACTGAGAAGCCTGACATCACTGTTTGATGAAGCTTTTCAGTTTAATGTCGGAAAATACGCATGCAAACAAAACTAAATGTGTTATCTACAATGCTTCAACTTCCCTTCAATGTGAAGAGGGCAACAAAAGGTGAAAAAGTCTCTGTGGCATTTGCAACATGACTATAATACAAAGAAGAGAAAAATAACAGGATTCTGAAAGTTATTCTAGTGAAAGGTATCTTTTCTTTGTGTGTGTCATCATATGCGCATGGATGCTAAATACACTGCCCTAGCAGACCAATATTAAGAATCATGGTTCTGTTCTGCCTTTAGCATCATGTGTGCAGCTCCCAATGGAGTGGATGGGAGATCAGCATGATAAGGCAGAATTCACCATATATTCTTATTCAAACCAAATTCTGACATATTTCTCTTGCACTGTGGTTTTGAAACATGAAAGGGGGACACTTTTGGTCAAGAAGCAGTGCTGCTTTCAATTAATTGCATTTATCCAAAAATGACATGCTGCATAAATATAGGGCATGCTTTGGAATTCAGATTTTTGGTTTTGCAAATAATCCCACCAGTCCTTTCAATACAGGAGCTGGAAAAGTTCTTTTGAGGATAACATTTATTATGCACACCAAAATGCTTCAATGCAAACAGGACAGGCAAGATAACACATTTTAAAAGGTTTCTTGTTTCTTTTTTTGTTTTCCTTTCTGGTAAACAGGAACATTTTATGTTACTTATCATTATTATATTTTGCTTGCTTCTCCTAAGCTTGGATCTATTTATGGAAATTACAGTATTCATGTATAATAGCTTCAGTCAAAGATATCAGGATTGGTATGAGAGGAAAATTTCGACTGAAAGCTTGTTATTCACATCGTTCTCTTCTCAGCTTGGCAAAGTTGAAGGGTAACGTCATCTGTTATAGACATTTCAGATTAGTCACAGAACTTTTCTTGGTGGTTCAGTGCCTGGTCATCCAGTCAGAGGAAGAGTAATCCATATGGAAAAATTAGCTCAATGCTACTAGACTGGTGGTTAATACTTGAGCCTTAGTTAGGAATGTTCGCGGCATCTTGGGACTCTTTTCTTCCTCGATCAATTTCTTAAAATAGGATTCTTCATCAGAGGCTGAAAAGAGGAGGACTGTACTGAAGTATATTTTTTTTCCATCACCAAGTCTTTTCTTTTTTTTATTTTCTTTTTTTTTTATTTTTTTTAGGAAAAGAGATACAAATATTTAAAATGTCCCATGCAAAATTAAAATTAAAAGTTACACAATTTGATTAGGAGTCACATTCTGAATTCCTGTATAGTAGGTTGGTTGGCTTGTATCCTGGAATGACAACCCTCAACAGAAGACTTGTTAAGACATACTTAATGTATAAAGGCTGATACACACTGCTGAAAATGTGCTAATTAAACGCATTTTTAGTAAGAAAATGTCTTGACACTTTCCTTTGGATTATTTTAAACTCTGTATTAGCTTAGAAAAAATATTTCTTACCAACACATTCAGAATATTCCTTCCCATTTAAGACACAATTTATTGGGTTAACATGTCTTGTCTAAGTGAAGCAGGTGAAAAGGGCAGTGAACTGAGATGTAAAATCTTAAAAGCGGTCATGTAAAGGTCACCCTTTGCCAGTTAGCTTTGACAAAAATCAGCTTTAAAGGGCATGTCTGACTTCAGAGGAAAAAATGTTAAATATTTTGTTTAAAATACATATTTGTAAGAAACAAATGTTTTGAAAAACTAAGTATTAAAAAGGTAAATGAATGAAGCAACTGCATTCGCCTTTGCAACCACTCTAAAACCCCCATAATTCTGGAAAATCAGACCACAAATCTATTTAGATTTTATTAAAATGGAAATTTTATTGCAATGCCGAATAAACACATGAAGAAATATGTCCAAATGCATCAACTAGATTCATGTTTTCCTTCACAACTAAGAGTTGATAATCCAATTCTGATTGGCTGACTGAATTTAGAATTTTAGCTCTTGCTAATGTCAATTATTGAGTTTATAATTTATCAACAAAAAGGGACAATGGCAAAGTCATCTTGTTTTATATTTATACCCTCTCTTCTATTCTGTCATTTAGATGTTTTGGGTTTTTCTTTTCTTCTAGTTTCTTGCAAGTTAAGATTTATCAATTAGAGTTATAAGAACTGATATTTCCAAGACTTACTTCAGTAAAAAATGGGAAAAACTGAATAAAAGAATAAAATTACCACAACTCAATTTTAAAAACCTGATTTCAAGTGAATCATTATCTTAAATGCATACCAAAAAACCTCTGTGCAGACATGACAGTCAGTATAATTAAGATATATGGCTCTCACCCTTCCACTAACCTAGGAACCAGCAGAGTAAATTAGAGCATAACTTGAAATGAGATTGTGTCACACACCAATATAAGCATTAAAAAAAGGAACACCTTACCAAGATTGTAGTGACAACTACTGTTCTATTCTCAATGGCTGCAGTGTCATTTCCAAGTGTAGGTTCATGCTGAATCAAAACTAATTTATCCATGTCATTCCAATAACCAACCTGAAAAATAAAATGTATATAATTTACAGGAAAATCTACATTCCACATAATTACAAATATAAATTATTATAAGAACGGAGTGATCCAAAGGTGATGATGTGCCAAAGGAAGTGTTGTGACTTTGGATACAGGGATACACTTTGGGTATACCACATTGCACCTCTTCTGCATGGAGAGAGACCCAGTGTTGCCTCCACTGATCTGCTACTGAGAGATTTGAGATACTTACTTCTACCAGAGGCACAGGTTAAATCCCATTTTCATTAGTTTGAAGCCCTCCTGGGACATAACAAGATACACAAATTTCTGCTCCCCACAAGAATATTTTCATTCACTAATCCTCCAGATCTTCTGGTCTTAGACAGAGGAGTGACAGAGACACCTAGATGACAGTTTTGAAACCTCATGGCTAATCTCAATTCCTTGCTCCATCATGGGCATCCCAGGAGACTTCAACCCAGAGACTTACACCAGTCTTGTTCCACTTAACTGCTGGCACTGACCTTTTAGTACCTACATTAGAAGCCCTGTTATTTAAGTTTGCTTTACACTCATGGGACAGACAGCACCAACAGAGAGTGACTCAGCTCATGCAGGCTAAGCACCCCAACTAGACAAGTGCTTGCCTTTCCCACTCACTAAAGCATGATGAGAGTGAATTGTCTCTAAATGCATCTATAGGGAGGAGGAACAATACGAGTTTTTCTCTCCTTGCCTGCATTTAGGCTGTCACAACCCTTCCCATAGCAGTCTTAAGGTGAAATAGCTGCCTTTGTGCATTGCTGGAAATGAACTACTCCAAAGTCAGATTTGAATCGGTCATTCTTATATTCCCACAGAGGAAAAAAAACCTACCCTGTCTTTTCCCCTTCTTGCCCATTCTCTTCTCTGCAACTAGTTCACGGTTGTCTGTGCAACGGCTCAGTAGCTGTTCCTGTGACCCAGCACTGATTGCACTCAGCTCCTTGTCAAATGGACAACATGAAAACAAACGTGTCAGTAGAACAGTGTTCTAATCCTACCTAAAGGGGCTCCCCAGGTTGCTGGCAACCTAATGCATTGGGAGACTGACCTTTCTTTCCAGCATGACTTAACAGACATATGATTTAAAAGGTTCCTATCAAAGAGATGCAATTCAACCTGACACAGCTCAGTTTCCAGAAGCACCTGGGGACCAGTCAGCAGCAACTGTCCCTTCCCTACTCCTTTGATTAATTAGGAGTTCATGAGACCAAGAGCTGGGAGAGAGGAATGTCTTGTCCATCTTTCTAGAAGAGGAAAGGGAATTTTAGTGGAAAGCAGGCTCCAGGCAGAGCTCCAGTGTTACTGCCAAAGGACATTTTGTACCTTGGCTGAGAAGATTTCTATATGATGGAAACTGGCTAAATGATCAAATCAGTTATGTAGTCAATATTATTTCTAACCTTATTGTAGAACTCTGACTAAAATTCACCATCAAATAGGATTTTGCCTTCGTGTTGTGGAGAAACATCATGTGCTGTTCAAGGCAGCGATGTGATATGACAGTCTAAAAGTGCAGGGGAGTGCTTTCGATTCCTGGTCTCATATGCATTATATATACATATAGACACACACACATATATATATATATATATATATATGTATGTATAATCTTAAAAGAGTCGACCTTCCTCTTGATTTTTACATTTGATGTTCCATTATTTCCTTTTCGGGGAAAAAAAAAATAAAACTATGAAGAGGCAAGTCGTTTTAGCAGTCTCTAGGGCAGTATTTTTGACCATGAGGGATTTTTTTTTCCCCTACAGGTGAAGCAAATAAGCACAAATTCTTCCCATGCACAACTTCTGTCATATTTAGCTGAAATGTTCTTTTCCTTTATGTAGTTGCTCTTACAGCACAGAAGCCTTGATTTAGGTGTCTGCAGCTAAGAGTAAACATCAGCATTGATGATACAGTGTAGAGTGAGGTTTTCTTCCTAGTAGAATGCACTGCTAAAAAATATTCTTTCTCATCCAGACAGCCATACAGTCACAGACACAATCGATTATTGAAAATGTCCAATTCTTGTCAAAAACTGTGACCAGCTAAAGGCAGAATAAGTACACCAAAACCTGGCAGTCTGGGGAATTTATTATGATAGTGAATGATTGTTTGTCATTGTGCAATTCCTCACTGCTATGAAGTTCAGAAGGAAAGCAGAAAATGAATGATGTACTGCGTTATAAAAGTAAGTGCCATATGAAAATTCCAACAGAGATAAAGGCATTTTTTTTGAGAAGCAACAGGCATTTTTTAAAGAAACTTTAGCTTGTGTGCATCAGTGTGAGCTCATATGTGTTCAGTTCAAAACTGCTCTAAAGTAACTTTGGAACTAGATTATTGAATAAATATGAAAGATATGTCATGACACTTGTATTAGTATATAGATTCACAGTCACTGTGAGAGCACTAAATAACAGTATGCTTTCCTATAAATACCTCAAATCCACAGTGAAAAAAACTGCTCAAAGGATAGGACTGAATTCAGCGATTAAAGTACCTCCAATTCTATTTGGATTGCAATTGAACTTCATAGCAGTTGCATCCACTTATACAGAAGTTGAATTTTTCTTATAGAAAACAATATTTCAAAAATGTCTGCCTCATAGTAGGTTTGTCATAACAGTTTGGCATTTGAATGAGTAGTATTATTTCTGAAGGCCTGTGCACCTTGTAGCAATCAATGAAGTGTTCCTGCAAAGCTCACAAGTCACTAAGGGTAAAAGAATACTCAAAAATTTTGATAATCAATTTTCATGTTTCCCAAGTTGGAATTTAGAAGCCAAATCTTAGACTGTCTTGTGCATACACATGTAATACATATGGTTTGTTTAATTTTTCTTTTCCTCTTCTTACATTTTTAACATTTTGGTGACATGATGCATGGTGAATGACACAATCACAGAATGACTGAGCTTGGAAGGGACATCTAGAAGTCATCTGGTTCAAACCCCACTGTTCAACCTAAAGCCAGTTGCCCAGGACTGTGTCTGGAAGGCTTTTGAGTATATCCAAGGATGAAGACTTCACAACCTTCCTGCACAACTGGTGACAGTGCTTGGTCACTCTGAGAGTAAAAAAAGTATTTCCTAATGTTCAGAAGGAACCTCCTGTGTTTCAGTTTGTGCTCATTGCCTCTAGTCCTGTCCCTGGGCACCAATGAAAAGTCTGTGCCACTTGATCACAACACTCCAGTCACAGAAGCCATTCCTTTACATCTCTGTGATTCTTGTCCTAACACCTTTTCCCTTCACCAGCAGGTTTTGTTAATGTTCTGCAGAGAAGAACCAAGTAAGAAACACTGTATAAATGAAATTAACATGAGCATTGGCTATGGTTCTCCATTTTACTAAACTATATGGAATTCTGTCTGTCTATTTTTGCCATTTTCTAATGATCTGTTCATATATTTAAAGCTATGGGCAACAAAAATCACTTTTCTAAAGATTAGAGCCATGCATTACTCTGTCAGGAAAGGCTAGTTTTGAAAAGATATTGCTGGGGGACTCATCAGTCATGTTATGTGGGACATGAGAAGAAGACATTAAAAGTGAAGGCCTCTTAGTTCAATTTAGTATAGTCATTTCTCACGTATTATATAGGATTTGTCAGGCTGGACCACAGAATTGGTCCAGTGATCACATATAAAGTACTATCTAATACATGAGAAATAAATTCTTCTGAGTAGCCTGATCTGTCAAAGCTGTTATGACTTGTTATATCAACGACAGATAATGGCTTAAGAGTGGGAGAGATGCATGACTGAAAGGTAAGAAAAGCACCTTGGGCTTCTAGCACAGCAGAGACACAGCTCATCTATTTGCAGCCACTCTTCCCTTAAATTGCAGGCAAGAAGAGAGGATGGGGACACCTCTGCAGTGGTATCAGCTGGACACATCTCCCAAAATAGGTGACAAAGGCTAACATCAACCCTTTTCAAAAGTTTGCTGACAAGCAAAGTCCCTTATCAGTTACAGAAGTTGTGACCTAATTAACCACATCTTTTGCACCTCACCATTCCTCTTGTACAATTGGGAAGAGAGAATAGAAAGGGCATATTTCACCATTTGCCTTTGATGCATCCCAGCTACCCATATATCCTTCTGGCTGCCAACAATGTGGCACAGAGCCAGGAAGGAGGCAGGACTGGTAGCAAGGTCAGACACATGGCCTGGCAGGAGACAGTGGACTTCCCAAGAGAGAGGGAAGACAAACTCCTCTTTCCCAATTTATTTTTCAGCCATCTATCTTACTTTCCAAAGACAACTACACCATTATGCCCTATACACAGGCAGATGCTTTTCTTTGGTATACAGCTCTATACTGTGAAATATTGGCAATTTTTTCATCCAAGTGTATAATTCTGCTCTGGGTCTGCAGTTTAACACTCCCCCTCCTCGGCACTGTGGCAGGCAACTGTCTCTGGGGACACACAGTTCACCTGTGGTACTATTTACTGCACTTGCCACCTCTGGCCCAACAGCAGAAGGCTGTTTAATTCAATTTTGATTGCTTTGGCCCTACTCAAGCAGTCATGAATCTCCCATTCACTATCACCTCCCCCGCTTTCTTGTTCTGATGACCTCACAAACAAAACAGGCCACAGTGACTCCAAAGGAAATAAAATCCATGAGCCTTTGTACATTTTTTTGCTTTTATCTGTTCAACACTATGATATATGGACAAATTTCAGCACAGACAAGAAAGAGTCAACAGTACCCAGGATGATCTTTTCAAAGTGATTGGGCTGGGTGATAATGAGCATTCAGACATGGAGGATCTGCTTAGACAAATATCAATGTTGCATTTGTAATGCATATTGTGCATTACAAGCAACAAATCAAGCATGCAGGACTAGATACTGCAATTAATTTCAGAAAATATAAGTATTCAGGGAATTCTTTCTTCATCTTCTTGTCTCTCCTTTCACCCTTAAAAACCCTACATTAGTTACAGCCTATGATTCATATTTACACAGAATGTACAAATTAACCTGCTTAAAAATGCCAGCAATCTTGGGATAAGATAAAAGAAATACCTACTATTCAGAGTTCTGACCATTTTGCATCACCCAGCTGCCTAGCAACATGCCATCCAGCTGGTTTTCATTAGTGTGCTTGACTGACCGACATCCCACCACTCCAAGATGCACACTTGTTTTTGTGTTTCCCAATTTGTTGCACTTAATATTAGCATCTAGTGGAAAATGCAGTTTAAAACTATTTTCACCGGACGTATTACCCATACATTTAATGTATTATATCTTTTTAAAGTGTTGAGTGCTCTTTAATAAAAATTTACGTTACAATTTCATCACACATAACTCATTTCTGTGATATGAGGACAGTAAACATTGTCAGCACATACCTTCCGAGGGCCTGTGTTTTTCAGCTCAAAGACATCCATGGTGTAGTTTACTCTGCGACCATAGTGGTCAAACTGAACGTTCCCTGTCAGTCCCTGTATTCGAACCTAAACATGGAAGAAAAAGCATCATGAAAATCCAGTCATATTCTTCATATCAAATGTCACAGAGCGGTGCAAGTTATCCTGGCTATGTCCTTAGACTACTAAAACAACACTGCCGTAGAACAGTCAGGCATTATAAAGCAATAAATTTGGCTACTTTTCTTTATATTCCTTTTTCCTGTCAGACCATGCCCAAAAAAGGCTTAGATGTGTCAGTATCTAACTGCTAACAAAGACAAACAGTGGACCTTCTTCTCTTTCATGCTGTGCAGCTCAACATTGTCCAATTGCATGTTCTAAAGAGAAGTAATTTTTTTACTATTCTCATCTCTCCTGCATAGGGTCATATGAAAAAACCAAAAGGATGTTTGGCCTGAGGTCATGTATCCTTTTGCTCGCACTCCAGTGAATTAAATGTACAAATTGAACATATACTGCTCATTAAGGTAAGCTTGACAATAACTGTAGCTCCAGCAAAGCAATTTACGATCACAGAAGATGGGTGACATGCACAGGGCTTGAAAAAAGTGTTTTCAAAGCATCACAGTGAAGAAGGACACATGTAAAGCCCTAAGAAAGACTGTGGAAGTTTTCCACCACCTGTGTCTCAGCTGAATCCAGAACTCTTTGTTTTTACTTTCAGCACTTTACTGTGTCGCCGAAGGATGACACTACACTACAACATCAAACTGCAGTCCTCATCCCAACGAAGTCATGACTATATTGGTGCTGGCTTTGATTGTATCAGGATCTGGCCATGCAAACCACTTTGGCCAAATTTGAAGTCTCATGCTGTCTGCCCAAACATAGAAACCTGACTAAATGCTTCTCTCACTTGTTACAGATCTGTGCATCTGCACAGAGTATGTGAAGCATACAAAATGCTTTATTTCTTTTCCTAAGAGTCAGGATGTAGACTTAAATCACTTACTCTTTACCTCTGTCCATTTCTATCTCAGCTGATTTTTCTCTAGGACTGAAACCTTGGCTTCCAGGCACAGAGCTGCCAGCTCTGTCAGCAGTCACTTCTCCTCCACAGTTTCTCCTTAGTGGAGCCTGCTCATTTGCAATGATTTAAATTCTACTGCAGGATTTTTATTTTCTTACTGTCCCATTCAAAGTAAAGGCTAAATCATCTTGACAGAGATCTGGAACTTTCTAGGCATCCATATTCATCACTAATTCAAAATCCTGACATCAGAGAACAATGGCTCTGGGTTATTTCTTTTTTAAAGAAAAAAAAAAAAAACTACCTATGTGATTTCCCTAGGAAAAGTCTACTTTTATTGAAGATGACAGGAACATATTTTAAAGATTATATTGTGTAGCTATACCTTTTTCCTTAAATGACAATATCTGTACAGCCAGCTTATTTGCAATAGTAACAAATAAGCTCACCAGTTCAGTGAGGTCCCAAATACCTTAAAGGAACTAACAGTGGTTTCAAATAGTAGTAGTTCCACTTTGTTTTCATTCCACGTTAAAAACCAGAACAGCCTGAACAACCCAAGCTGTTTCCAAATGCCAACCAAAAAATGATTTCTCCTCTCCCATTACTACCCTTGTTAATGCTATCTTCCAAGTCATACAGTATGCAACTGGTATCCAATATTCAAAAAGATCACTAGAATAAAGCCTTCCTTTACCTGTTTTAATGTCCTCTCCATATCAATTCCTTGACCCCATGGGGCTGCAGGGTTGGCAAGACAATCACCAGCATTTCCTCTCCTTGAAATATCAATTTTCTGTCTTCTAAGATTACGGAAAGTTTCAGCCATCACAAGTACTCCATCATATGTCAGTGCAGATGTATACTAAATAGATGAACAAACATACCATTTCAGAGTGGGCATGTCTTTTAAAAAATGAGCTGTCTCAGATATTTCTAGTTTGATTCATTATGCAGCAGTTTCTACACCTTCATTTAGTAAAAAGCTCTCTTCAAAATCAAAAGCAATTTTGTCTAAGAGACAAATGCAGGACATTTCAGTAGCTCCAGATTTAAAACTGTACTTCCTAAGGGTAGAGAAATCTGCATCTTATGAATTAATAAATGAAACAATTTAAACTGGAGATATTCAAATCTTATTTCCTTCTTACCATTTATCTTATACATTAAAGAATAACCCCATCCACCCAACTTACTCAAAAGAAAAGAAAGAAAGAAAGAGTAACTCATTGAGAAAATATAACAGAAAAAATGTGTGGCTAATGAGCAGACAACCAGCCTACTGGAATTGTTAAGAATGATCAAGAGTAGGTTCTTTCTATTGGAAAAACCTGTGTCAGCTCTTGGCCTGATATGTACTTTGAATGGTCTGTGCTTCTACGCTAACTACAGTAACTGCTTTAGGTTGATAACATGCCAAATGAAACGTGTACAGCAAGTCTTTGGCAGATGTTAGCCTGGAGCCACATAAACAAAGGGGTGTTTTCTCAGTATGGTCCTCTGATAAACACACTACATCAGGAAAAGTTGTTCACGTGCCCAGGGCTGCTACTGATATGCCCTGTAACTTTCAAAATTTAAATTCCCTTATTCAAGTCTAATTTCCTTCCTTCGCTTTGTCTTGCACATTACAAGCTCTTTGAGATATGGTTTACCTTTATAATCTCAAATTTTGGTTATCCATAGGTGAATTAGGTGTAATTCAAATTAATCATAGCAGCTCCTCAGAAGGAGACAGCATAATCCTGTTCAGGTGAGGCGTGACGTCGTATAGGTTGAATTGTTCCTGTCACCAGTAATTGGGGATGTCTGCACTCCATAGTCCACAGCATCCTTTTTTTTCCCCCTCCAGAACAAAAATTTCTGGAATGTTCACTGAATTATGTAGCTATGCAATGTAATACCCATCTTAATGCTTTCTCTGGAGTTTGCCAGCCTACAAATCTCACAGCCAAGGAGGACTAATTGTTTATCTTTGCATAGTGTCCAGCACAAAGGGGCCCAGTTTTAACTAGGTCTGATATGCACTAGTGCATATAATAACAGGACTATTTTGATGAAGTCGTATTTACAGCTATACTGTGATTTGCCTGCCAGAAGACGGCATGTGAGAGAAATATCTTGCTATCAGTCTGTGAGGGATTAAGATAGAGGGACACTGGCATGCGATTTCACTTTAAAATCATGCCTGAAAGGGATTACTACATCAGGTTTTGAGATGGAAGATTTCCAGAGGAAACTCCATATGAAAAAGTAAAGGTAGAAAATTTACAATTACAGTATTATCTCATACACAGAAGAATTCAGCAGTTGAGAAAGCTCGGCACTCTAAGTAACCTAGATAACTAGATTAATTAATGTAAATTTTATTGAAATTAAGTTGTCAGTTAAGCATTTGACCTTTAATTGCTGCCAGTAAAGGGGTGAAGTTGGAGAATAAGTGAGAAAGGACATTTAAATACATCAGCGAATGTGCTGCAGTTTGTGTTTCCATCATACAAATGTAAGGATAGGCATGACTAGTTGTCAGTAATAGTAAGATCAACTGCCTTCTCCTCTGACTAAATATTCATTCATGTATTCAACAATATTAATCAGAAATTAGAACACTTGAATAGTATCTTCGGTAGTGGTTCAGATCAGCCAGTACCTTTGGTGGGGTCTCAGATCCTGGGTATTCTCTCTGGTCCAGCTTCTTCCAGCGCTGCATCAGCTTAGTTACCATTGGGGTACTGAAATCTACTAGCTGAAATCCAGTCACATTGGCTCCTCCATGCATAAATCTCTCCAGAGAAATATCTTTGAATCCCTGGAAAAACAATTTAAGATTTTGTTTGCCCTCCTACACCACTGTGGGCCAAATCTGTTCTAGGTCAGCACAGCAGCATAAAGAATGCACAACAGCAGGATTCCATTAGAATGCAAAATTTCAAACCAGAGAATAATGTTGAACCTTCATTGATAACTTCCATTTGTGTAATAAAGAAACAAAACCAAGAAACAGATTTTCCACATTATTGCCAGGGTGGTCTTGACAGCTAAGCAACACATTTCTGGGAATGGCAGACAGTTTTTGAAGAAATGTCTTTGGCAAATCAACTGAAAATTGCCTGCAGAATATTAAAGCCTTAATCCAATTTCCATCAAAGTTGGCAGATTTGAATAAGCACTGTACTAGTGCTTTAAACAATGCATCCCTCTTTCTTTGTATACTTGAAAAATGAACACTATTCTATAAGTACATTTATTTCAGGATTCATTGTTTAGGCTGAAAATGTCTGAGATAATATAATAGACATTAGAAGGCAGAGACAATGCATGAGGATCTCACTGTTAGTGCAAGGAAAACATAACACTTCTGTGAAAATAGGAGTGTGGTAGCTCTCAGATCTGCTATATATTGAAAACCTAGAGTGACCTCCAACACTGAAAGAGAAAATAAAGTACACATACTTCCTGACTTATTAGTTTCTCTGGTTCATCTGTTCAGCACATATAAAGACAAATTCTTTACTAAAGTTTGCCTTTAGAGACAGAACTGAGCCTCACGAAACTGCTAAAGTGCTAAGAAGCAAGTATAAATCTTTCTGCTTCTTTCCTAGCTGCTGTGTTTAAGGTTAGCTCAGAGGTATCTTATTTTTATTTTCTCAAATTGCTCTGATTAGCATTTATCAGTGAAAACAGAAGTGTATATCACACGTAGAAAGATTTAGGAAAAAAATGTGTAGGGTACTGACCCAATATCCTAGGGGAAAAAAAAGCTGTTCAAGACAGAGATTTGATTCATGTCCTAAGGGATACTGAGAGGAGTTCATATTACCCACACAGATGTAGATAACAGACAGCAGGTAACAAAGTGTGCCCCTGTTGAAGCAGAGGAGTAGATGTGCCTGTCTTCACTGCATACCCCACCAGTAGTTCACAGCAACATCCAGTTCCTTGTTTACAGCAACAATTTTGCATGAGAAAAATTACTTGGGGAACTATAAAATTATAATGCTGGAAAATCTAATTTGTAAGACCTAAGAGAATAGACACGTCTCATTTAAAACACCTGAGGCCCTAAGAATAATCTGGAGTGATCCTAAGTTAAGGTATAAGTACAGCAAAGCACAATAAAATATTTCATGTCAGCTAAAATTCCTTGAGGGAGAGCAGAAAGAAAACAGTTCAAAGCATACATGAGACTCAGTCCTACATTCACTGTGCTTTGCCAGACACGTATTTTGGCTTAAAGAGGGAGTTATTTTAATAATAAAATATTTAATTTACTCTTTCTTTGCCCTCTTCTGAACATTAGCTGTGAGAATGTCCAGTTTAGACCTAGAGTGAAAATACCGAGCTAGTAATTTGACTGGAAATTGATGATCTTACAGGAAAATGAATGTCCCTGGAGAATGTAGAAAAGTTATCTCTAGAGTTTTTATGCTACTAATAATGACAAGATGTGTCAAAAATTATAGTATAGCTCTCTAAATTCTAACTCAGTCACAAGATATACCTAGCAGTCCTTTATACTACAATGATTTTGATAAAATTTAGCAGGGTTACACTATGCCCTTCGTATCTAGATGGCTGCAACAACAAACCCAAGTTCTTTTATGCATCATAAAGAATGTATTATGTACAACCACATATTAGATACAAATGGGAACTGTTGTGTAAAGTGCTATATCTTCTAAGTAAAACAGTGTTGCACTTACCGAGCAGGGGTATAATTCTAGAAAAGTATCTTACCAGGTTGGCAACAATATAATGGTATCCTTTAACATGCTTTCCCACGCTCACAATCTGTGAGAGAAATAAGAAAACAAAAGAAAAACAACGTCGCATTGTTTTCTCTATAAAGGTGTTTTCATATATAAACTGTGAAATATATAACAGTGGTAATATAATGTTGAGAGTTTTTCTCTGATTATGTAACTATAACTTTCTGGGGGCTTAATCATAGGAAGACGTTAAAATCAAAGTGAGTAAAGTAATGAATTTGTAATCTGAGTGTCTTGTGAACTGAAAATGTTGTGGTATACTATTTTACCAAATGGAGCAACTATCTACAGGATACAAATTCAGAAGGAGGATGTCACACATTAGCTAGAAAGCCTATCCACTCATGTACTTTTTCATTTGAAATAAGAGCAGAATTTATGAATCACACTGGGTTTTCATCTCTTGGGATCAAAGCTGCCCTTGAGGTGGTCAAGTACTATAAGTGTTATTCAGCTCTTAGTAAAACACTAAAGACTTTGGGAAGGAGCATGAGCAAGGGCAGAGCAAGAACAGCGAGGCTGTCCTTGAATGTTTAACCAATTATGTGATGCAAGAAGGCAACAATCATGATGTGCAGCTGCTACAGTCTTGATATGGCAATATCAGACACTACGTTTACACAAAAGCTATGTCAACCTGTCCCCTGTATCAATATTATTGGAACTTCTATGGGAGAACGACTCTTATTTAACGTACTGAAAGCAAAAAATTAGATAATATTTTGTCAGTACAAAATGGTGATAATACACTCATTGCAGACTAAAGCTGCTTTTACTAAAGACAATAACAGTACTGCCTGTAACATGCAGCTTGCATTCAATAACAGTACAGTCCTTTGAACTCTTACTTTTGATAGTCTACCACTCATTTAGAAAGGCCCATAGCCCACATATGTGGGGTTTTTTTCCTCCTCATGTACTCATCTCCACAAGGAATTTTAGCTTCCCTCCAAAAGAATAAATAAGACATAAGCAAAAGTTTTTACAAAGTGCAGGTTACTCAGTAAGTAATGGGGAACTTATGGATCCATTTCTTTTCCTGCTTTGGAAACTTATCTCTAGACCATGTCTGAAGGATTGACAACTTTTTGCCTTTAGGGATCACACCTCATGTTCAAAAGACAGAACAAACTAAGCCTTGGAGTCCCTTTTCCCATTGCTGTATAAATAAATATCACATTTTGGAGATGAGGAAAAGTTGATGAAGGTCTAAATATTTTGATCAAAGACACCCAAGGATCTAAATCTTGGTTAAGAGTTGGAAATGTTTGATTCCTAACTTTGTTGTTCCAGTAAATCAACTCCCTTTCACAGCAGAGTGGAAGGGGAAATCCAGGGCATGTGTCTTAAGTATGTTTTCAGAACTGTTTAATAAAGTAATAAAAAAAAAAAATTTCTTTTATCCTTTTGCTCATTTCCCAAACTTTACTTTACTTCATATTTATAGTCTGTAGCTAAACTATTTGTATTTAGAAAGCAAAACATAAACCCCCCCAAAAGACACCACACCTCCCAAGCCATGACCAGATTGTCTCACTCTTCATATAAATGAATTTTAGGCTCAATAAAACTCTCTTTAAGATCAGTGATTAAATACCATTGCTACCTTTTTATTAAAGGTGGCAGAGAGGGAAAAGTCACAATTTTCCCTGTTACTAATGCAACACATGTTAGGAGGATGCTGTCAAGTCATTTTGACTTTGCATACAATAAAAAGGGTCAAATCCCAGCTAGTTTAATGGCTTCAAAAGGGATGTGACCCCTGACACCAATAATGCTTTTACATCTGTACGCATTCAGCAGTACATGGTAATTAAAAAATTTGCCTCCCCATTACATGGAAATGGATATAGATTAAAAATTCACATTTTTAAATAAATAGAGCATCACAAATTGAAAGTTATTAAGTGGACTGATATGATGCAGGATCATAGAATCATAGCACAGTTTGGATTGGAAGATACCACAAAGATCATGTAGTTCTGACATCCCTGCCAAGGGCAAGCATGCCTTCCACTAGACCAGACTGCTCAAAGCCCCATCCAGCCTGGTCTTGAACACCTCCAGGGGTGGGGCATCCACAGCTTCTCTGGGCAACCTCTTCCAGTGCCTCCCCACACTCACAGTGAAGGAATTTCTTCCTTGTATCTAAACTAAATCTACTCCTTGTCCTATCACTACATGCTGTAGTAAGAAGTCCCTCTCCAGCTCTCTGGCAGTCCCTCTTCAGGTACTGGAAGGCTGCAATGAGGTCTCCCTAGTGCCTTCTCTTCTCCAGGCTAAACAACTCCAAATCTTTCAGCCTGGTTTCACAGAAAAAAAACAGCTCCAGTGCTCTGATCACTTTCATGATCCTCCTCTGGACTTGCTTTAACAGGTCCATACCCTTCCCGTGCTGAGGGCCCCAGAGCTGGATGCAGCACTCCATGTGAGGTCTCACCAGAGCAGAGGGGGAGAATCACCACCCTGTACTTGGGTTTGCACAAACACCTGCCCCTGCTGTAGGACCTTGCACTTGACCTTGCTGAACTTCATGAGGTGTGCATGGGCGATGTATGTGACATGATTTCTGTATCAGATCCCCCAGCTTGGGCAAATCAGTGCAGCTCCCTCTGAGCTCTGGGAAGCTGACATAGTTTTAGCAGTTAATACCCTTAGTGATCTGTTCCCTGGTCTGGTTTCATAACAGAAATTTTGTTCACTCTGTATTAGTCAAATAGAACAAACACATTATCAATCTGTAAGCATTGAGGTACATCAGATGCATTGTTGTTACAATCAAAATGAGTAAATACTGTAAATTATTAATCAGATTTACTTCTGTTCTTGTTCCTAGGAAATGCATGTAGATACCAGTGCAGAATTCTGGGATTGGATGTGAATAGTACATAAAATTTTTGAAAAAAGAAATTCAAAATTCTCATTGTATTATCTCAAAATATCTTAGGGTAAGTCATAAAAGTACACATTCATCACAGAATCAACTAGGTTAAAAAAGACCTCTAAGAACATTGAGTCCAACCTATGACCCAACATAACCTTGTCAACTAGACCCTGGCACTAAGTGCCATGTCCAGTCTCCTCTTAAATATCTCCAGGGACGGTGAATCCACCACCTCCTGGGAAGTCTGTTCCAATGTCTGATCACTCTCTAAAGAATTTCTTCCTAATGTCTAACCTAAACCTCCCCTTGTGCATCTTCAGACTGTGTCTTCTTGTCCTACTGCTTGTTGTCTGGGAGCAGAAACCAGCTCCCGCCTGGCTACAACCTCCTTTCAGGTAGTTACAGAGAGCAATAAGGTCTCCCCTGAGCCTCCTCTTCTTCGGGCTAAACAATCCCAGCTCCCTCAGCCACTCCTCACAGGACCTGTGCTCCAGACCCTTCACCAGCCTCATTGCCCTT
>JAWWEW010000001.1:41633029-41705188 GCA_035583185.1 Anabacerthia variegaticeps | reverse complement strand
GCCATCCAGCCAGTCCTTAACCCAGCAGAGAGTGCCCCTGTCCAAGCTGTGGGCTGCCAGCTTTTCCAGGAGTGTGCCATGAGAGACGGTGTCAAAGGCTTTGCTGAAGCCTAGGTACACCCATCCACAGCCTTCCTCTCATCCTCCAGGCAGATCACCTGGTCATAGAAGGAGATCAGGTTGGTATCATCTAGTTATGTATCATCTAGTTGTCTTAACTTCCTTTATAGTCTCTGGAAAAAGCAGGCATTTTGAGGAAATGATTCATGTTATTCTAAAGCATATGTGTAAAATTAATTAGACAGCTTGTGCTCTGAAAGTGCCTATTTTTCTGCACTCACTAGAAAAAGAGTTGATGGTGATTAGCTCTGATGTAGACACCTACATTTTATATCCCTAATGTTAACTGAGGCAAATTGTCCTCTAAAAATGTTGACTATGCAGACAGAAAAGAGAAATGATGGTTTGTATTTTCATCCAAGATTGGATACAATTCTGATGTTGAATTTGAAAAGTCTAATAGTTATTGATCACACACAGTTTGAAAGCCAAGAATTAGTTATGATTTAGGAAAAAGGTGCAAGTTATTGAAATAGCTTTCTGTGAACACCTCATAGTTTTGAATATCCAAAATACACATAAGAGTCATCTTTCTTCCTCAAATACTCAAAGCTCCAGATTATGATCTACAAAACAGGATACGAATTCTCACTACCTGAAGGGCCACCTTTCCCTTCCTGCACTTCTCTCCTGAGATGAACTGGGGAAATGAATTTAAGTCCTTTGTAATAAGGGAAGGAGTTTGACAACTCCTCAGTCTGGAACACAAACTCTCACACTTTCCTTCTCTATTTTTCAACTGGTTAGCAGTGACTAGAGACCTCAACCATTCCACACATGTATGAGCAAGAACCAAACACAGGCCTGAGATTTTGACAGATGAGACAGTGTTCCAGGAATCCTTTCCTATAGAATTTCATTAAGTCCGGGATACCTAAAACCCAAGTACTTCCTTGTGCACCACTACATTCAGACCAAAAGGCCAAGCTTGGTCACCCTCCACAAAGTGGGTGGAGTAGTATTGTCTAACATCTACATTAGCAAGTAGTGCAGTCAGTAGGATAAGATCTGTAAAGCAAAAGCTTTGGTGCTAAGGAGCTGGCAACTGTAGTATACATTTCAGGAATTTGCTGTGGACTCTCTAACCCAGGCACTAGACTGAGCTCACACCATACTCCAGGGGTGCTTCTTGGCACATCTTGTTTGGCATCATCCAAATGAAAACCAATTCATGCATTTTCAGTCTGACCTTGATGTGAAACTAAGGAATCAGGAGATTCACTGCAAGAAAAGCACATTCCTGACCCCAACTAAGATACTCCTCTTGCCTGTGGGCCATACTTTTTTAGACAGGTTCTGAGCACCGGTGAGGTAGGTGGCAGATTCTTGCAACACAAGGCTGAGCAGTGAGAACTGCCTTAATTTCAAAAGCTAGGCCCTTGAAGAGAGGGCAGCGCTGTCTCAAGGACCTTTGGTGGCCCTGTCACAGAGCAAACAGTCGGATGCAGCACTCACTGGGGTTGGTTACAAAACCTAGCAGGGCTAGGCATCAAAGATGGGCTGTGCCAGTTACATAAGCAGTGATACACCATGAAACCACTGACATGGTAGGTCAGGGTCATGGCAGGTCAGGAAGGACCCTTTGTATGTGTAACTGTGCTTTTCATTACTTCGGGATGCTTTGATTCAACACTGTCCTAGTGTCAGGAACATGAGGGAGTATGTAGTACTTGCATGCTGTGTACATAAGTACTTATGTCCTATGTACCCCTTATATAGTACTTCTTCACTTACATATTCTGATGATTAGTTTTAACTCTGTACTCCCACTCTGACCACTTAAACACCATACACAGATAGTGCACCTGGCTTTTGTCGCAGTGAGAATTTAAGGTGACTTCAGTTTGCTCAGGGAGATTTTGGGAAGAAAGTGCTGGGAAGGGTGAATTTTCACTTCTTTGTGGAAGGCTGGGAGCAGGTGAAAGCAGGATACTGCACTGTTTTTTGCATATTGATTTGCATGTTTTAATTCAATGACCAATGTGACTAGCACCTAGAATTGGAGCTTTTTCAATACTCTTACTTGTAAAACCAAAAAAATTATTAAATAATCATCAGTATTAAGAAGAATGAATAAGAAAATATGAACTGCTTCCAAAATTACCATTAACTGGAAAGACAGTCATTCCACACATCATCCTGTAGTCATACTAATAGTGAATATCTCATTTCTGTAAATGCAACAGAATAGAATAAAAAAAGTGAAGTACTATGCCATTGGGCTATTAAGGTTATTTCAGAATCTAACACAACTTTTTTTTTGTTTGTTTTTTTTTTAAATATCATTGTTTATGTAAGTGTCTGCAGAAAGGTGAACTTCCAAAGAAACCAAATCAGCCTTAGGCTCTAA
This sequence comes from Anabacerthia variegaticeps, assembly GCA_035583185.1. Lineage (NCBI taxonomy): Eukaryota > Metazoa > Chordata > Aves > Passeriformes > Furnariidae > Anabacerthia > Anabacerthia variegaticeps. The sequence goes on along the minus strand of JAWWEW010000001.1, from coordinate 41,702,718 downwards.
TCACACTGCAAAATGCATTTACGTTTAAGAAACTAAAAAGAACAGTGCAGTGAGAGAATTTTTAGTTGTTGATCTAAGATATTGCAATTATGAAAATGCCTTATTCTGATTTCAGGATTCCAATGGTAATCTAAAGTAACTAGAATCACACTGCCATCTTTAAAGTGTGGTAAAAGCAGGGCCAGTGAGATGTGAATCCAACTTAGGCTTTAGACACAACTCTGAACTTTGTGACCTTATCATATGACACTGTTCCTTCCATTTAGATGAACAACAGCCTGACCTAGGAAATTCAGAAACTATTCTACTATTGAAAAGAAGGGCTACCAGTGTCTGCTTTGATTATTTTCTGGTTTTCCTGTAAGAGGCAAATGCACTGACTTTGATAAAACTATTTGCAGACTTACATCAGCATCAGAGCACAGAATCTTGCCCAAAGTCATAGAATGGATATTGCACATCACTCATTTTAAAAGAATGCTTAACTTCTGTAGCATGAAATGCCCCTCGTTATGATTTCCAGAAGATGGAGGTCAGTACAGCTGGAGTGAAAAGGACTTTTTCCAGTTAAATCTCTTCAAAGGGTGATAGCTGTGCATTACCAATTGGACTTTAACAAAGGTTTCCTCTTGGCTATTGTGTCACAATCCACTGCCTTAAGAAAAAGAACATCTGCAATAAAATGATGTCTGTCTAACACAATATAAAAATTGTGGAGACTTGTTAAAGAAGGAAGATTGAGACCTGACCCAAAATATTGCAGCAGAAACAGTGATGATACAAACCACAACTGAAATGGGATTTTTATACAATATCTGAAGCCAGGACAAATCTTTTACAAAGCCATAAAAAAGCAATTGAGAAACAAGCTTAATTTTAACAGCTAGTGCTCACAAAAGGGCACCGTTTTGAGTAAAAGGTGGCCAAACACCAGAGAGGATGTTAAAGGCAACAAATAAAGCAGAAATGGCTCTTTCTTTCCCGTGAAGGCAGGCACTGAGCTGGAACAGCAGTGTGCGCACCTGCCCCCTGCACGGCTAGCAAAGGAGAAGGACGCTTCCCACACAGCCCCTATGCCCACCACCAGCTGGCAGGGCAGAGCCCTGTGCAGTGCAGGAAGCTGCAGGGGAAGAAAACCTGTAAAGGTGACTCGAAGGTCATTAATCACTGCCCTGAGCATGGCTAGTTGCTTCCTTCTGCTGCTAAAGCTGATTGCATTCAAAGCCGACTCCTGTGAAAGGCTCACTCAGAGCTAAATGGGATATGCAAACTTGTAGGGATAAAGGAGGCAAGGAAAGAAAGAAATGGAGTAAGAAGGTCACTTCTCAAACCCTTCCAAGCATTTGTATTCATCCTTTGTCTCCTACTGCCTATTTGTTCTTTCAGGAACTGAAAGAACATATTTGTCATGTCCAAACCTCATCAGTGTGTGCTGCAGTGACAAAATGTGTTCTTCTTACTGTGCAGTGTGGGACTAATACTGTGTGCAAAATCCCATCTGCTTTACAGAAATGAGCCTATGCAGAGCCCCTCCTGGCTCTGCAGGGTGAGGAAACCGCTGGTGGCAGTGCTGGCAGCTGGCTCCTTCAAGCAGAAGACTATCAGTTTGCATTGACATTATAGTGTTGCTTAGAAGCAACTCCATAGACCTCTAGGGGAAAAAAAAGCACGGAGGGAAAAGAATGATGAAGAAAAGGAACTTTATGAATCTTCCAATCCCTCTGGGACTAAGAAGAGATACACAGAGAGCTGCTACTGTGTCCCTAAAACAGTATGAAGTCCAACAATGCTGCCACCAGCCCAAAATATTGTGTGCCATGCACATACCAAATTCTCTGGCTAATGATTTGCTCCTGTGGTTCTGTGGGAGCAGAACTAAATGTTAGCAAACCTAACAGACATAGGGGAAAACTGCAGACAGTCCATGTTTTTTTCTGACTCAAGAGATAAAGAAATTTTCATTATGCCACTAAACTACATGCAAAAGCAGTGCCATCTCTTGATAAATACTTATCTGTGCTGTGCTAGCGATCCTTTGTGCCAATATGCCTTTGTGCCCATGAAAAAAAGGGAAGCAGAAGAAACTGAGCAGGAATGTTTGAACTAGTACTCTGTTTAATCCATGTCTCTGGTTAATTTTAGCCTTTCTGTAAGTATTATATTGCAATTTATTGAAGTATTAACTCATTTTAATCTTAAATTAAGTATGCCAGTGATCTAAATGTGCAAAAATGTCAATTCAGCCAGCAAACATATCGGAAACTGAGACGAGAAAAAAAATGTTTTTAAAACAAGCCAAATTTACAACTTCATCTATTTTGAGAAAGCCAGCAATCAAACATTAGTTTTTCAAGTTTAGCATTCCTGTAACAAAATATTAAGGGCAGATGAAGAAAGAGTGGCATATGCTGGCTTCTGTACTTGTCTCCACAAGAACATTTATGCAAACACATACGTGACACTCTTCAGCAACATATCTCAAGGCTCTTTAAAGCTGAGGATCAGCGATGTCAAACAACACATTCACAGAATCACAGAATTTGTTGAGTTGGAATGGACCCACAAGGATTATCGAGTCCGGCGCTCAGCCCGGCACAGGACCATCCCCAAGAGTCACACCACATGTCTGAGAGTGTCATCCAAATGCTTCTTGAACTCTGTCAGGCTTCGTGCTGTGACCACTGCCCTGGGGAGCCTGTTCTAGTGCCCAGTGACCTTGTGGGTGAAAAACCTTTTTCTAACATCCAGCCTAAACCTCCCCGACACAACTTCAGGCCATTCCCTCGGGTCCTGTCACTGGTCACCACAGAGAAGAGATCAGTGCCTGCCCCTCCTCTTCCCCTCACGAGGAAGTTGTAACTGCACTGAGGTCTCCCCTCAGTCTCCTCTTATCGAGGCTGAACAGACCAAGTGCCCTCAGCCGCTCCTCATACGGCTTCCCCTCAAGGCCCTTCACCATCTTCATTGCCCTCCTTTGGATGTCCTCCAACACCATAATGTCTTTCCTATATTGAACAACTCAGTTAGTTAGACAACAATGAACAGCACTCAAGATGCTATGCAGCTGCTTCCCTATCATGCTTATTAATAACAATTGTTAGCTGTTATTAATTAGAGTTTATTGGCTTGTAATTTTTACAAGATAAGATTAACGATACTAGTACTTTACTATGTGAAAACTTCACAACCATGTTTAATTTTTAATGTTACACAGTGCATGTACATTCTTTTTATTATTATGTATCAGTTCAGCTGTGTACACTGAAGCATTAAATCTGTACCAGATGCTGCATAACCATTTTCACCTCTGTGTTTGAAGGCAAATGCAGCCCTGGATGAGCATTGAGGCTTGATCTTGCGATACAGAGCACTGACAGAGCTGAGGAAAGTACGCATCTACTGGGAAACATCCCATTTAATTCTTATGGGCTGGGGAGGACAGGGAGCAGGAAAAAGATACTGGAATCAGCCTGCCTGGTACAGGAGCTAGACTCATGATCTCTGATGGCAAAACTCATTCACTATGCAAAATTCAGGAGAAAATGCTGCTCACAGCGGACACATTGGAAGGCTTTGAACACAAGGAGTGTTGATGTTTGAACTTCTTCAGATAGAGATGGGTTGGAGAGGATGGAGCTGCTACAGATGGAAGAAGAAAGGAAATCCATTGCCATTCTTGCAGAAAGGAGAAATATTTTTTTCTGAATATAGTCCTGTGTATGTCCAGTAGATATGTTTATGTACATATCTGTGTGTACAAATATAGAAACAAACGCTATAAATACTACTGCATATGAAAAGCCTGAGAAAACAGAAATTAAGAGTATCATCATTCTCTTTCAGAAAGAAGTAAACATAAAGGTCCTAGGCAAATGCAATTACAGTTAGCTTATGTTTTCAGTTTGTTTTGCTGAGCTATGTATGAAGGTCGTTATGGAGACACAACTAGACAAAATTTCTGGTAAAAATTTGCCTGAGATGGCTATCAGAAATAAGGAAGAAGTAGCAGAGTACTTAGTAGCAGAGAAGGAGGAAGCAAAATGCTAGAGAAGCATGCTGCCTGGCTTAGTGAAGGATTTTTTCAGATGTGGTCACATAGTGTAGGAGAGAGGTTGGTCTGATCACCCTGGTATTCTTTCTAGCTGTTTCTGATGCAAGTACATTACAGGTTTGCAAGATTCAATACAAGATGATACACAGTTCACTCATTCATACGGTATTTCTATCTTAAAAGCTGCCTATAGGTGTGAAAACAGAGGACTGAGAATGAAAGGAGCTCATCTGTGTACATCTGTGCCTTATTTTGAGGCCTGACTCTCAGCCTGACTCAACAAACACAGCAGGACAGGCTGGGTACACACTGGATAGAAACAGGCTTTGCAGGAAAGCTCTTGGGGTTGTGGTAAATGAGTTCCCCATGAGCCACTCATGCATGTTCATGGCAAAGAAAGCCTCAGAGCCTCTTGTACTTCATTGTCAGCAGGTCAAGGGAGATGATCCTTCCTCTCTGCTCAGCTCTGGTGAGGCTGATCTGCAGTGCTGAATTCAATGCTGGGCTCCCCAGTACAGGAGAGACATGGACATACTGAAGAAGGTAGGGAGAAGGCCATGAAGGTGATTGAAGCATCTGTCATATGAGCAGGAGCTGAGAGAGCTGTGACTGGAGCAGCCTGGAGAAGAAAAAGCTCAGGGAAACCTTAGCAATATGCATCAATACCCAATGGGATGGTGTAGAGAAAAGGGTACCTGACTCTTCCTGGAGATGCACGATAGGACAAAAGGCAAAGGACACAGTTTGCAACACAAGAAATTCCAGCTAGTTATGAGGAATTTTTTTTTTCCTATAAGATAGTCAAGTATTGAAATAGGGAATAAAGGGCATGTGGGATCTCCATCCCTGGAAGCATTCAAAATTTGATCTGTTGAGTAACCTGATCTAAGCTTGCCCCCTTGAGCAGTGGGAGTGTGCAGATAACCTGCAGAGGTGACTTCACAGCCTGAATTTAAAAACTGGCTCCAAAATACATCTAAAACCAAATCTCTGAGCTCTAAGCAGTTATCTTTTTGTTTGTTTGTTTGGTTTTTTTGTCTTTGTTTTTGTTTGTTTTGTTTTGTTTGTTTGTTGTACCTTATTTGCTCTGCAGTGCTTAATATGTGCTGACAAAGAGAATTCTGGCAGGCAAAAAATAGGGGGAACAAAACTTTTAACTTCAAATTTCAGCACTTCATGCTTTTGAAAGTTTCCTTACATAATTTTACATGTCTTTTTCATATAGATTAACAGCAAAAAGAAAAAATATTGATAGATCAAAAGAAAAGGACTAAAGTATTTATAGCTAATTATCCCTCATGATTCTTGTCTTACATATTTCAACTTGATTATCAGATCTATTTGGAGTATTGACTATATTGTATACCTGAACACATTTCTGCACAAACTATGAAAAAGAGCTGTGACATCAGCTATGATGGAGCAAATGACAGTCTGCTTCTCCAGTAATAAGTGCCATTATTGTCTGAAGAAGTAAAATGAACAAATACAATGGTTAAACAAATAAGATACAAATTTATTTTCTATGATATTCTTCAAATCTGACCACAGTTTAATGGTTTTATTACCCTTTGGTATTGCTTGTGAAATAGCAAACACAGAAATAGTGAAAGAAATCTATGGCATATATTTACTGAAGGTAAACTATTCGAACTAACTAAATGCAAGTACAACTTAGGAGAGAGTGACATGACATTTCCTTAAATGTGTGTTTTGCTATACATTGCGATGCATTTTCAGTCATCTTCCCCAAGGAAATCACTTCTGTGCTACTGAGCTGTCTGGGTCTATCAATTTACCAGTAAAATATTTTTTAGAACATTCATCAATTTCACTCATATTTGAAAGAAGGACAATGCCTCTAAGACATTGTCTAACACATCTAAGACATCAACTCTGTACAGTCCTTATTAATACTGGCTGCTGGGTGGAAAACAGAGACCTTTATGTTTTAGCCACCAAAAGCATAGGAAGCACCTGGACACTACACCTCCTGTGTGACAGCTACTAGTCAGAAAATGAGTACTGATGACTTCCATGTATTTCTGGATTAGCTGTGGTAATTGCTATTTTTTCTTGCTCAGTAAATGTCTGGGAAGAAATGTTTTATGGTGCTTGTGGAAGTGGTGGTCTAAGAGAAAAGCAAAGCCCCAAAAAAAACAAAGGGGTACGTTTACTTTGTTGGTGTATTTATTTTGAAACATGGATTCTGCATTTTAGATAGAAATTCCGTAAACACACAATAAGTTTAAAGTAATGATTTTCTAATTTTAGTAGATACATATTTCAGCCTTAGGCTGACTTGACTTCTGGTTTTCAGTGAATAAGCAAAAAAATACACTATTTTTAAAATGTAGAAAGAAAAACAAAATTAAAAGGAGTAAGAAAAGAAGCAAAGCTCCCAATGAAAAGTGAGAGAAACACACTTCTTGTGTGTTTCTTACTGTGGTGTATGTAGCAAAGGACTACTTTGACCTGGACTTTTCAGACGCTATGCAGTTTGCCACTGGTGGTAGCGGATTAGTTGAAAGGAAATGGAAATCATGTTTCAAACATTTGTTTTGTCTTAAGCAGAAGGTTCTTCATATTAAAGTCAGGGGACTATTTTAGAAATGCAACTTGGAAAGAAGAGACACAGAATCAGAGAATTTTCCATCACTTCTATTGACTTTCATCCTTTGATTCAAACAGAATATTTCTGTGCTTTTAAAAGACCACCTGCTGAAAGTGTCATGAAGAAAGGGGTGTTGGTAAACAAGAACATAACGGTCTTTGACAGAATATGAATCACTAGAAATGCATTCTGCTATATAAGCTATAACTGTTACATAAAACTGTGGAGATGTCATTTTATCTTTCTGTATCTTTAGCTCCCTTTTTCTATCTTGTCCCAGTAAACTGCAAAGGTAATGGTAAAAAAAATCCCTAATTTCATGCCTGCAGGAAAATGGGGCTTTGTCTCTTCTTCCAGTCACTTATGCAATACGAATAAAGGGCTATCATAGTTAACTTTTTGAATTAAAAACTTGTGGCACATTTTTTACTAAGGTGGAGTACGAACAGGTGAAACAAAGGGCCAGGTATAAACTGGGGAGACCCTTAATCAGATTTAGTGAGATCACTTACAAAGTTCTAGAAAACATTCTGTTAGGTATAAAAAGTTGTCTATAATCATTAAGCACAGATGTGCTTTCTCCAAAGTAAAAACACACCTTCTGGAAGCTATGTGAAAAGCTGACATGGAATAGGCTTTCATAAAATCACAGAAAACTAGAATGGTTTGAGTTGGGATGGACCTTAATGATTATGAAGTTCCACCTCCCCAGCCATAGACAGCGATACTTTCTATCTTCATTTTACTGCTTTTGAGGCTCCTACTCAACACTGAAACACACTGGTTATGGGTTATTTCTGGGGGGTGAGCAGGTAAGCAGCAGCAGTCATGTCCAGCATTGAAGACCTGTGTGTTAAAAACTATGGAGCTGTCCCAAGCACCAGCACTGCCAAGGCTGCCCTGAGAGGCCATGGTGAGGGAGGTGTCCATGCCCAGAGCCACACCATCCCTAGCCATGCACCAGGTCTACACTAGTAAATTAAAATGGGTCAGGGCATGCTTGCCCTTCCCAAAGGCAAATCATGTGCATCACTTAAAATGGACAAGTAAAGAAAACACTTCTGAAAAAAGTCTTGATATCTGTGTGCTGTCTTTTGGAGCCTGGAATTGTAGGATGATAAGGTTTGCCAGAGAAGTGTAAAGGAGTTTCACTCCCAGGTAGCAAAAAGGTTTTCCTGGTTATGACTGTTGTCAGATGTTAAGGAGGTAGGATGTTCTTTCACCACCCTGAGAACAAGGGATAAAAGAGAGCTAAAATTATCTTGTTATGCTTAAGTTACAGCAGATTCCTAAAAGTAGGTGAACTGCTGACTCAGATAGGCTGAAGACACTGTCTGTCTTATTGATGACTCAAAGCAAGAACTTTGTGACTGGTACAGAAATGGATGTCTTGTTCCATTGTTGTGTTTAAACAGGAATTTGAGCTGAGCCATGCCAACTGGCACTAATACTGAAACCAAGAAAAATGTTTCCAATAATCTCTATATACCTCCAGTTGCTACTGGACTCTGTACAGTCTTGTGTGGGTGAGCATGACCAAAGCAGAGGAGAATAGTTTTATTAAGAAAACCATCACAGTCTTGGCATATACATGAGAGATGAGATATAAAACTTTTGCTGAGACTAAGACAGGAGGGGGCAATCCATGCAAATCAGATACAAACACTTGTGCGCAGCAGGAATGCATCTCCTGGATTTAATGTAATGCTGACCCTACTGTCCCTTTCTAGAATGGAAATCTGAAAATGAAATTCCATCTCTCTATTCTTCACCACAAAAAGAAATACAGTCTTCACCCTGCCCAAGACATCAGTCTCAACATAACAACACAACACCTAAAAGGAAGATCACACGATGAAAAATGGGTTGTACACTGAAGGGAGAGTCTGGAATTCAGATACCTCATTGGGTTCCAGAAGAGAAATTTTCTCTGAAGACAAGTCTCAGGTACAGTGTGGAGACAGCTTCTCCACGCACCAGGGCACATGGAGAGGAGAAAATAAATGAGAAAAATAATGAACTAAGAAAAATATAGGAGACAAAAAGAAATGGGAAATGGTGACATTAAAGTTGCACAAGCAGAGGGGAATCACTAAGGTGCTGATTTTCTCAGCTGGGCAACTGAACGGGTCAGAGAGCAGAAGAAACCAGGTCAGATAAGAGAGCATCAGCTATGGGCAGGGGAGGAGCACATGAACTCACTTCTTGAACACAGTCATCAAAAAGTCTCCAGTTTTCATTGCTTGAGGTACACAGTCATGAGAAGTATGAGTGTGTATATACATGGGCAGTCACTGGAGAAGAAACTCACAAGCCCAGAAGCCAGTTTCCTTTCCTTCATTAGCATAGATTTAAGGGCAAAGCACTTTGAGTTATGGTCTCATTACTGAGATTTAATTACTTTTCCTAAATGTTCTGCAGAACATTTACTTGTACATTGTAAAGTATTACAGTATAGTCACAACTTAGGCTCTCAATTACAGGAAAACTAGGCAGGAAAGAAGTTGAGTTAATTAGACTCACTGAAGCTTAATCAATTCCTCTGTGTATGTAGGGAAGAACATGCTAACTTGAGTTCCATCTGTGAAGCCACCTTCCCTGTCTGCTACAGGTTATTAAAGCCTTCATGCAAAAGGAAAAAGTCAGTGGCTGATATTTGAAAATGTGAGTTATTTTGCATTTTCTACATTGGGCTAGTCCATTTTTGCTTCATTCCTGTTTTTAGAAAGCTGAATGCTTTTGTGTTTGAAGCTGTTCGAACTGCCCATCCCTAAAGCAGCACTTGGTCATTGAAGGTCATAGTGGAGTCCCAGACCAGCACTCCAGGCCCACTTGTAGGTCAGCCTGCCTAGGAAGACCAGAACTTTCACAGTGGAGAGTAAAGCTGCAGCTCTTCTGGATGCTTTGTCTAGCCTGGCTATAATGCCACTCCTGCTTGTACAGTGACTGTCCTATGGAAAGATGAAGAGAATCTCTAGACATAATGGGGAAGAAGGGAATTCATATCGTATATGAATTCCATTTTAATAAGGTCATGTAAAAAAATATACATATATATACATATATATATAATATTTTTAATACACATAAAGGCAATCACTACTGAGAATAGAAAAAGTCCACAAGTCCACAAACCAACTTCTTTCACTTGACTAGCATAGATTTAAGGGCAAAAGTTTCACACTTAAGAGCAAATAAACAGAAACACAAGTACAAAAAAGCTCATTTCCTAGGTAAAATTTATCCCACACAAAATTGGACAGTAGCCAGATAAATCACTTCCTAAAAATGATGTAAGTACGTGTTAACTCCTACCCTCAACTCTCCCTGTGCAGTTAATGAGAAGAAGACTCAATTAGCTTTTAGGCTTGCCCCGTAGAGGCGTGAGACAAACTCACCATGTCTGATTCAGTCTGTCGTGGCCATGCTCTTCATCTGTATGAGTTAGCATGCCTGCATTAACTACGTATTTTAGGCATGCAAAATCCAGACCTGTATGAACTGACTACACAGGTGCCAGTCTAGGAGGAAAACGACTACCAGCCTCTGAATGCAAATAAAATATACATTTGGATCAGTGAGATCCAAACGTACCTGATGACTTAATTTTCCTTTGAAACTGGATGTACAGTCAGTAGATACACCTACACAGGATGGTGGGTGTACTTCAAGACTTATGGTAATAGAACATAATTTTTTATGTCACATTTACATGCCATGTAAAAGAAATCAAGTACATCATGTGCACACACACAGAGCTCAGAGAGAAACTGTTTTTCTGAATGTATTTTGGAAGACCCTTCTAAATGACCCCTATATGAATGTTCTGTTTCACTATCATATAGGATGAACTCAGGGAGGATTTAATTATAAGCTATAGAAAGTATGTGTTAAAACATAATGGCTTTCAGAATAAAAACCAATATAATGGCCAAATGAATATCTGTAGCAATATGGCATTGTCTGTTCTTCTCTTGGCAACAGTCACAGAAAAAGTTATTGTTATATCAGTCATGCTATTAATTCTCAGTTTCCCTCTTTAGCTTTTGCCAGTGAAAGCAAAATTGATGTATATATGTCAATGAGTATTATTTTATGCATTTATAAATACTATTTTATGAATTTCTGTATCACAAATGACATCTCATTTTCAATAACTTCTGAGGCAGATGCATCATGAATGCTTTTGCTAAAAAATCTTCAAAATTCTCTAAAGCACTAGCCAAGAGAAGCACCGTGGTGGCAGAGGGTCCAGCACCAGCAGATGGCATTCATTCCCTGCAATTCCTGCAGCAGCAGCAGGTACGGTATGGTGAACTTGCACCACAGCAACGTAATATGTGGGATCAATCAAGAAGCAGATAGCTAACCGTAAGCTGTTTTCCTGTCATTTGGCAAAATCTTCCTCTCACAACACTATTTTATTTTTTCCAGCGTCTAAGGAAGAGCTTATACATAAACACCATATAGAGATAGATTTGCCGCGTCAGAGTGGCAGGGTTTGATATTCGCTTTGCACACTGGTATAGATACTGCACAGTGCAGGCCAGTCTGTCTGGCCCAGTATTTTCTTTATCTAATAGCAGCTTTCCATGAATAACGGATGGAAGAACCTGACCTCCCTTCCAGTCCAATAGTACTTTTATTCTATTGTTCCTCATGTTCCTAAACACTCTGCTAAGGTAATAAACCCATCAGTTTAAATATCTGTAACAATAACTTTAAAGCATTTTACGGCTAGAAATACATGACCTATGCTATTTGGCAAACAGAAAGAACACTGAATTTAAGCAAGCTTTTTTTCCCTTCTCAAACAAACTGAGCTTTAACCCCATGAAGGTACAGAATAAGAGCACCTTGGCAACTCAGCAACATCATATTGTTCTGTCAGCCCTATGACCCTGATGCAAGATGTATCAGGCATGGAAGTGCTGGGAAGCAGGGACAAATATGCAGGTGCCCTGACTGCTGGCACCCTTTGCCCACAGACCTCCTGAGTGGGAAAGGAGGGCTCACTGCACTGACATGCTGGCTACTAAGGTAAGTATTGAACATGAAAAGAAAACAGAGAAGGCAAGTGGACATACAAATATAGGCCCACGAAGAGAAACAAAAAAAGAAAGAACAATCATTTTAATTTCCATTTAGAAAATAAACAAAATGTAATGCACAATGCTCATCTGGAGTTTCAGTAATGTGCTTTACAGTGACATAAAAGCAGGTATTACCTGTTCTAAGAGATTCTGAAGCCTCTCTATTTCACAGTCTATTACAAATTTCTTTTCTTGCCTTCGGTCCAGATCTTCTAAAAGCCGCCTGTAGCTGGCATCGTTAAAATTCTCCACACAGATGGCACTGACTTGCCAGCTATTTTGTCCTGCTTTTTCCATAATAGCTTGAAGTATTGAATAACCTAAAAGAAAAGGATACAATATGCTAGTAAAACAATCATTGTATATTTTGAACAGGAATTGTCCTTAATTGATATTATTCCTCTTAATATGTCCACCTGCAGAGAAGGGAATAAAAGAATATTTGTATCCCTACCTATGCTGCTAGCCACGATCAGTGTACAGTATGCAATTAACAAAATTTACAATTGATGTGATCAGAATGCTGGGAATGATTCACAGCATTATGGATAATCTTCATATGATTTATACACACAAACTCTTCCAGTCAAACATGCAGTCTCTCAGATTGGTTTTGTACAGTTTCTGTATCTGGGAATTTTACAACACAGCAAAGAAAAAAATCTGAGCCTACTACTCATCCAGCAGAAGTATTTGCATACCACAAATGCATTCAAATGCTTTGCTTTTTTTTTTTTTCTTTTAGCAACATTTAATCCAAGCAGTTTTTAATGCTTCTTAGCAACAATTCTTTGTTTCATTTAATTATACATACACATATATATGCCAGTATAGATGTATGAATAGAAATCATATTGATCTATTTCAGAGATTCTATATAGCTTGAATCACTTTATGCAAAGAGATTAGAGGTCAGCGATGGAAGGGCACCACAGAAGCATTAATTGTTACTAATGGCACGATTATTGCTCTTTATCAGTACCAGTACTTGATACTTCATCGACTTTGAGCGCATTCACAGAAGGGAAAGGCAATGTCGTGTCAGAGGTCTCCACCTGTACCTGCGGGGCAGGCTCTCTGTCTGCAGTCTCAGGGTACTCTGGCCCACCAGCCCTTCACCTTCTTCCCTCTCTTTGCTTTTTTCTCACTGCGGATGTGCAGTACAGAGGCAGCAGAGGAGCTTATGACGTAACTTGGGACAGCTTGCAAGCCCTGTCTTGACTTGCGCAACCAACTCTTGAAGCATGAAGCATGTATTATTCTTTTATCTTTTATTCTTTTTTTATGAACTTGTTCAAAGCAATGAAGATTGTACACCTCAGACCCAGAGTTAATGTTTAAAAAAGACAAAAAGGACAGAAGAATAGATATGTCTTCTAATAATATGTCCATACAAATGACACAATTCAGAGAAGGTCCCCCTGTCTAGAATCACAACACAAAGAATATTGTGGCTTTTTACTCATCTGGCAGAATTTTCCCCACTAGCTTTAAACAAAAGATTTCACCTCTTAAATATTTTCCTTGGTGATGTGGCTATCCAGTGGTGGCCTCTTTCAGCAAGAGGGTCCCATGTCTCAGTGTAGTGACCCCCAGATGTCACTTTAATGCTCTTGAAAATGCTACTGCATGAGAGATTCCCCATAAAAGAACTATCAGATGCTCCCAAAGATTTTCAGAGGAGTCTTTGGAAGTGACATTTCAGAAAGAGCACTTTTGAGCGTGCAGTTGCTAAATAACTAATCATCAGTAGACCTACAACACAACTGAAATCCAATTTTGCCTCCAGTCAAATAAAAATAGACAATCGTGTTAACAGAACACGAACATTTTAGGACACACAAGAAACAAATTTTCTTGCAAATCTAGGGGTAGGTATTTTTCTACTTGATCCTATGACATTTCCAGTCTTTGAAATATTAATGTAAAATCTGTATTTTCTTATCATCATGACATTATGCACCAGCAATCCAAAGTGAACATTTATTATGCTTTTTCCTCCAATTCAGATGACATATTTTAGATAAAAATGCAAACCATTATAATAAATACATAAAATGCAGAACATATTTTATCACATAAATGAGACATTTATTTTATGAAACAGTGTTTTATTGCAGGAAATGAATTCAAATACTTGATGTATTGAGTATTAAAACATTTCTGTATTCAGCATATATTTTTAACCTGATGACTGTTATTTTTTTTTCAAAGAACCATACAGCTTTCCTGTTAATTGCTGCATAATTATTCTGCTTTTCCTGTTGCTATATTCAGTCTCCTTTTTGCCTGCAATTATCTCTCCAAATCATGACAAGATTCTTTCCCAAACATTGTATTTCTTGCTTCATTTCCTATTCATTTCCATGTATAGACATACACTAAACCCACTCCAATGTTACAGGGGTTCCTGCTTCACTTACACTGTAACTTTGACTTGATCTTTGCTACAAAGGCAGTCAACATTTACTTAATTCAACTTCCTGACACTAATTAACATTTTCTTTGATTCAGAATGAATGGTGTTTGAGACAGCAATTGACATCCCCTCCTTCCTTTCTTATTTCACTTGGACAACTTTACTAAGATGTGTTTTGATCAAACTGGTAATTTATCTCAGCGTAAAGCATGACAAATATCAGATAAACACATACAAAACCTTTTCTTCTACCTTGGATCAAGGTTTGACTTGCCACATTTCATTAGCAACTGCCTTCATTCACACATTTGAAGCTTCTGTAGCTTCTTGTCAGTACTTGGCACTTAGATGAAGGTTTTCACATATAGCATAACACAGCTGAACAGCAGGAAGTGGATATGGTGCAATATTCCCCATCAGAAGAGTTCAGAATCCCTATGCAAGTAATCAGTGGTATGGTCATCTATTCAGTGTGGAGGAACAATTGTTAATATAACAGACTGACAAGGATGGAGTTTATACAGAATGAATAAAGGCATTCACGGGCTCAGTTGGCATAAAAATTAGACATGCTGTGGAGAATGCTTATTTGTCCAAAATAATTGGCTACAGCTGACAGGGGGAAAAAAATTAGCTGCTGCAAACATTTTATAAGTAAACCCCCCTGAAACTAACCTGGTATAATACTCAGAAACAAAATGCAACATTTCCATTCAGACAAAATTCCTAATCTTCAGAAAGATGTTTCCTAAAGTAAAGACAGCAGACATGAATATTACAGCTGTCATCTAAAAGGTATTTATTTTCTAGTTATCTGCTGTTTATCCTCAGTTATGCTACATACAGATGAATTATTCATTTCCTGTAATACATTCTGTCCCATGCATTGTGGAATACTATTTATTGCATAAAAGCCAACTAAAAAAACCCTAGGCTAACTCATATCAACTTAGCTGCACAATCCATGCTCTTCGAAACAACATTATTTTAAAAACTGTATTTTTATAATAACCCTTCCTCATCAACTATTTCAACCTTGAAATGCAGATAGCTCATTTATCAAAAAAGTTAAATGGTCGTGCCCAAGCACAACTTTGTGAAAGCCCCCTGGTCCTTCATGGAGTTTGTTCATATTTTTTTTTCTCTTTTTCCTTTTTTTTAAAATATTAAATGTATGAACAACATAAAACACCATTACAACTGCCTAAAAGCATAGGTGAAGCCCTCCCCAAATGCAAGGATATTATATGCAAGAATGGTTTCTTTTATCCTCTTAATGGGAATAGGTTCTGGGGAATTTTCCTCAAACGACCTGGGATGAGAAGTCTGCCAACTGCTTTTTGTAGGTCATTGCTTAAATGTAGATACTACTAACAACTGCTTAAGGACCAGCAATACCAATTCCACCTCAATATGCTGGAGCCAAAAAAGAAACAGGGAAAGTCTATAAAGAATTTTTTTTCTTATCCCTTCTCTTTTTTTTTTTATGTTTTTTAGTTTAGTTGGGTTTTTTTTCTTGTTGTTTGTGGGTTTGTTTGTATGGTTGGTTGGTTTGTTTTGTTGTTTTGTTTGGTGGTTTGGGTTTTTTTTGTGTGTGTTTTTTTTTTTTTTCTCCAAAAAGATAATGCACAGTCATGATGTTGGGAAAAAACCAAAACAAACTGAAGAATGAAAATGAGAAGTTACTCTGTCTCATTTAAAATCAGAGTTGGAGATGCCTAGTCCAAGAAACCTACATGCTAGGGTTGATAGTACAGTTAAATACCTTACAAACAAAATCTCAGGTTTTTTTTAAACCTTCTTCACTCATTCCACACTCCATAGGCATTTTTTCATCACAAAATACATCAGCCATACCAAAATAATACTAGATGTGCACCTGGTGCTGTTTCTGTTTAGAGCGAGATTAGTATTTCTTCAGAGTCAGAGATCTTCTGGAGGCCAAAGTGTGTAAAATGAGCAATTTCGTAGCCCAGGATTCCTCCTGTTAACTGCAACAGTGCTGTAATTGGAGCCTATGCACAAACTTCCTCCACCCAAGTAGATGAAATCATAAGTAATCTTTTTGATTTTAAAATGTCAGTTGCCTTTCAGGCTTTTTAATTTGTCTTCTGCTATACCACCTGTATTTCACCCTCTCCAATTTCATTTCAGCTGTTAATGTTTTAATTTCATTTATTTACATTTAAATGAAAAGTAAAATCTCATGCCTAAATCTCTTCAGCATGTTCAAAATAAACTAAAGAGATAAAGGAGCAGGAGCATTGTCTGAGTTATTTTACTGCTGGAATGGACATTTTCGGCTTGTTTCCTTTTCTTCCTTTTTGTTTGTCTGTTTGTTTGTTTGTTTGGTGTTTTTTGGTTTTTTTTTGTTTCTTTTTTTCTCCTTGCTTGCTTCCATCAGAAAATATTTCAGCAATCAATTACAGTGATATAATTAAATTTCAATAACTTTTATCTTCTAGCAAACTTTTCATTCTGGGAAAATGTTTCTCCAACCCTCTAAGTACAGGCAATCATTCCTTATGGTCTTGCCAGGAGACAGAAAGCAAAGTGGCTGCTTGATCCAAACAGTAGCATCTCCAGTAATAATTCTCATTTTGGAATGTTTGGAACTCATTTGGAACTTTTGGAACTAATTTAGAACTTTTGGAACTTATTATTAATTTTCTGCAACGAAGAGGATACAATATTTATATATTATGACTGTATTTTACTCTGGCTAGCATACTGACAATACTGAATTGCCAAGTTAACAGGTTAATATGCTTGGAAACAGCATATGCAATGCATTTGTTATGGCACAAGGAACAGAAAGCATCTCTGATGAACATCAGTCTTTTCCAAAGATGGACATCATATACTGCATGTTACTGAAATGCAAATTCATTTGCTTCTCTTTCTGGTCCAAATGATTTTCAAATAGGAATAGATCCCATTCCCAAGATTAGCTATGACCCCAAAAGTCCCAGATACTGCTGGAGCTAATTTATGAAAGCTACTTCCAGGTAAAGGAATCCATATTAGGATGCGTAGAAGAACTAAAATTTTATAAATCCAACATACAGCAGAAGCAAAGAATAAATGATCGTCATTTGGTAAAGATAAGCTAATATATTTGTTATTCAGGATTGGATTAATGTCACCTAACTCTAGCTGTTTACAGAGTAGTTGCCTAAGTTAATCATCCAAGCTTTCAAAGGAGGGACATGTATACTATTAGAAAAAAAGGGTTTGGTTTTTTTTTTTTTGATCCTAGATATCTATCTCAGAGGTATTTTTCTCTTTCTTCAAAGAATACTGAAGGCATCTAGACATGAGGCTTAGTAAAAATACCTACCAATTATCTAGTCAAATGTTGTCGAGATGAATCCAGACAATACAGTGATGAAAACCATACAAGAAATTTACAGTATGAGTGATGCACGACTGTACATTCCATCAATAACTACAAGCACTTGAACTTGGTATGTATTTTAGTTTTCCTCTTCAGTTCTCCTTTCTCTGAACATACAGGTTTTTTTCAAATTTTTGGTGAGCATACAGGTTCCAGAACTCAAACATAATCAGTAAGATTTATAAGCTCTGTCATACATTTTTTGCCATAGGATAACTCATTTGCATCCCCGATTTTCTTTGCATTTTGAGTTGGAGCCAGAATATTAAACAAAAATGTACATACAAACTGGTCAATTTAGATAGCAAAGTGAAAGCTAGAACTACAGGTATGTTCTGAGTCCTCCTTGGGTTTAATTCACAGAAATTATACATAGATTGAAAAATGACAGGAAGCTCAAGAAATAATTCCATCTATTCCTCTCTATCCCTCCATCCCCCAAGACATATGAATTTTATTTAAAACATTCTAGACAGATATCTTTCTTTGTCCTTAAAAATCTCTAAAGGGGATTCTAACATCCTAGGTAATATATTCATTGCTTAATTATCCTTATCATTAGGAGACGCTTCCTAAAGTCTAACCTAACTCTCCCCTGGCATAATTTAAAGCCACTCATTCTTGTCCTATCTCTGGTACGCCTGGAGAACAGTTTGCTCTCTTCTTCTTTAAAGCAATCCTTTATGTAACTGAAGACCTCTGTTACATTTCTGTCTGCACTTCTCTTTCTGAAACATGACTCTTTCAGGTTTTCCTTGTGGAAAATGTTTTACTCTAGATTCTGAACAATTTCCCTTACTTTCCTCTGGGTATGTTGCAATTGACCCAAGGGTTTCCTGAACGGCACTGGTGAAAATGTGATATATTTTAAAATGTATTCCAGAGTACACACAGTCCTCTCAAATTTTTACCATCTGTAAGATTTACAAATGTATTTTATATTTCTCCATACAAATCCTTAACAAAGATACTGGGAAAAAAATTCAACCAGAATGGATCAATACTTAATACCTCTTTACTTGACAGTGAACCTCACATACTTCTTTCTGAGTGTGACCACTGTTTTACATATCTTCTAGAAATTTCATCAAGGCAAATTTTCTCTAGCTCATTGCTGTGGGTTGACCTTGGCTGGCTGCTGGGTGCCCACTGAGCCGCCCTATCACTCTCGCTCCTCAACTCGATGGGGTGAGGGATAATACAATGAAAGGTTTGCGGCTCAGCACAAAGATAGGAAGAGATCCCTCACCAATTGCTGTCATGGGCAAAACAGTCTCAACTCAGGGAAATTAATTGAATTTACTGCCAATCAAATCAGAGCAGAATAATGAGGGGAAAAGTCTTAAAACACCTTTCCTCCACCCCTCCATTCTTCAACTAGAAGGTCATTCTTGCCAAGAGAGGTTGTGGACTCCCCATCCCTGGAAGTGTTCAAGGCCAGGCTGAATGGGGCTCTGAACAACCTGGTCTACTGGAAGGTGTCTGTGTCCATGGCAGGGGTGTTGGAACTCAATGATCTTTAAGGCCCGCTTCCAACCCAAATCATCTACAATTCTATGATCTGCTCCACTGCGGACCTTCATGGGATGCAGAGGAAACTCAGCTCTGATCCCTGAAGCACATACTCTCCCTCCTTCTTCATGGACATTAGTGTCTGCAGGGCTGTTTCTTTGACACATTCTCACTCCTCTCTCTGTTGCACAGGGTTTTTTTGCTTCTTAAATATGTTATCCAAGAGATGCTACCACTGTCGCTGATGGGCTCGGCTCTGGCCTGTGCCAGGTTCATCTTGGAGCTGGCTGGCATTGGCTCTGTTGGACACAGGGGAAGCTTCTGGCAGCTTCTCACAGAAGCCACCCTTGTAGCCCCGGACCACCAAAACCTTGCCATGCAAACCCAATACAGTCAATTAGCAAAATTTCATGGAAACTGGGTAAAAACTGTACTAGAATGAGAGTCCCCTCGCAAGAGAATGGGCCGTGAGGGATTCTTTTTCTGACGTCTACAAAACCCATTATTTTGTAATGGAATGAAAATCACTTTATCTCCCATAATCTGTTTCTGAAATATTCCGAAATATTTAAGTTATGTTCTTTCAGGGAGCATATGGGAGGAGGCTTACACCACAATGGGAATTCATGATCAAAGATTCAAGCTATGTCAGGTCCCATTTATGCTACACCCACTCAGCAGCAAGACTTTTCCCCTTCTTTGCATTTCAGAGCCTGCAGACTTTATATGAAATACACTGTAAAGGTGTCTCATCAAAGTGCCAAGTGATAGAGTTAAGTGGGAACTGGAGATGGACTAAAGAAAAGCCAGGTTTTTGAAGCCAGTCTGATAGTTTTGCTTGTGTTTTCACAGTTTTCAGATACCATTACCCTTACCATTTCACTAAATGCGTTCAAAATAATGTCAAAGTCCCATAATTTTTCTTATGACAAGCATGCACAGAGATGAAAACATCCAAGCATAATTACACAAAAAGCAAGTTTTTATACCTTGTTAGCATTTTATATATTATTTGCTTTTATTTGTCTATTTTTAGTTATGTCACACCTGGCTCAGGTGAGAGGTCTTTGGCCTCTCTGTGCTTTACAAGCAGCGAGGAAGCCACATTCTTAGCAAATTTTAGCAGGTTCTTACTACAGAACCTTGAAAGCTAAATCAGAAACTGTATGTAATTACAGTGTTATCAGAACTTCACAGACTATTACCTAAAAAACCCCATCAATTAAGTCAACAAGTGGAAAAAAAAAGCAAGTGGGGCAAAAAAAAAGCATGTGCTAGGGCTTACTTTCTGTCAGATCAGCTACACAGTCTCTCTAAACAACTAGTTATCTGATATGCCATCTTGGAACTATCATTAAGGCTAATGTGCATCAGTAAAATAAAAGGGCAGAAAACTGGAAAAGGTGGACTAATTTTGGAAAAGAATACAGTATGTTCAAATATTTAACTTATTGCCTTTTTTCTCTACTATCATTATTACTATTTGACAAATAACCAGATTAGTTGCAAATGTTCCTTGCTTTTATACATCATAGCTTTAACTTTTCTTCTTTAGTGCTATGCCTTAAAGCTAAAATTCTTCATTTCACCAAAACCTATAGTCTGTAACACTGATGCTAATAAATTACCTTTCTTACACAGTATTTCATTGATGCATAGCTATTTTCCAGAAATTGCTGGCTTCCCAACAACTTACCTCTCTAGTCTCAATTTAATAGGATTTAGTTTGCCCTGTGATGATATAGAAATGCAGAGAGATATTTGTGTAAATAATATCTGCAAAAAAAATATGTCACAGAATATTAAGACTGCAAGCTAAAGCTCTCAAGAGCTGATATATCTTAAAATTAGCAGTACCCTAATATATTCTAGTTAATGTAATATGGTGCTGTGTTTAATTATATTGTCACATATTACTTTTCCCCACAAAGCATCTGTCTCAGTAAGATACCTGTGCCTGTGTAGGACAGAACTGACTGTGGGTACTAAATGAAGATCCTCATGTCACATCTTCTGCCTCCCTTCTATAGGGATTTGTTACAAAAGTAGCCTTTTATTATAAAATACCTGACAATGTCTGCCTATCAGCACTGCCATTTCTAATACATGCTTAACAGAATAAAGGAAGAAGGATCTTGATACTGCAACAACAGGCATTCACACTAATAAGCATTCGCTTTAAAGGCATCACAACCTTAATTCTACCTCTATGCACTTGTGACCATGTCCATATTTACTGGTGGCTACACAGCAGATAATATATAGGAGCTTACTCCTTTTTTTAAGTTCTATTTGTAGGTCCCATGCACATGATTTCTAATTTTAAATTTCAGTTCTGTTTAGATATTTTTGAAATCTATACTTTCAAGTACTTAACTTTTTTCAGAAAAATGTAACTTATCCTGGGAAAAGAGGACTTAAAATTCGGACGCTCTGATTACACTATGGTTACTGTTTGTTTGAAGTGAATCAGAAATAAGTCTTTCTGTTTCATTTAAACTGACACATGGACCACAAAGTTATTACAAGTTGATTGCCTCCCCTCTAAACAAACATCCAGAAATTTGCAGATAAACCTAAAGATCTATGATTTTTTCCCACTTCCTAAAATTAACTCGTTGCTCTTCTGATGTAGACCAGAATTAAGATGAGTTTCTTTCTTTTTGGACTGGAGCAGCATTGTGAAACGTGATTTCATATAGTGGCTTTTATTGAAGTGTAATGACAGTGATCATTCCCCTGTACCTGGCTCTGGTGAGGCTGCACTTCAAATTCAGTTTTGGGCCCCTCACTACAAAAAACACATTGAGTTGCTGGAGTGTGTCAAGAGAAGGACAATGGAGCTGGTAAAGGGTTTGGAGCACAAGTCTGATGAGAAGTAGTTGAGGGAGCTGGCAAAAAGGAGGCTTAGAGGAGACCTTGCTCTCTACAGCTGCCTGAAATGAGATAGTAAGAGACAAGTGACAGGACAAGAGGAAACAGCCTCTAGTCAGACCAGCGGAAGGTTCGATTGGATATTAGGCATCATTTCTTCACGAAAAGGGTTGTCAAGCATTGAAACTGGCTGCACAGAGAAACAGTTGATTCACCATCCTGGAAGGTATTTGAAATACATGTAGATGCGGCACTGAAGTACATGGCTTAGTGGTGAACACAGCAATCCCGGATTAATGTTTGGACTTGATCTTAAAGTCCAAACTTGATCTTAAATTTTCCATCTGAAATGATTCTATGATATTGAATAATCTTGCACCTCCCAGGGACTTCATCTAAGGGACTGCAAATATCACTCCCAATTAAATTGTGAAAAAGGCTTAGTATCTGAGTTCCTTAAAAAGAACAAAATCCTACCAGTAAAAATAGAGAAACAGGAAAGAGAACAATATGATCTTCATAGAGGACACTGGACTACTCCTACACAACTAAATCTCTTTCTGGTGTCCACATTTTAGAAAAAATGAATGCTAAAATATTTGACAGAGGTCAAAGCAGCAAATCAAAATGATTTGAAGCCAATATATAAAACATGCTTCAGAGTTAAGAGACTTACAGGGGAATTTATCTCAACCGAAAGTCTGATGGCTAACTCTGAACTAGTTACTTCAGTACCCTTCTGCAGGCAGTGGAAGAAACTGGCACTTTCTGAAGGCAATTTGCAAAACCCTCCCTCATCTGTCTCACGTATTTTCAGAGGAGAAGAAATCCTCCATATTTAAAATGAAAAATCCCAATATTATTATTTCTCACGTTCAATGCCATGAACACTATTAACATAGTATTGTCCTTATCTAAAAAGCAGGACTAAAAGCAAACAGCAATATTATCCAAATATCTGCTACTCACATGCCTTTTAATTTCATTTTTCTATTTTGTATCTACATTTTACATATGAAGATACAACATTTCATTTAAGTAGAATTAAAAGTTTTTAATTTAAAAAGTTAAAAGTTAAAAGGTTTCTTTTATGCTTCTCTTGTGGAGGATGGGCAGCTACACATAGGGTTCCTTTGATTATTCTGGTGAAGGGATTTGCATACAATTACAGACACAATTTCAGTTCCTAGCAGGAACAAACACAGGATGAAGTAAGTACTCACCATATGATTAGACTAATTTATTACATCCCACTGAGGCAAGCTATATGCCAAGAAGTAATCATAAACTCATGTTCAAAGCTCTGGTAGAATGAATATATTTAACAATTCAAATTAAATTTCAGCTGTAGGAACTGGCAGTTAGTGGGAAACATGGAAATGGGTAAGGTATAATGAAAAGATAACAGGTAAAAGAATACAGACCTTAAAAGCTGTGATTGGCCTGTCTGAAAACAGAGAAGGAAAGTACATTGTGAATAAAACCCCTGCAAGTTTCTAGTATGAAATATATGTTGATATGGACTTTGGTTAGTTTTAACTGACCTTGGCATTAATGTCTGAAAATGAACACAGTGACCAGTCAATAACTGCTCTATAAAAGTTAAGTGCCTGTGACATTTCATTATACAATGGCACTTGCATTGACCATTTTGAAAGCAAATGATCTTAAGAACTTTGTTCATTTTAGAGCTGGGTATTTTTCTTCCCCTGAACAGCTGTTTATTCACAGAAAAGAGCACTCTGGTGACATCCCAAGTTTTAATGAACAGGAGAGAGTGTTTCTGCCTTGGACTCATCAGAAGAAAAAATTAGGAGGGTTTCAAAAAAGTGGAAACAGCACCTTAGAAAAAGAGACATTTTTAAAATATTTGCATTTAGGGCATGTCCATTAATAGAAACAAAAGGCACAATTTGGTATCTGCGTATCTGTTAGCCAGGGAAGCAGTGGTAGCAATATACCCTCTCCCCCATCAGGAAAGCATGGGACTGTGCATGTGTCAGTGGAAGCCCCTGAGTCCACTGTGTCATGATCATTAGGACTGAGAGTGTCCTGGGTGGTTTAGTCTAAACCTCTCCATCTGGAGCAGCCCTACAGTAAAAAAATAATGCTAAAATATTCACCAAGGCAGAGAAAGACAGAGAAAATCACGCTCCAGCATGCTACAAAGAATATTTATCAGAGAGGTGGGAAACTTTTATTGCAATCTTTTCTTCATTGGCTAAGTAGTTTATAATAGAACATTTGGAAAAAGCTTCATAAGATGTGGGAATATGCTGCAAAAACTAAAGGAGATGAAAATTAAGACAAAACTGTGGGATTTTCTGTATCTGAGAGGGATGAGAAGTGAGAATTCAGTAACCGCTCAATGGAGTTAAAATTTTTGGCTTTTGCTTCCACTGCCCTGTTCTGTGACTGACAAGATACTACTTAACAGAGTATCTTAAACACTAGAAATTATCTCAACAGCCATATTTTCCTAAAGAGATACAATGGAGTTTTGAATTTTCTAGTCTGCTTAAAGCAGTGATGTCCAGCCTTTCCAACCTGAGCACTGAAACATTATTCCAAAAAGATCAGTGGGCCACAATTCATACTTGAGGGCATTTTCCCTGGAAGTAGAGTGGAAGGGAGCAGCCATCACAACCGGCTCCCTTGCTGTGGATCCTTAAGGGTCTCCAGGAGACCAGGCTACAGCTGTAAAATGGCATACAATTCCTTAAGCACATCATGTTTAGCTTGTGATACTGAATTATGCCTAGTGGCACCCCAAAGGAACACTCACATTGCAGTGTGACTGTGTGCTGTGACTCCAGGCTGGGAAATACATGGTACAATGTCCCAAAGTACAAAGGCAGGGTGACCTTATTTCTCTTGCTAAAGTTACCTGCTAACTCCGGTTCCAAATCATTGAGCTAAATCTCAGGCTAATTAATTGCAAATAAACAAACATCACCATTACAGAAACTGGACATTTGCCTATGTCCCTTATGAGATGGTTTCATAAGAGACAATTTGCACAGATATAACCGGCAGCAGGAGTTTCCCTGCTGAGCTGTTAACAGTGGAGATGATACGAGGACAGAAATCTCAATATTGACATGCTGCAGGACATATACACCAAACAACCTTCCTGCTGTTGGAAGGACAGTGCAAATTTGCAAAGTCCTTATGTATGGTGTTATTCTCCATCCCCTGTCCAACAACCTCTGTCCTGGGACCACACTGCTTCCATGGGCTGGAGCTACCGGGAAGCACCAACTTGTATCTTCCGCAGTTGTTTGTGACAGACATGAAGAAGAGATTTCTCCTTAATACAACAAAGCAGACATAAAATATCTATTCATGGCAGGATACTCTACACAACACCAATTTTACTTACATTTAGAAACCTATTGATAATGGCATCTTGACTTGTGTATCACTAAATGAGCACTTTAAAAAAATGTAATGGCTTAATTTAGGAATGTATTTGTGTAACAAAAAGAGTTGTAATTACTTGACAGACATTTCTTTAAGGTTTCATCTCTGTCTGAAAATGTTAATATTCACTGTTTAGCTTTCATCTCTTTGTTAGTTAAAATGAACAAGTCCTTTTCCAGTGAAAGAGTCTGGTGTTTGTTCATTTTTATGATTAAAAAGGTAATTCTGATCCTGACACTACTATCATGGAATATAAGATAGGCCTGTACAATATCCCCTATAGTAGCAAATGTGGATAAAATTTTAGGCACCTTGATAGGAATAATTGTATTTACATACATAATGTTGTGCTTGAAGGCGTCATTGTCCCAGGTCCTGTACAAAGTATGTGTACAGAAAAAGTCTCAAAAAAGATGACTTTGGAAATCAAGTAGACTCGGAGGTAGGACAAGTTGTTTATTACTACTTTTATTTTTAATTGGGTCAACAAGACATTTCAAAAGTATTTTTCATATTAATCAGTATGAAAATAAAACAACTTGCTTCCATATGGATATTCAGTGATCATTTTAAAATAGGATGATCAAAAATAGACAATACAAATTAGACCTATATTTGAATATACATACATGAATTTTTATTTTTATTTTTAGTAATATTTGTTTCTTTTGAAATATGCATAGGAACAAATTATTTAGATAATTCACTCAGCACTTTTCTTTCTGTCACTCTTTTTCAGCATAAGATATAGGTCAGCACACAGTCCATATTCTAACTTGAATTTTCACAGAGTAAGAACTACAAAAATATTGAAGGGGGTGTTAGGATTACTTATAGAAGGCAGGAAAAATCCTGTTGCATAACTCATAAAATATTCTTATTGACTTTAGTTGGAACGACTCACAGGAGAAGTTGGTCCAATATTTGAAATCGGATGTAATTAAATGTTGAGAACATTTAATTCCAAACCCCATTTAATATATTCACTGATTTTAACTGTACAACAACTAATTCTGTGCCAGGTGAAAATGTAATTGACAAAAAGAAGTCAACATAAAGAAGAACCAGATAGAAAAATGAGACCCCAGTATGCAGGCAAAAATTTTACAGTTGGAAGGCAGGTGGGAAGGGAATACTTCTGTGTAGGACTAGTGCTATACACTAAAATTGCTGTCCTGTCAAAAAGCATATTAAATGTTATAGGTGAATTTGGTTAATAAACATCATAAATCAGTCTGGACAGGAATGGATGTTTTGACTTTATGTTAAATCTTTTTTCCAAGATACAGATTTTTTCACTTTTTAGACTGAATGCTCACCAGCTCTGTGCAACTTTCTCTAATGCATCTTTCATATACATGCAGTTTCACAACTTCAGAGAGGTCACAATATGTATGGCACAGTTCTGGCACATCAAAAGTATGGTTTAAAAAGCTACTGCATATGTTTTATGATCATTTCAAAAAGATATGAAGCGACAGATTTTGATTTTTAAATGACATGCCTTATTTGCAAACTGAACACTTAAAACATGTCCAAGTCTGTCTAGCATTGATAAACATAGGTTTTCCTCTCTAGAATTCATGACATTTTTGACAGTTCATTGTCAGCATGCCAGTATGTCAATATTAGCCATTTCCTCACTGAGGACAACTATGTGGGTGAAGTGTGTGACATATTAAATGGACTGCAATAACAAAAGCACTTTTCCTCCCTGGAACAAAGTCAGTCACTTAATATCCAAGACAGTTAACAGTTGGCTAGGAAAGGAACTTTTAAAAAACCCAACGTACCATGCTAACAAACACTACAAAATATTTACCAGGGAGATAACTTTTAGCCAACTGGTATTTCACCATTCAGTTTGAAAAGCAACTTCCATTGTCTGGTTCTTGCTCCAGGCTTGCTTCAGGCTTGCATGTCAAGTAAAACCCATGGGGAACTGAACTTGTGGTCTCATGCCACTCAAAACTGGTACCGGAAAGGGTCTTTATGCTGCAACACAGTAATACTGAAATCTCAAAGCTATGCTGTTTTTAAATAACTCTTCATATCTTATTGCACATTCTCACCTAAAAGCCGCACTTCTCTGTTAGGCTCCGGCACTTCCAAAATTTTCTGTCCTGCAGATTTATTAGAATTAAAATTTTACAAAGTCAGCTACAGATATTCTGTAGCTTGATGCATTTAATATATATAATTAAAATGTGGCGAAATACCTAACTTCCCTACATTAAGAAGGTCTGTGCCAATGCATACATCATCCTTGGGAACTTCCATCTATGTCCTGGAAAGGCTCCCAAGAATCTGCTTTTGTACAGTAACCCGAACAGTAGCAGACATGTTCAAACAATAGTTCTTATAAATGTCACAGGACAAATTTCAAAATAATACAACTTGCAGTACAAACTGCATGGGATAAACTCACAAAGTGTGACTTATCAAGAATGAACTTAGAAGGTACCGTCAGTCACCTGGGATTCCTGAATACAATTTAAAAATAAGTTTTATACTAGATTGGCATCCAGTGAGTTTGCAAAATGTCTGGATTTGCCAACAAAGTGAGAGAAAACTTAGCAGGAAACAAGGCATCCAAAAGAGCAGGCACATCCAAAGAGTGGATGCATCCTATAAATAAGCAGCATGGGATTCTCTTTTCTTGATATTGTTTGTTTAGTCTTCTCAGGATTTGTAAACTATCTTCATGTTGGACCCTTCCGGCAGCTGAAATCCATTCAGCATTAGTATAGTTCATTGAATTTACAGGGGTTTGTAGGCATTTTAGTAACTTTACAGGAACTCAGATCCATAGGCTTAGTGTTACATCTGATTACTGGTTTTATGGTGCCTTTTTTTTTTTTTTAATTTAAATGCTGTTTTTCAACAAAAACAATTACTTAATCCACAAACGTAATGTATTAACATCAAAAGGTAAAAATTCTGTGGAAATTGCCCAATGGCTTGGGAGTAACCCTGCATTCTACTTTTGTGCCATAGTGTAAAGGACAAAAATCACATTCAGTAACTTCTTCCTCATGTTTTAGGAAACAGAGTGCCAAGCTACTCCAAGTGTCTGGTGACTCCAAGGCTGAGATTAAGAATTAGGTGACTCCAAGGCTGAGATCAAGAATTAGCTAAAGACTGACATAATCAAGTTCAAAGATACTGATGACAATCATACAAAAACTGTGACTGTTCCTCATTATGTGGTACAGCTATACAACCTGGAGTTAAAACCTCCTCCAATTCTCTTGAGTATTCATTATTGTTATTCTTCCCCCACTCGAATATGCTGAATTAGGAAAAGGGAATTGAACCTTTCTATGCTGTTTAGTCCCATTTCATCTCTAACAATTCAATATGGAATTTCATCTGGTACTTTTGCTTGCAATCTGATAAACACAGATGGCTTGTCCCTGGCATAAGTAGCCAGCTGGGCCTAATCCTGGATGCCTGTTGAATCCTCTTGGTCGTTTCCTGACAAGCATGTCTTTGAACCAACTCACTATCCCAATAGGATATAGATCCTGTGCATGCTATGGATCTATAAAGTGAACTTAAAACCAATTCTTTTTTCCTTTTAAACACATAGTCCCAATGAAACCTAAAGTGCTTCCAGTAATCTACTGCAGGAATTCAGTCCATTATATGGCAATACAGGCAAAATACATGGTCGGCGAGACAGAAAATGCTTTTTAAAGGGGTTTTTGTCAATTAACAGTTCAAACTATTTTTATTCAAGAGACTGGTGCATCTGACAGGTCAAAATTTCAGAGTTTTCTTAATCTGACAAGTAAAACATAACACTCCAGAGGAACAACAAGAGAAGAAAAGGTCTTCCTGAAAATATTGGTTAGGTATTGGACATCTGATGATATGAATTCATTCCCTAAAAGCCCTGTCAAAGGCAGGTGTAGCTGATGAAGGAAAGGAGTTACTTGACCCAAACGGTCAGAAGAACTCCACTCCAGACAGTGAGACACAAGAAGCAGAGAGGCAAACTGAATGAAAGGGTCAAGCGACTCATTTTAAGAAACTTGCTTTTTCTTGACAAGTATATAGAATCCTGACAGTTCTTGTTTTTTTATCTTCTCAGCAGCCTGATCTTTCTTTTACCTTAGTGGTCTTTCCAGACAGGCAATATTACTGACCCTCAGTGTACAAAATTAAATCCTAGATGTTCATGGAGAATTTGAACAGGATCATTTTCTATTTATTGTGGACTCTTCTTGGATTATTCAGATAATGCTGATTTTTCCTTATGGCATTGACATTTGCAAACGACAATACAAAACCTAGGACTGGGGGGAAAAAGTTTACAGCAAGTAAAACAGCAGAAGTTCTTATTTTGTACTATCAGTACTATGAGGTTTATTGATTTTTTTATTGATATTGGTTGACTTATACTCTATACAGTCTTTTCAAAGTTTTCTGTAATACTTATCATTACTGTAGCTTTGAAGCTGAAAAGTGGGCTTGATCCTCACAAAACTACCCTTACTAAGTTACAAATTACCAAATATCTTTGTTCCCTATCTATATACTGCTGAATACAATATCTTCCTCAAAAGGGTATTCAAAACTCAATGCAGAAACACTATACTAGGAATCACATGACATTAGAACAACACACATTTCCTTTTTCAAACACTAAAAGTAAAATTCATCCCGTGACAAACCATCTGCACAAAATCTAATCATAAGACAAGAATCACTTTACTTTTTAAAAATATGTCGCAGTCTTTTCTCCATAAAGCTCATGTGACAGCTGTTCCAAAACCTTCCTCCCCTTTTGCTTAATAACCTTCTTATTTCCACTAAAGACTAGCTTTTTTTTGGCCATTTCTACACTGCTTTGTGTTTGACTCTACACTGTCCTTTAGTTTAAACAGTTTTACATCTTCCCTTATTTTTACTCTCCTAAAACGTCTATGAAAAAGAATGATTTTTCATTTACAGAAGAGCCTCTTCCCTCTCATGACAAAAACTGTGCATAGTGATGATGACCCTAGCAGGTCTTCTCAGAATCCCTCTTTCTTGAAGAGAAGCCACAAGAATTGCCATGGTTAAAAGTCTTCTGCACCTTATGTAGATTTCAGTTTTTCACGTAACCCATGCTCCAAATAATAATAAAACCCCCCTTTATTTAGCACGACTAGCATTATGCACATGAGTATCAACAATCTTCTTTCCAAAGCGCAAACCATTTATTTGTTGCAAGTTTGGAAAGAAATGCAAAACCATTAAAAAGTGTTAGGAAATGCATAAGCTATTTAACATAACTGAGCATGAAATCTCAGGAGATAATCATATCCTACAGCACCTTGAAGAGTGGTAGCCAAGCAAATTCAGTTCTCTAGAGGTACGATAATCTGATTTCCCTGACACTTGTCTCAGGGCTGTTTGGAAAATCTTTAATGTGTAAGAAAACCCTGATACTTAAGAAGACGAAAGATGAAATACGGAGCTCTGAGAGAACAGTAGTTTCCAACAAATCAATGAACTTCCTAAGTTAGGCACAGTAATCTGCCACTCTTAAAAATGTTTGCTAATAATGACATTTAGACAGCATTTTTGGTGGAAGTAGGTAAAGGCATGACTAATGCATGAGAAATACTTTCACATGCCTGTCAGGTCTTCAATATTGCTTTTTAAGAAACCATTATGATACCTACTATAAACATTAAAGACAAAGAAATACAATTTTTTTGCTTCTTTTAGTAATGTACACAGACTTGATTGTGGTAAGATTTTAAACAGGTTCAAAATAAACCTATTATTGCCAAATAAATTACTCCTCCATTCATGTTTTGAGAAAAAACAACAAAAATCATGAAAAGGAGAGTAAAGTGTAAGTACAATTATTGAAGAGAATTAAAAAGGAAAATGTGCACATTTTCAAATTAAGAGATTAAAACACAGGACAATATTTTAATGGCCTTAATACAAACCACTCTGGTCTTTCTAAGTTCTCTGGGGATGAAGAGGAATGAAAACAGTGGTGCTTATAAGTACACAATCTCATTACCAGTATTAGTTTATCTCTTCCTCTGTCTCAAAAATTCTAAATGTTCAAAAAGGTAAAAATTACATGGAATTCTCTAAGGCCTTTGATACCATCTCCCACAACATTCTCATTTCTAAATTTGGGAGATACCAACTGTTAGAAGGATAAGGAATTGGCTGGATGGCTGCATTGAACAAAGATTTACTGTCAATGGCTCAATGTCCAAATGGAAACCAGTAATGACTGATGTTCCTCAAGGGTCCATGTTGGGACCAATAGTATTTAATATATTCACTAATGACATAGGTAATGGGATTGAGTGCATGCTCAGCAAGTTTGTATATGACACCTAGATGAGTAGTCCCATTGATTTGATAGATGGATAGGATGCCATCTGAGAGATCTTGACAGGTTTGAGAAGTGGGCCCATGTAAAGCTCATGACGTTCAACAAGACCAAGTGCATCATCCCACACCTGTATCAGGGTAATCCCAGTGCCAATACAGACTAGGGGATAAATGGAGCAGCCTGGCCGAGAAAGACTTGGAGTACTGGTGGAGGGAAAATTGGACGTGAGCTGGCAAGATGCACTTGCAGCCCAGAAAGGCAGCTGTATTCCAACTTGCATCGAAAGAAGTGTGGCCAGTGGGTTGAGGAAGGTGATTTTGCCCCTCTACTCTCCGCTCTCCTGAGACCTCATCTGGCCCATATGTTTTTTTATTTTGTTTCGAGTAATAAACTGTTCTAATCTCTACCAACAAAATTTACTTTTTCTTTCCAATTTTCCTTCCAATTGATGTGTTGGGTGGTAGGTAGTGAGTGAGTGGTTGCATGGTGCTTAGTTACTGGCTTGGGTTAAACCACGAAAACCCCCAAGGCACACCATCAACCACCAATACTTAGCTATAAATTGGACTTTGTACAGATAATCACAACCCTTTCAGCATAATGATACAGACAATAATCCATCCACCTTATCACTCATGCATCCAAAAATTATCTCAGCTGTTGATAGCATAAGAGATAATATTGAAAATCTAGCTAAGGTCCAACTAAACACATCTACTCACAACATCTATTGTTTTTGCCCTTGTTCATGAAGCCAGTATTCTGATCATAGAAAACCATTAAACTGGTCAGGCACAGTCTTAGCCTGGTAAATCCATGCTGGCTATTCCAAGTCACTTCCTTGTCTTTCATATATTCAGGAATGAACTTGTTCCATAACCCTCTAGGACACTGAAAGACTACTTCCTCAAATCCTCTTTCCTCCCCTGCTTGAAGATGGGCAAGTTTTCCATTTCCCAGTCATCATGAACCTCCTCTTGAACAAGATCTTTAAAAGACCATAGAGAACAGCCTTTAGATGGCATCAGCTAGATTCCTCAGCACCCTTGGTTAGATCCCTTCAGGTACCATGGGTCTGTATAAAAACAATTGGCTTAAAAGGTCTTTGACACAGTCCTTTTCCACTCCAATTCTGCCACTAAGATTAGTGATCTAAATGGCTTGAGGGCAGATCTTCCCAATAAAAATCAAGATAAAAAGGCATTGAGATTTTTGTGTCCTTGGCCGCTACTTTTGCTGCAGTGGACTCACAGGATTTTTTTTCCCTCCTTCTGCCAATACACTGTCAGATGCTCTTCACATCCCTTTGCTGACTTTAATTTTGTTCCATAGCTCTATGCCTGAGTAATGTATTGAGTAATCCTTCAGAGAGCATGCCCCTATTTCAATCTTTAGTGGACCTCCTTTTCGCACTGGAGATAAGGAGTTCCCCATTCACTCATGCTGACTTTTTGCCCCACTTAGTTCATTTTCTGCACATCAGAATGGACAGTCTCAGTGCTTTGAGGAAACTGTCCTGGCAGATCATCTGGCTTCCTGGACCTCTTCCTTTGCAAGGCAGAAATCTGTTGGACCATGCCAAGAAGATCCCTAATGAGCTGCTCTCCTTAAGACCAGGACCGTGACGCTTCTATTTATCTTGCCTACTTTTCTGTGTTTAACTTCAGAATCACACAATTGTTGCCTGCAAGGCTACCATTGCCTTGTATATCTCCAGCCTTGCTCGCTTTCAGCCTTTCTCTTCCTTGCTTAAAACTGCAGGTCCAACAAGTCGACTCTAGTTATCACTTTGACTGCCTGTTTCAAGATATCACCTGGATGTACTTCAGAAATCTGCAGTGCTTGTACTGTGCCCTACTGCATTTTGACATATCAGGGCAGCTGAAGTTCACCTATAGGTAACAGAGCCCCCAGTTTTGAGACTTCCTCTAAGTGCCTAAACATTTCCTCTGCCTCCACCTCCTGACTAGCCAGAATTTAGCAGAGGTACCATCACACCTGCTTATCTGTACTCTGCTCCTCACACCCACTCTCTAGGCCAGCTTGCCCCACTGGAAACTTCCTGCACACTGCAGCCACCCCTTTGCAGAGAGCACAGCTCCTGCTCCTGTCCACCTCCTCCATGCCCTGCAACATTCCCACCCTTTCAGTCATCCCACTACTTTCTGTAATCCCACATAAGGTCCCTGCTTGGTGACTGTACATGGACACCTAATCCTATTTGTTTGTTCCCTACAGTCTCTGAAGTCAGGTGCAGAAAACTTGGATGGGACTGGAATGACAATTTTTTCACCAGGTGAGAGAATGAGAGTCTCTCCCAGTACTCTGTGCCCTGGTGCTTTCTCACAGCCTTCTAGTCCCCACTGGTTCAAGCCCTCTGACCTTATCACAAGTAAACAGATATGCAGATAATTTTGATTTTTAGATCTAAATGCAACAGTTCACACTAGGAATCAAATTCAGTTTTATGTTATCAGAACACAAATGTGCCTAAAATTTTTACCATTACTCCTTATTATTTTCTTCCTCCTTCCTTTACTTAAAATAAGCTGAGCTGATTTAGCTTACATTTCAGAAGTCAATTCTTAGAGTAAAGCAAGGCCTCATAAGCAAATTTTAAAATTCTAACAATAGTATTAGGAAAGATTTCTGGTATAGTATTAACTGTTGCAGTACAGACAACAAATAATCACGGTTCTTGAAGTATCAGTGCTAGGGATACCATATTTGTGTTAGTTCTCATTCATTATTCACTTTAGATCCTTATCAGAAATATATTATTTTGCAACATTTCTCTGAGTATTCATTATTATCCCTGTATATGGGATAAAGCAGAAAATCTGAACACTTGTCTGATTTGATTGGATTTTTTTTCCCATATAAAAAGATTAATAATAGGGTGAAACTCAAAGTGTCAAAAAGTACATTATGTATGTTCCATTTTCTCACTTTATTTCCCCATTAATTTCTTTCTTTTCATTTCTAGGCATTAGAAGTGGTATAAAATGATCAGCAGTCAATGCAGTATGTCTCCAGTCTTACATTAGCTCACATAGCAGGCCTGATAAATTGGCTATGATTTCAAGACTTTATATAGCTCTCATTATCTTCTTCTGCAACAAAGGAGGTTTAGAAAAGCAACATCCGTCCTCTTGCATTTTGTACTCTAAATGTAATATAAACCAGTTATATTAGCTCTTACCTATATAATTAGTGGAACAAAGCTCTTAATAGAACAATTTAACACAGACCCTTTACACATTAAGCCACTGTTATGCCCTTTTTACTCTCAAGGAATTGCTGAATTCTAAAAACAACCCACATACTTCCTATAAAGCAGCAATGAAGCTATAGTGAAAAAAAAAAAAAGAGTAATTGTGTTTGCCTTTGGAGTACAGCCTTTATTTTACAAGCTTATAAATATGCATATTCTCTTAATACACATTAGTTATCATCCTTTACTCCCAATCAGAACTTGAATTTTTACCAATACTATATCCATTTGCCTTTACATTTACTACTTTAATCTCCTTTCTGTCTAAGCTTTATGAATCCTTTCCTTACAACCCCTTTAAGTGTATCTGTCTGCCAGGTCTCTCTCAGATCACCTCATCTGCTTTCCCACCTGCCTATCCGTATCAGCTAAAGTTTCTGCTCAGGCATTTAAAGTGTGACAGCATAAACAGCACATCTTATTTATAAGGCAGGCTCTTAACCTACACATCAGAACTCGTAACAATTTATCACATTAAACATGTTAATGTACAATCTTATAATTTCAGTTTAAATTCCTTAATATTTGCATATTGTATTCAGACTGCAGTGCAAACTCACCAGAGCTTCCATTCTTTTTCTCAGCTATTTCAACATTATTTTGTTAATTTCTGACAGACATAATTTTTCCTCACTCATATCCATCCATAATGTTACTCAATTTCTCTTAGCTCACTGTTGTGATGAGAATGTCCCTTTCTTTGTATTTCTTTTACCCTGCTCTTCTCTCCTTGTTGCATCAAAGTTAAATATTTCCCCTCATTTTCAAGGCCCTTTATGACCAGTTCTACTATATTGTCATTTACTTTAGAGATGTTGATGGTCAATGACACAAATTCATGTTCACGGACTAGATTTTCCAGCATTCAACTCTGCTTTCTCCTTTGTGGCTCTGCAGGCTGAGAAGAGTCCCTGTGAGCATTTGCTTAGTCACCTCATTATCTTCCGTCAAATACTGCTTTTCCATAACACCTGTAACAAGGCTTAACCATGATCAGACTGCCATGATGTTAAGAATACTTTCCATTACTCCCTATATGACTGAATTCTCCCATCTTTTGCTCTCTTTTTGCTGTCCTGTTTAATATGCAGATGTAATCACCATAAGTAATGGTGGTGCCTTTTTCTTGTGCTTCAATGTGTAAATAATTTACTACAGTTCTCAAGTGCTACAATGATACCAATAATACTCAAATGAACACACTGCTTCCACTTTGTTGGTACAGTTTGCCTTTGGGTTGTTCTTCTGTTAATTCTGTTCTAAAATTGTCATTCTATTAATCCATTAAGGTTGTTGAGGAAGACCCATTTTTGAAATGTTTCTTGAGCAGTCGGGAAACCCGCATGCAATATGACAAAAATTGTAATTTTTGGAAACAGCGGATCAAGAAGCCAAAAAGCAAGCTCCCGATCAAAGCATAACATTGAAGGGTAGGCATAGCCCACATTGTCTTGACTCATTTCTTATTATGTTTAATGATTCACTTGTCAGCCTGCTATGTGAATCAAGGAGTCTGTATCTGAAAAGTTGGAATCTTAAACCCAAAAGTTTTGAATTATACCAGCTGAAACAATCACCTGAATATTTTGTTAGCAGTTTTTCCATCCTACTGGCGGCAAAAAATAGTCATGACTGTGTCACACTCCCACATTAATTCCTTTCAGCAATTCTGCCATTTGTAAGTGAACACAATTTTGGAGATTGAATGCATTTCTACAGAGTAAAAGAGCCAGAGCACTGAGCAATGGTCCTCAGCCATTTTGTACCCAGGCCTTCTCCAATTTTGCCAGGACTCCCTTGGACATCTCTGCAGCCATATGAAGCTAAAAGAAACCAAGCTCTATGTCAGAGAACACCAAGAATCAGAAGAAAAGGTTGGAAAAGGTAAAGAAATGAGAAATAAACCCACTGTTGTTCATTTGCTAATGCATAGCACTAATGAAAGGGTTTATCACTTAACAATGGTGATTTAGTATTATCAGTATTTGTACTTTTTGTAAGTGCAAGAGAAGCCAGAAAGCCAAATAAAGCCAAAACCAAAGTAGGATGCCACTATGTTCTCCTCTCTCTGTATTTTTGAATGTACATTATGGAATATATATGGAATATATGTAGGAGACAGAAGATTATGGAGCATGTTGTCTTTCCCATGCTTTGGAAAATTATACTTGGCAGATATTGAAGTGGAATCATGTGCATTTAGTGGTTTGAGCTTTTTAAATGTAGCTGACATTGCTTCATTATTTTTGGGAGGTTTTGAAATAAAAATGTATAGTATAGTGAATAGTTCAAAAAAGCAAAAAAGAGGTGCCAGTTTATGTGATAGTCTGGCTGTTGGCTGCTCCACTGGCTTCTGCCTGCTCCAAGGATGTGACTGATGGTATAAAGACTTTATTCTCTCCACAAACCAAAAGTCATTGGCCATACGATTTGACAAACTACAAAATAGAGGAAATTAGAAAAAACCCTTCTATTTTGTATTAATTATCACTTCCTTTATAACCTTCAGATTCCTTTTCCACAGCCTTCAACAACCTCTGTATCTCACCATCTCAAAAATGTACTTTATTGTGCATGTTTTTGCAACAGAGACCATGTACTAACCCCATATTACAAAGAACATGGCCAGCCCTTATTCACTTCATGTAATATTATTTTTTAATACATAGCTACATGCCAAGGCCTGAGCCTTGGTAGGTACCTAGAGAAGATGTATTTCAATGATCCAAGGGTAGGCATAATGTTGAATCACGGAACACTTGTATGTTACTAATGTAACATCATTCTGTTTTTCAAAGCAGTTGAAACTTATTCATAAATAGAAATAATTACTACAAAATTATAAACTCTGCCATATTATTATTGACCTATATGTGAAAAATTGTGTTACTTTTACTCTGTGAAGACTATGTTGGCTTCCAATGACTGCTCACATATATATCCCTGTTTATGGGATATGGATAATTTAACCACTGCTAAAAAATACTGAACTGAAGTTCTGTATAGACATCTTAATTAACATAATTATTTTTCCTTTGTTGCTTCTTTTTTTCTAAACCCATGAAAAACTTCTTGCTTTCTGATTTTTTCACTTTTTTCATTAAGATCTTAATTAATTTTGCTATTTTTAATAATTTAATAATATCTATCCCATTCCGATGGTACAGCACCAGTGTGCATTTCCAAAGCACATGTGAGTCACTGTTCTAGACCTGACTGACATACTTCAGTATGCACGTGAGGTAGCCTATTTCCAAAAAGGAGTTAAGATAATACTATTACTTCTCAATTTCCCTCACTTTCAGTTTTTAACTTTGTCCTGGACAATGACTCAAAATCTGATCTTGAACGAATATATCCATTCTAAAATTGTAGCTTGTTTGTTGTTGACAATGTCTTATTGAGAAAATGTAGTTGTTTTTCCTTTCCCCCTAGTGCTTTCATCCTGAGCTCACAGAATTGTCAGTCTTTACATACAACAGCTGCACACAAGCAGTGACAAGGAGAGACTTCAGTAGCTACAAGTGCTTCTGCTTCTCATTATGCTATCTCATCATAATATGCATTTTTGCAAAGTCACAATACAAATGCATTCAAATCAGATGTCGACTCAGTTACACTATAGGGTCTGAAAGAAGTATCAGTTCAGGGACAGACTTCTGACACAATTACGTAGCATCTTTCAGGAATGTACACTTTATCTCATTATCCTCCCTCCTTTCCTTGCTTTGCTCTGTTTCTCCCTTCCCCCTCCAAATCAGGACCCACAACACCTTTCCATATACAACACACGGGAAAAATTTACTGTGTGAACATAGAAAACGTGGGAAATCTAAATGAACAACTTGCAGCAATCTTAAACCATATGTAAGGTGGCTATAAAATAAAAATTAAGTACAATAAAGCATTACTGAGAGATGCTAAGTTCTACGTACACCCAGCAAAAAGAAATTATAATCTGTGAGAAACAGTAACTTCGAATTTTTTGGAATACAGACATTTATAATTGTCTGATGTTGGATGTTCTGCATTAATATATTTATGGTTCAGAGGAGTTATACTAAGATCAAAAATGTTCACTCTGCATAGTAATTCCATCAGGAACAAAGACAATAAAAGGTATTTCTGTTGGAGTTAATAAAAACATTAAATTCAGTTATGAAGCCTCATGCTGTATAAGAGACACTCAACGTTCCGAAGAGAAGAAATAAAGAGCTGTCTCTATTGGAGGAAAGTTAAAATGATACAAGCATCCTATCAGGAACAATTATGCTGATTCATGTTGTAAACACTATTACAACGTATGCCCACCAGCAAATGTAGAAGTATGACATTCAATGCATCAAATTTAGCTTTGTCATTGCCTTATCTACGGGGCAGAGAATTTTGCATACCTCTCCCAGGAGAGAAAAATATCTGGTTAAAAACCCCTTTCAAAAATACTCCTTGTTAATAACTTGAAAACCAAATTTCAGTTGAAGAAAGAATTATTTCAGAATTTTCTTTTTAGCATTTCTCTACACTCTGCTTAGACAGAGACAGGGTGCACTGCATTTCTATAAAAACAGTCATTGTGCCACCTTATCTAATCACAGCTACATGAAAAGAAGCTTTGAAATTTATTTAGATCACATAGTCAGCATGATCCCTGAATAAGGAAAACGTGTAATTGCATAGCTCAGGGGCAGATTCGGGTGTGCACAGTGACCCAGAAAGTCACATTTCAGTCCCCTGCTTCCTCCTTGCAGCAGGAGCAGCCAGAGCCAGGCATGCACCAGGTGTACTTAGATGCCCTCCTGACAGTCCAGCTGCTGTGAGGAGAGTGCTGGGGGTCGGAGACACAGTGGTCTCTTATTTCTGCCTCCTTTATACTTCCTCCATTAGCTCACATAGGTGCAGCAGACTGGGAAAACAGATCCCATCTACAAAGGCACTGAAGCAAAATAATTCAGCCCTTAGCATTGTGTGTTTGCATATCTAAGAAGAAGGGTGACATTTCCATGCCACTGGTTTATCCCTACTCCTTGTGTGACCAATTCCTCATGTGCTACCCACTGAAGCCAGGAATTATTTAAATCCTGACACTCAGCGTTTTTTCAAGAACTGTTACTGCATTGAGTTCCTCAGAAAAGGATGGGCTGAGGTAGAGGGGACATCATAATCTACAGAATATGTAGTGCAGCAGTGTCACAGCTTGTTTCCCTGCCCTGTCTCTCCAGTTAGTTTTACCTCAAGGCAGAGAAAAAACATCTTCCTATTATAATATACTACTGACAACACAAATAAGATCGAAAAAGGCTAATACTGGTGTAAGTGATTCCAAAGAAGGTTCTTTACTCTTTTTGAGTATCTATTCAAAACAAAGTAGCAGAAAGATATTAACTCTTTGGGGAATAATTGCTTCACCTACCTGACGCTAAACGTACAGGGCCAAAGCATTTCCTGGTTCACAAAGTTCTATTTAAATTGAAATAACTACATCTTTCACAGCCCTCACACAAGACAGGGCAGCAACAGGAAGGGAAGACCAACAGGGATCATACTGGTCTGTCCAGATCATGATGGGAAAGTATAAAGGAGATGGAGCCAGACTCTTCTGGTGGTGCACACTGAAGGGAAGATACAACCAACAGATGCAAGTTCCAGAACCAGAATTTCCAATTCTTTTAATGAAGGTGATCCAAAGAAGAGATTTCTCAGAGAATATCTCGTATCTTTATCCTTGGAGATAGTAAAAACTGATTAGAGAATGGTTTAAGCAAACTGTCTAAGGCTGAAGTTGGACAGACCTTTACTTACCATTGTTGAGATGACAACCTATATTTACAGTCTAAAATCTGGCTTTAGTGAAAGTTTTCTAGCAAACAGAAATCTGTTGGAGAAAATTTCTGCTGTGTTATTTAATTTCTATAAATTTGTGTTCTGTGCCTGGTAAGCCATGCATTTGTTCAATATGCATGACTGACAAGAGATACTTAATTAGAAGCACTCCTGGCTACATGTAAAAATCAGAAAATCTATGCCCTACGTATGGAAAAGTGCTCAGGTGATGAGTGCCATCACCTAGCTCATCTTTACAACCCCTCAGTTCTCCTTGAGTCAGACTGACAGAAATGGTAAGAGGTGCTGCATTTCTTCATCATTTATGTGCTGTCCATCAGAAACATTCTGCTTTACAAACCAACATCATCTCTCTCCCTCTTTTCATCTGTGGTCCTATTTTTAAAACTGCATAGAGTCTAAAGAAGTAAGAAACTCATATACAGGTAGAATACATAAATGTTATCTAAAATGAACAAAAAATCCAAGAACTTAATAGGGATGTTTCAACAAAACTGCAGGAGCTATGGTACTCTCTAAATGAAGAAGACAGAAGTTTCTTTTGTATACTAACTGCAGGCTTAAAAGGAATTTACTTCTAATAGCAAATAAACAGGGCTTTTTTAATTTATTTTTGTTGGTGGGGTTTTTTTTTGGTTTTTTGGTTTTTTTTTGTTTGGGTTTTTTTTTCAGTTTAGTAGACAGATTACTCCTTCAAAGGGAATACTCCAGTTTCTCCTTTTAAAAATACAGCTGGGGCAGAGCCCTCTCAAGAATCAGTCAAAAGCAAAATTATATTTCCTTTAACTTAGATAGAGGTTCTTTGATTAACTCTCACAATGCAATCTGCACATGAGCATGTTCTTAAAAGAACGTCTGTTTCTAGCTAAGGACGTAAAAATTAATAGGAACATATCATAACATCAGCTTTCTAGTTAATATTCTTCCACTCATCAATAATAAATAACTTTTTTTTTTTCTTTTTAGGCTCCTGATGTGAACTACTGCTTGGGTTGTTCTGATTATTTATAATTGAATTACTTATTATTAGGATGTTGTTAGAAAGCACTTCATTGTGACATTGAAAATCTGCGAACATATATTATGTGAAAAAAAGTACCAGAGGGCAGACTTTAGTCTGTTTAGGAGCCTGGATGATAGGGTCCTTTGGGAAGCAGTCCTGAAGGGCATAGGAGTGCAGGAAGGTTGGACATTCTACAAGAAGAAAATCTTAAGGGCACAGGAGCAGGTCATCCAAATGTGCTGAAAGATGAGCTGGCATGGAAGACCAGCCTGGCTGAGCGGAGACATTTGGCCAGAACTCAGGGTAAAAAGGAGAGCTTATGACCTTTGGAAGAAGGGTCAACTTTGCAGCTCAGGACTACAATGACATTGTGAGGTTATGCAAGGAGAAAATTAGATGGACCAAAGCCCAAGTAGAACTTAACCCGGCTACTGCTGCAAAAGACAATAAAAATATGTTTCTATAAATGCATTAGTAAAAAAAGGGCTAAGGAGAATGGCCACCCTTTATTAGAGGCAGTGTGTCACATAGTGACAAAGGCTGAGGAAGAGGCTGAGGTACTTAATGCCATCTTTGCCTCAGTCTTTATTAGTAAGATGAGCTGCTCTCCACTTCCTGAGCTGGAAGACAGGGATGGAATACAGAGTGAAGTCCTCATAATCCAAGGGGAAATGGTCAGTGACCTGTCACACTGTGTAGACGCACGAGTCTATGGGGTGAGATGGGATCCTCTCAGGAGTACCGAGATTGCTGGTGGAAGAGCTCACTGAGCCACTTTCCCTCATTTACCAGCAGTCCTGGCTAACCAAGGAGGTCCCAGTACACAGAGAAGAGGTAGTTCTGACAGCATGGCTCCCACAGTCTTCTGCTCTGTGCAAGCCAGCCCACTCGCTCCCAACATAATGGGCCAAACTCAACAGAACAACCCCGCATCAATGTCCTTCTGCTGACAATGGCTCAGCAACTTTTTGAGCAAGAAATTAACCTGACCCATGAAACAAATACTGATATATATCCAAATAAGCATGATTTTACCATTACTAAGAAAAAAACAAGGGCTTTTTATTGCCCTAACAGTGCATGCCTCTGGACTTGCCTAGATTTGGCCTGAGACAGCTTTAACTTCTTTAAGTCAACTTTTGGCAGTCAGTTGACTATTATCTAAATATATGTTAGCTTCAGTTCAGCTGTGTGTCTCTCTGTGGTACAGCACCTATTCTTAATTAATAGATAGTTATAATATAGTGCTTCAGCATGAGTTAAAGTGTAATGCAGAGAAGTACAGGTAGAGATGAAGTGCAGATGCTTGACACTGTAACTACAAATCACAGTGGTCAGTGGCTGGTCACTTAGTCAGGGGAAACTGTTGTCAAGGATAACAAACAGAACAGAAAAAACAGATAAGACAGAATTGGACACCAATGAAGAAAGACCAAGTGAGACAATCAGTCTCAAAGCAGCTTGGTAGTTATCTGATTGCCAGTTTGTCACAAATATTACTACAAAAAGTAGCTTGATATTTAGCTGTAAGCTTTTGAATTTCCCAGTTTTCCACACAAACATCTGCCAGCTGTATTATCTCAATGGCATCACCTGAAGGTGAGTTTTACAGGCTAACTGCAAGAAACATGGGTACTGCTCCCTGCAAGGAAACTTCATGTGCTTCAGCTTGAGAATCAGAATGAAACGTTGCTTCCCTGTAAAATCTAGATTTTCACTTTATGTTGTCATTAAAGACAATTTATTAGCTTCATGGTAGTTTTCCATTCAGGAGTTAAATAATGATTATTTCTCAGTGTTTGTTTTGCTGAAATCTCTTTCTTCTCTTACGTAGCTTATCTTAAGAGCTCTAAGATCTACTGTCACCTGGGATAAATTACCACAGTCCTAACACACAGAATACAATTGGATAAATTATCCATGACAAATTTTGGCCAGAGAATTTTGAAAGACAGGCTTTGTATCATTGTATTTGAGAGACATTGCCATAGTTTTTACTTCACAGCATACAGTATTTGGCACTGAACAAAACAAAGCCCAATCCTTCCAGGATCCTAACCTTTACACTATGCAACACCTGCTGCTTCATAAAAAGGCCAGAAAGCAATTGCCATGTATACACTCTCTATCAGTTTTATCATACTCGCTAACATTCAGATACTGTGATTTAAAATCCGCCATGAGTTGTCTTCCTTGTGATAGTTCTGCTTTGGCACTATTCAAGATATTGTTACTCATTGCAATCTCCAACTGATATTTGAAGTATCTGCATTTCTGCAGTATCTTGTAAGTCTCATTTTAATAGCACAATTTCAAAACTGTATACAAAATTTTTCACAAGTTTTGGTATGTCCACATCTCCATC
Organism: Anabacerthia variegaticeps; assembly: GCA_035583185.1. Lineage (NCBI taxonomy): Eukaryota > Metazoa > Chordata > Aves > Passeriformes > Furnariidae > Anabacerthia > Anabacerthia variegaticeps. Next base: position 41,658,497 of record JAWWEW010000001.1, on the reverse strand, counting down.
GCCATTTCAATCTAGAATATCTATAGATCTATAAATCTACCATGTCTTTGCTCATATGCACTGAAATGGAAAAAGGTAACACCTGGCCTCTTGTAACAATAGCTTTATTTATTCTCTTTCTTAGATAGCTTCTGTATTTCCTCTGATTCATTTCAAAGGCAATGAATAAAATCTAATGCCATATGTCCCTGGGTATTCAGTTGGTAGCTTCTTTTCCCTCTAGGGAAACCTCGATAGTCTCATTTCTGAGCCTAGGTCTCTGCGCCTTGATACTCTCTGGATACTTTAAAATAGTGTTCTAAGTAATTTTCTTTAGGAGTTTTTGATGCTTAAATTCCTCATTTTGTTAGTAGCTCTTTTGTAATCTTACTGAACAAAAATAGGAGTTTGATATCCTTCTCTTGCTTTTCTTTCACTAAATTTATTGAAGTCTTGTTGGGTATTAAAATTCTGCGATTGAGAGAAACTTCGGCTCTCTGCATTTTAAGTGGTTAGAATTAAGTGTCAGTTTGTATCTGATTCTTTAGAAGAGAAATATAGTAGCACATTTTTCCTAAAGATCAAAACCAAGTATTAGATCTAATTTGCAGAGGACAAGGGACAGCAAGAAAAAGATAAATTAAATGGATTATTAAATTTATTAGCACCAGATAGTAACTTGCAGTGTTCACTATTAACCAAATATAGTCATTATACCAACTTGTATGCATGTAAAGTTGAGGGCAGTTAGAGCAGTTTGAAAGAAAAAACAGAAATTAAAGTCTACATTGATGTGTTTAATACAAAGTTCTTCATCATTTATTAACTAAAGAATTATATATATTACTAGTCATTGAGAGATGCAATAGTTCAAAATGACATACCATAAAATATCTTAATCTCCAAATAAAGAAAATTCCAGGCAGTCTACGGCATGTATTTCTTCAATTTGTCTTCTACCAGGAAGACTTCATCAGCATTTTCAGACATATACTTTCTTTTATAAAAAGGCAAAATACTGTGTTCCAATCATTTAACTGAAACTATCTTTGCAAAAGATCTCCACATCCAGTACAACTTCTTTTTACTTTTCCAGTTGTTTCACTGCATAAGAGCAGTGGCTGACAATGGCTCTACCTTCTTTCAGCATTGAAAAAAAGTAAAAATCAATTGTTTATGTGCTACTACTATTTTTTTCTTCATTCAAGCTGTGTCATAGCCCATAAAGAAATAATCCATCACTGCTATATATCTTCTTCACAGCTATGACAATAAATTCCTCATTTTGTTCTCATCCTACCCCAAGTAGCTTCACTGACTTTGCTGGAATTACTCCTGATGTTCATCACTGCCACTGAAAGCTGAATCAGGCTGAAGGCACAGCCATTGCCGTGTGTACTCTATGAAGTGTATCTCTGAATCATAAAGTATTTTAAAAGATTTGTTCCCCTTATTTTATTAATTGATAAAGAATTTAGCTAGGACTTAATTTTCAGCCCTAAATGGTCGTTTTAATTCAGAAGGACAAGACACATACGTACATTAGTCATGCATTAAAAAGCTTTCACGTTTGTAGTGCTGATATTAACTCATTGCATACTGTGTTTTATTTTCATTGATGGGAGCTGCTCTAAACTTCTTGTTCCACAAACCAGTGGCAGACCAAACCTAGTCCTATGATTGAAAGATTATGCTACATAAAATATAATCAGGGATAAGAAAATTCACCATAAATATTTATGTGTTTGTACTTGCAGTTTTCTATTTTTATAAATCCATTACGTCTCACCAGAGTTCTTTAATACATTACTTTCATTTCAAATACCCTATTTGAAAATTCAAGTATATGTATGATTCAAAGTAAAGCCAAGCTAAATTCATAGATTGTCATTTATAATACAATAATCCATGTGGAAAAAGGAAAGGTAATAAGAAGATGTATACTACTATTTAGATGAGACTAGAATGTTAGTGTTTTAAGAGGTAACACTGACCATCACCATATAAAGGTCAATACTCACTTGCCAAATGCACTGTAAATCTCAATGGCTGAAGAATGAGAAATCAATATATAAGGCCTTATATTTTCATGATCACTTATGATAACTAAATGCAAAACCGGTGTAGAGTGTTTTGATTCAGACCAATAATATTTCACTTTCCATTTGCACTCATTCTAATATACATCACTACTATTAAAGTCTACAGAGACTAAAACATACCTGAAACATCATATGGAAAAGAGGTGTGTTGTCAGCTTGAGTCAGACATGTCACACTAAGCCAAGGTGTAATTCTAAGGAGTACTTCTGTTTGCAGATATGGGGCAAAAGAAAATCTAAAGCACAGATATGCATGTGCACACATACATATGCACACACCTATGTGTGCACATATATGTACACACATACTTTTTTAATGGTAAGTAAAAGAGCCCCTGGGCTATATTCTAAGTCTGTGAAATCAGCCTTCCCTCAGTGGGGATTCACTTGCTTGAGGTTAGCAAAAGCTGCAAACTTCTGGAACACTAGTCATATCTGAAGGGAGCCTTGGGAACCATCCTTCAGAGGATAAATGCATAAATGCCTCTTTTGTTGCTTTTGATGACAGCTGGGAATCTAGTCCTCTTATAGAGTTACTCACACAACCATTTTTAAAAGGTAATGGATGGAGAAAGTTTATTTTTGTGGCCAGTACATATTTATCACTATAGATTTTTAAAATATGAGTATAAAAATCTATCATCTTATTTCAATTATTACTTCAAAAGTAAGATACACTGCCTTTCAATACACACTGTACCCATATTGCTCATGGACAGTAAGAGCTCAATGTGCCAAATACAGTAATGTCCTCTACTTGTGCTTAGATTGTAGGATGCTGGAGGAAAAGGTGTTTGCTCAGGACCCAGAAACACCATCCCAAACATCTCGTCAACTTTTGTCAAGGGTACCTCTTGCTGGAAATACAGAAAGCAAATTAACTAGTTATTCCAGGATGGTGTAGGCATTTGCTTCTCCTGCCTAGGTTATAAAAATTCTGACAGCTATGCAAAGAAGCCAAAAACAAGTCAAAGAGAATAAGGAAGTAGTGGATAATCCAATGAACTAAACTATTAGCAATTGTGGATTTTACAGGATCTTTTACAGGGGTTTGATTTCTGGGATTCATTTGTTGGGAGTTTTCTGGTAGGATCTTGTTAACCAAAGTTTATCTAAGCAAACAAACTTTCAAAAGTTTGATACTAAATTAAATTGATACTAAAAAATTATTATTTATGAGACTAACTAAAGAAAAGGGATTTAATAATAACAACACATCCTTTTTTTTCTTTTTTTTTTTTGGTTGCCTAATTTCTGAGCCACTGCAGCGTTTGGGGTCAGAAACTCTACTCTACAACTGGGGAGGACAGAAACTTCCTTTTTCATATTTCCTTTTCGGACAGAAAGGAATGCTGAGATCCACACAAAACCACCTGGCTTGTCAAGCAGAAGACTCAAGAAAGAACACAGTGATTGTTAGCTTTGCAATAGTCACATGCTTTTGCAGTATGGGGTAAGATGAAGTGCTATGTAGTCAAGAAAAAATGGGTTTGACTACAGCAAGCTTAAATGAGAACTATTTAAGAGCTCAGAACAGCCTCCAAGGAGACAAATCTTGCCATGTCATGAAACTAGTTGTGGTAAAAAAAAAAATAAATCATTTTTTGTTCTTGTTTCCAGCAATGCTGCTCATCAAACTGTAATGTAACAGATTTAATCATTGGATACAATGATATTCCAAACTGTAAGTTCTATATGGATCAGACACCAGTTTGCATTGTTTTTAGCACCATAATCTGAAAGAAGCAAGGAAAAGTAACTTGAAAAAAAATACCTGGCAGCATTAAACAGCTTTAAGGCTTCAGGTTCGATTAAATGGCCTCAGGTCCTGTTCTTCATATTGGACAACCTGATCTCGGGAAGCCATGTGTAAATCCATCTAATAGGATTTTTAGTTAAGTAGGTCGAAATTTATAACTTCAGTCTCTCTGCCAGAGAGTGGATTTTTATTTGCAAGCCAGATAACTTTTAGGCCAACAGAAACTGCCTCTTTACTAGAAATGGAGAAGAGAACCGGAAGGAATTTAGTGGCTTGTACTAGGCAGCTCTTTTAGACATATCAATTTGTCATATTAAGGTGTTAACAGTGAAATAGATGGAAGATGGTCATGGGGGGAAAAAACCATTCTTTTGACAGGCATCAAACAAAGTGGCCCTTTCTGGCCGGAACAAAGACAACATCTAAAAAGATAGGATTTTTATTTCTCTCACACCTAGCCATCAGGGCTTTAAGCAGCACCTAAGGTCAGTTCATTGCCACTGCCCACTGTGTTGTCGTCACAGTAAATGTGGTATAACCCTTTACTAATAAAAGCAGTGGCTATGCGATGTGGCACATATATGCAGCTCACATGCTGAGGGCAGGAAAAGGCCAAGGCACAGCCACTGACAGGTGAATAAGAGCATGCTTACATTTCTATAAAGAGGTTTGCTTTTTACCACATTACCAGTAAAAGCTGTCTCAGAATTGCCACAGTGGTATTTAGGGATGCCCTTGCAAAGTGGTTAGTGTCCTTCCTTCCAAACAGTAGACAGAAGATGTAGGTTGCAGACATAGAAACAAAAAGCTGCAGAACTGTTGCCTCAAAGCCTTCATGCCCAGGGGAAAACCAAAGGCACTGCAGAGAGCTGGAGATAAACAGAGGATGCCATCCAAATATGAAATAAAGTTCATGATTGACACGTGATAGAAGAGAGAAGAAAAGGGAGAGTAGAAATTCAGAGTGTACCAGGTTACGCTTGCTTCCCAGAGCACTGGGGAAGGAAAGTATGATACCCTGCCAAAGCAAGCCACCAGTAGCTGCAACAGAAATGAAAGGTGCTAGGAAAAAGGTGCTGACTGCAGCATGATCCACACCTTTGCTCCTGCTCTGCACACTATCATGCAGTTTGCAGAGATCTCTGGAGGCTAAAGGCCAAGTTTTCCTATTGACACAAACCCACTTTTTTTAAACCTAAAAGGAATGCTTGTCAGCACTTCTTGAAGGTGTGGTACTAACCAAGCAGAACTATCCCAAAGCATCTTCTTCACTTTTGACAGTTCATCTTGATGCTTTAAGAACTTTGATTCTCCTTCCAAATGGAGCAAAAAGGATGAACTGATGAAAGGAAGAGGAATAAGTTAAGCCTACACTGCAGTGCAAAATTGCTGCTGAAGATACAGTAGGCATGTACACTGCAGATATTATCAGCTTTGATTCAGGTTTAGTAGTTTCTCCCTCTTAGGTCAACCTCCACTCAAACCCTCCAATTGTTTCAACTCTTCTGTTTTCCAGTCTGAAAACCAAAAGCTCCACTCTGAAATATGGATGTCCTCAGAGGAGGCAATGTTAGCTATGGCCTGATGTGCCACCTGGCACACACACACACAGGGCTGAGCCCAGCCTGGGGCTCCCCTCCAAGGGTGGTGTGGGCCGGGGACCGCACTGCCCGCATGTGATGCTGCGGAGGAACCGCGAGGACACGAACCGTGCTGCCCTTTCCCAGCTGCCTTCGTGGGCACGAGGGGAAGGCTGTGGCCACTTGCCAGCTTTGGCTGGAGTCCATCCACTTTGCACCAGCTGAGCAGCACGACATGGACTGTAAAATCTGGCCCAAGGGTTTTCAAATGTTTAGAGCTGCAAAGGCAAAAGGGTAGCCTGAATAAACGGTGTGGCCTGCCCTGACACACTTCTCAGTTCTGGAGTTATAAGAGATACTTCTTATTATCCTAGACAGGAGCTGAAAAATGACATCATACTGGAGGAATAGGACAGAGGGGTTACTTTAGAGATGATTCAGATCTTGTTATTAATTCTCTCTACTTGGCAGAATGTTTAAAAACTGGCAAGGGAGCATTAGCATTGCTGGACAGAGCATTGTTACAGCTGCACAGGTAGAGAGAAGTCAGAAAGCAGCTTTTTTCAGACTGATGAGGAGGGATAAGGAGCAAGAGAGAATAGTGGCCCCACATCCCAATGACAAAACCATGTGACAAAAATCAAAAGTAGGTTGGTTAAAAAACAAACAAGTGTTCTATTCTAGAAGGTTGGCACAAGGTAACTGAAGCATGCCATATTTTGATATTTGGTCTCTATATGTAGCAGATGTCTTTTTCACAGGTCAGGTAGAGTGGGTGAACAATTGATTCAATGTCTAGAAAAATGCTGAGAGAAAGAGAAAAGAACTGGAGATGGTCCAATGTATAGTAAGTATTTCATAAGTGAATGTGTAAGAAAGAGAGATAATCTTCACAGTTCTTTTAGCAGGTGTTTATCCTTTTTGGCATTGACAGCTACATTTTGTAGCTACACAGCAGACATGCAGAATAAAATGCCTTTCCAGACTTGCAAAAAATAATTATCCCTTATGTGACTTATAGCTGCTCCAGTCATTTGCTACTGATGTCCTCCTTCTCCAAACCAACAGTACGAAAGTATTCCTGCTTCTGGAGGTTACTACGAAAATTACATAATCTTCAAGGTCTCTCTTTAAGAGAGTGACCACGGTACTACATTTGCTTCCTTTAAAAGCTAAGGAAGATGCTTTTCTAGGTACACAAATAGGAAATACTATATAGTTTTTCGATGCTAAGGTGACAGGCACTGTTTAAAAAGCCAGAAAAAGACAAGAATAAGCGCACGAGTAAAATTTAAACACTTCTTTTACTCCCTAACAAGTTTTACTTCTGCAAAAGATGATTTTGTTTCCCTTCTGATATGCAGAGGTGTGTGAGGACATCTGCAAGGAAAAGGTCAACGCCACTGGAAGCCAATGTTTTCTCACTGTAGCTGAGGTGATCCCCTCCCTGAAAAAACTGAAGTAGCTCAGGTCAGTATCCACATTTGAGCTAACCAATTCCCTGTGTAACAGCTTGAAGTAGCTCCACAAAAATACCATCCACTGAAAAAAAGGTATCTGAGCTCTTACTCTGGACAAAGCTGAAATTAGACCCGCCTCAATAATAAGACTTCATGTAAGGATGCATGGATTCATAAATCCTGAATAAGCACAGAGTACAGGATCTGTCCTGTGGAACAGAAAAACTATATAACATTAGACATTTAAACACAGTGTCCCAATTCTCTGGTAGTGCAGGATGCAGTCAGTAGGTTATGCTGAGCTGCCCCATTTGAGGACCTGAGCCCGCATTTCCTTATACATGAAAATGTCTCTCGCATCACTGATGAGTCCACTAACTACACTTTCTATTACCCTGGTTTCCACATTTACTAGAACCATTTTATCATCAAGAGAAATTAAAGTACTGTTTAAAATATTGTACCCTTTTTTAGTCAGGTTGGATTTGATGTGAACTGTGTTTTTCAACAAAACCTTATCACTTTATGCTAAACTAAATAACAAAATGGCAGAGAAACATATTTTTTCATATATTTTGGGTAGATTAGGCCAGTAATCCTGAAAGTGAAATGTATACTTCATACCAGCAATATTTTCTGGTGATCTCTAACCTCATTAGGCATTCTCAGTACACCCAGAAGAGTAGTGTAAATAAAATACACTGTTTTCTGATGAGCTTTGATGAGCAGATGTTCCGGGTTTTTGTTGATTCACGCCTGGGATGTTTTTAAAACTTTTCTGCTTGTGTTCCATTTCCTGTTGAGGGAATTCAGAATGACCCAGATGAAAAGAGACAATTGTGACTGTGTCTGCCTGGATGTCGCCCAGGACAGCAGCTGTGTGGTGGCCACCGCAACGTGCCTGACTTGCAGGAGGAGAAATTATGTAATTTCACGTTTAGACTACTTGTGAATTCATCTTTTGGTACAGACAAAATACTGCACCTCTATGCACTTCCTATTATCACTCGTCTGATAGCTTGGAAGTGCACTTGAGGATACAAGATAATGCACTTGGTGAACCTCTCTTTTTGCTGTTTGGTGATTCACGCATGTGAAGTCCAGAGACATTTTCAGCATTAATAAAGTAAGTAAGCAAAACTAGAATTTCTTCTCATTCTAAAATGATTTAGACTGAAAAAAAAAAAAAAGCCCAATCAATGTCTGATTGTAATTTTTTTTATTTATTTTTATGTCTTTCATGTCATTCAAACAGGAGTATTGATGCCTTAAAATATATTGATAGTTATTTCTTCACCCTAGAGACAAAACTGCAATTATTTTCTCTATAACAGCGACAGACATAGACTAATTTTAAATCTTTTTACATAGTTTTGGTTTTTTTACTTATTCAAGTTAAAGCCTTAATCTGTGGTAATTGTGAATAGCAGAGACAAAAATAGATGGCAGTGGGATGCTCCCAGATTCTCAAATAAAGTGTAAGAACTGAAAATTAATCAAGCTTCCTGGAATGTGCTGACAGAAATAGGAAACTGTGGCAAAAGGAGTAAAAGGTGTGGATAAAAACAATGCTAAATGATCAAGGAAGAAAAGAAAAGCAGAATCAAGCCAATAAATCTGGGCAAATATGTGAAAGCAGGAATGCAGAGGTAGATCCTCAGGTGATTCACAAGATAATGCAGTTGAAAATAATTAAACGTCCATGCAGCAGTGGAAATGTGAGCAACAAAATAGCTAAGCCAAATTTTGCGAGGCCCTACCAAACAGTTTTAGAAGCAACACAAGATACAGTTGTTGCAGTTCTATACATAGTCCACAATGCAGACCTGGGATTCAGAACGTATAAGTGGATATTCTGATAGAGAGGAGAACGAAAGTTCCTTTCTCACAAGGGGAAGTGAACAGATCATGAAGGAGAAGGATGCGTCAAGTGGGGGTTTTGGGGGGATGTTTCCCAGGATAATAGAAGTCCTGTGCAGAAAGGCACACTGTGAACGTCACCCTTGGCTTCGGAACAGAGATTTTCATTCTGCCTCAAGATCAAGAGCATGTAGTTGCATTAGAAAACACCTGGCAGAATGCTTTGCTTATTTAAGGAGAAATTGGAGGTGAAATCAATCTAGTAAAAGGCACAAATAAAAAGATATATACAATGACTTACTAGTCATTTAAAACATGTTTTAAGAAATGCTTCAGAAGAAGGATATTCTTTTCTCAGTAAAACAATTATTCAACAGAAATAACTGGGACATTTCCCCCAGAACTGTTTCTTTAAAAAATAAACATCAAAATGCTTTTCATGGGAAAAGGATAGTTTAGATTAATTTTTTGTTTTGAATAGTTTTGAAACAAAATAATGGAGATGTTGAGACATACTAATTGAAGATTGAAAAAGCAGTTTGCTTTTAATATAATGCTCAATGAGAATGAAAATACAAATTAAAAAGAAAATAAAATCTAAAATTACTGCTAGAAGATTTTTTCCAGTGGTATGATCTGAACTTGTAAGACAAGAAGATTTTTGATATTTTAATTACTTTAGCTGTTCTGCATCCAGAAAAAGTTAGGAGATATAATTATTATTAGGCATATATATATAGACACACACACATATGTATATATGTAAACAAAATGATAAAAAGCCATCCATACCCTCAACACAAACAAAAGGAGATCCCCTACAAAAGTAATTAATAGATCTGTGATTGGGATAGTCACTTGTGTTTAAGAATCAAGTTCATGACCTATTTTGGACTCTAAATGCAAACTCTGCTTATAATGTAATTTTGGCAAAGCAACTTTTGTCCACAAGCAATAGTTAAAGACTCTTAAGAGTACTTTGAATAATTTTGACCTACCTGAAACTATCCTTATCCCATTATATAAAGAATAATACTTTGTTTTTTACAGGAAGGACATATTTGACTACAGAGATATCATAATGCCTTGCTTTTACCAAGTTTATTAACAAAGCCAATTGCTTCTTTTCCACTTGATTTAATTCATCTACATCAAACCACTTCATAACAAGCATCTGCAAACACATTTCTCTGGTATGAGGAACTTCTTCGAATAGGTCACTTTAAAAAATTTTGCTTATTATCTTTATGTGTTTTAAGACTTGTTTATTATGTGTACGTACACTCAAAATGTTTTATTTAGTTTTCTTATTCTGAACTCTATAAAGAGGAGAATTGGCTCCAACACCTTTTATGACACAGAAGCATCTACATAGGGTCTTCCAAAGCTAAGTGTCCCATGCTGATTTGACTCTCTCTTAGGGGAGGGATTATCTAGGGTACATGTTCTTACTTCCAGGAGAGTTTCTTTCTATGTTCCCAGTTATGGATTAGCACAAAATGCATATTTGTTATAGACTAGCAACCAGTTTTGCATTCACAACCCTCCTTTTTGGTGACACTTTCATCATTTATGCCCAGATCTTCAGAACTGCATTAAATGTTCTGCTTGACATTTTCAGTAACACTGGAACAAAATGTATGTCCCTTGTCCAAAGGAAAACTTCCTGCAGCATCCAGGTGTGCATTAATATTAAAATCCACCAAGGTAGTAGCACAAAAGAGGGATTTTTAGACCTCAGTATTAAAGGACCCTTTGGTAACTCTCTTTCCAATTTTCAGAATGCTAAATACCTCAAACATGCATTGCAATTTTGGTAACAGAAGCAGCTGTTAATGCTATTATCTGTAAATACTAGTGCAGGAAATTCCCTGTACAGAGGCAGAAATAGCATCTGTAGTACTGTGATAAGTAGTCAATCATTTTAAAAGGATCTCTATACTTCAACCACTCCTTTTGGAATTGACCAAAGACAAATTATTTGTATAAATATGTATGCAAATAGGATTCAGCTGTAATTTATGAGGGAAACACCTACAATATATTCCATTTACAGGCAAAATGCATCTCAGCATAGAGAATATCGGAATACATTCAAATATGCATTCTTTACAGAGGCAGAAAATGTAGCCTTAAAATGATAGATTGCATGGATGATAGAATAACAGTTCAATCAGCTAAATTAAGAATGTGCAACTCCAGAAATGCCCCTGAATATAAACAGAGATTTACTCTAATGCAGAATTACCTTGGCTTCATGCTCCGGTTCTGGAGAAGTAATTCACACAACATAAGGGATAAATGTCTCACAAAATATGCCAAGGAGGGATCATGAAGACTCAAATTAATCTAATACATTTTGATTATTTTTTAAATAATAAGTGCATAAACAATAGAATAGTAGGTCTTGATATTTGTAAGTCTATATTTTGTTTATTTATTTTTATTTTTAAAAAGCCTGCTTTTAGTTGGGACATTCATCTACACATAGATAATGCTCTCAAAAGACAAGCTAATTTTTCTAACTAAAAATGCATTTAGAAACAAATTGGCACAAGTATTTGTTTTACATTCAGTATTAAACTGGCACTATGTCTGGTCTCTGGCAGCATTGACTATACTCCCCTTTGTTTGCTACCACTCCGTGCTCCAGCACTGAAGCCAACACCTGTGGCCATATAAAAGGCTATGTACAGCAGCTGCAGGACTTGGATGTCCATACTGAAAGAAATTTCTAAAGCATAAGCATTCGGATGTGTGGCTGGCTTCCTCGTCTGAGTCTTTTCAAGGCCTTCTTTGGAGGTCCACGCTGCTGGATGTTGTATCTAGCAACTGTCTGCAGTGTTATTACTGACCAGTGTGTAGCGGTGACATAGGAAAGCCTCAGACTTAGAAAAGATGCTCTCAGTTGTGCTGATGTAAGGCTGCCACAGTCCCTTCACTGAAGATAGTTTTTTGCAGCTTTTGTCAGTCGTGATATAGATATAGGTATGTCAACCACTGATACAGATACATCTAAGGAAGGACAGAGATTAATATGAAAGCTAAATATCAGTGAATCATAACACAAATTTCTGCTTAATACTTTGGTCTCTGGAACTAATTTGTTTAATTCACATAAAAGATGAATACAAGCCCAATTAGCATGTACATAAACCACCTTCTCTTACTGGGGATCAAATAATAAAATCAATTTTTAAAGCATACAGTTCCTAACATACAGTATTAAAATCTTTTATTATGGCTCATCTGTATGAGGCAAGTTACTAAAACTGCTACTCATTATATACTAAATATGTATTCACATACTCAGGTAGAGCTCATACACAGAAATGTGCTCAGAGTTGCTATTTGTATCTCATAAAAGCAACTGAACTTCGCTATGCAGACAATCTAGAGGAAAAATGCCAATAAAGGAGTTTTTTTCAGAAAAAATGGTATAAAGTTACTTTCTTTCTTTAAAGCAGTATAATGTCCTTGTATGGAAAATTACAGACCACACTGCCCTGTTCTCAAGTAAATACAGCTAAAAGTGACATGTTTCCATTTAAAGGAATGTGTTATATACGCAAGTTACAACAAATTAGCTATTTGTACCAGGTTCTGTAAATGCAGTTCTCTGATATTATTAGAACAAGCTATTGGAAGTAGTAATGTTATTTACATTAGACTGTTGGAATATAAAAGTATATAGAAGTTGCAGACATACTCTTGAGTTACACATGTGCAAAATTGAGATAAATGCTACTAAGAAAAGAATTTAGCTCTAAGGATTCTACAACACTGTCATAAACAAATCATTAAAAAGGGCAAAGCTGATTCACTGTCATGGCAACTTAAAAAGCAATACTTAAAATATCATGAGTCTCTTGTCTTCTCCATGGCATCCACTAACTCAGAGTAAAGGAAAAAACATTCTTCAGATCAGGAACATAATGAACAGTAGTTTATTTAAGGTTTTCTGATTTATATATTTCTCTGGCATTTGCACATTATGCTGCACTCCATATTCTGAGTGTTTAGCTACATTACCAAACACACAAAAAAGATCTGATGCAGCTTAGTTTGATCCACATCTTACACAGAATACCACCCATACATTTGATGATCAGCTTTAGATTCCAATACCCATATTTTCTGTTAATTTCGACCTTGATCTAATGTTTAACCATTTCAATCAACAAGAGGAACACTTTTATTTAATGAAGCAATCCAAAAACTCTTGGAATATTTTTCACATATAGTGAACTAAATGATGACCCTGCTGATTTACCATTATTTCTTCTCTTTGGTGGTAAGACAAGGGAAAGATGGAAAGTCACAGTATCATTACTGATGCTGATGTTAGGATTCAGCTGTATTTTAGTTTCACGTGTGCATTTACTACCTATATTTTCAAGCTGCTACCACCTGCTGAGAAAATGAGGACAAGCTGGCATGTTGCTGGTATAATTATTAATGATGTAACAGTGGCAAAATAAAATCTGCTTCAAACGAATTACTGATGGATAAGGCACATTGGTCTATTTCATTAAAAACCACAGAATTTACTGTCACTGAGTACAGACGGCAGCAGATCATATGTCAAACTTACTACAGTTCTCTAAACTCATTGATATTTGGTAAAACATTTTTTTTCTCTCTGTTTTGTGTATCAGTTCAGATTGGCCTGCACAAAATTACAATATGACTTTGGTAAATAACAAACACAGTGGTAACTTGGTCTTAATATAGACGACATGATTCACTGCCCATGTAGAGTGTTTGTTGAAGACAAACAGCTTTTTTATCAAATTGAGTGAGGATTTTTTCCTTTTTAACTACAATATAAGTGCTGTCCTATTCCTGGGAGGTATCTCGGCTACTGTAACTCCAAACCAGTTTGACCATTGGACCTAATGGATCTACTCTAAATAGGGAACAGCTGATATAGTGAAAAAAAACATGATTTTGACCTCAAGAATTTTAAGGACACAAAATATGGAAAATCTCAGACCTACAGTCCACATGTTAAAGAAGTCTAATAAAGACAATAAGGCCAGGTACAGGATGTTATTTGTTTTCTGGAACACATAATATCAATATTTCTGCAATGTCATGACAGCACTGATCTTTATTTCACAAAAGTTTGGGGCATAACTGCATGATGCAGGTAAGAACCTTTCATTTTTAGTGGACACTGTCATGAACTTATGCTTCTCTTTTATTTTCTGACATTTTGCCAAAGGTCAGTAGGATGAAAAATGCTTTTTGTGGGAATCCTTCCAAATTTTTCCTGGTGATTGTAATGAAAAAAGTTCCCTGCATGACTGTAATTGAACAAAGTCAGATTCCCAACATAGCCTTCTTTACAATCCCCCACTTAGCTTGTTTTTCATGCTTACCTGAAACACCCTGTGACATTATCCTAGCAGTTTAAGGCAAGAGTGATGCAAGTTTGGGCTTAACATTGTTATGCAGAAAACAATAACAGGAAAGCTTTTGGTATCAAATTTTTCAGTACTGTGTTGTAAGTTCACCTGCAATTTGCTGTTTATCAGTACTTGGTCCTTTTAACTTATTTCACGAATAAGAGCCTTGAATCAGTATTTTTATGCAGATAAATGTGTAGGTTATATGTTTACATCACTACCGGCTTTAGTAAGTTTAGCTCTTTCAATTGAGGTATTGAAATAACTTTACAGTTTGCTATTATATCACCACTCTTTTCATTATTGAGACATTGACAAATTTGTTCAAAAGTGCAGTAAAAAACATCAAGTAAAGCTTGATGTAGGGCCAATTCTTTCAGTGCCTAAATGCCCAACTAATGATAACTTAGTGAGTACCATAGTATAATGACAGTGGTTCAACCTCATTTTACAGCATTTTTAACTAAATCTCTTAGAATGTTTTTGATCTGATTTTTTAATAACAGAACCTGCTAAATGTTTTACAAAAGATATATATAATTGAATAGCAAAAATACATTACTGAAAGTTGCTCAATAGTAGAAAATTATCTTTTATGTTTCCCCACTACTGTAAAGAAGCCATTCCCAATTTCCTAGAGAAATCATGAAAATTACATGAATAGAAATCCTGAGGGGACATAAGAGATCATCTGAAGTGGATGTAGCAAAGCAGATCACCACTGCAGACATCTACTAACCTATTCTTTAAAACCTCTAGTGGTAACACTCTTATTCTAGCGGTAAGAATATCATCAGATTATTCCAACATTATTGAAACATTTTTTCCTAGTAACACTTTAAATCTGTCTACACAATTCTATTTCTTGCTTTGATCTCAGTGGGTACAAAGAATTGATCTTTGCTCCTTAACAGTCCTAGAATTAAAAAAAAAAAAAAATCTCGATTTGTGAATCTTTTTCGAATTGGTCATATTGTTTTTTGCTTGTTTTGTTTTGTTTTGTTTTTAAATATTCTTCCTCTCTTCTGGACCCCTTGAAACTTATATCTGTATGCGGTGGTTAGTGACCATAGTGCCATTCCAGCAATGGATATCTGATCCTTGTGCCATGCTTATACTGAAGGTCCTTGAAACAGCTAAGAACAGTACCTGGTGCTTTCAAAGGGTGAGGAAAAAGTGGTGGGACACACTGCTGCCATCTATGTGCCTTATCCATTTACTTGGCTTACTGAAAATTTTTATGTTTTCTTTGGCAGTGGAGATCTCAACACATGACACAGCAGCATAGCCAGCAACATGAGGAGAGAGCAGTAATTCAGCTTTAATTTCTCACATGCAACAATTTTTTTTCTAAATTTCAAAGGAACAGTTACCTTACTGGAATGGCCTTCTGTGCTTACATTATTCTTATGGATTGCCATAACTCCTGAAACATTTCCCACGATGTTAGTGCTGAGACACTTCCTCTGCACTTTATATTTGTACCTTTGTACCTTTGTACCACCTTCATCACATTTCACCTTCTTGATCTATCTATTTAGCAGGACCACTTTGAACCCCCAATCTGTTTTGTATCATAACTCGGCCAGGCTGGGTACCCCCAAAAGCAATTCTCTATGCTGTCATGCAAATTCAAAGACAAGTCCCTTGAACCTTACCTGAGACCTGCTCTTATTTTTAAAATGTGTCATTAGTAAAAAAAATTGGGGTTATGATTTCTACTTTTCAAATTGCCAGGCTATAGTTGAACCTCTATTTTCTCCCTTTTTTCTTCTGTGAGAATGTTAAGCCTGAGGCAACATCACTGGAGCTGCTAATGATGGATACACCAAACGTAATTCCTAGTGCTGAGTCAGCTACTCTGACAAAGAAGAAAATCAGATTAGCCTGATATACTGATTGTAAATGAATAACTCCATAATCTCTCTCAAAATAAAAAGGAGAGCTTTCAATTTCCTACACCATTTTTTGCCTTGTCCAGGTATTCCCTGTTCTCACCTGGGACTCACCTATCCTCCACAAGTCCTTAGAGACAAAAGCCTAGAGGTTGCTACTCTGTGTACTGTAAGATTAATTCTAACAGGCCACCAGACCTGTAAAACCCTTCTGCCAGGTTTAGATTGTCACAGAACAGAACAGTTTCAACTTTTGCTATAACAATACCATCCAGAAATGTGGGAAAATTCAATTCACCTTGTGCACAGCGGGGGAATTTTTCTCTCCTGCAACCATGACTGAGTTGGCTTTATGAACATGTAATTACAATGAGCAAAGATAAAAAAAAGCATTAACAAGGTACATAAACAGGATCACACATGATGCCTACTTTCTAGAGAATTTAACAATTTTACAGTCCTTGCCTCTGGTGAACCAACTGCTAGGCCAGCTGGTAGCTCTACCCTTTGTGCTACCACGCTTTAGTCACAGTCAGGGACTAAAAATCCTTGCTGGGAAACACAGTTGAATTCAAATGGATACTGAAATCTTGTGAAAGCAGTTTCCAGCTTACTGCCTGTCATCCTGCCTGGTGTCCCATGTGTTCCACGCTGCTCTGCTGCCCCGTTACCACTTTCCACCCTGAGATCTCTTAGCTCTGGGTAATCCCTGCAGTTTTACTAGCAACTTCAGCCATTCCAGCTCTCAGTAAGGAAGCACACAGCGTGGAAAATTAACACTGACCTTTTGTAGGCTTGATTCTTGCACCTCTCAATTTTATATTGCATATTGGCAATGCTAGATAAATCGTTGGACTTGATACCCTCAAGGGCCTTTTTCAACCTAAATGATTCTACGATTTTCTTCTTACACAGCTTCTCACACCTCACACAAACTTCTACAGTCTTCTTCTGTGGTTTCAGCATCCAGCTTTTTCCTTCTGGTGCCAGAAAATGTTGTAGTCAACTAGCAAAATCACACTGTAGGCATAATTGTGCTAGGTCAAAAATCCCATGAATCTGGAGATACACAGCAACATTTGATTGTATGCCTCTTTATAAATTAAATAGCTCTCAATCACAATAAAACAACATATATAAACTGAATATTCTTCTGATCTACTCATTTGTTTCTTTCCCTTAATTTCCTTTTGAGATTACCTCGATTATTAACTGAGCACTTCTCCCCCACTGGACTTCCCTTTCTTTAGGTATCTCAAGGAGGCATGGTTTTCATTTCAGCCCTTTCCTGTTATGCTTTACATAACTTAGTGTTCTTCACCATGCTTTCCCCCTGTTATGTCTCTGCTCCTGGCACTTTGCTGTTAATATTAATTGTATTAAGCACCAAGGTCATAATTAAACCTTTCCATGGAAGGAGGGTAAGAGAAAGAAGAATGTATTGAAACAAAAGGACCCCTCAGGCTTTAGCCTTCTGTGTCACTCTTTACTTGCTCACTTTTCCCTGTTAAATAATGAGCTGAATTTTCCTTCATCTTTCTCTTAGGTCTAATGCCCTTTGAAAAACCTGTGCTTCTTTAATGTAATGTCCCCTGCTAGATCCAATTAATTTTGTATTTTTGCCATTCTTCCTAGTATCTTCATCCAGTCACAGGACAGTGATTTTCCAGACTGTGAGCTTGGCAGAACATCAGAAAGGGAGATTTAACATAAGAGCTGAAGCCACCATCTCATCAGAGTTTGTGAGGTCCAAGACTACTACATGGTGTAAACTCAAGCGTAGTACATGGGAATGACTTGGAGAGATGCAGCAAAGGTGCATTCCTGACCTGAAATGAAATGTTAACATAGATACTCACAGTAGCAAAGAGACTGCAGTTCTGCAGGGAGCTGGGGGGGCTGTCAAAGAGTTGAATGGAATGATACAGCAGAGAGATCAACCTTAGTAATAGGATTTAATTGTTCAATCCCTAAGATCAAGTAGCAACTGAGCCATATGCTACAGAAGCAAGAAACAGGAAGGATGGAAAGGCTGGGAAGGCAGGTCTGAAAACAACATGCTTTTGTCCACCACTCCTGCTGAAGGTTTGCCTAAGCTAATTTTATCATATTGCCTTCTGTAAAGGACTTCTGTCTTTTACAATACTGATAGCTGCTAAATACTGCCTTCTTCACAAGCAGCTACTGTGTTGGGATGGAATTTATGCTTCCTGCTTACCTTCTTCCATAAAAGCTAATTCATAAATTCCCAGTTCAGCCGCAAAGATCAAATGACAGGCCCGGTAACAAAATTAAAAGGCTGAGGGGGTTCACTTTCTTTCAGTTTGCTTCAATGAGGCTGCTCAGACGGACAGGAAGACTGTCACCTGGCACTTAAAGGAAGGAGCTTTGGCAAAAATCTGGACAAGATTAACTTCTAGCCTCACTGACAGAGGCCCTGTGACCTAACAGTTACGATTTTTTTTTCTTTTTACAGTTACTCTGATAGTAAGACATGATGCTTGCTTTTTTTCTTATCATATCTCAAGTCCACATTAAAATTTTCTCCTGTGTAAATGTAGTGAAGATTTATTCAGCAATGATGTGTCTTTACAGTAATCTTAATACCAAAAGATGCATTGAATCTTATTTTCTCCTGCATTAAACTGCATCACAAGACCTATTCAGAATTTGAGTGACTATCCACTGTAGCACCTCCTGCATCCATGCTGGCAAATATCATCTCTTTATCGAAGACATGTTGATGAGTTCAGAGTTGCTGAGTTCAGTGCCATAAGAATAATTTATTAACCAGACTGTTACAGACTGTGTTCTGAAACTGTCCTTGGTGTGATATTGCATGCTTAAAAATGATGTCTCAATCTAATTAAGCGTGTGAATTTAGATGAGAAAGGTGACTGCAGGTTGTGTACTCCTTTTCTTAACCATTTCTTGAACTGTAAATATGTGCTTGTTTTGTTTTTACCCATAACTATATCTTGAGTACAAATACTTTTAAATTCCATTATATTTTTCTCTTTCCAGTTATCTAATACATTCTATAATGCTTCCCAGAATTTCCTTTATGGATCCAGCAAGCATTAAGAAATATTTAGTTAAGAAACAACAAGCAAACAATTATGGAACAAAATAAACTTTTTCTTTTTCTTCCATTATTCAATTTGATTTAAATTCAGGTATTTAGGCAGTATATCAAGCTAAAAACTCACTAAAATTTAGTGCTTGTATATATGAGAAAATTAACTTCTATAGCCATAATCAAATAATTAAACAGATTTAGTTAGGTCAGTGTAATTCCCTATTTCTACTGTAGAGTAATTATACTGGAATAAAGCCACTTTAATTCCAGAATAGACGGTCCACATGGGAAACTATATTGAAACAGATGTAGTAAAATAATTATTTGACTACAGCTATGCTGCTTGCTTCCCCCCTGAAAGCAAGCCATCAACATAAAAATCTTGCCTCTCGCAGAAGCTCAGCTATGTTGGCTCAATCCTATTTCATAAATGAAGGCAGAGGACTTTGCTAGCAGACTGAACACGCAACTTGGAGAACAGATTTTACCTCTCAAGTCCTCAGTGAGTGGTGAGGTGCAGCGATGCACTTGGAGGTTTTTACCACGTAACCAGTTTGGAGATGCTCTGGGATGTAGAATGGAGAGTGTGGATAGCTGTACCCTTTTCTGTAATTAACTACGTATTTTATAAAAGTGTAGTCCATCACAGAGGGAACTACAGATGAAAGGAGAAGAGTATGGGCTACTGCAGCACTCTCTCCCTCTGCTGGCCCATGGATACCTTGCGACTGCCAGGTATTGCCTCTTAGCTCCACTACTCCGTCACAGCCTGAGGGTAGAGCCTTTCCTGTGCCTTGATCTTCCAGAGTTTGGAGGTCCCACAGGCTCACTCACAGTGCAGATGCAGAGAAGTGGTTGTTCCTCTCTACTTCTTTGTCACTGCTGTCACTTACAAAGTGTATTGAAGAGTGAACAGAGCTGTAAAATTCTGCTTATTGAACTGTGTCTTTGTTTCACTAACATTAGTTAGAAGGTTTTAGTATTCTAGACTTAAAGCACAGTCTTTGGCTGGTTGATTACATACTATGTGCATCCAATATTCAGTTTTTGCAGACGAAGGAATTCTTGTTTTAGCCACACAGCTACACAGGGAGAGGTATTTCACCTAAAAGGCCCTTTAAAATTTGACTCCCCAAGCTCTCAATGGAACATAAAAATTCACAGTTCTTGCAAAAGTCATTTGAACAATAAAGGTAAGGAAGCTGGGTCACAACCTACCTCGATCTGTGTCATACAGGAAAACAAAGCGGTTCCATTCATAATGATCCAGCAAGCTCAGGAGTGCTCCCCGCAGGGATGGCCGCAGCTGCAGCACAAACTGACTCTCACCCTCTGTCGGGAAACTTGGCGTGATGAGGGAGATGTGCAAGGCGCTGCAGAATGAGGTCAAGGTATGTACTGATCTTTTATCATATAGTCCAAAAATGGCAAAAACTCCTCTAGAATACTGGGAGCAAACTGAAAGAAACAAAAAAACGAAACAAACTGAGTTTAAGTAATGACAAAATATGTTATTTTTAATTTAAAAGTTTCCATTCTGCCTGTATAGCTAAATTAAATTTTCACAAGAGTTTTATTCTGGAAAATGATAAATGAATAGCTAAATAACATTTTGTGACTTTTGGATCGCATTTAGAGAATGTTAACAGTATCTATAGTGTTTTTGTTCTAAAATAAAATATAAAATAAATAATATGTAGTTTTGTATACCAGTGAAAAGTCAACATATGCTGTTTTAACCACAGCTCTGCATATTATCAGGCACTGGGTATTTCCATTACCTTAACCTGAAACGTGTTCACATTCTAAAATATGAAAATTATCAAAAAAATGTTGCTGACCTTTTAAGCGAAATTTGGACATTTTGAATTGCAACTATATAGAACCTTTGCTCCCTTTTAAGCAGGGAGCCCTTGTGGTACATTAAAATTTCTAGAGACATTGAGTAAAAACCTACTTCATGAATAATCTCCTTGACTTTAAGAGGGCAGTCAAATTAAAACATAGTAAGTCAATGTGATCACACTTTTGCCCCAAACCTTTTATTTCTACTCTATGTTAACCTCAAAACCAAAAAACAAATGACCTGAATATATATTCTGAGTTTTGATTTGCTCTTGGACTCATTTAAGACACAGAGAAAGACTTCTATTAATCTCGTCAGACTGGATAAGGACTTTACTGATCTATGCACATAAAAACAGGCATAAGGACATTTTCTTGAGAAAATGCTGCCTTTCTAATAATTCATAAAGGCTCTAAAGAAAAAGTCCAACATTTATGTGATTAAAAACTGTGTGATCATTAACAGTGTTACCTATTCCAGAATCACAGAAAATGTAGAAAGAAGAGTCAGGGCATCATTATATACATTTTCTTCTAAGTTTGTATTTCCTATGCTCTACTGTTCCACAACCTTGCTTGTCACAATCCATTCTTACATGTAGTCTAAACATGGGAAAACTTAAGACACACCCTTTTAACATGATGATGGCCTCCTCTCTTCTTGCATAGAGGTCACAGCCATCATGTGACTGCAGCAAAGTGAGGGTAACACCCTTCGCAAATTCAAATCAGTTCAGCTTTAAATCTTTCATATTATGTTTACTGCATAAAGAGGTAAAAACACAATTTGTGCATTTCTCTCCTAAGACTTGGGTGATTTACCCAGTTCTGATGCTGGAACTGAAGCAAGTGGCTTGAGGGCAGTTTTGTGATATTATGTGCTGCTCCGCTGTTATGGTCCCCATCCTAAGGATTTTCATAGCCAGATTATATATAAATAAAGCTTTTTCCAAAGCTTTATTCCTTTCCCTAAGTTTGCCTTCAGTACGCTGATAGACAGCTGTTACAAACCCTGTCAGTATTTTCTTTGCTGTACCACACAACACACATTGCTTCAGACCCACCAAACCATGGGCTTGCTATTCATCTAATCATCTCAGCAAGTGTTGTTCTGTGCTTTTCCAGCTTCATCTCATCTTGCTTGAACACAGATGACCAACATGTTGAGAATTTCAGCTGAAGGTTTTCTGCTTCTTTTAACATTACTTCACCATCTCTACCATAAAATATTTCTACCAACGTATCATAAGATGATGTTGTATTTTTCTAAATCTGCATCTCAATGATGGTTTATGATAGCGTCAGGATCAAAATTCTGCTCCTTTTTCCTTCTGAGCCGTTTGCAAATGATGAAATTCTGCTTATAGCATACTATTTTTATTAGTCAGTATTATTCATTTTCCATTATGTCACATTTATTACTGTACTTCTCAAAATTATTTACTTTCCCAGCTACATTCTTAGCCTGCTCTGAGCTTATATCAATGTATTTATCTGCCTCTTCAGCAAGTGTCATCATGGAACTCTGTCTTTTTACCTCTGCGTCTACTGTAAAATTAGCCACTTACTACCTTCCTGCTGTAACTGTGCTTCTCCAGCCTCCTTTTCTATCAGCATTTGTTGACATCTTCTCCTTAGTTTCGTGCCTGCCATTTAACTCTCCTGCCTGAGTCTATTTTCATAAATCACTTCTCTTAAGAGTATGACTATTTTATTTCATTCTCTTCTTGGCAGTTGGAAGATATGGATTAATCCTAGACTTTCTACATGAATAACTTCTGGTTGCATTTTATGACGTTTTCTGTCTATAACCATATTTTAAAGCTTTCTTTCAATAAAATCTGTTCTATAAGTTCGCTGATCATAGATATCACAACTCATTTAATAGCTCTACTAAGAAGCACTTGTTATTGCATCTGTCCTTCAGTAAACCAATTCCTGAACAAGCAGGGAAGAAAGAGGTCATTTCCCTTATCCCATTAGTCATCACACCTCTTTTAAGGTCAACATTCTGCTTGAGTGAAAATCAATACAAAGTATCTATTAGTTTTCAGTCTCCAACCGGATTTTTCTGCTTTTCTGTTCCATCATCGATAGAGAAAAGCCACAATTATTTTCCTTTTTCCTGTATTTTTATTTAAATATGTAAATGACCTTCTGCTGTTGTTTAAGTGTCCTTTAGAAGTTTCGTTTTTCAGTGGAAGCTGAAACTTAGGCTCTCATTTCTGCAGCAAATGCCCTTTATTCCTCCTCTTTCTTACTAATAACCCTTTTTGAATACGTATTTCTTACATCTTCCTTGCATAATCTTTCATTCAGTCCTGCAGTCACAGCCTGCATGTTACTTTCGCAATCGCAAAGCGATTTCTCAGTCTTTTTGAAGTGTTTCTGTGAGGATATGGCAGGCTGCCTCTATTTTCAAACACAGTATAGTTAACTTTGCCAACTGAAATGACTGAACACAAATCTCATGTATGTAAGTGGTAGTTACTTAATGTGTTTTCTCTTTAGACAAAATCCTTGCTAAGGCTTTGTACTGTCTTACTACTTTGAAGTTTTACAGGGGCACAGGGTACTTTTTGCAACATATGGTCTATATAGTAGGATTCCACATAATGAAAAATTCAAGAAATCAATGTCAAGCTATGAAATCGTACTCTTAGTGGAGTTAAAGCTCAAATTCATTCTCAGGATGGAGAAAAAAGTTGAACTTGAAATTTCATTAAATAACATTATATGACCCTAAAGTACTTTTGACCGAAAGTAGCAGAATAATAATTCTTCATGTTCAAAGAAAACTATTCTTGTCACGGTCTAGATCCAAATGTGATAAAACATTATCTGAATATCGTTGAAGTCCTGAAATAGCCAATCCAAGAAAACCTGTGCTAGTATACTTGAGACCAAGACTGGGAAGTAACTAAATAATGTCCTTCTTGCTCCTTGATTCGAAAAAAAAATGTTAAGATGAAGGTTATGAGAATTTTTTCTTTCTCAGTCCAAGACCCACAGAGAAGAAAAATGCCTGTGACACTATGGAGATGAGGCTTAAACATATGCAGAGATGCTGCAACACTCCTGAATCAATTTTACAGTAATCAGCAGCGACCACAAAAATCAGCAAAGCCATGAGGATTTGCATTCTGCCTCACTACTGTTCTCAGAAAATGCCTCCAGGCAAACATGACTACCTGGATTTCCCAATTCTTTATGTATTTCTCATACACTTCTAAAGGCATTTTACTTATTATAAATGCACTAAATTATGTTTGGTAAAACAGTCACATATTAGTATTCTAAGAAAATTTTTTTCAAGATTTTTACCCTCATAAATATAAAGCAGTGACAAATACAATTTTATGAGCATACTTTGAAATATATTGAATAATTTAAACCAGCTATCTCTTCATAGGTGACAACTTACTCTCCATATCACACATATAATTTTCTCCTGCTAATTTTGCAACGCCATTGGTCTCACCAAAGATAAGATGAATGTGGAGGTCAGACTCATAGAATCATAAAATGGTTTGGGTTGGGAGGGACCTTATAGATCAATTAGCTCCAACACTCCCTGCCATGGGCATGGACAACTTCCAGTAGAACAAGTTACTCAGAGCCCCATTCAGCCTGGTCTCAGACACTTCCAGGGATGGGGAGTCCACAGCCATAGGGGGCAAACTGTTCCACTTTCTTATCCCCCTCACAGTAAAGAATTTCTTCCTAATACCTAATCTAAAGTTTAAAGTCATTATCCCTTGTTCCGTCACTACATGTCATTCTAAATTGTCTCTCCATCTTTCCTGTAGGCTTTGTTCAGGTTCTGCAACGCTGCTCTAAAGTTTCCTTGAAGCCTTCTCTTCTCCAGGCTGAACCCTGTCTTCACTGGAGTGGTGCACCAGCCCTGAAAGCAACTAAGCGTCTTCTCTGGACTTGTTCCAACATGCCCATGTCCTTCTCTGTTGAAGGCTGGGCGCAGTATTCCAGGTGGGGTCTCATGAGAGCAAACCAGAGGGGCAGAATCACCTCTCTCTGAACCTGCTGGTCACACTTCTTTTGAAGCACCCCAGGCCACAGCTGGCTTTCTGGGAAGAAAAGTGCACACTGATGAGACATGCTAAGCTTCCTGTCTACCAACACCTCCAAGGCTTTCTCACCAGGGCTAGTCTTGATCCATTCTCCACCAAGCCTGTTCCCCTTGGAAAAGACTCCAGAGAAGATGTTGCAATGCACCTTCAACAGCCAAGATGTTATTGCAGTAGTTATAATATGAATTAGATATGCTCTACTTCAGCAGATTGAACTTTTTGATAGTGCTATCACTTTAAAAGAATAAGTGACTCACAGGAAAAGGCATCATAATGCCAAAATGGCAAAAATTGCAAACTGCAGGGTTTACTGAGATACACAGTCAAGTCACATGCGGTCTTCTATGAGAAGTGTTTCCCAAAGCCCCTGTTATTTTTCTAAAGGCAAAACTCCCTCACTTTAAACACAAA
>JAWWEW010000001.1:41498994-41631572 GCA_035583185.1 Anabacerthia variegaticeps | reverse complement strand
ATGCTCTACTTCAGCAGATTGAACTTTTTGATAGTGCTATCACTTTAAAAGAATAAGTGACTCACAGGAAAAGACATCATAATGCCAAAATGGCAAAAATTGCAAACTGCAGGGTTTACTGAGATACACAGTCAAGTCACATGCGGTCTCCTATGAGAAGTGTTTCCCAAAGCCCCTGTTATTTTTCTAAAG
This sequence comes from Anabacerthia variegaticeps, assembly GCA_035583185.1. NCBI lineage: Eukaryota > Metazoa > Chordata > Aves > Passeriformes > Furnariidae > Anabacerthia > Anabacerthia variegaticeps. The sequence goes on along the minus strand of JAWWEW010000001.1, from coordinate 41,631,380 downwards.
GCAAAACTCCCTCACTTTAAACACAAATCTGCTGCTGCGCACCTGCATATGCCAGCACTGATATAAAAATACTTTGTTAATTTTCTCAACCTAAAGAACTCCTTCCAAGAAGAACAGCCTAGACATATGGAGGTGCAAGCTCTACACATGAGAAAGGAGAATCATTTAAGGAAAGGAGAATCATTTAATCTAAATATGAACCCACCTCCCAAGGTCAAATGATTTATCAACGTACACCTGTGAAAGCGCTGACACCTGAGATGAGAGTAAGCAATATTTCTATAACAGCTTTGAGTTTAGAGTTTCCTGTTAAAATGTCAAAAGATCTTTCTGTTCATTTTGCACAGATCATCCCAACTGCCTCTTCCTCCTCTGAGATCTCTGATCCACCTCCTCCTGATCACTCCACTGAGCTCCACTGTGGAAGAGGATGGACACAGGGTCAGTCCAGGCTCTAGAATTAAAAGATAAGTAATCTAAATTCACCTCTCTCTGGTTTGATCCTATCTTGCACTTGAATCCAGTACAGGTTTGATACACCAATGCTCTTCCTTGGTTGTCTTTGAGACTGCTGACTTAATACTAAATTATGCTGTTGCATTAGGAAAAATTCCCAGCACTGAGACCAACTTAATGAGATACCTTCATGAATTGAATCACTGATATAAGATGACAGATAGGATTATAAAAAAGAAAACAGTGTTACATAAAATGAGTGGATGAAAAACATGATACATGTATTAGGACCACTTTGCTACTACCTTAAGAATTGTCTAGAATAGAATAGGATACTTTTAAATATTGCTATTCGAAATAGGGCAAAGGGGAAAGAAGGAGTTTCTTACAAATTATGTGGTTAATACATCAACAGCATCCAACAAAACCCTCTTCGTGTTCTATTTATAGACCCTGCACTCTCTAAATCATCATCTACCTTTGTCTTTTGATCACAAACTCCTTCAAGCAAAATAATTATCTTTCATTTAGGAGGCATACATCACACGTCAGGTACCAACATACCTAAAGCATTACAACCAGAAATAATATCACATCATTACTTTAAGCAAAATAAATTTATTGCTCTACAATTGATACAATATTAATGATTGAGGTGAACAAATGAGACTAGAATAATATCTTTCCAGCTTAAAAAAAAAGAAAAAAAGGAATAACAAACATTACCCTCTCAAGCATTTATTCATTTTAAACATTTATCCTCCTATAATAGGAAGTTGTATAATGAGAAATCTGGTATTTTGGGTACTGAATCTCTGAAACTAAATTCATACTGTGGAGCAAGTCACTTTGCACTCCTGTGTCTCAGTTCCCAGCATTTCAGCTGCCTGTTCTATTGAGGATGGTACACACCGGACAGGAAGGCTGGTCTCCTGTTAGATATTTGTAATAATCTAGCACAATGGTCCAGCTGTCTCAGATGTGGTTCCTGTGGGTGCAACCCCAGTGTGTATGAATGTTATACCTAGTGCACCTTTATCTTGCAATTCCATAGTAAATTCAACAGACAGATCCATTGAACTCGAGGCACAGAAAATTCATGCATGTTTTTTACCCACAGCAATGGGTTACTTCTAGTTGCCTCTTCTAAGTCACTTGCTCATTTAAAAATACTCTCCTAAGAACAATGAAAACCTTGGCTTAATGTGCTAGATCAAAAGGCAATTTGGGAAATGCAGTTCTGTTTGTTCAGCTGCAGATGTGTGAACATACTGCAAAAAAAGATACAAACTTACTACATTTTTTAATTAATTGTTATGTTTCCCAAAACCATTTTTTTTGAATTGGCTCTAAAAGACTATTTCTGCTCAAACTCAATTCCTGGAAACAATAGCAGAAAGTGATAGTGCGTTTCTGGCCTATTGAATGGAAAATGAATTAGCTTAACTAACATGCACAGTATTCTCTTCTTTTAAAATAAATTTGAACATTGTAACATAGTATTTTGTGTGCAATGTCTTTTATCAGATTACTAAGCTATGGAACACTAACTTTAGAAGGTTATCCTGAGAGATGCCCTAAATAACAGAGAACCCCGTTGTGACCAGGCAACATAGGCTTGTAGATCCAACTGCTGAACTCTACTCCATGCCTCATATGGAGCAAGATTTTCTCTCCACAAACTAATATATTGATTAAAGTTTCTTTGAAGACAATTCCAAAAGAATCTGTAAAATGAGCATGTGTGCCTTTGTAGGTATATGGGCATACAGGGAGAGTTGTGGGGACTGTCTCACCTGGTTTTTACCACCCAAAAATCAGGGGGTTAATATCCAGGTTTTTTGGGTTTTTTTCCTGTCTCTAAACCAGAAAAAGGGAAGACACACCATGCCAGCTTAAAATAGGTGATAAATTAAGTTTACTGATTCATCCACTAGAGGTACCTATCTCTTTTTGGCTGCAAAAGGAGACTACACAACTATGAAAGGTTTGGCAGCTACATTTAGAGAGATGCATTTAAAATTGTAAAAAGAAAATAAAAATCACTGTAGGACTAAGTATTTTTCTTCCCTTTCCATCCCTAGATTCAGTGTGATTTGGAGCTGCCATTCTCTGGGGCCCTTCTCATATGACTGGCATATATCCCTTGCAGCCAGGGGCTGCAGGTATTTCTCAGACACAGACCATGTACCTCTATTTTCCTAAAAAGTGCTGACAACCCTCATTTCTTGATGAAGAACACAAAGTAGCTTGGCTTTTCATAAATTTCTATGAGCAAAACTGCTTTAATCTTTAAGTACTCTCCATCTGAAAACTTTGGCACCACTAAAGTATTTTACTTTCATTAATATATAATTTCACATAATTTAAATCCAATGGAATGTTTTTACAGAACAAGAAAAAAACTTCCACTGGGTTTATTTACAAAATTTCTCTTTCCGCTGTGCCTTGACTAATCTCTTTGAAAGAACACCCCTCATGAATTTCACATTTGCTGAATGCTAACAAATCTTTTCTCATTTTTAAAAGCACTTTACAGCTCTCTCTGTAATAAATTATCCAGTCTTTGTGTCTTTGTCCTCCAGTCCCATGCACTCCACAGATTTGGTATTTATAGGTTTCTGGCAATGTATATACACGTGCATATCCCCAACTCTGCCAAAACTTTCTTTTTGAAAGCTCTCCCATAGAGAATCCACATGCAGCATTTACCTTTCATAGTCACATGAATGAGAATCCACATAAGTACAGAACTTTGTTTTTGGCTGTTTTTAAAAGCTGATAAAAATATCAGTAACATGAGAGAGTGCCAAGCTTTTCAAAACCGTGGAAGTTTTTAAAAGAGTTAAACATGAAGGTTTTGGTAGGAAGTTACTATGACACTGGCAGGTTTTCTCAAGGACAAAATGTCTACAGCTATCTTTTAATTTTTTTTTCCTCCTTCAGGACAAAAGCTTAGAGAGGCATAACATATTGCATGGAAATTAGACTAGACTACAGTGAAAAACTGGTTTATGGAATCAATGGTAAAAGTCCCAGGTGCTTAATTGAGGTGAACATTTCAACTCAGATACTCGTGGTGGTTAGAGATCTTCTTGTGAAATAATATCACCTCTTCAGTTTGCCAGCTGAGGGAAAACTCATCCTTATTAAATTAATATCTAGAGAAATCCTGTTTTATAACCTACCCAGATTGCCTGTGTGATTAAACATTTTTGCTGTTCTCAGATTGATTCATTTCCTTATGAGGCATATAATTTCTTTCAATTCAATCTGAACTTGATCCAAACATTTCTTTGTAGAGAAAACAAATTCTTTTACCGTTTGCTTTTCTCCCCAAAAATGTAAGATTTTATAAAACCTGCCCTCACATGCTGTTTTAATGAAATTGAACAAACAGAAGTATGAATTTTGTTTTAAGACGTAATCCTTTGATGGCCCACTTTTCTACGACATAGTTTTCTTTTTTTCTTTTACCTTGAAAATGGAAAAATTAGGCATATTTAAACAGATGTTTTCCTTTCCAGAAAAAAAGAACTAAAAAAAAAAATCAGTTTAATCAATTTTAAATGGGAGGGTATCATATAAAGTGTGTAGTTGATTACACAAAAATAGCTTTTTATACATAGCTATGTAATCACCAATTTTTTTTATGCATAGGAAGAACTATTTGTAGTTTATGGAAAGAAACAGTGACAACTTTGTGTTCATTTTGGAGAAATATGTGTTAATTTTGCAGTACTCCTGCCAGCAAAACTGTCATTGACAGGAATCAACTGAATTACATTTTAGATGTGAAAGGTGAAGCCATACAATATGGCTCCTGACCTAAACTTTTTGAATGCATTAGCATCATCTACACTTCAAATACTGGTTTCATTTCTGGGCGCCTCACTACAACAAAAACATTGAGGTGCTGGAGTGAGTCCAGAGAAGGGCAACGGAGCTGGTGAAGAGTCTGGAGCACAGGTCTTATCAGGAGCAGCTGAGGGAGCTGGGGTTATTTAACCTGGAGAAAAGGAGGCTCGGGGGGGCCTTATAGCTCTCTACCAGGTCTTCGCCAACCTTAATGATTCTGTAACTGTTGCTTCTTTATGTCAAACGTTGTGTTGAACTGAAACAAAACATGAACTCTGCTGTAACTTGAGGAAGCTCAAATAAAAAATTTTTTAAAGTATTGGGGAAGTTTGGTACTACACTTCCATGTGGCTTTAAAAGGGGACTAGCCATTTAACAGCTCCCTCTGACAGCAAATGTCTTCCCAGATCACTGGAACATCTGGGAAAAGGAAGAAATAGAAGGTAGGTAATCATGAAAGAGGTGATTAACCTCATCCAGTCTGAAGATGAATGTCCTTTGCTGGTTGTCATTCAAACCTGAACAAAACTGGGTTTTTTTTGTCTGATTTGTAGTTCTGTATCTAGAATTAAAGCCTGTCCTTCGGGGAGTAATGTCATTTGATCCATCGCTAGAACTCTATTTTTCTTTTGTTGGTGAGTCTGTTTCCCAATTTCTTATTCTTCCACCTTATCTTTCAGCCAGTGTGGGTTGTTTACTGAAGTGCAATGATCGCTGTCCAGTCCAGGCTTTTGAATGTGTTGGCTCAAGTGAGGCTGGGATTTTACCTTCTTCCCTCAGCAGCAGATTTCACACTACCAAGTCTCCTCACTAGCAATGTAAATCATTGCTTACTTTGATTCATGCTATTGCACAAGGATATAATCTTAAATGATTCCTCCACTTTGCTGCTTACCATTTAGAATCAATGAAGCCATGGATTCCTTTTGGTCTCAAAGACAAGAATAGACATTCATCACATAATGTAGATCAAATAACAATAAATAAAATATTGCTTTCTTGGCCACTCAGATCTAAGAATCATTTAAAGAGTCAGAAAACAAGGTTTCTAATTTCTGAAAACAATGTTCATGCTAAAAGGATATATGTGATGAAAATCTTACCTGTTTTTCCCAATTTCTCACAGTTTAATAAAAAGTATTATCCAATTTACACATACTCTAACTTGAAAAAAAAAAAAAAGCCTTTTCAGTAATTTTTTTTTTTTTTTTTTGCTCCTCACTAGGTTTTACATAAGAGTTGTTCCTGAATACTTTTACTAAAATCTCTCATTTGTCCTTCCTTCCTTCCTTTTGACAGTAGGAAGTAGTATTTGAAATTAGTGCTACTGTTGGATAAATGGAACATGGTATCACATCATGAGATTATATACAACTTGATCAGAGAGAAAAAAACTCTTTGCAAGATCTAGAAACAAAATTCTGCTGCTGCCTTCTGCAGCCCGTGACTGTATATTGGCAGAACAGCAGTTGCTGATCAAGTGCACAAGGCTCTGCTGGAGCTATTCCCCAGTCAAGGTGTATCTTCTGAGCTGCCATTTCAGGGATCAAGATATATGAAGTGCCAATTGTTCTATGAGTCTTCCCACATTTGAGGACCTTGGTTTTTCTTTATAGTGGATAAGAGATTTCCATGCTTCCATGAGTTTTATTCTGTGATAGTGCAAGACTGTTCTGAAGAGTAAATAAATTTAAAAAATACTGTGAAATTTACTGACACGTACATCCAAAATGTACTTCATGATCATTTGTGCTGTTTCTTCTCGCACATGATGATTGGTAATGATGGTTTTGCCAGAACACTTAGGTGCTTCTGACAGCCTAGAATTACTCCATAAATTGTACCATCTTACTGTTTTTACTGCTTTTCCTGGCCTTGATCTAATGAACTGGCTAATGGTACCTGGAACAAGTAAAAGCCAAAGAGTCGGTGCATTTTCACTCTAACTCCCAGTTTAATTTCCAACAGACAGGTCACTTGGCTTTTCTCAGTTTTCCAATCTGAAAACTGAAGATTCTAACACTTAAGTTCCTTGTATAGTTGAAGTAATCTCTAAGTTGAAGAATGACTAAGATGAGTGTAGATACCCTTATTATCCATCATTGGCCTGTTCAGCAAGGATTGGCTAAGATTTCTTTCAGCATTCTGTACTTCATTCTTCATCCCTCCCTCAAAAATTATAGGTATTATAACTCTTAACTGCACAAAACCAAAACCATCAAACCAGATTTTTTTCTCCTCCTTTTCCCAGAAATTTGGGTCTTAGCCTGTCTCGGTGACTATAGACTATCTGGGAATAATGGTTACTTAAGATGTGTCCTACTGAACACTCAAACAGATTGTGTTTTCCATACTTGTACATGTTCCTCTATGTTGCCTTGTTGTTTTGACCATTTCACTGCACAGAAGCTTTTCAGCATCTTGAAGCTTGCCTATTTTTCCCAGATAATGAAGTGATCATAATTAAGGGATTTTTTCAGATGTAGATTCTGCTTACTGCAGACATGTCATATCAAAATGACATTAGGGAAGTACTGTCTGTAATTCCAGAAGTCCAAAATTTTGGAAACCCCAAGCTAGCCTCCTATCCTCGGCCTATTTTTCCCGTGTGCCTTGCAGTTTCTTGTCTATTCATTTTATGAGAGCTTCTTCTTAGCCTCTCGTGATTATGCCAGTGGGAATCAATAACAGTACAGTTGGATGGTTTCAAAATCAAATACTTGGCATGGATGAGTGGAAACGCATGTTCCATTGTCTTCTCTTTTTTTTGCCACCAAGCTGTTTTTTCTTTCTTTGAAAAACTAGTCTTTCAACTTCTTTTATGTATAAAAGGCATTTCTAAATAGCCATAGGTCTCACATAGTAATTAAAATAATGAGAAAAAGGAATTACCCTTCTGGAAATAAAATATAAAAGAACCTTTTGACCAAGGTTATTTACAGTGAAAGCCATTCACCTTCTGAAATGGAAGACCAGCCTCATCAGATCTGAGTGCAAGATACATCCTGGCTATGCCCTGTGTTTAACAACTTCAAGATCTAACCTCTTGACGTGAAAGCCAGGTTTCAGTGAAACCAGATGAAACCAGCACACAGTGACAAATGCTTTATTTAAATGGAGCATGCTTTTTAAATAACCCTTTTCAGCTACATTAGACTTAAGAAAAGAAGTTTAACACATGCCTAAACACATTTGTCTATACTTTGTAAGAATATGTAGGCATGTTTTTTGTTTCTGTGGATCACAAATTCTATTCTAATGCAAACTGTTTAGCTGTTTGGTTTAAACACATAAGCATCTACTTTAAAAAGATGTAGGCTTAGATGTCTTTAATAGAAATATGGAGATAAGCCAAATAAAGTACACCATTTTGTAACTGTGTCTCACATATTTGTCTTACTTACATACTTCTCCGTGTTTCGTTTAACAAGGAGAGCTTATTTCATTTCAATGCTGGGGCAGGAGATACTTATGGAAATGAATGTGCTACTGTCTGAGAGCCTAGCAGTTGATGAGAAGAAAATGCTTATGTTGTCTAATAAAATATACTTACCACACACAAAACAAGGTTTCACATGAAATAATTATGCCGTATATTTTGTTATGAATGAACACCTCTTTTTTAACTCTGTATTTATAAAACATTTAACAAAGTTGTGTCTTTATCCAAGATCAAAGCTCTTAAAGCCTTCCAGATAGGAAGCAAATAAAGGTTTTGAATGCTTGGTATGACCTGTCTCCCCTTGACTCAAGTAGCCATTCTGAAACGCAACACAACCTTTCAATAGGCAGAATTTGCTTAAGATACCTCATATTCTCCTCTAAGAGCAAAATTGATAACTTGCATTAAAATCAATTGATGTAACAAAATTCAATTATTACATTCTTGACTACAGTAATACCAAAATCTTTCTTGCCTCCACTGTTGTCTTTCATATTTCCCAAGACACGAAGATATGGTAGTACAACCTACTGACTTAAAATCATAAACCCAAAGAAATCAAACTGCTTCTCAAAAACTATCTGCCCATTATTGCCTTTAGGCACACTGTGATACAGATATTTGGGTTCCTGTCCTGCACTTGGCACAACAATCAAAAATGCTGTTTCCATGTCTCTACCTAGGACATTGTCAGGTTGTGAGTTTATAAATGAGAATAATCTGTAAAGCGTAACAAAAAGATGGCAAAATGTATTCAGACCATTTAAGTGAGAGGGTATTTATGGTCAAAGCCTAAAACAGCTGTCAATATTCAGTTTTATGCACCACTTCACATCGTTCTACATGCAATGAGTTTTCTTTGTTTCACACCACCTTCTGAAGCCAGAGATCATGACTTCTGTAGTTGGAAAATGCTAAACAGAAAGAAAGAAGAAAGAGAAATGTGTTTTTCAGTTATATTCATTTCATCCTGAGTTTTCAGCTAATTCTGCTTTCTCTCTGCTGAGTCTTCAGGCACTGTCTTAAGTATTTCCACAATTTCACTAATTTAAAACAGGAGCACAAGCCCTCTCATTTTGTTCTCTCATATCTTTGGCAGGAATGGGCCTTCATCCACAAGGCATTTTGAAATGGACTATCTATAATTGGGATTTCTACAGAGCTGGGAAATGTGCTGGTGATAGTTTTAAAAATGACAGATAAGAAGGGAGCTGAGATTGTTTGGCTGGCACCCTGTTATCTCTGTGAATGGACCAAAGGCGGCTGAACTGAAGGGTCTGGGGGAAAAGGAGGCAGATTGTCAAACAGACTTTGCCATTACAAAATGTTTTTCTTTATCATGGTTATCACAAGACATTTAAAATAGCTGTCAGGTTATGTAAACGTCTTCTGCTGTTCCAACAGTAGCCTTCTCAATTGAAACCTATGTTTTTTTCATTTTATTTTTGGACTTTAGGCTGACCAAAGCAGGGTCCTTCACTTCACTGAACTGTTTGATCAATGAAGTGAGCAGTATACTCCCGGTTCTTTTTTATACCAACCTTAGTCTGCAAAACAGTCCACTGAAATTTAATAAAACATTTAACAGTTTGATATAAATAATGCAAGAACACGTCTTTGTTGATGTACTGAAATTAATTTGCTGTAAAGACTGCTTTAAGAATAACAAAATATTGTATACATCACCTTAGGCATTATGTAAGGCTAGTAGCTTCTAAGCTGGCATTTGCTGGAATAAGCAAAATTAGTTCAGCACAGTTCACAGCTGTGATCACTGGGATAAAGCTCAGGGTCTAGGGTCCGCTAGCTCTGATACTCTGCTAAAAAGGCAGCTGTACTTTACTACTGGTCCACTGGGCCTGATGCTAATAATTTTTAAATGGCCTGTTAGTTACAGTGGTGGCCTCAAGCTACCTCTTATTTCAAATTCTATTAACATTTGTGTATCTTTAAACTACTTTATTGTCTTAATTAGTATATATTCATTCATAATTCCCAGTCAGTCTGTTGCAATATACAAAAGAGAAAAATGATTTAAAAACACTAACAGTGGCTGAAGAGAGCGGTGGACGAAACGTGACTGTGTTAATGCACAACCAAACCAATCACACAAACAGCAAAGTGCAGAAATGCTTTTGTACATGTTGCTTTTCTCCACAGTGCCCTGCAGGCTCAAACCTACTGCCTTAGGATAATGGATTGGTATTGCTTGCAAACATGCTTGAGAAAAGCAAACCACTGCAGGTAGCTTTTGAGAAAACTATGTCCAATCTTTTCTTTTTAGTTACAAAATTAGATTAAAAAAAATTGAAAAGTTTCCAGTTTTACTGATTCCAGCAAGATGTACTCAAAACAGTTGCTATAAAGCCAGTTCTTCCTTTCTGTCTGAGACTATCTTGCTAGCTTTGTGTTCTGTTTCACACAAAGTTTAATTAACAGAATTGGAAATTTTCCCTGAATAAAGCTTGCAACACATTTTTAATGCATACACGCTAACATATAAAAGTACCTCTGTCATTAACACCTATTCATTTCTGGCATTTCAAAGCTACCATAACATGTATTTTACTACAAAAGTCCCATTATATTTGTCTTGAAAATGTTTCATGGTCTTTACATTTCTAACATACAGAAAACACACTAGTAATCAGGTACCACAGTGATTTTATTACACAAATATGCAATTACTGGTCAAAATCAACTTCTTCAACACTGGAAAACTCTAATCATGCTGATCATGACTTTTCAACCAATCAAAGTTTTAGATGAAGTGTTGACATATAGCTAAACTCAATTGGTCAGGAACAATGTAGAGAGCAAAGAATTTTTCTCTCCTACACAGTTATGCAGAATCTTACAAACTACCCTGCGCCTGACTAATTCATTTTGTTTATGGGTACACAAAGGAACACAGATGCTACTAAAGCTACAGAATTAAAATGCAAAATAGTCTTCACAGCTTGATTTGAAGTGAAATAGTTGCTGTCAAAAAGAAATAGTAAAAAGAAGCATAAAAAACTTGTCTTTTTAAAACCTGACTTTCTCTAAAGTCTCTTTTTTAGCCTATTTTACCTACTCACAAAAGAATGAGATGCAGCAACTACTCTTTTGCCTAAAATAAAATATAATCTAGGTAGGGACATTTAACCAGGTTCTGATATATTTAAGGTGTGTCTTGCTGAAATCTCACTGAGAAGACAGGAAAAAAAATAAAAATCAGTCCTTGCATTTTCTTGATTTCCAATGTCTGAATCATCTACTTCTCATTCACACTTTACTGGGTAATTCTTCTACGTAAAAGTACACAACAATCAAGAGATAGTTCAACAAAACTAGATGCTTAGTTTCCTTGTTTCCTTTACTGTCCACTGAAGAAAAGAGGGATGGCCTGCCAGCTGGTGGCCTGTGAGGATAGAGAGGACTGCACTGGAGGCTCAAAGGAATCAACTCCAGCATCATGTTCCTTGTCATAATGTCCTGATCTCAGCAATGACAAACTCTGCACAATCTCATAGGATTTCCTTACCATGGTACTTTTTATCCTTCAGTTTACCTGAGATCAAAATTTAGAAAAAGCAAATAGAGATTTCAAGTAACCTATCCAGAGGGCAGGAACAGGATCACAGGACAGTTCAGACTGGGAGGGACCTTAGGAGGACTCTGGACCATCCTCCTGCTCACAGGAGGTCAGCTCTAAGGTCAAACAATGCTGTTCAGTGTATCCCATGGTCAAGGTTGAAAAGCTCCAAGGACAGAAACTGAACAATTTATCTGCCTATTCTGTGCCACTGCCTGACTGTCTTCACATGGGGAATTTTTTAAAAAATATTCAGTCTGAGCCCCTCTTGATTCACTTTATTTTCACTATCTCTCATCTTCTCACTGTGCCTCACTTCACTGAACCCAGTTCCATCTCCTAGATGATCTACCATAGGCAGCAGGGGCTGCTGTCAGCTCCTCCACAAAGCCATCTCTGCTCCAGGCTGAACAAAACCAGCTCCCCTACCCTTTCCTCAAATGGCCAGTGCTCAAGGTGAGTAATAACTTTCCTTGATCTGCTCTGCTCTGCTCTATAGCAGGCTCTGTTCCTGTTTATACAGCTTAGGATACCATTGGCAGCAATGAAATACTGTTTCCAAGGCAGGAAGAGGCCCTCTTCTAGATATTACCTGAAAGATGTCACAATTTTCATTGCCCATTGCAAGCAGTAATTAACTACTATGATCAAGGTCAGCATAGCTACCAGGAAAAAAAACATACTCCAAAACACTAAAAGCCTAGGTTATCAATGGTAACGTCAAAGAACACAAATGTAGATACACTTTTGAAAATACAGACTTAAAAGTACATCACATTTGCACTTGATAATCATATTATCAAGATGTTCTACCTCAATAAACATTTGGACCATGAGCAAGGCAACTGTAGAAACGTAAAGTCACACCCATTTATGCATGGATGAGCATGTGACAAAATGTTATTAACACACTGAGGATTATGTTTTTTTCCGAATCACTTGCTAAACCCAGAAATCCAGACTGATCATTTTTTATGGATTAGGTGCACTATGAGGTGTCACAAAAACACAGCTCCAATTGATTAAATAATTGCATTGCCATAAAGGCTGAGGGACAATATCCCACTTCTGTGTGGAGTCACCTTGCTTCAAAGTCAGTGGAAACTGCTTCTGCACACACAAGGGCAAAATCTAGCCTGAAGTCATCCTGCTGCACCAGAAAATAAAACAACATATATCAATGAGTATTTTAAACAACACAATTTGATTATTTGACACTGTGCACAGCCTAAGGCATAGGTCTAGACATGTGAGAATAGGGCAAAAGGCTTGCTCTAGAGGTTATATTTCATCCTGTCACACTACTCTCTATTTACGGTCATACCTTCGTAATACCTCAAGGAAGTAAATTGCAAAACAGAGCTGTAACTGAACCCTTGTGGAAAGTAGCTCCTACACAGACATAGCAGATTCATCTCATTAACAAAATTAGGGGGCTACATACATGTAGGACACAGTTTTATAAGTGATCTACACACTGAAGTCAATGGAAATACTGTGAAAAAATAGATGCAAGTCTTTGAAACAAACTTCAATTTAGCATTTAAGGAATACCACACAGATGTACACATATTTAAGAGCATCTGTTAGCTCTTCCCATTTCTTTCCTTATCATTCCCTGCAACTGGATGGATAGAGAACACTATTTGTGCTCCTCATGAGTCAACCCATCATCCCAAGACTCTAAAGCCTCTTAGTTGCCTTTGGTCTTCTTGGTGCAACTTCAACACTGCCTACCTGATAAATAAGTAATGGATCTGATGGCCGTAGTCAGGGTAGGAGGCTTTCTCTTCATCTCTTCACATCTTTAAACTGGGCCCCAGAGAGGCAGCAGGCTTCCCTAAGGAGAGGGTCCAGTCTGCATATTAAGCCTTCTATTCTCTTCTTGAGCAGGTCTCCTATCATAATAACACATTTTTTTTCTTTATGGAAGTGGTTTTGATGCAGGGTGTAGGATGACTTAACCTTGGTGGCATCTCCAATCTAGATGAACCATCATCCTCGTCATTGCTCAGTTCCGCTTGCAGAGCCTCACACTTTTGATACCAGGTGAGGCAGAGAGGCACAGAGGAGATGCGGCAGCTGTGTCAGGCAGGAATTTATAGCAATTGTTCTCTGTCCCTTAAGTCACTCTGTTTGGCTTAGTAGAGGATATGGAATTCTCCACACAATGCATCCTGTCTGCCTGTTGGGCCTGTCTCAGGGAAGGCAGGGTATGATTCCAGCAGTCTCTGTCTCATGCTCCTCAGCCGCTCACCTTCTACTAGAGCTCTGGCACTGAGCAGGAGAGTTCCTCTACCTGCACACATCTCCCACAGGGTTGCTCACTGCAGCTATCTGATACTGGCACAAGAACAGTGTCCATCCTGCAGCTGACACCTGAGCTGCAGCATGTTCCAACTGGAGCTCTGTCTGGGCAGTTGCATCAATCATGGAGGGTGCTGAGCTCAGAGAGGCCATGGCTTCCTGCTGGATGGACACTACTGCTCCACAGACAAGCTGGCTGGGCCTCAGCACCCTTCAAGCATGTCCTGTGCCAAGTGCCACATCACGCCCTTGCTGACATGCCATACCTGGTTTTCCTACCTTGGTGGTGCTGCTGGTCACTGATGCTCCCTACAAGCTTCTTTTATACATGTTTGGGGGAATTGGGGGGGGAATTGGGGGGGAATTGGGAAACATTGCTCCTGCTTCAGACCAGGTCTCATCAGTCCCCATTGCAGAAGCTGTAGGCTCCTGGCAGCTCTCTTGACTCCCCCCAGGGTTGCCTTGGCTTGGGCACCCCCTGTGCACTACACCAGAGTGCTCCACCACTGATCGTGCCAGCACTGGAACTGCTCTTCTCAGTGACTCAGGTATTTCTGTCAAGAATAACACTCCACCAGCACTTCACACAAGGTGTGTGATGGATAGGGATGTTTTTTTCCTAGAAATAAAGAAATGAACTATCACCAAGAAAAAGACCAGCAGTTCAGACTCCTCCTGATGCTTACGTTTTGCCTGACACTGAGTGCTGTGACACTTTAGCTCCAAGCACAGTGTTTCACTTTACACTCATCTGGCTCGGTGAAGCGAGGTTATGGCCTCGCTTCACCTAAAAGCTCCTTTGCAAAAAACTAAGAAACTGCAAGATGCTTTCTACACTAGCCTTACAGCAAAAAAAATAGTGAATAATTTGTAGAAAACACATAACTTTGCTTTTAGTGTAATTCCAACCTTCTGCAAAATGCTGAGCAATCAGGACTCAAGCGGCTAGTGAGATATGTCTTAAGCGGTCTCTGATAGAGGGCTCTCTTTAACCAAAATGCTGCCAATTTGTCTCCTGGCTGTACTGCACCACATAGGCAATGAAAAAACATCTTTTTCTGAGGCTACCGTCTTTAAGTTCCATTTACTACATTATGCACATTTTTTAGACATATAATAGGGACAAAATATAGAGTATGTGTAAATATACACAGACTTACATTATCATCTGCTAAAATTATTTTTCTTCTGTATATTTAACATAAAAGTTATGAGAACTTGTGATTTTTGTCTGGGTTGGATTTCGTAAACAAGCATGCAGCTTTTTTAGTTGCACGGATGATTACCCTACTGACCTTATTTTCTGTAATTTTGGCCTCTTCATCTCAGGAGCTCCCACATGTCAAAAAACAAGACTAGAAAATTTCAAAACAATAAAAGTATCTAATGGGAACTAATGGTTCTAATTTCAATAGAAGAGGCACAACGGTAATGTCATCGTGTACAGTGTGATCAAAAAAGCTCTCCTTTTCTACCATCCCCTAAAGAGGAATATTATCAGGCAAATAAAACTTCTGTGAATTTAGAGGTCTCTGCCATATACTTACAACTACCTGAAGACTCCCATCTTTCATCAGTAAAATCTAAACAATTATTTACACTTCAAATAGAATTAAAATATTTCATATTTTTTAAACAGAATCAGAAAGTTTTATTTCAGAACTGTTCATCCTGAGTAATTTCTTTTTTCAGAAAATTTTTCATTCTCACTTGAAACAGAGCTCTCTGAGCAGACCACAATTCCCATGATGGAACACAACATTTACCCCTGGCCTCCTGACCATGATGATTACAAAAGCTGCAGTTAGGGTGGAAGGGAGAAGAAGCAGTGAAGGAACAGTCTTTGGTGACTCACATTTTGAACTTTTTAAACAGAGCCCTGAAGTGATCATATTTTTAGACTTCAGAAGACTACATTTCACTAAGCTAAAATCAGGTGTTCACAGCTCGGTGAATGTTTGGCTCAGAACCTGTCCAGAGATGGACTTGGCAAAGATACAGTAGAATCTTTTATATTGTTAAGCTTTCCTCAGATCAGGAATGTTTAATTAGCTCATCCAAGAAACTCAGCTTCAGAGTCTAAATATTCCCATTTTCAATCTCACATTATCCTATCGACAGAAGACTCCACTAATTAAATCATATGTGGCTGTGAAAGAGGAAAAGTTTGAAATCACCATAATATAGGATAATATAGGACAGCTCATGCAGTAAAAAAAAATACACATAATTTTCAATCAAGAGTACAGTGACAGAGTCTGGGAAAGACATTTTACGCTGTTAAAACACTTATAATGGTGGTTAACATTTAAGAAGAGGAAATGCTAACATATATAGTAGTGTTCAAAATATCTTATATATAATAAATGTTACATATACATATATATATATGGCAAAAGCTCTAAGATATTAATACACATCTAAAAGAAGTGTAAAATGTGAAGTAGGTAGTATGGCTATACCAGTGTAGAACCAAACATCTGAGGCTTACAAAAGCAACTTGGCCCTTGGAAAACAACAAAAGAAGCCCAAGATGAAAAGCAAGTTTACTCCTGAAGGCAATGGACAAGCACAGTAAGAAGAAAGCTGGAACTGGCAATGCTGTCCAAAAGAGTAAAAGAGGCTCCAAAAGGCAAGGAGTCAGGGATCAACCAGGTTCATGCTCAAAGCACGTGGGAAGAGGAAGAACTAAATGGGTGCCTTGATACAGACTGGCCCACCTATACTTAACAACAGCTATGGGGAAGCTCTAACAGGTCAGCAAAAGGCAGAGTAATTCTGATAAATACAGAGAAATAAACTCTATTCAAGAGTGATTGTGGGAGGGGAAAAAATGGCAGGAACAAACAGTGGAGCAAGGGGAGAGAAACCCACGCAAGAAGCAGCAGTAGCTTAGGAATTAAATAATATAATTTGAAAAATTTATACATATAACAAGATAGTAAGCTTTCATACAGACACCCACACAGGAAAAAGCTTTAGCCAGAAAGTGCTGGAAAACAGAATGGAGAAATGTACCTGGGGTTGGGAATAAAAACGTTCCTTTGGATGTTTTCCCTGAATTGTGTCTCTTTACAGGATGTCAGCACCCAGGCATTGGCAGGGAGAGACTAGTGAGGGGGTGCCAGGACTGCCTCAAACTGGGTACAGCCAGTCCCACCCAGTGCCAGCTGGCTCTGATGGCCTCACCACAGGTCATGGCTGAGCCCTGAAGACGAGGTGGTGGCTGCACTGCCCAGGATGGGGGGGGGAGGACTCAGAAGGGAAAAGCTACTTAATTTTCCCAAAATCATGTCTGTTTTGTCCATGACAGTAACTGATAAGATGGCCCTCAGCCAAGGTCAGCCAACCACACTCTTTAGGAGACTATTTTTTATTATTTAAAAAAAAAAAACCCAAACAAGACAAATATAAAAAGGTGAGAAGCAAAGGGAAGGGAGAAAAAAAATTCCAGAGAAAAATTAATTTTAAATTTGCCTTCTCAAAGCAATCAGAAAAAAACATTTCCAAAGGACAGAGTCTGCACACACTTGAATAACAGAAGAATAGAAAAGGAACTTTGATTTGCACAAACTGCACACTCAAGCAGGACTGAATTAATGCAATGCACAACCTCAGATGAGTATGAAGGATGTACCTGGCCATTGCAATGTGTAGATGAACTGCCCCATAAGCAGATGCAGAAGTTCTGCTGCCTCAGACACACTGAACTGCAAACTAAACACTTGAAAATTTTCGTGACATGAAGGAAGAACAACACCAACAGGACATCATAGAATCACTAAGGTTAGACAAGACCCCCAAAATCAAGTTCAACCTTCCAAAATACACTGGAAGATCAAAACTCTGCACTGTAAAGACTGATTTCTAAGGACGGTTAAACTGATCTATTTCAGTAGACGCAGAATTCATGAAGACAAAAAAAAAAAAGTGAAGATTTAAAAGAAAAAAGTCACACCTTTAATTCATTTGTACAAGAAACACAATTCTGACAGGAAATTCAGCAAATCCCCAATATACCTAATTTTCTGCATCAGCAAATCTTATAGTAGGAGCAACTCTGCCACTCTGAAGGCCACATACAGCCAATAGCTGAACACTGTCTTCTTCCACTAGTAGAAATTTGCATCAGTTTGTCTATGAGATAAGCTACTGTTAATCCAGTCAGTATTTAAGAGACTTCGCTATCAACCAACCTACCACAACGCCATGAACAGACAGATTTTTAGGCCAGAAGAAACCACATTAAGATCTTGTCTAAGGACCCCCATGATGTAAACTACATCAGTTTTTTATTTGCCCTATTTAAATTGATTTACTCAAAGTTCGATTCACTTTTTATAGATTACCAAAAATTAACATTTTCTGTCTTTTTTATTTTTTTTTGTTTTTTTTTAACTATTACAAAAATTCAGATCTGAAATCAGATCTGAAAAAGGCAAGCAGGCATATTTGTAATGTAAGAGTTGTACTTTCAGAGAACGAATGGGCTGCAACACTATAAAAGTTTTGTTTCCAAAACTGCATTTAAAATTACACATGCTAGAGTCACAGTTTCTGGTACCAGACACTGGGATTGATCCAAAGCACAGTCTGAAGCTCTCAGTCCATTAAGCTTTGGGGAACCTGTGCATAAATAACCCAGTAGAGAATCCTTTGAATTCTGCGACTGTAGACCCTTTTCATGTGAGGAACTGCAGAACTGCAACAGCTTCCACTTGCTCTTGCTCATTGGTGTGAATGTGGTACATTATATAGAAAATTGTTTGACCTACAAAAATTTTCCTAGATGGTCCATTCTCAGGTAACACCCTTGCATAAACCAGACTTTCAGGTTTATCTGTCTTAAGGTTGTGAGGGTTTTTTTCATCTTACAAAGTCTTAAACCATATGTAGTAAAGGGCTTCAGTGGTTTTTTTGGGTTTTTTTTGCTTACTTTATTTTGCCACCAGATCCATACAGGCACACTTATTTTTTGCACTGGTTTATTTAAAGTCTTCTTTTGGGTATCACTAAAAAGCTGGTTCATGTCAATAAGGCAACAGAAGACACTATATCCTACTGCCTGAGGCAAACCCCCTGATTAACCTGGCTTCCTTCCATGCTAAGGCTGAAGCAATGCTTTTATGGCTAGCTGCTGCAGGCTGGTTATTGAAAATGGAAGATGCTTAGTGCTTTGCATGCATAGCCCTTTATAAATAATATATAAAGGTCAAATAAGTTATTTATTGTGTCTCTCTCCCCATTTCATGCATGCTACCTTGTTTCAGTATTGAAGGTCTGATTTTCAGCTGTTGTAAATTCAAACTGATTGACATATGTTAATTTACCATGAGCTGAGAAACTGGAAAACAGAGAGGACAGTTACTCTGTATTTTCAGCTCAGTCAAATGCAGTTGTCTACCCATGTTTACTGATTCCTTCTCTTCTCCAACACCCAAGTCTCACATGTTTTTTTCTTATTCTTTTCTCTGGAAGCTGCCTCTTTCCTTTTTCTTTTTTTTTTCTTTCTTTTTTTTCCTTTTTTATTCAATGTTGCATGTTCAAACACTGTTAGGTAATAGTCTTGTATAGGTGACTCACAGCAAAGCTGCTTCTTCAGTGATGGCCTGTCTCAATTTATTCAGTTCTATAAATCAACCTAATTCATAACCTCACAGTATTTGCTCAAATTGACCACGGCAAAACAGAGCTCTTTTGTTTTTCCTCCGGGAAGGGCTTCACCATGCAGTTCTGGTATCACTCAACATAATTTTTACCCCTTTTTCTCGCCTACGTCTCCCCCACAAGTCGTGTCTAATACTTACACAACTTTTTTTGCATATGTTTTCTTTTCTTTGTTCTTCTACTGCACCTTCACCAACTCAATTCACAGAGATGCCTACACACTAGCCTGACAGAAATCAAGCTTGTTATTTGCTGATCCATGCAAGAACAATCTCTGACAGGGCCTCCCTTGCTGCTTCTCATCACAGCCTCACCTCTGAGCTCTCACCAGCCTTACTTCTGAGATCTCCAGCTGCAGCAAATGGAAAGCAAATTGTAATGAAGATGTTATTCCCACCTCATTTGTTACATTTCTCACAGTTAGGCCCTCACTTCCCTCCATGGTTCAAATCCAATGGGATCACCTACTCTGAAAGGTTTGGAAAAGCTTCCCATTCCCTGCCAGGTGTCTCTTTAAGCCACACTTCTTCTCTATGGCAGCTCTCAGATCTGCATTTTAGGGGCCACAAGCAAAAAGCCCACACTCACCTAACCAGAACTGTTGGAGGAAAAAGGCTAGAAGCAACCCAACATCCTGATGCTACTACGTGCTGAGTATTCAGAGCTTCATGGGAGTGAAAGTAAAAGACACAACATCCCTGAACGGGGCTAGCAGGCAATGGAGTAGGGAAGCAAGTGCAAAGCTCTCAAGCATTTCATACACAAGGGGTGACATGAGAGCATTTCCCAACCCAGACCAACCGGGGCTGGGTGTGAGCATGGCCCTGGAGTGCCTGCCTGGCCTCAGCAGCATCCTCTAGCTTCTATGGCTGCGGGGTTTATTTATCCAGTGATGCCTGTGATGGGCAGCCTCATCCTGGTTCTGCAAACAGCCCTGGCAGGGGGCTGCATGTCAGCTACTCAAGAGCCACAGGCTGGTCACTCCTGACTTAGATGGATCAGTGCAGACAGCAACAGCTTAAATACCACAAATGTGTTAAATTTAGACTCAGACAGGAGAAAACCTGTAAATAATGAGACATTTGCCTAGCATCAATCTGACTCTCTGCATATTACATCTGTTCTTGCTGCTTTATGCATTTTTTTTAGATGCAGGCTATGCTGTCCTCTGCATTTCTAAAGCGCTTAGTAAATTTTGGACAATACTGGAACACTAACAGTAGCGATAATTATTGCCCTACTCTTGTCTAAAATACTTACTGCACTAATAATTTTCCACAGTATCAACATTTTGTAATAATGAAATTGATAACTTTTGTATAAATCATTAGCAATTAGAATTTATTTGCACACTATAATTTGAATATCTGAGAAATAACATAGTACTAATTACTGTATACAGAACCTCTGACTAACGACTAAAGGATATTCATTTGTCTTCTCTTTAATATAGCCATATTTCTCCAAAATGACACAAACAGTCCAACAAGAAATTAAATTCTATAGAAACAGCAATTTTCAGCACTAACCATTTTTTTTCAACAATGAGCCTGAACTCAAAAAGCAAGACATTACCCTCTGCCTTATGAATACTAAACCACATTCTTCATCTAAAGGTTAAGCCAGAAAAATCAGTCTCTCTGCCTATGTTTTTATGACAATTGCAGAGCATTTTATGTGCATTGCTCTTTTTAAGTGTAGCCCAAACCTGTATTGCATGTCAGAAAATTTTATTTAGCATATTGTTTTTCCATAAAAACATAACATTATAAATAACCTTCAAAACAAAATCTCATGTTTTCAATCTGGTAAAACAGTTAATTCAAAAATACCTCTACCCTACTTAACCTCATTAAGGAAATCCACAAATGCATTACATGTCTTCAAAGAGACTGCTATACATTTTGAGAGTCTTACATGTTCTTAAAAGGGCTCCTTTCACATAAGGAAAAACAATCAGAAAGCATGACTATGGCCACTGAATTCAAGTTACTCTGATCAGAGTTAAAATGAGACAAAAAGACAATTATTAAGCTGAAAGATTCCCTAACAACTGGAGTCAATGGGTTGCATTATTTGACACTTAAATTAGGGATGAGCAAAGTCTGGCTAGAGTATAAAGTGGCCTAGCTCTGAGCTGGACTACCAACTCTGGTTTTCTGGCACCTATATTTGAGGGTTTCAACCAAAAACATTGCACGCATTAACTTATCTACACCACAAGTTGCCTGTTGTATACTCTGCTCTCAGAGCTGAACACAGGAAGGTTCTCCCTGCCTTCAAGTCAATGTGGGCAAACCACTGCAAGCCAGCAAAGTGTTCCTGCTTTCAAATACCATCAGGCTTCAAGATCGACATGATAAACCAGGTGAGTTACAGCAATTAGCATTTTACCAAATCTCCTGATGAAAATGTGTCTGGGGGAAGGTAAGTTTTGCCAGCATATGGAAGACAAGGAAACACACAAATTTCTGTATTGTAACTCAGTGTGTTCTAAACTCAAATGCCTCACAGTAAGAATTGAAGCATCACCAGCCAACGACATTGCAACTCCTTCTAGCAGTATAGCACTAGCTGTAGTGCTATGGGGAGCATCTCTAGCGTGGTGTACCCATACTATGCTCTTTCAAAGCAAAGAAAGATGTGAACTCATGGCAGTCAGAAGCCTAGAGTTATTCTTAGAGAATGTGCGTGAAGAAAGATAACCAAAAATATTTTTCATTTACTGATGTTAAACTACAAATTTGAGTGGCAATTAATTCATTGATGCATGAGAATAAAATTCTCTGGGGACCATCACCAGTCCAGACTGACTTTCCAGGAATGCTGAATTTTGTATCTGGACCTTTGCTTTACTAAAAACCACGGATGATCAGGTCTCTTTGTAGGAGCGTATATCTGAAGGTCAAAACCATATTTATCTGAGCAAATAAAATGTATTCATATGTTACCTATACAATAATATCTTTGGAGAGCACCAGGCAAAAAACTGAAATTCTACAGACTGGCTCCACTTCCTGCCATTACCTCATTCTAGACAAAAATACAAATACATCTTTCCAATCTAACGCATTTTAGGAGACAGAAGAAGAGCAGAGTAACTATTTTGGACAGAGACTGCTATTAGCATTTCCAATACAGAGTTTATTCCAAATTTTGTGCTATGCTTCTGCAGTTCTCAGATCAGAATCAAGCCTTTAGGCATTAACTGAGATAAACAAAGTATGATACGTCAAATCTAATTATGCTATAAATATCCAAATATTATCTAGATCTCTAAGGTAATTCTAAAGAGCCTCAGTGACGGAAAGGCAAATATGATTAAGTTTAAACCGCAAACAGCTTGTGAAATATGGGAAATAGCATTACATGTGAAAATATCTGTAGGGAAATATTTTCCTTTAACTAATAAGGCAGGAAATTTTGTGACACAGTAAATAATTTTTCCAGTAGCTTAAGGCATCTTAAAGAAAAAAGCAAGAGATGCTAAATAACTACTACACATTCCTGCTTTAAAGCCATCATCAATAATACTTGTTTCATAACTACTGAGTTACAAAAAGAAGTGAAATGCGAAGCAGTAACAAAAAATAGCATGGGAAAAAAAACTTCTTTTAAGTATTCATCAATTATAATTACAAAATAATCTGTTATATTGGCTAATGCTTCAGTTTTATTAGGGACAAGTAAAAAGAAAGCCTTCCCCTCCTTCCCTTTCACAATTTGCTGACTGGGGGAAAGCAAGAATAAAATGTCAGCAGATTATTCAAATACAATGCTTTGCCCAGGAAAGGTTTAAAGAAAAAATAATTTTATTAAATGACACATCTCTGCCATTCCATTTACAACACACAGAGGTACTGATGTATGGCTAAATGCACCTAGCTACAACTTTATTTTAAGATCAGACTTAAACTGAGCTTGTAAATGCATATCAAACATGTCTGACTGCCCTCTAGTCCTCCCACGTAAGTTCAAGTCATAGGAGTCCAGAGACATTTCATGGTTTTCTCAATGAAATTACAGACATTCCAAAACTGCTCAGTGCAGTTTTTGGGAACAAATTTAAATGCTTGTAAGCCACCCAAAGCTATACGCCGTAATTAAATCTCTTTCCTTTTGCATTACCCTAAAGCACTTCCATTAACTTCTTTCCTCTTTGAGCTATGTATACCAACACTGGCTTATAGGATATCTTGCCAGTTCCACACTCACAGGCACTATGGGAAACCTTTCAAGAGAACCTCAGGAACATCTCCTGCCACAAAATCCCACACGCTGCAACCAGCAAACCTCCATCTTTCCCATGCAAACTCTATGGGTACTGAGCGCCTCCGTCTTACATTCAAATACAATTACAGCAGCTATGTTGTATCCTGCCTTATAACCTTCTATCAGTGATTTAAGTTGACTCTATTCATATGTCAAATGATAAAGTATCAGCTCACTCACATATATGCATAAGTAAAGCTAAAACCTACTTATTCCTGACTGTACACTAAGTTTTGTACATAAATGTGCTACTCAGTAATCATTAACTAGAACTTATTTCAGCATCTATATGTTATAGGTAGGACACACGCCTACCCATATAGGCTAAAACTTGGATACAACTTGGGCAAGAAAAGCCCTGATAAATCCAGAATACTCCTAAGCTTCCAGGTCCAAAGTACAAAATTGTGATCACAGACTCATATAATTCTAAGACCCAGCTTCCAGTTTTGGAGATATGAATAGAAAAATGTATAGAGAAATGAAGTATGAGCTTTGACAGATATAGATTTAACTGCTGGGACAGTTCTGCAGCAGCCAGCCTGCCACATTCCCACAGTCTGAATTGAGGCCAGTGACAAATACATTTGCAGGTCTTCTTCCAGTGCTGAAGGAATATATTTCATGGCTTAAGAAGAGTGAAGTCATGTAAGAAGAGCTAGATTAAGACAGAAACATCACCTAAAGGAAGGATTATTCTGAGCAGCAAGAAGAGACTTTTTTGAGCTGCAAAGAGATAAGGCAGTGCAATGTGGAATGACATATGCAACCCCAGATCGCAATGGACATTGCCACAAGTCATCTTGTTAGCTATGTCCATTCTCAGGTCAATTCATGTGCCTAAAGTAGCAACATAAGTGTGCCTAAAGGAAATCTGGGTCTGCTGGAAGAGTCCCCTACTGTCTTGGTACTTGGGTAGCAATAGACTGTTCCTCACAGAGCCTTTCAGCATGGCTCCCTGATCTTAGGAAATGTTCCATTTTCTTCATACTTCTTTAAAGCATTGCAAAAGAATCTGGAGGCCTTGGACACACCACACAATTCCATTTTCATTCGCAGTTCCCTCACTTAGCAGCTCAGAAAATGTGAAGACTGAAAAAAGCTCTCTAGCCCCTCCAGCAATACACTTTTTTCTCCCCATTTCATTCACCTTGTAATCACATAGCTTCACCAGACCTTATTGGATAAAAAATGGTGTGTTATGATTTTGGTCAATAATATGACATCTTTAAATAGTGTCACAGATGTAAGTAGACAGAGAGTTTACAGCCCTGATCTGAAGATGTAATCTAAATTAGACCCATTGAAGAGTGAAACATTGTATTTGCAGGAATAAGCGCCAAACAGAGTGATAGTGGGCTAATTGCATAGATTTATTTTGCAAGGACAGTTTTATGAAGAAAACTCTCATGTTTACAAGACTGCCTCTACTGTTTTCCCAGGGAGGATTACAGGATCTTAGAGTCTGCCTGGGGAAAGCTAAGAACCAAGATATATATTCTCAAAGCAATGACATGCAGTTACATTCCCTACTGTTAACTATTAAAATATGATCCTATAGACTTAAATAAAACCAACTTAAATAAATATACATTTCAAAGGGTTCGTTTTTAAAATTTACATTTATTTTAGGGACAGAAATTCACCACTTATTAAAAAACCCCTACATCCTAGAATTTAAGGTCACAGGCACATATTTACTTTGCAGGCAGCTGGAAGAGCTGCAAATGTTATTACCTCAGGCCATTTTTCCACCTCTATGTTGGAATTCACCATGACAACAGCAAAGCAAACTAAATGGAGCCCACGAGTGCTTCCTAAACTCAGTGCCCCAATGCAAAATCTTTTTTTTTTTTTTTTTTTTTATCTTAAATCAACAGTGAAGGCATTTCAATCTAACATGCTTGACTCCACAGTCAAACAAGGAAAAGGTCAGGGGAATAGGGAAGGCAGCAGTCACCCATGCACTGAGTTGTATGACAGCAGTAACATGGAGTTACGTGGAGTTGATTTACCAGCATTAAAAGCATCAGCAGCCAGCTCCAGCAAAAAACGGCTGCCATTGCCGGAGAATTCACTTAACAACAATCCGAGGCAAAAACATCCCAGTGAGCAATGTTCTAGTAGAGTCTTCTGATCCATAGTGGGATCCACTTTGCAGTTTCTTGTCCTTGAAGGATATCAACTTACAGCTGTGACTTAACTTACAGTTAAGGCACAAAATGCTTACAGACAATTCTTTCAAAAAGACAGTAAATTATGTTGTTTTTCTACTGTTCTATTCACTTCTAATTACATACGTGCACGTAAACTATAATGACTACCAGGTGATTTATAGTTCAGATTTTGTTTCATTTCTCAGAAGAAATGCAGATCCCTAGACTTTGAAGTCTGAACATAAACTCCAAAATTATGTTTCTTCATTTTGTGTAACATTACCTTCTTTGTAATTTAACTGCAGATATGATAGGTTCTTGCAAAACTATTTTCTCTCTGTAGAACAGTAATCAAAACATGTCCCAGGTACATAAAGACTTTTACAGACTTGCCCCCCACTCCCATTATGCAAACACTTAATTGTTCTGTTATTTTGTTTCATGTTATCAGCCTTTAGAAATAACCCATAAAGCTTTTCTTGTAAAATCTGTTATTCAGATATTGAATGTGTTAAACTTCAGGAAGCTGAAAAAATTGAATGTGATTTTATTTCATCTGACATATCAGGTGCATCTTGCTATGTTTCCACACTATGAATGAAAAGAAGCATTTAATGATCCAGGAAATTTCTCCATAAGGATCTGCAAGCACGGAGGTTTTTATTTGCATTTTTTCATTGCATTTGCAATTTCAAAATGCCTCCCTTTCTACAAGTACATGCAATATTTACTTTATCGATTTCTGTTCGCAGTACTTGTTTCTTACATTCTACCTGGTGAAATAGGCACTTAGTAGGTAGGTGGACATTTTACTCAAAAGGAACATGTAATGGGTTATGAGAATAAGACTCAGAAAGATAGCAATTTCTGCATCTTTAAAACAGCCCAAAACATTCAATGTTGCTTAGCATTTTAAAAACTCAGAAGTTGACTGCAATACAGTCATACAAAATTGGATGTAGTTTCCTTCTTTCAGGAAGTAACACGTGCATAGTACCGGAAAAAACTATTTTGTGAAAAATAAGAACAAGTTTCTCGTTTTTAAAGCACTCTGAGTATGACTAACACACAGAATGGTTTTAGGTAAGTAGAAAGAAAAAAATATTAAGTGACACAAATATAAGGTCATTATTTTATAGAGATTACTAATCAAGCAACAGATATTAGAAACTGACAGCAGAATACAAGAACACCCATCAACGTTTTTAAGCTTTTCAATACACCATTGCTCATTTTTATTAACTGCATTAAATAATATTTTCTATGCATCAGCCTTCTTATCGCACTGTGCTTTTTCCTATTACTCATCATATCACCAGCACCTAATTTTCTGAAAGTATGCTGATTTTAAATTATCAGCAGGAACAGCATCTCTGACTGCTCTTTATTGCTAAACTGTTTGTTAGGCTACATCTTTCAACATATTTGCAAACATAAAACAGACATTTGAGCCATTTGGACTGGATTGGAAGGGTAACATAATTACTTGTGGATTGACCGATTTTTCATTTAATTGAGGCTGGCCCACAAATGTGGATTCCAAATGTGCTCATCCTAGCATCATACAACAAACCTGCATTTCTATTATCTATGATCTTACAATAGCATATTACATAAATCTGATGTTACACAATGATACTGTTATTCAACATGTATTGGCAGTGAGCTATTTGGACAGCTGTTATTCGAGTTAAGATGACTATCGAACCCTACTTGTCTCAAGTAATCAAAATATAAAAGTGATCAAGTGCAGATGCTCCTACCACTTTTTCATAGCAAAGGAAATCTATCTGAGCTGTCTCCATGTTAGTGAGCAATGCTGAATTTACTCAGACAGGTTTGTTAGCTTTCAGATGAAAAGTAAACTCTAATATTTTGAGTCCACTGTGGAAGGATACCCTGAGGAGTTACCCTTTAAAGAGTCTCCAAACACCAGCTATCTACTGCTATTTAGACACCCATATCTCCAGTTCTTTACATTACACCAGCCTCTGAGGATTAGCATGAAAAGGGTAATACTTTGAATCACCTGATGGCTGAGGAGGGACTAGCACTGCTGAATTCTCAGTTTTACTCCCAAGCCTCTATGTAAGCTGAGTCAGCAGTTGCTTTATTTTAAAGACTCTTTATTCACCTGCACTGCTGCAAATTGATAAGACCTATAAATTCCAGTTACCTCTGAGAGGGCTGCTTTAGAGATTAAAGGTATACACTTACTTTGATAACACAGTGTAACTCCCAAAAGGATTAACAGGAGTTAAATACGTGCATTCTAAGCAGGAGATACTCTACACCTCCCCCCTTATAGAAGGCAAGAGAGGAAACAGACCCTGCACAATCCTCCATGGAAATGTAAAGGTCATGCAGGTGAACTGCTGACTAGACCACCCTTTGCTCCCTCAAGCAAATATGCAGCACACCCACTACATCGTTCAGGTTAGGAGTTCAAATCAGAGCAAGAAACAGTGCTGTTAATTAGATACTAAAATCCTCTCATGAGAAAGGGCTTCACTGCACATTTACTCCAAATCAGTAACACAATTTCAGCTTTCCTAGTGTACACAAAAATTACACTTCTTTCTTCTACACTTTAATTGCTTCTGATTTCATTGCTGTATTGCATATGATCATAAATCAGCACAGGGTATTGACCTGTTCTGCTGTTTACTTACTGCTTTTTACTTCACAGTGGATAATACAAAATAGAAATAAGACAGTGAGTGGTGTTATATAAATTTGGTGATCCATCTGATGACAACTGAGAGAAAAATAAACATCAGATCAACTCATACACTCACTAATTCCACACAGAGGATACAAGGCAACCTGATAGTATTTCTGTCTGTTGCAGAACTATTGCTCCCTACTTAAGTGTGTGGTGCACACTAGAAATAAGAAGAAAAAAAAAAAGCCACCTAAAAGAGAAAATATCTTCACAGAAGGCTACAAAATTGAGCTTGTGAAGTGGGCTTAAAATCATGTTCAGGATTTAAGAGTTTATAATTAATGAAGTCCAAAATGGACACTGGATTTATTTATTTATTTTTACCTGTGACTAGTTCTCTCCTATGTCAGAAACTTGTGTATGCAAGATTATGACAAAACTTTTGGTTCAGCAGCTGCACAAAAAGTAAGCAATGAAAAACTGAACCAACACTTTTAGTAACTCGTATATATGACAGAAGGGATATTGTAAATGTTAAAGCAAAGAATATGCATTTATGATTCAAATAAGCACAGGTTTCATGGCAAGTATCTTCTAAATTAACAACTGGTAAAACAGTAACAGTGCCATAACAAATGAAAACAGTAAGTTCTTTTATTCTCCAAGGGCTCTTTCCTAAACATGTTGTGAACTATCTGAGTGTAGGGCACATTCTTGCAGCTGCCTTCATGGAAATACCTTCTCCAGACATAAAAGTGACAGGATGCCAAATTTGCAAGGCTGAGGATCTGCCAAAATCTCTTTATGCCACAAGTGCTGCTCTTTAAGATGAAGTGCTCTTTAAGATGAAGACCTGGTCATGCAGGTGAAGAGCATAGGAGAGCTTGGAGGAGGACATGAAGACATGGTAGATATAAGATACGAAGGACCTTTGCAAACAACTCAAAACTTTCAAACTGCCAAGCAAGGGGATACAGAAGAAAGGACTTTCTTGGGTAGGAGGATGACTCAAGGAACCACATAATCTAGACAAGGCAGGAGTTTCAGATGATTTCAGGGCACTGTCATGGGAAAAGTATGGTGCACTCTGGAAGAGTGTCTGTTCCTGTTCATTACTAAATCCCAAATCCTACTAGCTGATTTACCTTCCAATATGTTGTTGTTAGCAAAGACTTGCTAAGGAATATGCAAAATTCTCAACGTTTACACAACTCAGTATCTCACTATTTATTCAGAGTGAGTTTTATCTATCTAGCTGCCTTGTATCCTATCTGCAATGAGGGTTAGAAATTAAATAAATTCGAGAAAAAGTAAGCATACAATTTCAAAAACAAGTTTATGTTGGAGTATGGATTTGAGGTACAGGTGGGATACACAGCCAGACCTCAGAACTAGGAAACACCTCTAGGTCCAACAACCCAGGCACAATCATTGCAGCTGGCACAAACCACAGCCACAGCATAATAAACCACCTACAGAGATTCTGGATCAATGCTACCACACAGTCAGCATCAGCACAGATAAACCATAAAGCTCCTTTGCAAATAAGGTGTTCTAGCTGTTTTTCAGCAAGTTCCAATCAAGACAACTTGCCAAAACCTCCTTTTCAGGAGGCTGATCACAAAAAACTAGGGTAAAGCAACTACTGCATATTGAATCCCTCTGTCACTTTTTGCCTTTCACTAATTCAGCATGGGCATACAGCACCCTTCCCAATCCCTGCAGGTACTCATGAGGTGCATAAGGCAGCTAGGTTAGACCCGCGAACATATACTTGAGCTTGAAACATTACTTACTGTTTACATTTATCTTTCAACTGCTAAGATACTTTACACCCTCCAAAGGGGACTTACTTGAGTAAGAAGGCAGAAAGAACAAGTGATTTCATTTTGTTATGAGTCTATTATGACGTCTTAGTAAAAATGTCAATTTTCTAGTGGTTTTATGCCAATGAGACAAATTCAATACAGACTTACATGGCAGAAGTGAATATAAGTACACTACATCTGTACTAGTGTTTTAATGCAATTCTTTACTGATTTTGCAAAGCTCAAAGCATAAAATCACATGAATGTTTCCTGTAATTTAATAGAGTACATTACCATATAATTAATATTTAATAAATGCATGAAAGAAAGCTCTGTGGAGAGGCAGAAAGGGACACAGAAAACGAGAAGGGTGCAGATTTTCTAACATTACTGAAGGCAATTTATATTGAAGAATACTTATGTCTGTCTTGATTTTCCTTCTCCATAGGTGCTAAAGGGCAATTCCCAGTGCATCCTTCAGAAAAATGAACAGCCTTCAAGTTTTCATTCTTGTAAGCATCAAGTCCTGAACACTACAACACCAGATATATCAGAAAACCCTCTTGAGTACATTTCCTAGAAGCCAGGGTTTTGCCCTTAAATAGGAAGAGAATAACAGAGTATGTTGTAGATATGTAGATATATGGCAAAACTGAGCTCTTTAACTTGTCTTTGTGGATACAGACAGGTCTCTCCTCTGTGATTTAATTAATCTGGTTCTGTCTTTCTACTGCACTCTTAGAAATATGAGAAATTGCTAGAATTATAATGATGTAGTAAATAAACAACCTTTACATGAAAATTCTGGATGCAAACTATGAAGGAACGCACACATGAGGGGAATATAAAGGCCAACACCTCCAAATTCATAAAGTCAGGTTTGATTATGAGACCTGCCCTCAGGCATATTCAGTTAAATTTCAGTCTTACCAGGAATGGTAAGACATTCTCACATCTCCCAAGTACTTAAGTACTTGATATTTGACACCTGTAATTGAATATTTAGGCTAAAATATCTATTTTCTTCCTTTCTCATATCTGTATGACTGTTACATGCATAAACAATGCACAGTTTGGTACCAGTACCTTACCAATGGCTGCCCATGTGAGCACTGCTTGATTTTTTTTTTCTTTTTTTTTTTTTTTGGAGGGGTGGACTCCTAATATCTCCACTGATCATCTCACATCTTAGAGAGGGACTGATTCCCTATGCTGCTGTAGTACCAAGCATAGCATGTCTTAGATGTTACCAACTTCAGATTATAAACACAGACAACAGTAAAATACAGTACACAGTAATACACAGCGACCACAATCTCTGACTGGTTGAAATGAAATGCTTCAATCAGACGGACTTCTGGTAGTGAACAACTGAACTAGAAAATCAGAGTGTGACACATTCCTGATATGACACTTCGCAGGATAAACCTCTACTGATGGCTCACATAAGCAGGTCTCAGCTATCTACTTTTCTGCTATATTTCACGTTCTAAATTCATTATTTTATATACTCAATATTCAATATTTTTATACTAAATCAACACCATTACACTTCTGTTTGACTGAAAAGCTGAATGCATGAAAAATGTTATCCTTTCAGAACAGAATTTATGCATGAAAAATATTCATGTATTTATACATTGAATCAGATATAAAAAGAAGTCCACTTAAAATAGATGGCAAATGGGAACATAAAAAACTGCCGATGGTTTCAGTACCTTAGTGTCCAAAGAGAAAAATACATATGGCAGCCAAATTATACAGACATATAGCCTCCTTATATATGTTCTTTTTAGGATGATTTACACAGTGTATCCACGCTGATAAAACTCCAATGCAAAGACAAACCAAGAACTACCATGTATAGTCTCAGACATACTCACAAACGTGGTATAAACAAACAAGAAATCTCAGTATAAAAAGTGTAGTGCTAGTTCAATACCACATGTTTGATATCTAAGGAGTAATTCTTTAGCTCCCAAGAATCTATTGGGATCTAGCCAAAAAAAAAAAAAAATATTAAAAATCAAAACATCAGTTCCCCCATGCCAAAAAAAACCTCCACAACACAATCTTGCATACTGCATACAAAGTGCTAATGGCATGTAGCTACTATTACAATAAAGATAACTAATCATCCTAGAAATTGTTATCTAGCAATTTGAACCACATGAATTTAACTCTACCAGCACTCGCTCAGGCTTTTCCTGTCAAAACAGAAAGATACCAGCTCCCATCATAGTCTCTGACACACCCCTGCCTCACACGTCCTACAGGCACTCACATTTGGCATAAGAACTCCCAAAATTATACCAGAAAGGGCTGCACAGCACTGATGTGGCTCTGACAGTGCTTTATACCCACTTTGTACAAAGTAGGGCAGGAGCTTGCCCTTCATGTCTCTGTACTGCAATGAAAAGCAGTACAGCCTGATGAGTATGTGAGGTGACAAGCCAAGACGGCACATCAGGATCTTTTAGGTCTTCAACTGGGAAAGTACATTTCTGGCTCACACTGCAGCCAGACAGCCCACCCTGGCAAGGCTTGGGGCTGGTACCCACAACTATGTTATAAGTGGTTCCTGCAAGGAAACCTGGGAGCATGTCAGGTATTAACAAGATTTCGTAACACTCCTAACTGCTATGCAAGCCACTGCTGACAAAGATCTCTAAAGCCAAAATATTGAGTTCTTGCGCATCTGCATTTCATCAGAGACCATTTCATTTGGCTTTTAATTAGATTAAATCAAATCAATAGCGGACACAAAGGTCATCTGTTTTGTATCGTTCCTCCAAAACTGCAGCCTAGTGTTACTTTTATAATATATTCTTCTGAGGAGATAATATTCCATTTTTAATATTATAACTAGAGTTTCTGTAACTAAATAATGATGGATTCCTAACACTAAATAATACATCACATCTATTCAAAATACAGAGGAGCACAAAAGACACTGAAAAGCCTAGGCATACGGTTGAGTAGTGTGCCCAGGTATGGCAGATCATCTCTTTACAGAGCAAACATAATAGACATTTCAAAAGGCAAAGTAACATTAATAGCAACTTGATTTTTACACAACTCATAAAGGCATTTTCTCTGATAATGCCTTTGTTTTTCCACACTGAACATGGTTTGCTGGTTTTTTGTTTGTTTGTTTCTCTGTTTTATTGCAAATACAATTACCTTTCCTAGGCATAAGAAAATATTCATCCTCATACCAAGAAAGTTGTTTGTTAAAGAGTGTAGCTCTGCTGTTTTATTGTGCTTTTCACTATGAGGAAACATAAACCTTAAAGCAGGTTAGAAATGGAAGGTATTTGTGCAAAATTTTTGGAAGAAAGTTTTACCTTTTTCAGTGGAGAAACATTCATCTAATTTCCCTTCTTTCTTTGAAGTAGCATTTTAAAACAGGTTACAATACAAATTTAAATTTCCTATCTTCAAAGGATGAAGTAAAAGCATAAAAATGTCTTAATCCAAAGTAAAAATCATCAGTTTTAATTGAAGATTTTAATTTTGCTCATTTTTTTTAAACATTCTACAGAAATACTTTTGGGGGAGAAAAAAGAAGAGGGGGTACTTTTTTCCAAAAGTCTATTGGAGAAAGTATCATGTCATGGAAAGTATCGCCCTTTTCTAGAAACCTCTAGCACAAAAAAACCCCTTACCATGATTGGCACATGTAAACATATGAATTATGCTACTTTAACAACTCTCTCTCAAAGCTAATTATGTAAATGTACATTTCTTCAATTTGATAAACACATACATTTCCTACTCCAACAGCAACACTAGAACCATCATTATAACCCTGAGTTCACAGACCACATTTTGACTTCCATCTGGTTTAACAATAGTTGTATTAATAAAAATAATCTTCAGGCAAGACAGAGCCCATATTTCTTCATTCAAAAATATACTATGCATGGTAAATATAAGGACTGAAAATTATGCCCTCTCTTACATATATGTGTAAAAATAAGTTCAAGTCCATCATTCTAAGGGAAGGAACTCCACTGTTCAGACAAGTGGAAACCTCAAGGTTGTTGAGAGCTTATTTTAGCTTCAAAAAGAAGTCACCTCCAGTTAAGACAACTGTTAGGACATTTGAAATCATAAAATATTTACTATTAATTATAATATTAATGCTAATGAATCTGCCTGTTAATTACTTTGAACATTGCCTGAATAAAAACATGACTGGCATTTCAGCATTATTACTTTGCTATAACAATATTTTATGAGTCTGAATCTGGCAGTGCAACCTTAAGCACAGTTTATCACTGTGATACTATAATGAATTAAGGTTTAGACAGTGATTTACTTCAATTATCCCTTGTCAAGTCAAACACGTGTTTCACGGAACTGGCGAAACAACTTGTCAGGCAGTTCCACCTTGGAACCGAATAAATGTTGTCACACTTTATGTTAGTGAGATTTTGTCCCTGTTCTAGCACATTGATAGAAATGTGCTATTTGGGGTTTTTTCTTAAATACTGTCAGTTGAGCTATTACTTTATTTACTTTAGCCAATTTTATGCTTTTTAAGTCCATAATCAATTTTAATTTTGAGGTATGACTTCTCTTCGGCAGTGAACTCCTGCTGTTATATTCAGTGGCAACACCAAACTTACTGTCAGCTCCGCTGGCTAACACTGCTGCGTACATCTTTACCTCGTATTGCAAATCTAACCCAACATCTTGAAGTAACAGATTCCTTTCAAAAGTCCACAAGGTCTGAGCCTGAGGTAGCAGCACTGAGATGACCCATAACCTGAATTTCCGCATCCAGCATTCCATCCCAAGCTGCTCTCACTATTCCTGGTACTAGAAAGCTATTGTTAGCCACAGTCCTCTTGTAAAAATGACACAGCTGGACAGTCTGAATTATTGCCCAGAGCTACTTATACTGGCCTCATTTAAGAGCTGTATGTAAGCTTTTCTAATTTCTATGGCAAGAACAAGTACTAACAGCATTTGGCAGTATATTTATTTGATAGCTGTTTGCAGCTACAGTAGTCATCACTGTAAAGAAATGGCATTCCATGGGCCTGTGTTTAATTATTATTTTTTTTTTTTTTACAAAAGGGAAAACCGTGTATTTGCAGTGCAGTAAATACTGACTTCCTATTAATGACCACTTTACGTAAATGTTATTTTCTGGCTGTAAGCTTCCTTGCTGATTATTCTATCTCTTCATTAATTTGTGGTACAAAGAAGACTGAGTAATGTTTAATTGCTGCTTGAATCCCAAGGAAATCTGATGGAGCCCCACTGTCATTTTTTATTTAAATATATATTATCTTGTCAGTCAACCTGGAATAGTACAAGCTTGTTAATGTTACAGTCTACAGACACTGTGATGTATATTTTAAAGGTTTAAATTATAATTTTTAGTCAATAAAGCACGAAGAGATGCAATCTTTAATAGTGTATGACAACCGCCCTTCTAGAGAGACCACATATGAGTTACTAAGCAATTCTCTGAATTTCCAGATGTGCTTAGTACTGACTCAAGGGCAGTGTTAGGAGCCTACAGCAGCCACAGCCACTGTACCCGCAGGGTCCATCAGCATGAATCTGGGCTGTGCTGGCAGGGACACAGGCAGACACATGGTATCTCCTTCCCCTGCCTCTTCTGCAAGCAAAGGGTGATAGCTTGGCAGAGGCATTTACCAGGCATTTACTGTTTGCAGTTCAGCACTGTCCTTCTTTGGTTCATTTCATTCCTGTGAGTTTTACTCAACTTGAATTTCTTCCTCTACATCTCTGACTATAACAGTCTAATCAATATGATTAAGTATGCCCCTCATGGTTTAGTTTGGAGTGTGCTGGTGGGCACTGGTCCCAGTACATGAAAATCTATTATTTGACTTGTCAGGCATGACAAATCCACAGTGTACAACCACTGCGACTCTACCAAAGCATAAGGTAAAGCTTTATAATGCCCATTCTACAAAATTCATGATGCATAATGGTAAATTGCATGAAACTCAGCACGTGGGATAGTAGAGCACTCTGATGATTTTAACTTATGAACAGTCAGCAAATACAAACTTCAGTGTTGTAGTTGAGGAATGCATTCAGTGTGCAGCTGCAATGTGAGCTCCAGGTTGTGCCCTACGTGATGGGAAATGGCAGGAGCTCAGGCAAGAGGCTGTGAACTGGTGCTGACCCTTTGCACAGCAATGAGACCTTTGGGACCAGCCAAGAGGCACAGTAGGCACCAATGATTCAGCAGAAAGACCCCAGACTATCACACAGTTATACTGAAAGGATATAAAATACAAAAGCCCAGGGTGTCCTTTGCTCAGGGTCCCTCCTCAGAAGCACCCACTCAAGCTGGTTTTGTGTTCTGCACCATGATTAAATTACTTAAAGAATTCAGATGTATGAGACTGTGCTGTGGGAAACCTAGGATCCAGCCAGTAAGGAAACGTTGTCTGGCAGTGTGAGCCTTGCTGCAGAGGGGCATCAGTCAGCCAGTGAGAGCCTCAGGTGGTGGGAGTGTGACTTCCAGAGTATCTCCTGAATGGTCAGACAGGAAAGTTTCCTTAACACTCTAAAAGTTCATGTATATCAAACAGTAAAAAAAAACTATAAGATACTAGTTTTATTTAATGTTTTACTTGCTCTTCTAAAGCAATGCTTGCTAATTAATCACTGGTCCAGATTACTGTTGCAATCACACAATATACAAGTTGCCTGTTATGCTAGAACACAAGGAATTGTTTAGAGAGCAAAACAAATTGTTTAGAAAGCAAAATATATTTGCATCATTTTTTCTACTGTGAAAACCTAGGTTTTATAAATGTATTTCATGACCCTGAATTGCTTTAAGGTCATGAATACTTCTGTTAAAAATGGTATGACTGGTAACTTGCTCAGCTGCTACAGAGAGGAGTGGTTACTAAGGCAGGGTCACAGTAACAGGTATGCTAAATTTTCCATCGAGAAAGTCTTAAGGTTATCCCATCAGTTTTCCTTGCAAAAGCCAACTTTTCCAGAGAGAAAAACTTCCACTGCTCTTAACAGTTACGTTATGGGGTCCAGGCAGCAACCATCCAGAAGCAAGGGGCTTTCAAAGCAGCAAAAACTTGTGTGTCTAGCAGACATGTCCTGGAGTATGTCAGATATACTTGTGTTAAACATGATGAATCTAAAGTAAGGAAATGTATGTATATATGTATGAAACAGGTGGTGGGATTGCGCCACTCTGTTTTGCTGTGAGGGCGATGTTTCTTGAATGACAGTCAGGACTAATGGTCCAGAAAGTGCAGGGGGGAGTGTAGCTTCATCCTGTGATGCCCCACAGATTCCAAATGTTGTGTACCTCAAAGCCAGTCGTGGAGTGCCTACATGACTCTTCCTAGTGTGAAAATTTGCTACCACAGACAACAGAGCCAAAGGCTTTCACTTTCCACAGGCTCCTTTGTGCTGGCCTCTCTATGAGATGGGGACTTCAGGAATAATCCTTTAATCTCCATCCACACTTCTGGAGTGGAGAATACCTTCACATGGGGTAAGGTTGTGTATCTGAAAGGAAGACACCGCTCAGAGCAATGGGGCTACTGCTTTCCTTCTTCTATTCTATTTTTCCATTTGGTTCAAATCACGGATTATTTCCCCCAGTGACCAGAACTGGACCTACAGTCCCACAGCACTTGACACCAGTCCTAGCACACCTACGCAGCAGCCAGTAAATGGTTTAAGGCAGAGAAAATTCATGCCTGGCTAGTTTGGTTAGTGTAAACATTCCCATAAACATGTTAATCTTTGTAAGCATAAACAAAAGGAGCACAACATGCACGCAGCCTTTATTAACCTTAAGAGTCCTTATTTTCCCAAAGTTTTTACAGTTACTCTACCAGAGGTGTCAAATTTGCACCAGAACTGATAACTAGGGAATTTAAGTGTAACATACACACAAGCATTCCCACATCTGCACACATACGTACATTACATTTTTCTGCAATATATTAGGATTTTTTTTCTAGAGGACCCTGCAAAATAAACAGACACAAAATAATCATATTTTCAAACATCTACAAAATAAACACAAACCAAAAAGAGAAACAAAATTAAGTCTCTTGCCTTTCCCTGCTCTAAAATTTATGTACTCACTTTGCAAAATCCTTCACTGTAGAAGTACTAAAATGACATTACTTTTGCAAATAAAGGTGCGCCACGCGGGACTTGAATTCAGCTGACCTCTAACTTATGGAGAGGGATGTTGCCTAGAAGAGTCACTGCCAAACTGGTAAAAAACAGTATCCAGTTTGTCTGGGCTAGATGGCTTTTCATATATTGTACATTTTCTTCCTGCAGTGCTTTAAATGAAAAAATTGCTCTAAAAATCTGAAGACAACACAGAAATATCTGGAAGTTTTCTCTTGAACCATCACATCAAACGCCATAAAAATATAGGCAATCACATGAGATTTCCCCTTCCATCCCTTCCTCTTCCATCTCTTGGAAGAGACCTCAATACAACCCTTAGTAGAAGTCTCACTGGAGTATAATAACAAATGCGTAAGCAAATTCTCATTGAAACCAAACCAAGCAAAATTAAAAGAACAGCTACAAAAAGAATTACTTACGTCCTCTATCATTTCCCCAATTTCAGAGGATTCAGAATACAAATGAGGGGCTAACTTCTAGCTTTAATGAAAGCAAAAATATTTTGAAAGACTACTTTTGATGTGAGGATTAGAATGGCATTTGCTTTGCTTCCAAATAAGAGCAAGCCTTGAGCTTCCTCACAGAACTGTGTAATCTGAATACAACCCCTTCTGAGGCACTCTGGTAGACCAAGCTGCTACCACTTTCAATGAAACAAATCACTTTGGACTGTACCAGACTTGGCAGACTCTTCATCTTCCAGGCACTTTTTCTTGGCTTCCTCAGTCATCTGTGGGACATGCAGACCACAGACCAGATGTTTCCTTGAATTAGCTGGTCAACTGAAACTGATTGATGATTTCACACTCTGTTAATAACTTGGTGTTCCTTATCCTAACCATATATTATTCAGTAACAATAAAAAGCATCCCTCATACCATCATTCTCATCTATCTCTAATTTTAAAGTTGAGAGGGATAAACTTTTTCCACAGCAGGATGGCTTATGAAATATTTTGCAATCTCTTCAGATGTCTTTGAAGCTGTCTTTGAATAGCGACAAAAGACTCCTTGAGTGAACAGAGCACCAGCTACTCCTCTTGTCACACACCACTTCCAACAAGCAGCTCATCACACCTTTCCTTTCTCACCCATTCTCCCAGTGGGCATCTAGTGAAAACCTCTGTTCACACAGCTGGAAGTCTGAAGGAGCAGAAAAATCATCTCTATACAGCCACTATACTGCAGCAAAAGACTGTGGGCTGCGTTGGGCAGCAAGTATCTGCCTTTGCCCAGTGCATGACTGTGTTGTGGGTTTTAGCAATGAGGCTCGGAACGCTCATGTGTCAGTGTGGGCAAGTAAGAGCAATGTGTTCTTGTGACTTGAATCCACGGACTTTTCACAACTTCCCATGACTATCATCTCACTGGAATGACCATCTATGGATTGCAGTGTTCCTGAGATAAAATTTTATCCCATAGTATCTTCTTTTCTCTCTTGCTATGGAACGGATTGCAATTTCAAAACCCAAGAAGGGTTATTGTGCAATCTAAAGTAGACACAAATGGATTTTGTCACAATTACAAAAAAGGAAGCCAAATATAAGGTCTGCTAGCATGTTGGAGAAGAAGTCAGAAAACAGTTGATTTGTTCAACTGTTAATTCTGGATGGCAAAATCTAAAAAAAGTATTTGCATTTTTAAGTAAAGTGCTCATCACCTTTAACTGAACATGACTTCATTTTTTTAAGCATTTTTCCATTCATCCATAAATGGAAACATTTTTACAGATCAAATAGTCTGCTTTTCTGACTGCAAAGCTAGGAATAGTAATTTCTTGAAGCTTCCTACATTTTTCTTGCAAAAGGATTTATTCCTTTTAGAGAAAAAACCCCAGTAGTTACCCAGGTGCAGCACAGAAGTCCCATTTCTTTGCTGTTCCCTAAAGTACAGTAGCTAGAACATTAGATATGTAAGCAACACCCCAAATTACATTTCTTTGTTCTAATTCTGGTATGTACTATCAACTAATAATGCACATCCCTGTTCATTAGTGCTCTGCAGTAGGGTCACATTGGAAAGACCTCTTCATTACTCATGCACTGCCTGTCAGCACACAGACGAGCAAGATTACTGATACATCTGCCTAATTTTACTGAGAACATTGATGTAAAATCAGTCTCGTTCATTGTCTGCACAACCAGAAGCCCGTCTCCAACTGGGAAAAAAAAAATAAATCTTATTCTTATGAAATATCCTACACATAAACGAGGAAAAGATGCCTGTGGTCTATTGTGCTGTATTTGTAGTCCGCAATAGTCATCCAATGCCTTTATTTCACAGATTACCACATGTTAATTCTGAAAACTAAAATTCCATTAAGGGACTTGGGCTAGTTTTGTCGAATAAAAAAAGAGGGGAAAAATGGAGGAAAATCCTAACAGATTTTCTTGTAAGACTTATATCACTTTTAAAAGCTAAGACTGAGCCCTGGCTTTTTACCAATTTGTATCAGCAGAAATCCTCTCCCCATCTTATATTTTAGCTTGCATCAAAAAGTTTTGCTTTTTTTTTTTTTTAAATGGCTTTTACAAAATAAATTACTGTTAAACATTAATTAGGTTGATATATAGCACTGAATATGAACGTTTCTGGTGATTCTAGTTACTTTCTGCTGCTTCAAAATAC
Source organism: Anabacerthia variegaticeps (assembly GCA_035583185.1). NCBI lineage: Eukaryota > Metazoa > Chordata > Aves > Passeriformes > Furnariidae > Anabacerthia > Anabacerthia variegaticeps. The sequence goes on along the minus strand of JAWWEW010000001.1, from coordinate 41,590,364 downwards.
ACCACCAAAAGGACCTCAATATCAAGCAGTTTTCTCTCCTGTCATGAGTATCTTCCTAATTAGAAAGAGGGTGATAAAATACAGACAAGACAACATATAGAGAAAATCTAGTTCAACTGATTGTCTTAAAGATTATTTCTTGTTCTCTATTAAGTGGCATATACAGTTGAGAGTAAAGAAAGCAAACGGATTTTTATGCTTTCTTATGGCAAGTAGAGTTCCAATAACTCTGGCAGAGCACAGCTACCTGTAACAGTACAAGTTTAGATTTCTACATCTCAGCTCTAACCCTGCTTGCTGTGTTATCTTGGTTCACTGACATAATATTAAAAACTTGTGCCCACTTTTTAAATAATTTGTATTTTTTGATCTTTCATTCAGACATTGCAATATCCTTCAAAGTTTTTCTGGACTTATCATAAAAGTACAGTTTTCAAAATGAAGTCTTCAAACACTTCCTAGTTTTTAAAATTTTAGCGCAGTGGTTTCAGGAAAAGAAGTCACAGATATTACAGACAATCTTACTTTGTCATGTTGATCTTTTTAATCAAGCACCATCTCTTCAAAGGACTGACAAATCCAGAGTGGCCTCAAGAGTTAGTTGTTCCATTTGGATTTTGATTGACTGAGCAGTCACACGAATTTTAAGGGCACAGAGAATACTGTAGCAACTTCACAGCTGTGTAAAGAGTCTAATTTCTAAGGGTTAACTGTTTATTTTGGGAGTTTAGTATGACTTGGTCTTGTATTGCTACTGCTTCAGATATTCCATGGCATGTACCAACAGCATACATGTTTTTTTATTAGCTTCGAGACTGGAGTACACCAATGAGTACTATGATACAAATGTTGTCATCAGAGGCTTCTAAAATAAAATTAAACTTTATGTGACTTCTCTGAAGAAGCAGAAGGAAAACTGTCTGAATAACTTATTTTTCAATTTGCTTGAAATTCTGAAAATTAAATCAACCTTTTTTTTTTTTTTGGACAGTGAAGCAGTCATTAACATATCTGAAAGTAAAAAAAAAATCTCATTCTGGACTTGAGTAATTTTGGAATTGCATTGATTTACATTGAATTCTAGGTAGATTTCAAAACTAAAAGGTCAAATACTAAACCTAGAAATTGGTATTTAAGTGTATCTAATTTGAATATAATAACTCCTAAGGAGATGGGAAAAGAGAGACAGGGACAGAGTGTGCTGCCAAACCTACTTGCAAAATCTAAATGGATTAATGAAATATAACAGTATCAGCAGATCTGCATGTTTGGCTAAATACAATTTTGGAGGAAACATTTTGTCTAGTTTAATTAGTTGGCTTGATGCAGCTTTCTGCATAAATTCTGGAAAAGCAACTGGCAGTAGCTGAAGATTTGTCTCCTTCCCATTCATTTAATATCTTGAAGAAGGAAAGACACTGTAGGTCATGAATATGACACGTCTCCATCCCCCTTCCCACCCCAAGATGCTGTGAATTCCAGGAGGACACACAAATTCAGAAAGGGATTAGGCAAAGTCATGAAGGGTAGATAAATGGATGGAATGAAATCTCTACATTTTGGTAGAAATGGTGCAGGTCACAGCACAACTACACATTGCAGTGCTTTGGAATTACTTTTCTTACCTTCCTGTTTAACTCATGGCATTAAATCCTATCCATCTGCTTTTGGCAATCTTTTATCATTCTGACTGAAAGAGACTACACTTTATGTTTTTCACCCTCTCCTGCATTTGCTGGCCCGTTACTTTTAGCCATTATTTATTTCCCCTTTCTGCTTCCCCCTTCTCAAAATAATGAATTTTTAATTATTTTTTTTTTTTAATTACAGCAAAACAAATGTCTTACTGATTGACAAACCTGATGTAATTTCATTTTTGACATATTTTTCTCTTAATGAAACTGAAGCTTCATTTGAATCTAGCACCTGTTTCACAAGTCTTTGACTCTGAGTATGGAGAATACTTTTCAAAGTGAAACCCAAACTACTGAAAATGAAAATTTGATAAAAGAGTTAAGAGCCTAACTAAATTCAGGTAAATGCCAATGAACTCAGTCTAATTACATTTGTGTAAAGCCATTTTCATTTAAAAAAAAAAAACAGCCTAAAAAAGAGGTCTTAGATAAGGGCCAGCAGCGTCATGTCTTACTTTTTTTTTGTTTTGTTGGGGCTTTTTTTTTTAAAAAAAAAAAAAAAAAAAAAGAAAAGAATTTGCCACAGCCTCCACCCTGCAATGTAGGCAGAATTTTAGTATTCCAGGACTGTGAGTGCTGTTTGGGTGGCAAATGATTTGAATTATGTTTCAGGGGTTGCAAGGCTCCACACACTCCTAAGAATTTTGTGTTACTGGAAAGTAATAAAATAGAGAGGAAATTGGGCTGACACAATTCCGGAACTACAGAAATGCAGCTGACAGACCTAGGCTCTTATCAGTCTTTGACAGGTGCATTTAGGTATTCTTGGGTTATTACTCTTGGATGTATTAACCTCCACTGAGCCCAGATTTCACCTCTTATAGTCAAGATCACGCAGGGATACTTGGGGCATATAATTTAATAGAAACTTCCAGAAAGTACATTATTTCTCACATCCCCAATCTTTCTGCCACCCCCAAAAACCTCCTCACAGAATAAAGCAAAAGTTTTGCTTTATCTCCTAAGCATAAAGGAGCAGACCATGTATGCTGGGATGGCAACAGAACTGCTATAGAATGTATTTCCCCTATTAGTTCTTCCCTTTGCAGACTGCTTCCTTTTCAGGGCTGCTAGACAACCTCAGCGTGCAACTGTGGACTTGGAAACATCTACATTAAGGGCAATTCGACTGCAAAAGTAACAACAAATAGCACCATGAATTTTATTTTTGACCTCATATATTCCTGACGTGAAAAAGTGCAGTTTTAAGCTGCCAACTGTACAAATATCTTTTCCTGCATCATCACTACTATCAAGAAACTCAGACAATGAAAAATAACTCTTTGTTGTATCTACACACCACAGGACTTTCGATTATATTCTTGAGTTGTACCTTGGCATTGCTCATTGCCTTCAGTGGAACCATTACAGTAATGTATGGAGATGTAGCAAAGTACTCCACAGATGCGGCACTGACATTCAGAAATGAGACACCAAGGCTTTTTCTTTCCAAAGTTTTGAATATATAGGATGATAAGGTTTTGGCCAACATCCCATGCAGGGAATTTTGTAAAAGAACTGAAAAGAGCCTCTAGGTAATACTAGTTTTGAGGTTGACTTCCTTTTTTTAATATTTAATGCATGTTTTTAATTTCTTGCATGGTACCCCAGAGTACAACACAGTTGCTTTGGCCTCTATGGAGAAAAATGCTTCACCCAAAAGAAACTCAGCAAAACTACACAGAATCATAGAAATCACAGAATCCTTTAGGTTATAAGAGACCTTTAAGATCACTGAGTTCAACCATTAACCAAAGTTTGTCTTGGGACAAAAAGACCAGACATCCAAACAAAAAGACAAAAATACTCTTATAGTCATCAGCTGAATTACTCTACACTAGTAATTTAATGAAGCCCCTAAATGTGCAGTAATGTTTTTAAGTATTCTTATGTCTTTTAGGAAGGTCTGTTTTACATAGAGATATCAGATAAATTTATCACTTAGCTAGTTTTGGGACATAAGACTCTTAACCCCATCTGGGAGTGTGAAACCCGTAATACTATCTTGTCCACTTAAATAGCTAGCATGTCATCAGGTTTGTAAAAATTGCCTTGGCCTAAGTAAAGTGCAAACCAAAAGGTTTGGGGAGGTGAGAATATGCAGGTAACTACTGACATTTTGGGAGGATCACAGTCCATGTCCCAGTGTGTCAATTCTTTTCACTAGTGCCTGTGATAGACAGAACACTGCCACTGCTCCATCCTGCCATGTGGTATTATCACAACAGTCCACTGATGCTAATAGGCAATGCCAACCTATGGTCTCACTTCGTGACAGGGGACTGTGTGACTCGGTGTTATCAACTCAAGTTGACAGTGAAAACAGGACCCCCCCAGCATCACAAAATTAGAACTGTACCCAGAGATCTATAGTGGACACAATGGAGTAACTGTCCTACCCAGCTTGCTATGGTGTCTCGAGTATGTGCTTTATTACCTATTGAGGGTAATGGGCCGTTAGCTAAGTAGAACAGCGCTATTAATGGGTTCTGTTACAATATAATGCTTCGTTAACAGAGCTCTCAAAGAAATCAACAACTTCAAAACTCCCATAATCAATCCAATTTAATCTGATATATGCTCTGTCAAATTGCATTTCAAAAGGCTTTTATAATACCAAAATTCAGTTATCTAATAACAGCATTAGCAATGTTAATTTTCTAATCAGAACGCAAAATCATTAATTAACCATGCCTTCTTTAAGTAAAAGAAGCTGCAGTTCCTAATCACCAACCCTACAGATCCTTTGATGTTTATGAGTAGAAAGGGTACATTCTCCTCTGGAAATACCTGTGAGGCTCTCATCAGTGCTGCTGTGTGCACTGGACACATAATTGCTTCACTGGTTCTGAGCTTCTCCTGTTTTTCCATCTTCCGCCATTTCCTACAGCCACACAAGGCTGATGCTCTATAGTATGAGCAGCATTCCCTGGTGGCCCATGCTTCCAGGAAACAACACTTGGGGGTCAGCCTCAGCAGCCCAAAGACATTGGTTTGCCATCACATCTAGCCTGTCCTTCTATTAGCGCAGCAGTACAAAAAAGAGTTTATAATTGTAACAGGACTGGAAACATTCCCCAAAATAACAACGAAGTAAATGATCCACCTGTCTCCAGTAGTGGCCAGAAGTGAGTAATTTCCCTGAATATTCTCCTAGCATTCAACTATTTATATTTACAGCTCCTGGGTCTTTCTGAGTGCTTTGGCCTTACGGATTTCTGCCAGTGCACAGCTAATCTGAATTGAATCCATGCAAACTGTTTGCATTCCCAGTTTTCTTCGAAAACAGTCCCATAGGACTATCACTCATCATGCAAAAACCACATTCTGTTTGCAGTTTCATCATTTGTTTGTTTTTAATCTGTTGCTTACAAACTTTGTGGGGGAAATGCAGCAGAAATACATGAAATAAATAATTTTAATTTATACCATTATTACTTAAAATCTCAAAATTCATTCCATTCTCTGGGAGGAATTGTTTCCATACTTCAATTGTTATCAAAAAGTCACACATAAATTTTCCTTTAACAAAAGCCCAACAACAAAGAGAGGAATTATTTTCAAATTTCTTTTTCAGGCAGAGATTAATGTGTGAGAAGCTTACACTACATACTTAATAAATTATTAAAACAAAAATTAAAAAAAGAAGAGTAAAACAATAGTTCAGCAACTGTTTTTTGCCCTTTACAATCAGGAATCTAATTTTCTTGGGAAAAATTGTCCTTCATGCTCCAGGAATATACCACTTAAACTTGATGATAAACCAGCAAGCAATTGTATACCACACACTAAAATTAAATTACAGCTTTAATGTTACTAGGGAAAATGAAAAATATTGCTAAGGCTGTAAACATTTTCATGACAACACTGTAAGAAAAGAACAAGAAAGTATAAATAATTTTTTATTTATTTTTATTATAATAGATTGTCATGTAATAGTTAATTTGCTATTTAAAAAATTCTATTTTTTAGATAGAGCATTTACAGAGAATAAAGAAACCATAAAACATAACCAACATGAAGTTTCTTACACCTATATCTGAATAAGTAAATGGCTCTCAAATTGTGCTCCATCTGTCAGGAAGCTAGTCAGGGAATTTAGTCCCTTCCAAACCTGCTGGCAACTGGTTCCTTAGCCTCAAGCAAATATTTCACTTTGGTTTCCCCATTTGTAAAATATTTGTGCTTTGGCCTGAAGAACAATTAAATGCCCTGAATGCCTTGTTCAGCTAAGGATTTAGAAGTAACTATGCTTAATTTTATGCATACACATCATTACAATGGCTTTGACATAACAGGTTTTTTTTTGGAAAACCAGAAAAAGACATTTTTTCTGAGATGGGCCTTGAAGAACAATACTATCTGTAACTTGTTTTTTAAAGCAGAATCACTAAATGCACATTGGACGGGCCATAGAGATACAATTATTTTAACTTGTAGCTTGGCTGTTGAGTGCATTTACTTTTAGTTTGTAGGGTATTATTTCTATCTAAAGTATAAAAGTGCCCCTTTAAACTCTCAGAAATGGGGAACAAGAACATGCTCTGAAATAATTCTTGGCACTGAATAGTTTATGCCACTGATTTACTTTTCTTCAAATTTTTGTGTATTTTCAGTTTTTAAAATGGCAGACTGTTGCTGATGAGAACATCTAAATAAAATAAAATTTCTGTGTTTGGCACAGATCGTAAACTGTTGGAAATTGGACCTGAAGTCATTTTGCCACAGTATTTACCGAGGAGAAACTACTGCACACACAGTACATATAGCTCAGTATTGAATATTTTTGAAATTTCCAGCTGTCCTAGAAACTATGAAAGAAGGTGGTTTTGGAGATTTTTATTTATTTTACAAACTCAAACTGAAACAGAAATTGATGGTTAAAGTCACTTCACAGAATTACCGATTCTGTAATTGGGTGAAACCACATATGTGCTTCAGCAGAAACCCTAATGACTTTTTTTTCCAGACAAAATAAACTGCCTTTGACATTCAGTGATTCAATTTCAAAAATTGAGCCCTATTTTTTTCGAAAATGGAGAACACCATCTCCCATTAGCTTTCTGGCTAATGGAGCAGCTTGTGTTCTCAGCACACTATTCCTGGATATCAGGCCCCAAATACCTCATCAGTAGAAAATCAAGAACCAAAGAATGGGTTGAGTTGGAAGGAATCCAAAAGATCACCTAGTTCCAACACCCCTGCCATGGACACCTTCCACTAGACCAACTTGCTCAAAGCCCCATCAGACCTGGCCTTGAACACTTCCAGGGATGAGGCATACACAGCTTCTCTGGGCAATCTGTTCCAGTGTCTCACTACCCTCATAGGAAAGAATGGCTTCCTAATAGCTAATCTAAATCTTAGCATTGTTTCCAAGGGGTTCTTCTCCATGACCTTGCTGGCCACTGAGGTGAGACCAACTGGCCTCCAGTTCCCCATGTCTTCCTTTTTCCCTTTTTAAAAATGGGAGTTATGTTTCTCTTTTTCCAGTTAGTGGGAACTTCACCTGATAGCCACAAGTTCTTAAGTAGGATGGATAATGGCTTAGTCACTTCATCTGCCAGTTCCCCTAGGAGCTGCAGATGCATCTCATTAGGTACCATGGCCTTGTGGTCCCAGAAAGGGCCCCCATTTTTCCTAGTCTTTAATCACTGACACACCTTAAGAAGCTTTTTTTTTTTTTTGCCTCTGACAACCCTAGCTATATTTCATTCTGTTGGGTCTTTAGCTTTCCTAACCTGACTCCTGGCTGCTCAGACAATTTTTCTGTATTCCTCTCAGGCTACCTGTCCTTGATTCCACATGCTGTAGCCCTTCTTTCTGTGTCTGCATTTGTCCAGGAGCTTCTTGGTCATCCACACATGTTATTTTTTGCCTGACTTCCTCTTTGCTGGGATGCATCCCTCCTGAACTTGGAGGAGGTGATCCTGTGAATATTAACCAGCTTTCTTGGACCCCTCCTTCCTCCAGGGCTTTATCCCACAGTTCTCTATCAAGCTGATCCTCTAATAGGCCAAACTCTCTCCTGAAGTCTCAGGAAGTGGCCTTGCTGTAAACCCTCCTAAGGATCTCGAACTCCACCACTTCACAGTCACTGCAGCTCAAACTGCCTTTGAGCTTCACATTCCCCACCAGCCCTTCTTGGTGAGAACAAGGACCAGCACAGCACCTCTCCTCGTTGGCCCCTTATTACTTGGAAAAAGAAGTTACCAATTCATTCCAGGAGCCTCCTGGACTGCCTGTGCCCTGATGTGCTGTTCCTTCCACAGACATCAAGGTGGCTGAAGTCTCCCATGAGAACAAGGGTTTCATGTTCACCAGGTGAACATGAAGCTGCTCCTCTCCGTACACAGAAGGCCCCATCATTCGATCTTCTTGGTCAGGTGGCCTGTGGTAGACTCCCACTATAATGACACCTTTCTGTCACCTTTCTCTGCCCACCCTTTAATCCTTACCCATAAACACTTAGTTCCTCATACTCAGACAGAGCTCCATGCACTCCAGCTGGTTGCTGACATAGAAGGCAACATGCCCATCCTCATTCCCCATAGCTGTTTTTCCTAAGGAGCCCGAACTGCTTCTATTCTCTGTGGCAGCAGCAATGAGGAGCTTTCCTTGTGGCCAGTAGCTGCTGAACTTTACCTGTTAAAAGGAATTCGAGACCTTCCCTGTCACCCTACCTGTGGACCACCCGCAATGGAGGACACACACCTTGCCCTGGATTTCTGTTCTCCTCTGCTCTGCTCTCCTGACCCATTACAGCACACAGAAAGCAAATCCATCTGAGCAGCAACTGAAACAATCTTTTCACATTCCACAAAAATCATGAAACATTTAGAAACTTAGTTAAGGGATAATAAAAACATCTCTGAAATCTATGTGGAAGACACAGTGGAAGACACAGAGGAAGCCAAAAGCTTTTTTTTTTTTCCATTTGGGGAAAAATATCAGCTGCAAAGAAAAGACTAAGAAATGCTCCTGTATATCATTTTATAAGCAGATTTTTTCACAGTAGGCTATGGGGTGTTTCCACTAGGAAACAGGTATCTCATGAGCTTGATGTTTTTTGACATTAAAAGAATAACAAGAACCTTTTTCATTCAAAAACACCCCCCTCCCACCTACGAATTGCTTCGCACTAAACTGCATGACATAGAGTAAAATAAGTTAGTGGGCCTAGAGGCTTTTTAAGTTCCCCCACGGAGGTTTGCATTTCTCCAGGCCCTCCCAATGCTGAGGTGCACGAACTGGTGGAAGGCAAGGAGCCTCCTAGTCAAGCCCTGGTCCAGACAGTCAAAGGAACAATGTAACACATATCTGACACTAAGCCTACACACAACTACTACATTGTATTAAATGCCCTTTTCATCACAACTACACAAAGACACCTACATAAGAAAAAAAGAGTATTTTGAACAAACTAAGAATTTCCGTTTTCTATTTCCCACTATATCTTTCATTTAAACTGGCATTTCAAACCATGGACAAATATATTGCACAGGTGCCATTTGTTCACCTTTAGGTTAAAAGTAGTCCTAGTTACAATAATTATGTCAAATGATATAAAATTAGATACTCATCATTTTCTGATAGCTGAGTACTCCTCCAAAGCCAGTCTGATGGCTAGGCAATAGTGTACTCATCTATCTAGACTCAAGTTAAAGCTGCGTATGTGATATATTGAATATACATTACATTTCTCAATGCTACTTTTAATTTAGCTTGAAAAAGAGTTGTTGAAGCAGATAATTTTATGTTTACAAGACAAAGACTGTGAGAAGTTCATTACCTAAACTTGGGTTTATGTAATTAAATCAATGACATATTATCTATCATACTACCCAGATTGTTAAGCAGTTCTTGGAATATTTATCCTGAAGTCAATTAAACTTATATATTCAAGAACAAATGAAAGGAAGTGTTTTATTCAATACATCCAAAAGTTTAAATGGGTGCTGTTAAATAACTAGAGAAATATTTGCCACAGAACATGTAAAACATTATGGCTTCTGTGGCTTTTGCATTCAGCAGCTCACATCCTACTTAAAGCTCAGTCTCAGAATTCTGAACATTTGTGATAGATGTACATTTGTCCTATTTCCAGCCCCTCTTCCTGGAACGACTTTGAGAATTCAAGCAAAATAGCTGCAGCAAGACAAAATGGAGGAAAGAAAAATTTCACACATTCTACTCCAGCATCTATTTATGTACCATCTTCCATTTATCTTTCTTGCAATGCAATGCAATGCAATGCCATCCCACGCTGTTTGTCTACCTCCTATTAATGAATTATGAATATACCTGATAATTAAAATTGGGTATTTACAGTCCTGGGTATGCAGTGGCACAACGTGTGACTCAAAGCTGTCGCTCTGTGTTAAAAGCAAGGTATGCAGCTCTCCAGGTCTCTGGCAGCATTTCAAGAAGTCTTGCTAGAAACACTTAGCAGACACGCTCTTATGATACAGCCACAGTGTATTAACCCTAAAGAGCAAGGAAAAAAACCCACATAATTCCAATGCATACAAACAAGCACCAGCTATTTTGCTTATTAAAAGGTCTGAAAGTTTCCTTCTGCAATCACCTATTTTTGGAGTCACTTATATTCATCTTAGTGGTTGCAATTGAGCTTTTAATGACAGTACTCTGCAGTAAGCCTGAGGCTGATAATCAGCATTTATAGGCTCTTACCTCTGTGGAAGAAATGCTGATGCCCTCTCCCGCCCTGCTGCCCTGCCCCCACTCCTGCGAGGATGCAGGTGGGCAGGCACCAGGCAGATCCTTGCCTGGACCCCAGCCCCTGGCAGCCAGCCACCGAGGTGGGCACGGCTCAGCATGGCTGGAGCTCAATGCAGGTTTGTTCCATTACTTTCAAATAGCTGCAGCCTCCTCACGGCTTTTGTGCAATTCTAGCAGCTTAACCTCATCCCCATCCTATAACCAGCCCTGCCTGTTACCCCAGTGTGTACACATCCCCCTTCCAGAGGCCAGGATGGGATGGGGCAGTGGCTGCAAAGACACCAGCATCCCGCAGTGATGAGCCCTGCCTGGGAGCACTGGCACATCTCTGGGTGGTAGTGGGGCAGCAGCTCCTCTGCAGGTCAGTAATGACCCATAAAACAGCATTAATCCAACACAACACCTGCCCTGATGTGCCTACTGAAACAGAAAGGACCAGCTTTGCCCACATTCACCCACTGTCGAGTTTTAATTTTTTTTTTAGAATTTGTAAGTTTTATACAGGGGATTCTTGTTTATTGGTTTTGAACAAGAGATAAAACAAAATAAACAAAACCAAGCAAAAAAGTCCACAAAAAACCAAAACAAAACAACACAGCAAAACCATCATCCCAAGTATATCTGAAAGACCACATTTGAATGCTTCTGTCTCTTGCTCACACTTGATCACATCACATCACTAGCACTCTTCTTACAAAGACATGAATGTTAGAAGGACATTGTCTGCTTCCACTGCAGAAGGACTTTCCTTCAGGTCACAGTTGATCTATTTGACTAGAGAATGTGAAAAGCACATATGGCAAATATGACAGAAAAAAAAAGTTTATATATATATATATATATATATATATATATATAATCCCTGATGGTTGGCAGGCTCCTTTCATAGAGCTTGGTGGATATGATGGCCCAAGAGGAAAGGAAGAAGGCAGGGCAATACCCCATCAGGCAGTTCACTGAGACTTATCTCCACTCATCTCCAACTGCCTGTTCTCATTTTTCCAGGGTGCCCTTGTTACTGACTAGACCCAAGAGATCTGCTGTAATCTCTTGAGAATCCAGAGTGTGCTTGGGGCAACACCACCGACAATGACAGAGCAGCAAGAGGGGCAGAAGAAGCTGCTGAAAATCACCATCATCCTGTGAGGATGAGGAATGGGACAGAGATCTAAAAGCTAAATGCTTCTACAGTGCATGTGCACATCCCTGAATATCAGAAAACACTAATGAAGCTGAAATAGGTAAGTACAGCACGTAAAATTAAATTAAATTACTAATACTAGTTGCTGCTCTGGGCCAAATTTCACTTCAGTTCTACCACTCTGCAAATTCTGAAAATTGCCTTAAGTCTTTGAAATGTCTCTGGCTTCCCCACCCTGTGAGGGACAGTGGAGCACTGAGCCAAAGCTTTGCCCCAGGAATTTCTAGCTGCTCATTTTTTTTGTTCTCACACTGGGTGTTCTAAATAAGCAATCGGATGAATATTATCACAGAGTTATTATTTCTGTCATAAATTTTAAAAACTACCTATATGAATAACTGTAAGCTAAAGTCCTTCAGGGACTGTCATAAATCCAAAAGCTGTCTGAGTGCTAGATTTAGTATTTCGATCATTGAATTAGCTGAAAGTAGCATAAAAATACATGTAGAGGACAGCTCTCTGTTAACCATATACACTTAGAGAGACTTCTGGGCAACAGTTTCAATCAGAAATTAACAACTTGGTCTAAATAAATTAACTTCCATCCATGCTTCCAACAGAGTATTGGAATTTGTCCTGCCAGGATGTGCAATGGATTAAGTACCTTAAAGCCTCTTCCCGAAAAACATCTCCTAAAGGTTTACAATTCCTCACATAAAGCCAAAATAGAGTATTTTAAAGGTATTTAATACTTTATAAAGCTTTCTCTACATACAGATAGAAGAAACCAAATGGTTTTGCATGTGTCTGCCTCTGCAGCTAAACTTAAGACACCATCCCAAAATGCTATCCTGTAGTCTCAGTGATCTGTCCTAATCATCCCAAACTTCCTTTCTTGGGGACAAATACTGTCAGCCAAGTGCGTAATTTAAAATGCAAGTAAAAATCCTATGAAAACAAACAGTCTGAGCTCCAAAAAATTAATCTGCATAGGAGTTCTCGTGGATGAAGTACAGGTGCAGGAGAAAAAAGGGCCCAAGAAGGACAAGGTTGCCAGTCATCTGCTCTCCTCATGTCCTTGGCAAAGACAAATGGAGATGGAATAACCAGGGCAGACAAAAGAGTGTAAGAAACAAAATACTCCAGCAAACTTCTGATGCAATTCTTTGGGATCACTGTCAGGTGTTTAATTTCCAGTGGATTAGATCCTAACAGACATCAGGGACCAAAACATCTTCTGTTTAGTAGGGATGACCACAGAAGAGAGTGAGAAATACTACAGGATAATCTCTAACGCTTGCCTTCTCGTGCAATGATGAACGGCTGGCCTTGGTAAAGATATTTCATCCAGTGCAATGCTGGGAATGGCTTCCCTCCATGGAGGTCTACTGTGGGTTACAACTGGCTGTACAGGGAGCCAGAATTGTGGTACGTACTTGATTTTAGGAAGTCTGAGTCATTATTTTCTCTCTTGAAGTCAAACATCAAGATAACCACATTAACGGAAGTGACAAACACAGTTCTTTCAGTCACCCATTCTACAGATGCAGGGAGATAGATGTGTTCCTGTCTTCTGACAGGTTTTGAATGCCTCTATCTCTGTCTGCTGAAAGAGGTGAGAAAGAGGGACAGGTTCCCACTAAAAGTTGGAGTTGTTCTGTATTCTCAACATGGAAAGTTACAGTCTGCATCACAAAAAAAAAAAAAAAAATAAAAAAAAATCTAGGATTTTTAATCACTTTGCTATTTTTGTCTTGGTGAAAAAACTATAGCACCAGCTTATTATGGTCACACACATCCTTACGGAACTTATCATCATCACAGCACTAAGAACAGGTACAATGATTTGACAACTTGATGTTGAACTTTATAATTTTAATTAAACGCAAACCACTTTTTTGGGGGGGCAGGAAAAGGCCCCAAGGGATTTTATTTCAGTAGATAGAAAGTGCTAACTTACTCTGCCAATAATCCAACAGTTTACAGACAATACTTTCACAGACAGGACCAGATAGGAAGGTAGTGCATTATCTTAATGCACACCTTAAGAAACCAATCGGCTTAAAGCTATACCCATGTGCTACATTTTTGGTTGCACACAGCTACCTCTCACTAGTACTTCTAAGATCTACATGATGTGCAGTCAAGAAAGGAAAATGTCTTATGTAAGCATGCTCCCTCTGAACTGGAGATTACCCTTTAATATTCTCCTGTCTTTTATAGGCACACAGAGGAAAAAACTTCTTCATGGTGCTGCTTCCCTCACTCAAGTTATCTTTCATGACTTCATTTGTGCAGTCAATTGCTCACAGACGTGAATAGGAAGGTGGCAGTACAGCCCTGCCTTACCATATCAAATATAAGGGAGAAGGAAGGTGAGGCTCTGGAGAGCAGTTTCTCAAGGTGATGATGCTGGCAGGGGATATCCACAGCTTTTCAAAGGGGTAACATTATGCTGGATCTCATTTTAATCTCACAGACACTAAATAAGTGCAAGGAACTGCAATAATTATTATTATCCTATTATTGTAATTGCTCAAAGGATTTTCCACTAGTCTCCCATTTAGCATAGTATGTGAAAGGCTGACAAAGAAAATGTGATTAAGGTGTGAAGCTCTGGTACCTACCAGCTGTTCTGAAGTGCACAAGATACCCATCACAAACAGTAACTGAAAGACTGATGGGCTTTCTGGGACTTTCATCAGGAAATAAATATATAGGAGTCCTTCGACATCTGCCCATGACCCAGAGAAGAATGGAGGGAAGCAATCCAATTCACCTGTATAAACTGGTTTTTGTGGTACAGCATCACCACTTCCTCTTCCCACTCACTCCCTCAAAATATTGAAGTATTGACTGTTACGGAGTCTAAGGCAGATAAGGGTGAGTAAGATATGAGGTGGAAACAGGCACAGTTTTTCTGAGGTCACGTATGGATGTGATTTCTTTTCTGTCTGTAACCAAGAAACAAACATTTTATGCTCCTTCCCTTTCCCTCCTTTCCCTACAGTAGTTAAGCTGATGGCTATTTGTAATCAATGCATTACAGGAGCTAATAAGCTGCTATGGCTTCTGGATGCCAAACCCAGAAGCCACAACAGCCTGTCCATAATTGTGGGGTAGGGACAGGACATTAGCTGCTGGGAGGCTGTGATGCTCTTCAGCGGTGCACAGGCTGGGGATGCACCATGTCCACTGCTTCCACTGGTGGTGCTTCTTGAACACTGTTCCCATTTTGTCATGAAAAGCTAGGGCATGTAACAAAAAATGAGCTGAGATGAGGAGATGAGAATGGCTGACGGAAGAGAACAGAATTTTCTCTGTGTAACTTTGAACAGTATTTTTTAGTCTTAAGTTCTTCCATATCTATTAACTCTTCCTGTGCTTCACTGGACATGTGGACTAGGTGTTACTTCCCCATCTGTCCTAAGTTTTCAGCTCGGCACAACAACATGTTTGTTCACCTTGAAGTTTTTCAAGTCATGTCAGCTCGCACCAGCTGTAATCCTTGGTGCACAAGCACCAGCCAGACCTTCCTGCTCTGTTTTCACCCAAGCAGCAAGCAGCGCTATAGATCAGTCCTTTGTCCACTCTCTGAAACCTCTTATCCCAACAGTGAATAATGGTGTTCCTTAAATATATGGCTCCTTCTGTGTCTTGAACCTCTTCTCCCTCCTCACTGAGGGCCAATGGAGGGCAAAGAACAACTTCAGGTACAAGGTCTCAAACTCATTCAAGTCCTTACTCCAGGACTCAGTTCTGAGTTTGCAAAGGTCCCCAAAGAACCAGGGCAGAGACACCTTCTACCTGGACTCAAAATCATCTCACACAATGCCTGGCTGAACTTTGCCAATCCTATGCTGCACATGAGCATTTGTATTAACAGTGCCTGTTCTTCCTCCCAGTTAACTGAAAACATCTTGTCACTTTTCACCTGAATAATAAATTATTTAAGTAAATCATTCCATGGATGGAGCAATAGCAAACAGGATGCTGTAAGTACAGCTACTAGTATACCAGTACTTAATTGCTGAGGTCTGCTGTTACTGTTTCTCCCTGTTTTAGGACTTTTTGGTATAAGGAAAGAAAGGGTTTGTCCCTTTTTCCTCTTTCCATATGATTTTGCTATTCAGAATGGTGCAACAGATCATCAAAGACAGCTATGGGAGCAGTTCTTGTATTCCTTTATTCAGTCTTTTGCTTTCTGCAAATATTCTTGTGCATTAAATCTCATTCATCATCATGTTTGTGTTCAGGCTGCCATCTCCTACAACACACAAAGCAGATGAAACCTGGGAATTCCAAAGCTAAATTCATAACTCTTGGTATCTAAAGCTAACAGCCCAATCCCTCCAGGTGAAAGCAGTAATAGATTCATATCCTCTGTGGCTCATAGAAAGTAAAATATGTGCAACATATATGACACCACTAAGTTGTATTTGTAGATAGACAAGTCTGTGAATACAAATAACGGGGATTGCCATACATTTGTTAGCAAAAACGTACTTAAAAATCTTTGAACATATCTACCAAACATTGTTGCTTCAAGCCACAGTCCCTTCTGTGGGGTTAGATGTTCCTCCTTGGGAGAGGGAAAAAGCCCCACCATTTGTGTCCACCTGAACTATTTTTCAAGGGAACTTGAAAAAGGCCCCAGTAAGTCCTTACATGCCTTGCCACTGCATAAGCCATGCTACTAAAGGTGTCCCACACCACCCTTCTGTGCAGGCAAGACAGAGTCCCAACCAGCCAAAACAAACTTCAGGGGCTCTGGGAGCGGCACAACAGTGACAAGCGGATGCAAATCATGCTGTTTATGATATCTCTCTAAATTAAAGACTAACAACAAACCCAGTAGGCTTTTTTTTTTTTTTTTTTGCTTGCCTACTCTGTATGACTCCTACATTCAGCACAGATAAAGGCAGTGAATGACATATCCAAATGATGTGTTGATGACATGATGATTTACCTGCAATTTTTTTCAGTCTTCAATTCAACACTGGATTTATTTGGAAAGAGAAATTATTGGTTGAATAAACGAAATAATTGAGGCTGCATGAGAAGCATCTTGATGGTCAGACTTGGTGATCAAAATGGCCCCACGTAGCCTTAGAACACAACTGCGAACATTATTACACACTATCCACCCTCTCATTTACTTTTTGGACCTTTACTTTTTCTTCTTTGAAGCAATAATACTCATGGCCATCAGACAACATTTCATCCCCCAGACTGCTTTCGTATCTTTCCTTCCTCATCTGTAAGAACATGGATCATTTCCATATGGCACTACCCCTGACCTTCCAGACACACACTTTCATATGGGGTATATGTAATCCTGCAAAGGATGCAGATGCAGGCCCTGCCAACACACCACACCTCTTATGCTCTTCTCCTCAGACATTTGCTTGTGCCTCTAGACAGCAAGTCCATTTCTTATCTATATAATAACATATCACTTACAGTATCACTCTGCTGCTTTTACCCCCAAGAGAAGCACTGAACAAAGATGCCAACTATGAAAAAATAGAACCCCTGACCAGCTCTCAGCTGGAGGCCACACAAGCAGCTAGATACAAGACAGCATTAACAGGGTATGCAAATAGTCCCAAAAGCCAGCTTCTTACCTGGCTTGTGCTTTCTATTTGGAGAAGTGAGAAAAACTCCTGAGTCAGACAAGAGCCCATGACTATTGATTTTTAAAGGAAATTATCCTCCCAGCTGCAGTGTTTCTGAAATGTCCACTCGTAAACACTCTTCTCAGTTTAAACAAATGGAAATGATCGGGGCTGAAGGCCTTTATTAGCAAGCCTCTGCAGAACAGATCCACACAGAAAACCTGGAGCAAATCACTATACAAGACCCTACACTACTCTGATGAGACCATGGGTCTGTAAAATCTTGTTCCTTCTATCCTCCTCTATCAGCACAGTTGAGGGAACATAGGGATCAGTGTACTGATAGGTATGTGCTTTTAAAAATTAAAAATTATAGCTTTTTCTCTTGAATTTTGCATTAATGTATCTGTGCTTGATAAAGTCTTTCTCACTTAGTATTTTCCAGACCTTAACACAGCACCATCCAGACCCATATCTCACATTAACTAGTAGCGTGAAACACTTCTACTGTACATCAGGAATATTAAAGCAGAACAGGAAGCTTTTGGGGACAAATAATACACTACACATTGTACTCTGCTCTACAAGAATTTCCTCTCTTCCCGCCTTGAATATGTATTACACGAATCACTTTACCCACCGGGGAAACAAGTCTGACCCTGACATTGAAAAAACCCCACATGGTATCAGTGAAATCTTTAACAAAAAGAAATCAGAGTCATAGAATGGTTTGGGTTGGAAGGGCACCTTGAATATCAGCTAGTTCCAACAACAAAGCATAATGTATAGTTGTGAAAGAAATTAACAAAACCAGAATACTCTGTACAACAATTCCTAATTATTTTGTATAAAACTTTCTAATACTAACATATGCATCACCTTTAGCAGCACAATGTGAAAAAGTAAATTCCATATCCTTGAAACCTGTGGCAAAGCATAAAAGCCTCAATTCTAATCAGCAATTAAGTCTTCCTACCTGTGAACTTTCCTAAACACCTATTTGATGGATATTCACAAGGCATACCTGAACTGTACAAAAACATGACATCCAAATAAAAGTGAAGTTCAAATTTTATGGGTTTGTGTACTATGCAAATACACCATAAAAGCAACTGGAAGATCATGCACACAGAAATGGCACAGAATCTACCCCACAGAGGGTCTGATTGTGAGAAACAGAAGAACTGTTAGTAGTAGTTAAATATTTATATATTTTAGTATGTATTCAAAATGTGTTTAAAGCCTTTCCCCGCAAATAATCTAATAAATAAGCTAGTGGAAAGTGTAAGCACTTTTTGATTCTCTTGTGCTGTATTGGTATTTACAGAAAAAAAAACCACCTGCAGTCATACTCATGTTGTCCATAAATAGAGTGAGAGGCACTGCACAAGCCTGTATCTTTCAGGAGCAATTGTTGCATATAAATACAACACTGAAATAGCCTGTGGAACACAAGAAGACAGTAGCCCAAATGACAATCTTTGAAAACTGGCAATTATGTACCAGGGGGTCCAATTTCTAAACATTTTGGACTTTAAAAATAATAGGAGCTAAGCAATTTAATACTTTTAAAAATTTGAGCTATGAGATAAAGAAATGAGAACATATTCACCTTGCAAAAAAGCTGATTCTTACTATTCCTTCTTTATAACAGGTTTCAGTCTGCAATCACTTCTCAAGTAGAGTCCACATTTAAATCACAAACAGCTCTGTTTGGGGAAATAACTGTGGGATAAGGGCCAGTTTTTGTACTGAAATTTGTTAATGTTAGCCTAACTGGCCAAAACCCAGCCAGTACAATAGTATGGCAGTAAGTATCCTGGTATTCCCCTTGAGTCCAACATAAATCTTTTCTATAATCAGCTTTGGGGAAACTGGTGAAGAGGAAGGGTGAGCTGGGTCTTTCCAATGCATTGCCAAGACAATGTGTCACTCTGGTTCCATCTTCTTACCATAAAGAACCAGAAACCCAATAGGTGCAATTATTTGACCAAGTCAGCCAGGTGCTTCATCAGAATTATGGGAAAAAAGAAGGAAGAAACAGAGTCCTTGCAAAGAAGTGGCACTACTGAGAGAACACAGTTGACCCACATGTTATTGCACAGAGGACAGATTTTCCAGTAAGCAGCTCCCACCAGGAAGGCAGGGGCCGCTGAGAACTCTGGAACATTAAGATCTTTAAAAAAAAAATAATATATATATATATATAAGAACATGAACTAATAGAGGAAGATGATAAAACTTTCAAGAAAATCATTGAAAGTAAAGCAACACCAAAATTTCCAAACAAGACACTGTGACCAGATCTATTTGAGTAAATTTATTTTCCAAAATTCAGAACAATTTTTGATTTATACAGGAATAAATTATCTAGTTTGACTTTATGTCCCATCACGTAACTCTGATATGTCCACTTCAGTTGCAGAAGGAGACTTGGTACTGTATTAGTCCAAAAACTTTGCCTCAAGATAAACATCCAGACGAATGGAAATTCAGAGAGGAGGCCAATTTTTCCTATAAATTACACTGGTGCAATCACATGGACTTTTTAACTTACATGCCAGCACAAATTTCATACCCCTTAAATCAGTCATATATTAACAAATAAGAACTATGAGAAATTATTATTCGGTCCAACATGCTTAATTCCAGAGAACTTAACCTGCTCACAATCTGAATTTGAACAATTCATAGTAGGAACTAAAACTGTTGAAAAAATCAAAGCAGAGGTCATCTGCTCTCATGAACAAGCAACTCTCAAAACAATCAAGACCTAAAAATGAAATGCACAAGTTATTTTGACTAGCATACAAACTTAGATTACAATGATAAAACTGAAGTTAATAAATTTAATTTACTTTTTAAAGTGCTTTGTCCTACACAAGAAGTACTACACTACATTAGCTTCTGCAGGAGGAAGGACGGAACATAATCTTTGTTATTAAACCTCTGAAATGAAGACTAAATTATTTCTATAGCTTACAATAAAACTTTGGAGTTTAGAGTTTTAGCCAGTCCAGTAACATGATAGGACAAAAGTCGCGTTGCATGCCAGCAAAATGCATGTTCGGAATTTTCAATGTAGAAATTTGTAGAAACATTTCAGCAAAGACCCATCATTTACTTTTCCAACAATAACCTTGAAAACTAAATCCAGACTCTGATGGATTGGAGCTATTGATAGTTGATCTCTCTGTTGTATGGCTATTTACAAGTATCACATTTAGAGCTATGAAACTCTATGAATATGGATCTTCTTATATCTTAAAAAATATATAGAATCCTTCTTATGACAGATGACACCAAAGTACACACACATTCTTTGACTCCAACAGCAAGTGCTAGTAGTAAAAATTTTAAGAGAGATTGTTTTCATTAATTGGTGTCTAGCTTGAGATAAACTTCATGTATTAAAGCAAAACATTCACTTCAAATGCATTTTTTAAATCGATTCTATTTTAAAAGGGTACAATTTGATCCAGTTCCATTTTTCAAGCCAACTGGCACACTATTTGCTTTTGCAGTTTAAACCTGACTGTATGGTGTGCCTTTATGGTAACTCTCAATATACTCCAAACTGCATCCTTGGGAATACCGCTCAGCTCTTGCTAGCAAAATACCATTCAACTACATGAAACCTCACTTTCTAAATAAAGAACACCATGGTTTTAAATGACACTGATTATTCAACTAAGGTTACGCTACTATTGCTAAATTGAGTTGTAATTATAAAGCAGAATTAATAACCAAATTTAATGAAAATCCCATTATGATGCAGCTTAGTAAATCAAAGCTGAAACTGCTGTAAGTAAAATGACAGATAGTCACAATATAAGGGCAATACTACATTTCAGTCTATTTTCTCAGTTTTCTGGAGGTCTCAGCACAAAGTTAACTCCAAGATGGCATTGCCTCTCCCCTCACAAGTAAGCACAAGCCCAGAGACAGATCCACAGAGAGGGGAGGTTGATGAGGGAGGCTCCTGTCTGTCCTCAGGGCTGCCTCCAACCTCAGTGGATATCCCCCAGAAACTGCATTCCCACTGGTGAGGCAGAAATAGACCCTCCAATTTCAGATCATCAACCCCACATAAATCCAGAGGGCACAAGAGTCAAAGGAAAGTTATCCCAAGATACAAAATTTTTTTAATTCCAGTGGACTTTTCTTCTTCTGATCCATGAGGCACATAATAAACAGTTATATTTTAAGGAGGTTATATCTACTGGGATTAAAAGCTACTAAGAAGGGAACTGTGCAGAAGAGGAAAGGAGTGTCTGATTTACCCTAAATTACACTTATTAGGTATATATTCATCTCAGAACACACATGAAGTCAAACAGACTCAAAGAGAAAGGCTTTACTTTTAGTATGAAATACTAATAAAGGACTTGAATCAATCTCTTTTTTCCCCATTCAAACCAATTTGTACAAGAACTGCAGACTGATTATATATTAAAGATTTCTGGAACTTCAACAGAAATATTCTCAGTTACAAGGCAAGAGCTGAAAGGCAAATAGGTCTTTGTAAAACTATAGCACTACCTCTCTTAAGTATTCAAGCACACTGACTGCATTGTTGAGATATACTCACGTACGATATAGATAGTACATAGAAGGGAGAAAATTATTTTGCATTCAACTAAAGAATTAATATATACAATCCTCTCCAAAAATCAATGCATTGCTCCAACATCTGAAATCAAGCTGAAGGTAGGTAGATTTCTAATCACAAGCAGAATTTCCTGCTTATAAGGTGCAAACCAATGTATGCCAATAGACAAATGTTTCAGCTCTGGTGTATTGTGTTCTGATGGGTAAGAATCTTGTACTATTCATGTTTTGCAATAATTTTAGCTCTGTCAGTAAGAGGGATTCTCTGAATAATGTATGTAGTGCAAAAGAAATGAGCAGAGTTTAAATAAAACCCAAATGCAGAGGGGAAAGAAAGAGGACTATCTCAAAACTGATATAGATCTGATCCATTTTACTAACTTACAACAGATTCTATCTGCTAAAGCAACCTGTTTCATATGCATTCATGATTTAGAATAAAAACACTAAGGTTCTAGGCTTGTTTGAAGACAACGAAAATGTGTAAAATAACCATTAGAAGTTAGCTTTTACACTGAATATACAAAATTATTCCAGTTCCAAAAGTACTCCTGAGTGAACATTCGGAGATCTATATTTTATCAGGTGAACAGGAAAAAAAAAGAAGTTTTTCTAATGCTGCAGTGAGTTACCTGATAATATACCATCCATAATCCTTTGGAATAATCTGTCTACTGTCCCTAACATATGCAAGGGTGCAGGCCCTCAATCTTTACAAGTAACCTCTGAAGCAAATGGAAACAGAAATAGAGGTAACTGGTCATGTCTCAGAGCTTTATGCTTGAACTCACATGAATATTCATCTTGGCCCAGAAGCTCTAAGGCTTTTCTACTGTATATTTGGGGGCATGTGCTCTGAGTAATTTCTACATAAACAGCTGGATCCAAAGCCACCGTTTCACAGCGGTTCAGCAAAGAGTTATCATTTCAGATTGCTATGAAATCACTTAATTCAGAGCTGATGGTGGGGGTTCTTTAATTAGGTTAGAAAATCTCACACATCTACGCTTTAGAAGTCTCTGTCAAGCCAGCAAATTCAATCACATGGAAGGCAGTGTCCTCCAGCTATCAGACAATTGATTTTTTCAGGATTCTGCTCATATTTAGCTTAAGGAACATGAGATATGTTCATTCAGTTGTCAGTCAGTTTGCCTACATTTCATTAGATTTGATCTTTAAAACGTATCCTTCAGTGTTTCTAAAAAGAAGTCAGATTATTGGCACTAGACTGCAAAATATAAAAATATAGAAATAAATACAAACTTGGACTATTCAAAAAGTATGAGTGGGTTTAAGTGGAAAGTACAAGCATAAATAAGGCCTGTAGGATTATGTCTACTTAATACAGACATGTACAGAATCATATGAGTATACACATAAATAAACATGTAAATTTACTTTTCCCTTTCTTCTCTGCCTGCCCCGTACTGTAAGGACTCATCATTTCTGAAGCCATTAAACTCTTTGGAACTCAAACTAGGTTCAGTTAAAATAAAAAGGGATCAGGTTATGAATCATCATTTCTATAAATGACAGTACACATAACAGGACAGGTTTTCCCCAGCTAAAACAATGTAAGATAAACATGGCCTAAGGTGGATGGAATGAAAGAATAATCTGCTGCAAATAGTATAAATGAGCAAAGTTTTGGGGAAACCCTATTTGATTCTATGGTGTTAGTCTTACACAGAGAAGTGGTCCAATTTTAGACAATTTTAAATTTATGCAAATCAGAATTAATTAATTAACATTCAAATGGAAATACTGAACAATATCCTTAATCCAAAAAGTAACAACACCCTCAGAAATTATTTGTGAGAACTAGATGCGTAGGCAGAATTTAAAATAATTTACTTCACCTAAAATTACTGATTTTAGTATACAAAAATTTTAGTCTCCTCCTCTTTCACTTAAAAATGAAAGTTTTAAAAAGCCACCACTTCATTTATTTTCATGGAATATATTATCAGTGCCTGCAAGAGTTGACACATATTGTAATATAATCTCAATGAACTACACCTGCATAGATCTGACTCCTTCCGGCTTTAAAGCACCTTTTGAAATGTTTTCGCCTTATGGAAAGGCGATATTGATTTTTACGCTAAACACAACTAATACATTGCTTAATATAGAATTCACACTTTATGGGACATCAGTCTTTCCTGAGTAAAATGAATGGAGCCATTTTGGCAGCTCAGCAGCTTTTTCTCTTAAATAAGGTGGCAAGGTCATCTGAAACTTGGAGTACCAAAGACTCGGATAAAAAAATTTAGTAATCAGGAAATAAATTATACATGAGAATGGCACAGTACACTGTATGTTTACGTATTAAAAAGTGCCACAGAGATGGCAGTGAGAAAGTGAGAGAAACACAGCACGTATTTTAAAGGCACAATGCACACTAAGATATTCTCCAGTATGTTTCTATTTTAAACTCGCTCAGCAATGTTGCTCAGGGCATCTACTTCTAGAGGCAATTCACTCTTGAATGAAGAGGAGGGATTTGAAAACTTAAGAGCCACAGAGGAAAACCTATAGAGTCCTGAAATATGAACATCAAAGTAGTAACGCTACTACAGCCTTCAGCTTTGCCACACTGTATACCACTGTCTTACATAATAACATGCATTCCTTTTAAGGAGCCAGACATACATGAGGACAAATAGAAATAATGCTTTGCCACTCTCTGAGATTAAACAGTATCCAGCATGTGTTTTAACCACTGATAAAAACCCTGAGGTGATAGAAATGTAGGAAGTTCAGCTAATTATACTTTGCTTCTTTTAATAAAAAATAAATTAAATGTTACCTCATTTGGTAAGAGCATTTCTTGTTCTGTTTTCCTCTCATTGTGCATGTGCATCTGTGTGTATGCGGGTGTGTGTGTGTTTATAAAATATATAGTAGGAAGAGAATATTTGTTCCAGTTGAGGTGGTCTGTGAAATCAAGTAGATCAGATACTAACTTGATTTGGCACCAATGTATGGATGCACAGAGACATATCCACAGGATGTATGCATTACGAAATGGTAAGAGACATTTACAACCCAGAATATAAGAGCAGGGCTGCCTCAAGTGACATCACCAGATCAACTGCAGCGTCAAGCAACTCCGATATATTATCCTGCACACCACTGCTTCCCTGTCTCCTTTCTAGTCATTAGAAAAGCATTCGTGAGTACAAATATAATCACATATTTTCAAATACACACAAGGCACACCATGCACAAAAGCAAACAAGAGTAACTGAGGGGTTTATGGACTGATTGAGACATTCATAATTTTTCTTTACAGCAACAAAATTCATCTCCATAGAAACCCTGAAGCAAGAAACTACAGTAATAACACTAAAGTAAATGTCACATCAGGTTAGTCAGCAGAAGGCAGGAAAGGGGATTTTGCTCCGGTTAGAAACTAACAAGGACTGCTGCCCCTTTTGCTCTTCTGCAAAGGGTATCTGTACCGAAGAGAGACTTAGTGATGTATTTACAATGCAAGATAACCGATGTGGTTTCCTGTTCTTTTCACTGAAATTTACCCATAAGGTGGTCAGATCAGTGGCATGTTTACTTACAGGCATTTGTTACAGCGAAGCTGTTAGCTGTTTCAATGTTGTCTACATGTGGAACCAAATTAAAAGGTGCTTCAGATGCATTGGGGCTGGTGTTATGAAGAAAGATTGCTAATCGAAAAGCAGTATATTCCTGATCTGTGTTCCTGATGAAGAGACCACCTACAAAAAACAGGAAAAAAGCAAAAAAGCAAAAGAAGCAGGGTAAATCATTTGCAAGCTACTTACTATTTTGTGAGACCAAGCAACTGTGTCTCCCAAAGCTGCACTGTAAGGCAAGTCCTAAGACTTTAATGGATAAGGAACTAATCATATTCGTAATCACAATCACTGCCTTTAAATCACTGTCCTCAATCGATTTTAACCTCTCTGATGCATTAATGCTTTTTTCTGACTTCTCAGTTTCCAGCCTTTCATACATAAATACCCAGATTTGTCATGATTACAGTGACCTTTTAAAGTGTTTAGCCTCCATCTCCCTGATACCGAACACACTGGTAAATCAGCTGCTCAACAACCTCTCACATTAAGTGGCGGGCTGATTAAGGGGGAACGATGCTTTCTAGATTTAAAAAAAAAAAAAAAAAGAAAACAACAAACCCATCACTCAGTGTAGGATAATCTGCACTGAAGAGGAATATAATGAACTTCGCTCCTCTGCAGCCATGTGCAAGCAGAGAGCAGCTCAGCCTTATTAGCAGCATCTTTACAAGTCCACGAGAAATGATGCAGTGACGGAGCTGAGCTGGAAAGAATTCAGATAGCTGCGTCCCATCCGAAACACGTCCGAAAGGAGGGAAGCTGGAGGCAATGGGAAAGGGGTGAGGATGGGGCACAGGTCTACAGGGAGACACCTACAAACCCCTAAACTTTCCAACTACAGAAGGGAGCGAAGGGCAGCGCTGTCCTTTATCCCCCATCCCTGTCGGCTACCGCAACCCCCGGTGCACAGGACTCTCCATCCCTTCGGGAGTCAGGCAAAAGCGGGAGGGAGCTGAAGCAGCCAAGGCGCATCAAGCCCCCGAGCCCTGTGCCGATAAAGCACACCGGAGCTGGACCGAGTTCTGCAAAAGACAGGCATTCTCCCTCCCGCACGCGAACGCACACAGATGTATTTACACACACAGGCACTCGGAGGCACATATACACAAACACACGCGGATGGTTCGTGAAGGCATGGAAATGGGATGGTGCTGGAGGAGAAATCTGCAAAGTGCTTTCAGAGGCTCCTTTCCAAGTCACTTCGCAAAGGATTGAACCCCTGGACACACGCACGCAGCCCAATGCAGCGCTTACCTATTTGCACGCTGCTAGGAAAAGCTCCCATTGCTAGTCCCCAAAAGCCAGAAAACAACAAGACAAGCTGTCTGCAAATTATCCTCATCTTCTCTTCTGCCTCTCTGTCTCGCCTTCTCCCGCTCGCTCGCTGGATGCTGCTTAAAGAGGCATCGAGGGCGAGGAGGCTACACACAGAATCAAGAATAAAAGGGGGGGGAAAAAAAAAAAGGGACGGGGGAGAAAAAGAGAGGTTTCCCCCTTTTTCTTTTTTTTTTTTTTTTCTTTTTTGAGGTTTTGTCTTAGTATTTGTTTGCTATCCTCTCCCGCTCTCGCTCTGCCTCCCTCCCGGCTGCCGCTGCCGCTTCAGCAAGCCATCCCGCCGCGGCAGATTTTTCCCGCAGTCTCCATCGCCGGGGAGCGGTTTCTGTCCGGCTGCAAATGTTGCACATGCAGAAGATGGTGGTGAGTTTGGCGGCGGGGGGAGCAGAGCAGCGCCTGCTGGAGAGGCGCGGCGCGGGCGGACATGCGCCGTGTCCTGCCCCCCCGCCCCGCTCCGCTCCGCTCCGCTCCGCACCGCACCGCCCGCACCGCCGTGCGCGCCCCGCTCCGCCCCGCTCCGCGCAGCCCCCGCCGCACACCGACCCGCGAGGCTTTTTCTTCCCTTTTGATTATTTTTATTGGGGGGGGTGTATGTGTTGAGTGCGTGTGGGGATTGATTTGGTCCCCCCCCTCCTCCTCCCTCCCCTTTCGCCCATCCGCGGGCGCGCAGCGGCGCGGAAGTTTGTGCCTTGGGCGTGGGGCCAGGCAAGGTCAGTGCCCCGGGGCGGGGGATGCTCGGCCCCCTGCGGCGCCTCGCCGCGCGTCCGGGGCTGCTGTCATTAAGTACCAATTATTATTAATGAAGGTGGCTGGGCGGATCTGCATGTGCTGAGCGGCTGCGGAGCCGGGGGGGGGGGGACGCGGCTGGGCAGGCCTGGTCCCCCCCACCTCCCCCGGGAGCATCGGGACCCCCTCCGCGCCGCCGGGCTTTGCGGCAGAGGATGGAGCGCAGGGACGGGAGTCGGGAAGCGCTCAGCGCTTGTGGGCACTCCTGCCAAAGGGAGGGAGAGCAAATGAAAGGAAAACTTCGCTGCTCCTATGCCGCCGCCTGTTTTCTCTCTTTTATTTCCTTTTTTTTTTTTCTTAATATTTTAAATGGGGGAAGAAAAAGGCATTTTGTGTCTAGACCTTTTTTTTTCTTTGGATTTTTCTGTTCAAGCCTTGGAAGTGTCCCAGCGGACCTGCCAGAAGTCTGGGGCTATTGCAGTTAATAATTAAAAGATATATATATAATAAATGATAGGCAATGAAATCATCCAACAATAGCTGTATGTCAGAGAAGGGAGCTTCTAGTTTCATATGTGGTTTTGCAGAGATTTCTGTCAGTCGCAGGGAACTGAGTGGAGTTCCAATAACATAATTTTAAAATGTTAATTGGTAATACGAAAGAATATTGATTTTTAAGGTGAACCTTGTGGCTCTGCACATTTGCTCTGAGATCAGAGTTTTGCCTCCTTTCACTCAGGTTTACTTAGTTTATTCTCCTGCTTTTATGGTGAAAGGCAACCCCTTTAGTTGCTGCAGAGAGTGACTGATTTGTAAAGAGTGATTGTGAGCTCCTCAGCATCTACCACGTACTCAGAAGAGTAAGCAAAGAACATTGAAAGCAGAGATAGATAGATAGATAGATAGATAGATAGATAGATAGATAGATAGATAGATAGATAGACAGGCTGACTTATCAGTATGGACATGTGCAACTGTGTGTGTGTGTCTGTTTGGGAGAGTGTGGAGTTCCTGTAAATAAATTACTTTTTGAGAGATTTCTTTGCAGATCAATGACAAACAGACTTTACCTGCATTTTAGAATAATCATTGCTTTATGTTTCAGTAAATCATCTACTTCTGTTTACTTTCCCTCCACGTATTCGAGTCCTTCCTCTGAATGTTCAGGCTTGTGTTTCACATTATTTACCCATGGCTTTTTGTAACCTCTGCTTTTGCTCTTGCTTGATTTTCTTTTTCTCTTCCTTGCTTTTCCTCGTTTGTCTCCCTAAATTCTTTCTAAAATTTGGTTCCTTTTTTCCTCCATCCTTTAGCATTTAGCTTTTTGACTTCATAAATCCAAGCAGTAAGTAATGAAAACTGGATAATATTTCTGTGGTTGGCTGGTTCTTTGACACTAGGAGCAAGTGAACTTGGGAACAGGTAAAACATTTGGTTAATTTGATGGCATTTTGTGCCAAACATGTATTAAATATTAGGACTTTGGACATATGTCTATTATTGTGGAACAGCAAGTTACTGCCTACCAACCAAGCTGAGGAATATGCTTTGGTCTTTTTCAAATATGATGGTAGCATGTTAATTTAAATTTAATTTGAAAATCTACAAGGACCATAGAGTGGTCTAATCTGATCTAACCAAGGGTCTCACCCAGGGCTTCCCACATCAAATCTGTAATTTCTGTTGGAGTTGGAGCATATATTTTAGTGAA
Organism: Anabacerthia variegaticeps; assembly: GCA_035583185.1. NCBI lineage: Eukaryota > Metazoa > Chordata > Aves > Passeriformes > Furnariidae > Anabacerthia > Anabacerthia variegaticeps. The sequence goes on along the minus strand of JAWWEW010000001.1, from coordinate 41,561,172 downwards.
ATATCCAATCTTGATTTAAAGACTTCAAGAGACAGGAAATCCATCACTTCCTGGGGTAAGTTGTTCTAATTGATATATACTCTCATTTGTTAAAACCTGCATTTGTCTAGCTTTGGTTTCTAATGTTGACTGTCAGACATGAACCCAGTGTTCCTGTAATGGTATCACTCAGTGCTATTCCTGGAAATAATCCCGTTCTTCACTTGACACTCCCTTGCCCAGACAGCTCGGGATCATTTTTGCAGCTGTGGAAAGCAGAGGAAAGAAAGGGGATGAGACCATACTATAGCAATTTTGTTTAAAAGACACAAGGGAAAAAAAAATGTGGTGTCAAAGGAGAAAAATCCCATTTCAGGAAGTTTTGAGAAGTGAATGGCAGATGATCAAGTAATTGATCAACGTGTTTATCTTACAGAAAAATGGGAACAGGAAAGGTAATAGGGATGTAATCAAGATTAAGGCTGGAGGGAGGAAAGGTGAGATAAGATTTTACACTCACTGCTGCTCTGGTGGGCTAACGCTGTCTGGCTGCCAAGTGCCCACCTAGCTGCTCTCTCATTCCCAAAAGAATGGGGTGGATAAATAAGGTAAAAAAGCTCATGGGTCATGATAAAGACAGGGAGATCACTCACAATTACTATCTCAGGCAAAACAGATTCATCTTAGGGAAAATTAGTTTAATTTATTGCCAATTAGGAATTGAGTAGAATGATGAGAAATGAGGACAAAGCTATAACCCCCCCTGCCCCTCACACTCACATCCCCCTCTTACCAGGCTCAACTTCACTCTTCTTTCATGAATTTTCTTCCTCCTCCTCCGGAACAGTGCAGAGGGATCAGGAATGGGGGTTCTGGTCAGCTCATAACACTTTGCTGCTCCTTTCTCCTCATGACTTTTCCCTGTTCCAGTGTGGGTCCTTCCCACTGGGAGCAGTTCTGCAGGAACAGACTGTTCAAGTGTAGGCTCTCCATGGGATGCAGTTCCTGACAGAAAATTTTCTTCAGCATGGGCTCTCTGTGGCCTGCAGCTTCCTTCAGTCATCTGCCTGCTGCAGCGTGGGGTCATCCGGCAATGTTGATATCTGCTCCATCATGGTCTTGACCACAGTGGGAAGGGGAATCTCTCCTCTAGTGCCCAGAGCACCTTTTCCCCCTCCTTCTTCACTGTCTTTGGTGTCTGCAGGGCTGAATCTCTTCCATTTTTCTCACTCTTTCATGCAGCTGCTATGCAGTGGTTTTTACCCCTTTCTTATATATGTTGTCTCAGAGGTGCCGCCAGCATCACTGATGGGCTCAGTTTTGGGCAGAGATGGGCCTGTTTTGGAGATGGATGAAACTGACTCTGTCTAACACAGTGGCAGCTTCTGGTGTCTTCTCACAGAGGTCACCTCTTCAGCACACTCTCCCCTGCAACCTCGCCACACTGACCCAATGTAGCTGTACCTGCCAAACAAGAGGAGACCAGAAGGGAGAGCCTGTGGGTTTTCCTGGTGACAGCTGGAGAGGTGCTGCATGAAGCCACTTCTGGACTGAGGTGCCGCGCTTCCCTAGTTACCTTCAGGTGGACTATGAAGGTTGTGGTTGATGATTAAGGGAAAGAGGGACAGATCTCTGAGTTCCACAATGAAATGTCAGAGAAATTAAGAAATTATTGAAATATGTTTTGTTGAATGTATCAGTTTTATGGAAGTGATAGTCTAGAGGGGGTCTATCTACGGAGTGCTGGCTGCTGGTGGAGGATGCTTGCTTTGCCTTAGGGCACACAACAGCTTGTGTTGGCCTTGGCTGGAGGCCACCACTAGAGAGAAGACTCACTCTTTAGAGAATCAGCTGAGAGGCTGACTATCTGCTGCAGCCCATGGATGACTCCTGCTGCAGAAGATGCATGAATATGATTTTTTTTCCCCTCTGGCAAGGTTTAGAAACCATTGGCTATTTTCTTGATCAGATAGTCTTGTGCTTGAATGAAATGCATGTATGAAAAGGCCCTGCAGGAACTGGAAGAATATGAGAAGTTTTACACTGAAGCAGAGATGAAGGCTATATGTTAGCTAGGAGGAATAAAACTGCAAAGGAGATACAAGAGGCATTCACCTTATGGGAATCCCAGAGGAAAAGCAGGATGTGAAGGAGACAGACACTTTGCAGTATGGACAGAGTATTTGAAGCATACGAAAGAGGTAAATATCCACATGCTGAAGTAGCAAATTCGATTCATATTTATATGTTCTTGTATCCAAAATGCAAATCCCAGATACACCATCTATTAAAAAGTCTTGTCATTATGTGCCTGGAGACATGTAACTTTGTGAGGGAGAAGAGGTCTTGACTGAGAAGGGGAAGGTAAAGCTGTGCTAAGTGTGAAGGATAATAAATAAAAGGATAGGTTGTGACAGTTAGGGCTGCAGAGAGGAGGAAAGGACAAGGGCGATTTCAGTAGCAAGATACACAAAAGTAAGGATCCACAATCACCCCTCCCCACCAGGTTCCAGGTGCACAGAGGCAGTGACAGCATGAAAATAGACAACACCCTGCCCCTGGCCTGTTTGTCAGTGCTCCTAATGAACTCCTTCAGAGTAGGCAAATGTCTGTGCCACAATGGCTCCCCATGGCACAACCATCTGGGCACAGAGATCCATCCCAAAAAAGGATTCAGTCATTTAAATTAGTCTTGCTTCAAGTGCAGGTCTCATTGCAGTTTCACTGTGTGGTCACTGGAAATGCTTCAGCAATAAATAAATTATGGCAAAAACAATTGACTCAACACCCTGCCCTTTCTTAGTGCTTTCTCACCTTATGAAATACTGTAGCTCACATACCTGTCAACTAGGTCCCTTAGACAGTAAACTCTGGGACAAGACTGTATGTTTTGTGAAGTGCTTAGCACTTCTAGGGGAAAAAAAAATAGAAATCATTTATTTAGAATTTTTTACACTCCACCCTCTGGCATGGTCTCACATCACCTTTTGAAGTTATTCCAGCAGGACTGAATAGATCAGCAGTGCACAAGATATAGTTTCCTTTCAGTAGCAAAACTCAATTTCAGGAAATTGCTTTACAGAAATGTCTTGCATTTTGAGAGTGTTTTTTCTCACATTTTCATTCTTATTATTTTTCATTCATCTAAATTTTGTGGCAGAGAGAACAGTTAATAATTTTTAATAGTGCTATTCGTTAAGTATGTTATTTTGATACTGAAAAAATTGTAGTATGGTGCATCTGACTTTGAATATGTTCATCCACTGGTCCTATTCCTGTCTACTGTGCTGCATGCTAACATCATTCTTTGCAAACCTAAGGACCATATGGAATTAAAGGGATACTGTAAGACACCATGAAAGGAGAATTTGTTGTGATCACCCTGTGGAAAATGAAAAATCCTGGTTATAATTTAAATCATGCTGATATCTGTCTGGATTGTATCAGTCTGAGAAAAATGTGGTAACCCTGATTTAATTAAAAACTGCCATATTAAGTTAGACTCAATGTCCGTTTATGACGGTATCCCATGTGTAACATTAACTGGTAGAGGTTTATTATGAAAAGGGCATGAGAAGCTGAGCACTCCTTCATTTAAACTTTGAGGGACTTTTTGTCTTGCTGAGTCCTCTCACCTCCTGACAGTCAGGGCTTTAAGGTTTCTAAACTGAAGATTTTATAGAGATCCTTGTGTTGAAGATTCACCTACAGTTATTTCCTTGTATTTACTTGCAGTGTCTGCAGCATCCTATGCAAACGAGCTCTATAATCCTATTCTTAGAAAGTAGTTTATTTAGTTTTAAACATTATTTTATATTGACCATTCCCTGGCACTTCTCTAAGAAAAAGAAAGAAAAAAAAAAAAAAAAAAAAAAAAGAGAGAGATGTAAAAATCATTTACCTTGCCATATCATCCATAGTTTTATATGGCTTTGTAATATCACCCTTCAGTCACCTCTTTCTGTCTTCTTATATCTTATAGTCTAAACTAAACATCAGTCCTCCTTTTCACTATTCTCTCTGCTTCTTTCTGAAAAATAGGACACATTGAATAGGACAAATTTTTTTTCAGGTGTAAAACTGGTTTCTGTTTCACTCGTTTCTTTTTCTAATCATTTGTAAAATGTCATTTACCTCTCAGCAAGCAGACAATGTTTTCAGAAAACTAGTCACAAAGACTTCCATATCTCTTTACTGAGTGGTAATAGCTAATTTAGAGCCTATCATTGTGTATGTGTAGTTAAGGTTATTTTTCCCACATGCACTGCTTTGCATATTTTTGATATGGAATTTCTTCTGCCATTTTATTGCTCAGTCAATGAGTATTGTGAGATTCTTCTGCAATACTTCCCAAACAGCTTCAGTCCCTGAGAATGTGATACAAGAACAAAACTGCTATCTCTGCCCTTTAAATTTGATCTCATGTTTGTTACATTTTTAATGCTGTAATAGGTTTCTTCTGCCCATTTTTATAACCTGGACTGCATCATGGGATGTACCTGGGAAAGCACAAAAGTTTGAAGCAATGTCTCTTTCCTGAGTACAGCTTATTGCAGTATTAAACACCAGGCAATTCTGAAGGATGAAGCAATTTCCTCAACAATTAGAGGTGTGCGTGTGGAGAAAACGTACCAACTTAAATTCACTCCACCTAAGCCCATCTGGTCTTGCTTATATAGGGCAAAAAAGATCAACTTTTGCTAATGCCAGCTTCTGCCCATCACTTATAATAATTCCTGAATTCAAAATGAGTTATTTCTAGTCTTCTAGGTACTGTACAAGTTAGACCAACATGTAAGCTTACATGAAGTAGTGCTTAAAATAAGGGTATTTCATTCTCATTTTTTACACCTATTCACTTGAGTATACCTATTAATTTCTAAAGCAGCCAAGGAAGGGTTCCCCTGGGTATGTTGGAGGAGTCTGGGTAGTAATCACCCATACTGAAAAGTCTGGTCTTTCTCTGAAAGGGAAGAGTACAGGTTAAGAAAGGTCATTCACCCACATGTTCCTCTACCACGCACTGGAGACGTGCATATGGCCCTTCTGAATCATGCAGTGCTTAGAAATCGCTTTTTATATCTGGGAGTAGGATGTTGGTTCTAAATCTTCTAAGTAAACAACAGCCATAGTAACAATGACACCCCTCCTGCAGTTGAACGCTTTGTAGTGAAACTGAATCCAGTGTGGAATGAGATGGGAAGAAACCAGAAGAAAATCAGGAGACAGAAACTCCATTTAGATAGTTAAAGATATTTAGAATTTGAATTATTATGATTAAAAATTGGTTTTCCCTAAATTAAAAAAAAAAAAAAGAAAAAAAGAAAAGAAAAAACCTACAAAACAAACAAACAAAATTATTGAAAACCACACACTGTTTCCATGAAAAGAAAAAGATTTCCCCCCCTAAACAGTTTTGTACTTTAGGTTTTTTTACCAACAGTTGACAGAAAATATTTTTCATTTTCTTACCAGTTCTCATTAAAATGTTTTGCCATAACCTCTGTGACATAATCTACACAGCAGAGTGAGGAAGATGTCAGAACATTATAAAGAATGGCCTCTGTTCACTACCCAGAGCATTTTGCTGTATTGACCTAATTGTCATTTCCTGTAAAAAACACCCCAAAGTTCACCTTTGTTTGAAGGCGATAGTTTTTAGCTCATTTCTCTTGTTCACCTCCCTAGTGCTGTCATCCATGCTAAAGGGTGAGCTGTTTTCTGTGTGGCTTGTGCCACCGCTGTCAGACAATCACCACATTAGCTCCAGCTGCAGAAGCCTCAGTATTGATGATGCTGGATGAGCCAAAAGGACAATTCCAGATCCAGGGGAAGAAAGGGAATAGACAAATTGCTGAAAGAAGCCTCTGCCCTGTCTTTTTAACTCATGAAGTGAAGCAAATTTGATAAAAAATTATTTCAAGCATGATAACCAGGAAACCTTCAATGCTGTTTCTGCAAAATCACACTTACAGAAGAATGTTGCTACAGTTTGATACATTAAATTGCTAGTAAAAGCTAGTTTTAGTGAGGTTTACTGCCAATAAAAATGATACTTTTCATCTATGGCCAGTGATCTTGTCTTAGCTTTTCAAAAAGACCTATATCTGTGTAAGAAATAAATATGCTACCATCATAACATATATACTTTTATATGAAAGCATTGGTTATTTACATGAAGCTACTTCTCAGCTTTGGAAAAGAAATAGGATCAAGTAATGTAATGCTTTTCTTAAAAAACACACAAACGCACACACTCTCCATTTTCTGCTTAATTTTCACATTAATTAGAGCTCACACAATATTGCCAGGATTAGAAGATGCATTTTCAACCCACAGGTTTGGCCTTTCTGTATTCAAACTTAGATTATTCTCTCTATGGTAGGGTTATAGTTTATCTCAAATAAATCTGTTTCTTTGGCTCAGCTCTAGCTGGCTTCCAGCCCCCGTCCCCCACACCACAAAAGCTGCAGACTAGATAATTGCTGTCATTCAGCTATAGCCATGTGCTGTGTTTGCAGAACTAGAATCTGTTTTCCTAGAAAGTCAGAACAGTCTTTGATGCCTTAAATGCTGTAGGCATACCTGGTATTTATTAAAAAGTGTAAGTTCCTAAAAGTATTCTGATAGTTGAGATGTGTCCATTTTTGTTCACTTATTTCTTAAAAAATATATCATGAGGATGCATTATCCTAGCCAACGTCAAGGTGGGTATGTCTGTTTCATTACTAGGTAAAGTTATATGAAGAAAATCAGTGCTGTAATGATCTCATCCAGCATTAAATTCCTCAAAAGAAATTAATTTTTTAAGCTGTTGGTTTATTTAATATTTTATACACAATGATTCATATTCTATGAAGCTAGGGATTATTGGTAGAAAGTTTATTCATGGAACATCTTTTAAAACAGGTTAGATTTTGTCCTAATAACTGGTGCATACATACTTATAAAAATTACCCAACATTTGTTCTGTGTTAACTTTCTCTGTCTTTCACTGTACTAAATAGCACTGTAACCTGTAAGTAAGCACAAGGGAACCCGGGGTGCCTTTAGGGGAAGAAAATGCTACTTTGTGAAAGGGTGAAATTATCTAACCTTATGTCACTTAGAAGAGCACCCTTTTAAAAAATTCTGTAAGTGGTCCTTACAAAAGCACATCATGTGGTTATTGAATTAGAAGTGCAGGGATGGAACAGATTCCAAAGGTTGCATAGTCCAGTCCTCTGGCTCTGAGGAAGGATCAAATATGCTAGAGCTTCCTACAGAGGTTTTTATGTGGTACTTTTTTTTAAGAATTTCTGCCGAAAGACTCTCTGAGGGTGGCCTGTTCAAGGTTTTTCCTCTCAATTTTTTTATTGATATATGACCTATATAGTCTTTACTGCAAGTTGTACTGGGTTCTTTTTGTCTTTCTTTCACATGAACAATTGGTAACAATTGATCATTGTCTTTCCTATTAACAATCTGGAAGATCTATCAAGTCTTTGCCTGCCTAGAGTAAAAGAAACCTTTTTTTCTGCAGTCTTCCCTCACTCTGATATGTTCTGAGTCCTCTTCTCATTCTTGCTCTTTTCTGCTGTATTCTTTCCAGAGTGACTATATTTGTTTGGGAGTATGGCACTGAAAGCACTGCTTAGCTGCTTTCTCCCTGGAAACAAGTAAAAGAAAATGATCCCCACCCACGTCTTACCTGCAAAATTCTTGAAAACATATTCTGGCTTCATCTAATTTTTTTAATTTATTTTTTTTTTTTATTGTTCAACCCATACTTTTTAATGAAAATGTTAGAGTTGGGCCTGGAATCTCTAAGGGAACCAGTTCGAAAGAAAATCGCCATTTGGTACTCATATCTATTCTTTGAAAAGAGCTTTCCAAGAAGTCACACACAGTCTTTATATTTTTTTTTTTTTTTAATCTAGATGACATTTCCCTTATTTTCCTATGAGAATTTAGTATGGAAAAATATTAAATTTCTTACTGTAATGAGGATAAAGCAAACTTATTCTTCTTCCCTTTCTCGTGGTTTAAGCCAACTGGCAACTCAGTACCATGCAGCTACTTGCTCACTCCCTCACCAGTGGGATCAGGGAGAGAATCAGGAGGGTAAAAAGAAGAAAACCCACGGGTTGAGATAAAGACAGTTTAATATGGAAAGCAAAAGCCACACACACAAGCAAAGCAAAGAATTCATTCGCCCCTTCCCATGGGCAGACAGGTGTGTTCAGCCATCCTTGGGAAATCAGGGATAAATCACACCTAATGATCACTTGGGAAGACAAATGTCATCACTCCAAAAGTCCTCCCCTCCCTTCTCCTGTCCCCAGCTTTATATACTGAGCATGGCACCATATGATCCAGGGCATCCCTTTGGTCAGTTGGGGTCAGCTGTCCTGGTTGTGTCCCCTCCCAACACCTTGTGCACCCCCAGCCCGTTCACAGGTGGACTGGGTTGGGGTGAGAGGCAGAAAAGGCGTTGGCTATGTGTAAGCACTGCTCAACAGTAATGAAAATATCCCTGGGTTATCAACACTGTTTCCAGTACAAATTCAAAACAGAGCTCCACACCACCTACTATGAAGAAAATTAACTTCATCCCAGCCAAAACCAGCACACCCAGTATTCTACTTATCGTGTCCCAGGAGAATAGCTTGGCTTGACATAGCTTGTCGCTGAAAAATTCACATGGTTTGATTTTATTCTTCTTCAGGTGTTTCCAAGTTTTCCATTTTAATGGAAAACTATTCCATTTTAATCCAGTCTGTAGTTAGGCAAAGTGTCTTGTTTTCTTTGGAGTCCCATTATCCATCTTTTAAAGAGACATAGTTTCTTCTTTTCTGAGACTATTCCCCTCTAATATGATTTCTCACGTGTAAACACTGATGCTTCAAATACAGTGTTATTTAGTTGTTTATGCACTTGGAAGTAAATTTAACCAAGTAGTGCACACTTTAATATGTAAAACGCATTTAGAAATATTAGCTATTGTATCTTAACTACTGAAATTCAGAAGCTGTCCTTTAAATAGTTTGAAAGGTTAAAAAGCAGCTTAAAAGAATCATCATGACAAAACTGTGTTCCAAACTATGCTAGTGGTATTTGAAATATCAAAACCCTGTTTTACACAAGTAACCAGGACCCTTTTAAACCTGGGTGGTTTTTTTTGCAGTTCTTTGGAACTATTTCACTTTTTGTTCCTTGAAATGTTTTCTTATTGTGTTGTCTTGTAAGGTAAGGAGCTAAAGCAATAGTTCAATAAAGGTGCATTTCAGGAAGAATCTTGAGTGGCAGGAAGAAGATGGTGTAATGCCTGAGGTGAACAGTTTATTTCTTTAGAGGTGTTTTGAACACCTTCTTGTTGTACATGCACCTGATGCACTTAGCACATGTAAACTTTGCAGAGGGATTTTACATTCAGATCAGGTAAACTTCCAGCCAAATACACTCATGAATACAGAAGTAATTACTGAGCTCTAAGGACACGTTGCAATGACATTATCATTTGTCAGCAGGATACCAGTGACTGCTGTCATGGAAAATTTACATTAGCATCATTGTTAAATAGTCTGTTTACTAGTTTCTTAATGACCTGCAACAAACAATGATTTGAACTACTTTATGAAGTTCAGTGTTGCAGACTGCAGTTATATTGAATGTATTTTCATAGGTTAATGATATTAAGATGGAGTCAACAGCAGCTGTCATGTCATATGCAACCAAATCATCTGTGAATAGGTCTAGGTGGTAGTTGTTTCTGTGACGCCAGTGTAGCTTAGAGATTCAAAGTTAGTTTTAAAACACGCACTTCAAATGCAAGTAGCCAGATACATGTAGCATGAAGTGCAGGGAGAACTCTGAAAATCCATCTACAGGTTAGAAAGAGCTGGACTTACTAAGCCAAAGCTGTCAAGAGTCTTTTACTCTAGCATCTTGCCCAGGTCAGAATTTTCTAGGATAGCAGTGTAGGCACATTGAAACATGTGGTTTTCTTTATAATTACATCTTAAAAGTTATTCAAGAAACACTGAAAAATGCTAATAAGTTTAAAATTATTTTTTTAGGTTTCACTGGCAATTGTCTGCTACTCAACAACTGAGAATTTGGAACTTTCATTTTAACTTTCACAAATTATTACTTGATCTGGATGCTTCTGGAATAAATTAATTAAAACCTATTAATTGGGGGGAAAAAAGTACACGATTTCTGATAATGCATTACAAACTTTACATTTATGAAATATTTCTGAGAATTATTTGCTCAAACTGTCTGAAAAGTTTTTGGATCAAAATTCAGACTTAAGACTTTTATTGGGTACACCTGATAAAAACAAAATGTTCTTGTAAAGGTCAGTGTGCAGCATATGATTTTATTTTTCTTTCTCAAATATAATAAAGGATATTAGTCTATTTAACTTGAGAGTAAGCAAAATTCATAAAGAGAGACCTCTTAGAATAATGGAGGAAGAGAGTTTTGGTCAGTCCACACTTTTCCGTTGCTCCAGAGTTGTCTCTTCATGGTGAAATCTTTATTCTGGAAATATCCTTTTGCTGTGGCATGGGTACATCCTCCATGGTTCTGGATATCCTCTCCACGGTGGTCACTTAAGGGGAAACTCAACTTCAGCACCTGGGACAGTACCTCCTGTTCCTTTTCCACTGACCTTGGTGTCTGCACAGCTATTTCCTTCCCATTTTTCTTGCTCCTGTCTCATGTAGCTGCTGTGCGCTCTTTTTGCCCCTTTCTTAAATATTTTATCAGAGAGATGCCACCAGGATCACTGATGGGCTCGGTGTTGGGCAGGGCTGGGTCTGTTTTGGAGATGGATGAAACTAGTTTTGTCCAACACAGTGGCAGCTTCTGGTGTCTTCTCACAGAGGCCACCCCTGCAGCACACCGTCCCCTCCAACCTCGTCACATTGACCCAATGCAGCTGTACCTTCAAAACAAGAGGGGGCCAGAAGGGAGGGTCTGGTCTGTTTGGTTTCCTGGCGACAGCTGGAGAGGTGCTGCATGAAGCCACTTCTGAACTGGTGTCCCTGGTTCAGTCCATGACAGAAACCACCACAGCAGGGACCATCCTGGAAAGAGGTGTCTGGAATTCCTCTGTGTGTGTCTATATACGCTTGTGTGTTTGTCTGTGACAGCTCATTTTCAGCTGATCACTTAATCATGTGCAGAGAATGTTCAAAAGGAAACTCTTCAGAAAACTTGTGAAGTGACATACGCTTTGGCGCAAGTTTGAATATTAACGGAACACATTTAATAGTCTTATGAAGCAATACATGAATGATACTATTAATTTGAGAATCTGTTATTTTATTGCTGTTGACAAATTTTGTGAACTGTTATCCACTCCTTCTTTCATTTTCAAATTAAGGATTTGTGTGTGTCTGTGTGTAGGTTGTGCTAACTCTCCAGTCAGTAAAATGATTGAATCCCTCTCATATCTTCATCATTACATTCAGTAGGCTTTCTACCCTTTTTAAAATTATTTTGTATATTTTATTAGATTATATAGAACAAATTGTTTTTTGAAAGATACTGATTCTCAGGGAAAATGCTTTTGCATTTATTATGAATAATTACTGCTACTCTTTGTGCAGAAGATGAAATGCCTCCCCATTTCCATCTATTACAGACTGCCTCACAGTACTGAGAGCTACCAGGAGCACCAAGCAATGCAGATTTCCACATTCAATATTTTTGGATATTTTTAGCATTTAGGCAGTTTAGTCCCAGAAGAAGAAATGACAGCCCTAGAAAAATTGTGCTTGTTCAGTCATATAAATAAATGTTACATATATTCAAGGGAACATAATGTGGGAAAATATTTCAAATTTAGTGTTTGCTAATGTTATTGGCCAATGCATCACTGTAACATATTCATCAGATCTCCCTGTATCCATAAAGGCTCTTGTAGTTCTTTTCCAACATAAACTGTTCTATGATTCTGATTGTAGATAAAGATGGGTTGAAGTTTGCCACTAAATATTTACTCACTTGAATAATGACTACACTCTGGATCAGAATTATGTGGAAAATGGTCAAAGTAATTGTGTAATGAGAGTTTGTAGTACATAATGTCTTAAAAGGAACGTATTTAAAATCACAAATGCAGCTCCAATTCCTTGATTATGACAGTTCTAACTTCTTGATTTTACTGTTTTAGCTGTGTATATTGTAGGGCTTTTCTTCTTGTGTAGCTTAACACTAAGAAGGAAATAACAAAGCTGTTCTAACAGAGCAACTACTGTTTCACTATTTCATTCTTCAAAATTATATTGGAAACTGTGGTTGTCTTTTCTTAAATTTTCCTCTTAATGGTCACTGTCTTTTGAACAGATTTATTACAGAATCACAGAATATGCTGAGTTGGAAGGGACTCACAAGGATCACCAAGTCCAACTCCTGGCCCTGCACAGGACCATCCCCAAAAGTCACACCATTTGCCTGAGAGCATCATCCAAAAACTTTTTGAACTCCATCAAACTTGGTTCTGTGACTGCTTCCCTGGGGAGCATGTGTTCTATTCATCATAAGTTAGGAAACTTTAACTTCGTTTTAGCCCAAATGGAGAAAAAGAAGAGAAAATGAACGCTGGTTTTGGTGCTTTCCCTGGACTTGGTACATCTTGCTCTGGAAGAAATTTAGGTCACATCAGGAAAGCTAATCTCACAGTATGAGAGCACTTGATCCAGCCAAGTGAAAATACTGACATATATGATGTCTACAGTGAAGAAAAAAAATGCTCTGGAAAGATACAGGTTTTACTTTTTAGCTGTTTTACATGAAGCCAAAATTGCTGTATTTCATCCTTGGTAGCTCTAGAAATATTCAGTAATGACAGAGGGGGGGAAATGTTCATGTATAGCCATATTCATATATGCAAAACTACCAAAAACTATAGAAAATTAAAAACCAGACTGGTTTTCCAATAAAATTTCATGGAAATTGGTTGTGACTTTTTATCTCACTGTCAATTTTCATAGTTATTCTTTGGCTCTTAAACTTACATTGAGTTGGGGAACTTTTTAGTAAAATACGTTTCTCAAGAGTTTAGAACTATTTTCTCAGGTGGAGGAAGAAAGACATCTTACAGAAATTTAGTTGCTCTGGTTATATATGTTAAAGTGTTCTGAGAATTCTTCAGGTATGGTGCACATGAGGGAATAAAGTTTACTGGTTTGGATGGTCCACCAAAAATGTTCTTAAAAGTTCTTAATAGAGAACCAAACCCCAGCCAAATAGAGAAGTGGGGGCTGGCTCAGAAGCACGTCAAGTAACAGCAAAACCAGTGATAGCTGAGAGATTTAGACATGTTCAAATGCTTTCCAAGTGGTCAATGCCTACTGCAATCACTTCAGAGGTTTTTCTTGACACAAGATGAACCCCAATGTTTCAGCACATCTAAACAACCTATCAGTTAGTGTTAATAAAAGTTTAAGAAATTATGATATGCAAACTTGAAAAGTTTGTCTATTCGTGTGTTATGTCCACAAATGTGGGATCAAGTTCAACCATACAATTTAAATATACCTTAAACATAGTTTATGTCCCAAATGTTTACACAAGGTCCTGACCCTGTAAGATTGTTGATGTATATAACTTATCATGCAAATAATCCTACTATCTCTGACAAATTACTCAAAGTTAATATGATGCAGAATGATTTGTCACATTGCAAGAATGAGATAGTAAGATGACATGTGAAGTAGAAAGCTGAAGTATGGGGAAGGACCATTGTGATGCTTCATAATGTGCAGCAGCAAATGGCTTAAATCCTACATCTGTGCATGCAAAGAGCAATCTGTGAAAATCAATGCAAACAGTTACTTGACTGACTGACTGATATTATATACTCTGACCTTTATTCTAAGGCACAATTCATCATGTGGTTCATGGTTCATGCTTTTTGAGCACAGATGTAGAACTAGGCTTTAAAAGAAGATTACACTTGTATTTATTGTGTATTATTTAAAAACCTCTTTTCATGAAATCCAGCACTGTCTCATTTCTGCCTTGTGAAATGGGCTCGTAACTTAGGTTTGAAGAAATGGAACACCACCTTCCTGCCATTGTTTTCAGGAAGTTAATGAGTTTGAAATTAAATTCTCTGCTGAACATTTCCTGCCATGTCACCAGTTTTTCGGAACTTCAGCATTCAGATTCTTTGACAGTAAGAAAGATCCTCAGGAAGTGAGCAGTCTTTCAACGAAAGAGACATCCTTGCAAAAACCACTGTCTTCCTTTTCTTCTTATACAGCAAATTATCCAGGCATAATTTGAGTTGCTTCAGTTATAAACATCTGTTTTATCTAAAAAAGTCTTGTTGAGGAGATACAGATACAAAATTAAGTGTTCAAATTTATGATTCACACCTAAATATTCCCAGGAAAAGGATATAATTATTTATAAATGTAGACTTGTCACATGTGGTAGATTTAGTGTTAATGGTATTGTTCTTCTGAAATGGTGTTATGCTGGATAATACAACAAAATTGAAATTGGAGAAGAGATAGGCTAATATTTTTGTCTCCAGCTGAAACAGAAGCATCATGCAATCAAACATGTCCTTTCATTGTTATTTTCTTTCTTTTTTTTCCCATGCTGCTGGATTTTTCTTCAAGCCTAAGTAATTGGCTCATACAGATAGTTTCAAAGTCTGGATTTTAGTCAACAGCCATGATACTTATTAGGGTTACTAAAATTTCAGAAATGTTGTAGGTTAGGGGTTTCTTTTAGTTATTAATACATATCTTCTTGTTGGGTCAGAAGAAAACTGTGAGGTACAGAGCTATGTAACTTGGAAAACCTCTAAGAAAGTGAGGCATAGAAAATTATGTAATGGAAAATCACCTTTATTATGATAAAAAAGGTAGCCTGGTTTCTAGATGGATACTGGAAAATGACTACTGAGTGGTATTTCTTAAGAAGTTAATAGCTGCCTGTATATTACTCTGTCTTTAGGCCTGACAATTTATTTGTATGACCATGGGGTCACAAGTCTTGACAGTAAACCTGTTTCAGAATGGGTTCTTCTCTCCATGGGGCCACAGGTCCTGACAGGATCCTGCTGCTGCATGGGCTTCCCCTGGGGTCACAGCCTACTTCAGGCTCTGCTGTGGCGCTCCTATGTGGGATGTAGGTTCATCTCTACTCCCCTCCATGAGCTTCAGGGAGACAGCCTACATGATCTGCAGGGGAATCTGCTCTGGCACCTTGGACCAACTCCCCTCCCTCCTTTTTTGCTGTTATCCATTTCTCTCTCTTATTCTCACTTCTCTCTTCTCAGACCGCAATTACTTCTGCTCACTAATTTGTTCTCCCTTATTAACTGTGTTATTCCAGAGGCACTAACTACCACTGTTGATGGTGGGCTCAGCCTTGGCCACTGGCAGGTCCATCTTGGAGCCAGTTGGCACTGGCTGTTGGACATAAGGGAAACTTCTTGCTGCTTCTCAAAGCAGCCACCCCTTTAGCCTTTCCCACTAGCATAACCTGGCCATGCAAACCCAGTACAATATGGTTTAATAGACTTTTTACCAAGTCATATCAGTTACGGAATTTTTTCTGTATAGCTCTGTCTGCCTGAACAATGGAGAAGTTTTTTCCCTCTTGTGAACACTGCCCAGAAATGATGAAGCAACTATTTGAAGTTAATGTCAAATGCTACTATAGCTGTTACAATACAAAGTTAGCATATTGATTTTTTTCATCTAGTATACATTCTTTTTATAAACAAACTTGATCATGTGCCTGTTGATATATTACAGATGTAAATTTTATTAGAAAATGGACTAGAAAGTAATAAAAGCTTTGAACAGGCAATCACTATCAGCAATTTCCATTAGTAAACAGATACATTTTCAAATAAGCTTACTGTTTTTAAAAGAGGTTTTGATTATCCCAGGAGGCTAAAATTGACTGATGCAAGATAGTCCCCAATGATTTGAAAAAATAAAGAAAAACATTTCTCAGTGACTAGTGGAGAACAGAAAGGTTTCCATACATATTGATCTTACATATATCCTGATTCACAAGCAAAGCAAGAGCAAGATATGATAACCTGTAAGGAATGCAGGCAGATTCTGTGGCAAGTGTCAGTCTTTGTTTGAAGCTGGATCATGCATCAACAACACTGTTTGAAAATGTCACACTGTGATGATGCCTTCAAAAGCTGGTGTACCGTCAGGATTACTTAGTCTTTTATAGGGATATGAACTGTAGGAAAACTGGTTACTGAAAGCAGACAACCAGTGAGACAAGAAGGAAACTGGTGGATACTGATGTAAATTTCCAGTGCAGACTGGGTGGGTGAGAATTATAATCAGAGACAGCATCACTGTCTTACCTGTGCTACCACTGCAGCTAACAGTAGTTAGTGAGGTAAGGTATTCTGGAGATGCAAAACAAGGTAGAGGCATTATTGCTGAATTTTCCTTAAGGCTCAGGCACCTGGTTCTGCTCTATGTTTTCTGCACAGTGCTACCAACAGCTCACATTATAGAAACACCACTGTTTGGATGAGTTGCTTGTTGTAGTAGTAAGGGTGCGTGTAACCTCCATTTTGCGAGAGTGCTAAAAAATGAGCATTTTTTAAAAAACCCAACACATTTCTATTTTAAAAGCTTTTGTAAATGAATTTAGCTATTTCAGACATTTTCACCGGAAATGTGAAAATACCTCTTTTACAGTGAGCTAAGCTTACAAAGGGTAATATGCTATGTTTTTACAGCCCAGTACTTTCCATTTTCCACTTTTGAGATGTGCATCTCAGTTTGA
The DNA here is from genome assembly GCA_035583185.1 of Anabacerthia variegaticeps. Lineage (NCBI taxonomy): Eukaryota > Metazoa > Chordata > Aves > Passeriformes > Furnariidae > Anabacerthia > Anabacerthia variegaticeps. Next base: position 41,544,414 of record JAWWEW010000001.1, on the reverse strand, counting down.
ATGACAAATATTTTTGCACATGATTGGTAGGGGTGGGAGAGTTCACATCACATATTGATAGGGGTCCTGAGGACACAGATAGTCCTTGATGGCTCTGACTATCCTCAACTGGGACCTCTCCACACCTCTTGACTAAGGGTTCCATTTAAGCCTAGTTCTTGACCACTAGTCCCTGTCTGAGTCCTGTTGTAGAGGTGTCTGCCTCACTCTTGTTCCTAGAAAATGGCATGCACTTTCTGGCTTGACCTTGGTGCTGACTTCCTGCCTTAACATTTCCAGATGATCACTGGACTGTTGACAGGACCCTGTGCTGTCCCCCCTCTGCCCTGCCCTCCTCTGGGACAGTGCACCTGTAGGTGTAGGACTGTGGCCCCTGGATGGCCTCACCCAGAGGTATCCCTTATGTTGCTATAGCCTTGTGACAAGGTTCCTTCATCCTGTTAAATAAATATATGGTGTTGCCAGAGAAACACTTGTTCTTAGTTTTTGTTTCTGTAGTGAAAGTCTGTGCAGAGCTTTGGGGTGACAGGAATGAGCTTGCTTCAAATAGACACTGCTGCTGCTTGAACTTTTTACACTAGGCATTAGCAATGTGTGGCTTATGACAAGCAGCCAACTTCTCACTCTGTGCAGTATTTTGAAAACCTCTCTGAGAGATTCCTGCATAAGATTCTCTGCAATAACATGGCTTTTGGATGTTTTCAAGTCTGCATATATATATATATATATATATATAATTTAGTGGCACAGAATATGTGGAAAATAGGTTGCTAGCTAGGCATTTGTGGTTATCCCCATCTCCCTTTAATGGACACTTGGTAATCTGCAGTAGTCATGTTGCTAAATCACAAAGAGATTTGAAGACACAGGGAGGATCTGATGCTTCAGAAATGCTATTGAACTCACCACGCAGTTACTTTATAGTAGAATAAATCAGAGTACCTGAGTGCTTAAAGCCTGTGTTGAAGATTACAAAATCCTGTCCCATCCTGCCCATTTGGGGCAGTAGACACGATTCCCTTCTGAAAACTGATGGGCTTTGATTCTGTAGTTTTCACAACAAAGACGAATGCCTTAATTCATGCTGGGTACTCTGATGTGGGAGACTCTGATGTCTCCTGGTGGCAGTGCACCATTGTATAAAAAATTGATTTTTTTGTAGGTCAAAGACAGCAATCCAGTTGACTTATTTCCTAGTATGACATTTCCTATTCAAATAGTAAACTGGAAGATGGAATCTTAATAATCAAGAGCTAGTTTGGGCCTATTAGCAAGAAAAAGCCCTGAAGTAATTATTAAAAACCACTGTCCTTTGTGTTCCACGCTCCCGTCCTGTTCTCCATTCCCTGTATCTTCATGTAGAGAGGAGAGAACCTGGAGAACAGGAACGTTAGCGTAATTTTGATTTTGATGTCCTAGAAAATGTCCACTTTTTACTTTGTGTAGTCCCCATGGAAGGCCAGCCACATTCCAGCGTATTTCCTATACAATACAAGTTTTAGTAATTAAGAGTAATAGTACCAAGCCAGCTTGTAAAGGACTTCTTCAGTCAGTTTTCACTTCAGGTACTGCAGGCAGTGTCCTACATAAGACCCGCCTGGGACTGGAGTAGGTGTTTTGCGTGTTTTATTCTATTTTGAACTCTATAAATAATTTCTTATGTTCTCAGTCCAGGAGGATCTTCTTTCTGTGACAGTCAATGACAATACAGGTTATAGTTTTCCTGTTGTATTAACGAGCGTTTTCACCAATGTGTTAATAATTTTGTTTTCCTTCTGTACTTTTGCTTATGTCTGTGTTACTGGTAAGAAGTTTGTAGATGTTGACAGAACCAGCTCAGGGTACAAAGTTGGAAGGGCTCTCACAAGGTCACCTGGTCCAACGCCCCAGACCATGCAAGGACACCTAAGGCCCAAGACAGAACTCTGTCCAGATGGCTTTTGCATACCTACAAGGATGGTGACTCCACAACCTACCTGAACAGCCTTGTTCCAGTTTGATGTCAGCTGCCCGTTTTGGAGACAATTTGCAACTGCACAAACGTTCACATTTCTTGCTGTACAACTAGTTAAAATAAGGCATGGCCAAGTTGTGGTTCCGTCGGTAGCTCAGATTTTCTGCATTGTTTCTTGCAAGGTAGTCTCCAGTCCATTTTCAGGCTGTATCATACCACTCTGATGTCAGCACATGTACATTAAACTATCGTTGCAGGTACTCTATAACAAAGAACTGTACTTGTTTCTACTGTGTGAATACATTTCATATTCTGACAGTGCAGCATGAATGAACAGACTACTTATACATTTGTTGTTTATATTTTCTCTTTATGACATTGCTAGTTGTAGCAAATGTGGGGGTTTTAATATTTTATTTTTTTATTATTTTATTATTTAGACCTAAAAAAATTCATTTTTCTTCTAGATCAGCCAAGTTACTAGAGCAGCTCTGTGAGGAATGAGTTTTTCTTTCAGCATTTTTCTTTCAAGTAGGTAATGCTACACTTATTCTTAAAAACTCTTGCCTTTGTGACCTAGATAGTCTTATTGTTACATCTACAATAGACAAGGTTACTGCTGAGTGTGTAGTATTTCCTAATTTTCCAGGACTGGGTTGTTGCTGCTTCAATACATGTATCTGTGAAGATCTCTCTAAGACTGTATTAATTTCTCTTTGCTTAATTAATCAGATACTCAGAAATGTCTAATGTATCTGGAATTTTTAGGTCAAAATGCAGGATACTAACATGTCTGAGGTAGGAAGAAAGGGAACCATGCTTTGGAAGCATAAGAACCCACTTGCTCACTTGATTGGTGTATTTTTTTGCCCTTTTTTTTTGTTTTTTTTGATGTCTTCCTGGAGTATTGGAAGGTACTGTGGAATAAGTTATTTCACAATGTTTGTTGCAGTTTGAAATTACTGCTGTATTTAGGATTAGGATTAAATTCTTCTGTTCTTAAGAACGCTATTCACTTTGATGTTTCCTGAGTAGCGTAAAAGAGCAGAATTCCCTTCAGCTGAGGGACAAGCAACTAATCAATCTGATGACCTAGTAATAGCTGTGTCATTATTTAAGTTCTGTTGAAGTACACAGAGACCTACACTGTGGCCAGCCTCAAAATGTTGTTCAAAGTAGCATCAAGAAGACTGAGAAATTCTGTTGGCAGAAGGGAGGAGTCAGACAATTCCATTTAGTTATAGACTTGCTGTTGATATGATAAGCATAACCTCATCTGACTGTATTTTCTGTACGTTCAGAGCATTACATTTGTAACACTGCTTTGAAATTAACCTCACTATAGTCCTTCTCTGCTGCATGGGTACATTGCTGACTTCTGGTCAAATTGGCATCCACTAGGAACCCCAGGTCCTTTTCTGCCAAGCTGCTTTTCAGACAGTTGGCTTTCAGAATGTCCTGGGGGCAAAGTTATTCCACAGTAGCTGCAGAACTTTGCAGTTGCCGTTGCTGGAATTTATGAGTTTCCTGTCAGTGTCCTTCTCCTGCATGGATGCTCCTTCCAGCTTTGCATCACCAGATAGATGCCGCCCTTCCATTTGGATTATTAATGCAGATGGTACACCCCCAGACCCAGTATTGACCCCTGGGGTACATTGGCAAGTTATTGACCTCCAATCAGACTTTATCCCACTGATCAGCACTTCCTAGGCCTGGGCATTTAGTCAGCTTCCACTCTACCTCAGTGTTCCTCCAGGTCATGCTTCATCTGCTTTTTATATTATTATTTTTTTTTAATTTTTTAAAATTAATTTTAAATTTAAAATTAAAATTTAAAATTAAAATTAATTTAATTAAATTAAAATTAATTTAAATTAAAATTAATTATTTTTTTAAAAATTTTTTTGTGAGCATGTCATGGGAGGCAGTATCAAAAACCTTACTGAAGTCAGGGCAGACAATGTCCACACTTTCCCCTCATCTACCAAGTCTGAGTTTATCCTAAGTGCGTGCTTTTTAACTAGAGGCTAGTTATTACTCTTGTAGTTCACTGAATTGAGGTATACAACTAAAACTGTCTGATTCTTGCTGACGAAATGCATGTCTGTGCTGGAAGAACTGCTTAATAAGTTTAGTACAGCATAAAGAGTTTGGCTTACACAGATAAGCAGCCATATAGAGGCATAGACTTGTTAAGATTTGGAAAGACCTTTAAGATCTAGTCCAACCATCAACCCAATGTCATCACCATGTTCACGATTAGACCATGTTCTCAAGTGGCATATCCACATGTTTTTTGAACACTTCCAGGAACGATGACCTCCCTGGCTGTGTGTTTCAATGCTTGAACACCCTTTCCATGAAAAATAATTCTTACTATCTAATCTAAATCTCCCCTGGTGCAACTTGAGGCCATTTCCTCTCATTCTATCGCTTGTTACCTGGGAGAAGAAAACTCCCCCTACCTCACTACAGCCTCCTTTCAGGTAGTTGTAGAGGGTGAGGTCTCCCCTGAGCCTCCTCTTCTCCAGGTTGAACACCCTTAGCTCTGTCAGCTGTTCCTCATCAGACTTGTGCTCCACACCCTTTCTCAGCTCTCTTGCCCTTCTCTGGACACACTCCAGCACCTCACTGTCTTGCAGTGAGAGGCCCATAACTGAGCACAGGATTTGAGGTGTGGCCTCGCCAGTGCCGAGTACAGGGAGATGATCCGTGCCCTGGTCCTGCTGGCCACACTATTGCTGATACATTTGTGATATGTAGTACCTAGCACCATAAATACACCCTATAAGTATGTCTAACCTATCTGAAGTCCTCCCCGTATTTTAACATTTCATGGCAATCTGTGGTTATGATTTTCACAGTTACATTTTGTTTAATTTCATTTTCATTTCATAGTTGATTGACACTTACTGCCTGATAATTTTCCTGGTATGTTCTCTAGTTGTTTTGCTATGATATATAAAGACATCTCTTTTTTTTCTTTTTTATGTCAATAGTGATTTTGCAGATCTTTCCTGAAAAACATTATATTCCTTTTCCCAGTTGAAGTCTATGTCATTTCCTGTCATGCACAAAATATTCTATAACTGTGTTATAGAATACATTTTTTTGCAATGTCCAGACCTTTATGAAATATTCTGATATGGGAACAGTGTTGGTTCAAAAGGTGACATAATGAATTCTTGTATGGTGTTGTCAATTTGCTCTGGAATGATCCCTAACATCCAGTTGCTACCGGAACTCCTGGTTGAGTGTCTTCATTTTCAGAGAACTATGCACAGTAGCTCTCACAAGTTTTCTTAGTGATAGGACTGGAGTCCTCAGCATCCACCAATAATGATATATTTTCCTTCTTGCATTACATCCCACTTTGCTATTGAATTTCATCTGCCATTTTATCATTTGATCTCTGAGGTCTGTTAAACAGAATATAACAACTACAACATCAACAAGTTATTTACTGTAGCTGGACAAAAATGGACGTTGAACAATGACTTTTCAAATTATTCTTACCTTGTAGTGATGTTTTTGTGCTTAGCCCTTGTCAATAATTGTCACTAGGTCAGCAGCTGTCACAGGACAGAGCAAGTTTTGGAGAAGAAGTGTTTTGAGGTATCCTTGCCAGGAATAATTACATTGGCACAAAAATATCCACGGGCGTCTACAAGATTCTTATCTTGGAAAGGAAGATACTAAGATTTTTTCACAGCAGTTTTCAGAGGCAGGTCCTTAAATTACCGTGTAACCTTATCTCTTTGCACAAATCTATGGGCCCTGACTTATCAGTGCTGTAAGAGGCCCTTACAAAATCTGATTGTTTGCTTTAAATAGCAAGAAAACAGGGCTTATATTTCAGTCTGACCACTGCATTTGTCTACGTACAGATTAAGTAAATTAAATAATGGGAAAGAAATAAAGGTTTAATTAATTTTAAAGAGGGTTTAATTCATGCTCTTGTTCTGTCACATTTTATTCCCTTCATTATTAACAGTCTCCCCCACTCCCCCCCAAAAAATCCCCCTAAAATTCTTTTCACAGAATTACCTTCTCTACTGAAAGCTGTTTCCATTTAAATTTTTCTGGCCATTCCAGGCATTTAGCAAGAGGAAAAACAGAATGAGGTCCCCAGTTTAAAAAAGGAGATCTACAGCAAGAGATTTTGAAGAGCTGACATTTTTAGAGTGTCCAGTGAAGAATATAGAAAATATGTAAATTACTTGCTTAAAATTTAAAAATAATAATAATCAGGTAAAATTGAATGACCCCTAATAAAATAGACAATTTTTATTTTTTTTTTAGTTAGAGCTGAAATAGGCAGACAAGAAGGTAATTATTCTTTTTTCCCGATAACTTAATGAATAGAAGATACTCCTAAGAAGCCTAGGAAAAGTAGATTTGGGGTTAGAAAATACTATTGAATAAAATTATTGTTGCTTTTCCTGTGAATCTCTCTGGCTCTTTGTACTGGGTTTGGCTAAGGTTGAGTTAATTCACAGTAGCTCATACAGGGCTGTGTTTTGAATTTGTGCTGGAAAGAGTATTAATACCACAGGGATGTTTTTGTTACTACTGAGCAGCTCTTACACAGAGCCAAGGCTGTTTCTGCCTTTCACCCCATCTCATCAGTGAGTGGGCTGGGGGTGCTCAAGGAATTGGAAGGCGACACAGCCAGGACAGCTGACCCCAACTGATCATATGGCATCACGTTCAGCTATAGAAAGTTGGGTGAAGAGAAAGGGAGGACTTTTGGAGCGATGGCATTTGTCTTCCCAAGTCGTCATAATGTGTGATGGAGACCTGGTTTTCTGGAGATGGTTGAACACCTGCCTGCACATGGGAAGTGGTGAATGAATTCCTTGTTTTGCTTTGCTTGTGTCTTTTGCTTTACCTCTGCAACCATCTTTAGCTCAACCCATGAGTTTTCTCACTTTCACCCTTCCAATTTTTTTCCCTATCCCACTATCACTTATGGGGCAGTGAGTGGCTGTGTGGTGCTTAGTTGCCTGCTGAGGTTAAACCATGTCAGACCTTTCCTCTGGCTGAGTCAGAAACCAAGGATATTTATACTATATGATCAGGGTAACCTTCCAGTTGTTTTAAAGACAATTTTTCCTCTTTGCCCAGTACTTAGTGTCTTCTATCAATGTAAATAGTTGAAAAGGAAGCTTATCTGTTCTTTGAGGGAAAATACAATATTAATTTTACAGCATTCTGAATGGTTTGCTTTCATGATACGACGGAAATCTTCGCTCATATTTGGTTTTCATGCCTGGAACAAAGTTCTCTTGTTTTTCACTTGGTCAGTACCTTATGCATGAGGTTCATCCACTTTTGCTATACTTAGTATACTACCTGCAGAATGGCTTAAAATATTTTGCATTTTTTGGTGTGGTTTTTTTTTTTTCTTTTTAATATTTCTTGACAGATAGGTCTTCCAATCACACCAGCAAAGTGCCCATACTTCACTTTGCTGGCAGCCTGTAAGTAACTAGTTTGCTGCTTTCCCTGGCTACACTTCGCATATTAAAAAGCTTGGTAAAAGGATAAGGAAATCACCCCATTCTGTTAGGCTGAGGGGACTTTTCATATATTGGTCTTAATTTTATCTCCCCTTTTCATCTCCCACTGATGCTCTGTAACACATTTATTTTATGATGAATTACAAGATTAAATTAAAAATTTTATCTCTGAAAATTCTGATATATCTGTAAATATCCAATTACTGTTTCCTTTACTCTAAAAGCATTTACCATATGTTTCAGTGAAATGCTGAAGTAGAAGTTTTGAATAGATTTTCCTGTTTTTACAGCAAAGATTTATTTCGCTCTCATTTCTGGAATTTCCTTTTCTAAGAATTTTATTCTTTTTAGACTTATAAAACTTCTTTCAGCCATCATCTTCCTAGTTATGCCTTTATATATTATCCAGAACTCCTAAACTTCTGAAATCTAAAGTTGCTGCTACTTTGGGAGAGGAAGAGAGAAGTTAGCTGCATGAGTAATACAGGTAATTAATTTTTTCACTTTCAGCCTGCACATTAAGCCAGACATTGCAACTCATATACAAACCACACAGTAGTCTCTGGATTACTGTACTCAATTAAAAAAAGTATGTCTTGGAGACAAAACGTAGTTTGTCTTCACAAAAAATGCAAATGACATGGAGGCATAGGCTATTTATGAAATAAGTTACTCTACTCCTGGAGCAAGGCTGGAAGAAAGAGATTTAAGAACATGTGTTATACTTTTGTAGAAGCATCATGTTGTGTGAAATAGAGGTTTTTCTACAACTCCAGTAGCTGACCTTTGAATAAAATATTTGTTGAATTGGACTAGACATTTTCTGAAACAAAGACTTGCATGAATCTCTGTTTGCAGCACAGATCCCTTTCCTTGGAAACATGTAAAAAAAAAAAAATTAAGGGATTGGTAGGATTTTATTCTGATTTTTATTTCCTGACCTACACTTATGAAGGTTCCTTAGAAATCTCCAGGAAATTAACACTTGCTATATTTCTTGTAAAGAAAAATTGTCCCATTTAGGAAATTCTGCACATTTGAATAATTTGAAATGACCTCTTGAGGTGTCATGGTATATGTTTCAATTTATATCTGCATATTCCTCTTTAATCTGCAAAGCCTTTGCTTCATCAACACCTCCAAGGGAAGGAGGGAAGGAAATAAGATCAACAATTGCTCTCTTAGCACAGGAGCCAGTGCACATGTAGGTGAGTACTGGTCCATGGCCTTACATTCAGCCATTTTTCTCCAGTGTTGCTTGCTCATGTCTGCATTGCTGTTAGATGTTTCAACACTCAAGAAGTGGTTGCACCATATATATTTGCATTGTGCAGTGCAAGTCTCTCCCTATGAACAGCTCTATACACATAGCTCCCAGCGTGCTACACACAGTGCTTAGCTTTCTTCCAGTTTATTATGAGTCATCCTGCAGTTATTAAAGGAACAAAATCTAGGCAATGATTTTTTTCTTCAAGATTAAGAAGCACAACTAACATATTTAACATAGTCAATGAGATTATTTTCTTCAGTTTAGGTTTGTCTTTCAGAGGTTTTGCATTGTATTGGGAACAATTTTTGATTTTAGATTCATTCAGCCATAGCAAAAAGAAAAATTGGAAGCTGTTGACTGTATTTTCTACTGAGTCTGTGTTTAATAATTTTTTAGGTGTTCTAGAATATGCAGTTGAGGGCTTTGTCTGGTTCTGTTCTTTCAGGTCCAGAAACAGAGAAAGTGTGGAAATATGTGTCACTTGAATTATTGTAATACTATTTTTTTTTCTAGCTGAGATTTTTTATCCATTTTTACAGAGTAAAATCATCATAAAAGTATTGATACTTTTCTGGAAATCCATCAGAAGAGTGTTTCTGATCAAGTCAAGGGCTGAAGTGTCCCAATATAGAAAGTGTTGGGATACCATGGTGATTGTATCTATAAAAATCTACCCTGTCAGGTTTCAGGGATTAAGAGCAAACACACTGTGCAGAATACCTTATGAAAAGTCTTTAGTAGGAAAACACGCTACAGCACAGATCTTCCTCATGTGCCTGAACTCAATCTACCATGTCAGCTGCTCTGAATGTCACTAGAGGTTGACTGTAGAGACTAAGAGTTGAACAGAAACTCCAACAAGCCTATACTGATTTCTGTAAGGTTTATAATGCAGTGCTGGAGATTAAGGGTAATTTTTATCATGTGTCTGATCCATTGTTTCATCAGGATTCATTGCTATGAAACTCAATGAACTCCTTGAACCAATATGAAGTTTAGCAGATGCAAGAAAGCCCTGGCCTTTAAACTAAAGCTCCCTGCTATCAGTGTGCTGTCCTCATCAGGAACACCTAAAATTAAGATATGGATTCCCCTCTATCCACCATGTCAAACAGAAGCTTGTTCCAGAAGCTCAGTTCTCTCATAACAGAATCCTTCCTCTAATTTTCAACCTGAATTTATTTCTGTCTCGTTTACATTTTGTCTTGTGTTAGTCTATCTTGCAGTTTATGCAGTTCTTCTACCTCCACACTGATTCTCTTTCCTTCTGACACCATCCTACTTTATCTTCCTACACCATCCCTTCATTCCTTCGTTCTGTAAAAAAATCACTCATGACTCCTCTTCACATCACAGCCTTCATTTTGGTAAAATGAGCAAGTCATGCTCTTGAGTGCTCTCTGTAAAGTCAACCTTTCTCATTTCCCTGTTCATGCTATGAAATTTTCCCTCCTGCTTTTGTAATTATAAGTCCTCCCTTTTTTTTGGGTGAGGATACCTAGAACTCTGTGGAGTTTCCAGATGAAATCTCATGATTATATTACACAATGGCATTAATATTTCCTGAGCCTTGGCAAATACACTTTCTGACACACTCTATTGCCGTACAGTTTTTTATTTATTTTTTTTTATTTTTATTTAATGTTATGTCTCTTGGGTGAGAGAGATTGCAACACCTGTCTTTTACCATCATTTGTGTTACATTCAGTTCAGTAGGCACTAGGAACTTAGGCCTATTGTAAAGTTCAATAATAAGTTTTATTAGTATCAATGAAATGCATCTGTCATTACTTGAGAATGTTGGTGATATGCTTTATTAATCACTGGTTACCTCATTTCTCCCTATACTTTTGGTTTATTTGCTTCTCATTCACACAGAGCTTGCACGTGTTCATTTTAGCATTTTTACTTCTCTACTGTGGCTGCCCTTCAGGAAATGCAAAACAGCTTACAAATCTTACTGCTGCATATTCAAATCTTAGTGCAATGTAATTGTAAGGTTCTTCTCATAGTAAAGTATACAAACTTTTTACAGGAACTATATAAACAGTAGTCAGCATTATATTACCTTAGAAATAGAATCATAGAATTGTAGAATTGTTTAGTTTGGAAAAGACCTTTAGGATCAAATTCAACCATCAGTTGAGCACCACCACTAGGTTAACCATTAAAGCACATCCTCAAGTGCCATATCCACATGTTTTTGGACACTTCCAGGAATAGTGACTCCACCACCTCCCTGAGCAATCCCTTCCAATGCTTGACAGCCCTTTCTGTGAAAAAGAAAGTTCCTACTATCTAATCTAAGCCTTCTCTTGTCCAACTTGAGACCATCTCCTCATACTGTTGCTTGTTACCTGTGACAAAAGACTGACCTCCACCTGTCTACAACCCCTTTTTGGGTAGTTGCAGAGAGTAATAAGGGTCCCCCTTTCATCTCTTTTTCGCCAGGCTAAACAATTCCAGCTTCCTCAGCCGCTCTTCACCAGGCTTGTGGTCCAGCCCCTTCCCAAGCTCCAGTGCCCTTCTCTGGAAACATTTCAGCCTCTCAATGTCTTTCTTGTAGTGAGAGGCCCAAAGCTGAACACAGTACTCAAGGTTCAGCCTCACCAGTGCCAAGTACAGGGAGACAATCACTGCCCTGGTCCTGCTGGCTGATACTGGGTGCCACTGGCCTTAATAAAAGTAATGTGCATGATAAACTCGAATGAAGCCACTACTTAGATGACAACATATTTATTAGACCAAGTATAATTTAATTTATTCAGCAATTTATGAAAAAAATGTTTACATTGTTATAGACTGTATAGACTGCAGCATTATACAAATAGCAAAACACGGAGAGAGAAGCAAGCCAGAATCTTACTAGATTTTCTGATACAATAAAAGAGACTTTTACTGTATATAAAATGTGATTTTATTACTTTAAATTCAAGGTGACTGAAGACTGAGACATATACCTCCTTGCATTTAATTTTATACAGCCATAGCTGTATAGCCATGATTTAATGCTTGTAGTCTGTATAGTATATTTCTTAGTTTATTTAATGTATGTTATGTACAAGGAGTACATTTAACATAACTTTAAAAGAAATAAGCCTCAAAATTTAATGCTACATTTACAATTGCTTCTACAGCCTTATGTTATCCCTAGCAGACAAGGGACCTCATTTTAAGGGAACTAGGTTCAAGAAAGAGCAAGACTGGATGGTCCATCCAATTTGAATGCTGTTCTTGCCATTGCAAGGCTGTAGAACTGAGTGTCGCAGACTGCAAAATATTCCTCAAAGAAGATCATCGAATCAAAGAATCATAGAGTGGTTTGAGTTGGAAGGGACCTGAAACATCATCTAGTTTCACACTCCCTGCATGGAAAGGGACAACTTTTACTGGATGAAGTTGCTCAAAGTCTCATCCAACATGGCCTTGAATGCTTCCAGGGATGGGGCAACTACAACCTTACTGGGCAATCTCTTCTCATATCTCACTACTCTCTGAGTAAGTGTTCCTAACATCTCTAAATCTCTATGAGTTTAAAACCATTCCCCCTTGTCCTATCATTACCTGTCCTTGTAAAAACTCACTCTCCTTTTTTATAAGCCTTCTCCAGATACTGGAAGGCCACAGTGAGGTGTTCCTAGAGCCTTCTCTTTTCCATGCTGAACAATCCCAGCTCTCTCATGCTGTCTTCAAAGGAGAGGTCTCATAGGAGACTTGGTCCAACAGGTCGATATTCTTCCTGTGCTGGGCACCCCAGAGCTGGATGCAGCGCTCCAGGTGGGGTCTCACCCCAGAGAAGAGGGGCAGATCCTCTCCCTTGACCTGCTGGCCATGCTGCTTTTGATGCAGTGCAGGACAAAACTGGTTTTCTGGGCTGCAAGTGCACATTGCTGGATCATGCCCAACCTCTCATCTATGAGAACCCCAAAGTTGTTCTCCACAGGGCAACTCTCAATGAGTTCTTCTTCCAGTCTGTACTCATGTTTGGATGAGTAAACCTGTTTTTTTTGATACCTTCTGTTAATGATGTTAATGAAACCCTTATGCAGTAATTCTGAACTTTTGGGAGAAGTAATTTACAATTTTCAACTTTTTAAAAACTATGTCTAATGAGGCTATTTGGTGGACCAGTGAAAATATTGGTCAATCAAATTTTCAATTTATAATTTCCTTCTTGAAAAAAATGTGACTTTTTTTTACTGACAACATTAAAACATAAAAAAAATGAAAAAAAAAAAAGTCTTTTTGCCACAGATAAATGATTATAGTAACAATTTTGAATGAATCTGCTGATTCATTAATTATTCATGTGTTGGTTTTTCATCTTAGAAGTAGATTAAAAGCAGTCTTAGAGGAACTAACTTTTTATTTGATTTTGTATAATGCATAGCACAGAAGGATCTCTAAGTACTGCATAAGTAGCCTAGATTGTTGCCTGAACATGAATAAGCTGTCAGAAAAGAATGTTTTCTATTAATCTCTTGTCATTTATCAACCAGTATGGTGTTGCCTTTAAAAACATATGTCTTTGAAGAATATGTCTTATGTCTTTCAAGACTTGTAAGGGAAAGAGGAAAAAAAATTAGCAATTTAATCACTGAAAAACCGAAAAAAAATTCCACATCCAACACAGAGACATATAAACCAGTACTTTATCACAAATATGATAGTTGTAGTCATTACTGCAGTGATCCGGGCTCATAATTCCCATGTTTTATTCAGGTGCCCACCTATGAAATTTAGAGGTATAATCAAATAACATTCCATTTGTGTCAGACTGGCCTTGAAGGAGAAATATACACAAATAAGTAATTTCATAGATTTTCTGAACAACAACTACAAAAGCACAAACCAAATCAAAAATTTATTCTGGAATATGTCACTTGAATGCATCCTGTTGTTTAGAGAAATAGTGACTGTAGCTGCTATGCATCCATAATAGAGTCTGATTGGAAAAATATTTCATAAGAGATTTTTTTAAGCTGTCAGAATGTAAAGAGATTTTCTGCTTATCATTCCAATTCACGGAATTTTTATATGTGTCTGTCTGGGCTGTACTGTGAGGTAACTCCTCAACTTGATAGCAAAACCCACCTCGGAGTAAGTGAACTCTGCTCTGGATCCGTGGTATGATGGCATTTGATTTAATACAGGCATTCTTGAATTTGCACCTAGAAAAACTAAAATCAAACCATAAAATACCTCAGTAAGCACTGAAATGGGATTCTTTACCCCTTCTGATATTTGCAAATTGTCTGGTAAAACAATGCTTATTCATATAGGGAGAGTGAAGACCAAGTTTCCTAGCCCTCTGAAAAAGATGTGAATTGAGCTGGCTGTCAGTCCAGTTTGATTTGGAATGAAATACCAGCATGATCAACCCATCATATGTGAAGGCAGCCTCCCTTTCTTCTCAAGCACAATACCTTCAGGGCACATATGGCCTTGCCTCAGGTTAGGGGCTTTACTTATTTTAGGTATAATAGTGCATATATAGTTAGGTGTTAAATATGCGTTCAATTTTTACATTCCCTGTTAGAGGAGGAACAAAATGTTTCTGTGGAAAGAGATGTTATTCCATTCTCTGGCATTACAGCAAATTTCTCTTCCAGGTGTTTTTCATCATTTTGCCTCAGTTTGTTTATAGGAAAGAGGTGTAACATTTTCCAATGTTCCTAAATTACTGTGATGAATCTTTGATTTATGATGTGCAAATCTGTAAGCCTTGCAACATGTCTTCTTACAAGTAAAATATTTTTAAGACCTCTGAATGCTAGTACTCTGCATAGAATTTCACCATGTGAACTACCTTAAGTGTCTTCAAAAGCTAACCATCTCAATATGCATTATTGGAGTCAGGTAAAGAACAGTGCCTTCTCTGAAATACTTTAAATCAGGCAGCAATTCAAAGAATGACGATTACATGACCTGTTGCCAAAAAAGTGTTTAACAGAGGTGCTAACAGACACTACTAAATGATGGAACATTTGGTAATAAGGATTTTGACTGAAAATATTAAAAATAGGGAAAACATTTCCAAGAGAAGGAGAAATATTTAACTTTTCAAATTAAGTGAGCGATACATAGAATCATAGAGAACATTTTTTTCACAGTGCACATTAGCTGAATCTAAGAGAATTCAGCTCAGCCAGAAAGAACCGGACAGGAAGAGAGGTTAGGTAACAGCTGGCCAAAATGTTTAGATATAACAAGCATAAGCCTTTGCACAAGGCAGCCTTTGCACAAGGCAGCCTTTGCAAAAAGTCCTGTTCAGTATGAACTTACTGAAAAGATGAAAAGCAATGAGAAAGTTGAATACGTATTGTCTGTGAATGCAGCTTTCAAAACTCTGAAGATTCAAAAAGGGTTGAAGAGTACAGTTCGATAATGAAATGTATAAAGTAAGAAATTTGCTAGCAAAGAAGGTTAAAATTGATTCATTACATTTGCATTGTATTTCAACAGTATGTAGGAATTAATGGCCACAGAGATATAAAACTATGCAGTCATGTAATATAGTCTTGAAAGCACAACTGTCTTCAGTTCTTCGTGACATTGACACTGGAACTTTGTTGCTATTGAAATGACAGAAAATTATCTGGTTGAAAAATCCACAAGATTCATTTCTGTAATAGTTGTCAACAGTTTTTCTCTATTATTAAATGTCTTCATTATTTTCTGATCTCAATACAACTTGCACCAATGTGAAGCTTCATCCAAGCCAACACTTTGTAAAGGACTTTTAAAATCATTAATATGATGTTATTTGGCTTTTTGAATTAAAAAAAAAAATAATAGAAGGAGTAAAAATTCAACATGTATATCACCAAAGAATGAAAGAAATGTTAAATACCTCAGTTCACAATACTAGCATATGAAATAGCAATTATTATGCTGTTTAACTCTGAGCAGTGAGCTCGGCACATTTTCACAAGACAGGCTGGTTGACAGTGAAATAATCAGGTGCAGGCTGCTTCATTCATTGGGATTAGTACAGAGCCAAGGGTAGGTTATCAGTCCCCATAAAATATGTGATCAGAAAGTTTCCAAACGAACAGTAATGAGATGAAAACATAACACTTTAAACAACTAAGTTATAAGCTAAAAGTATTTCATATATTCAGGAAAGCATCAAGGATATCATGTTAAAATAAAGGATCAGTGTCTTTAAGAGTGATCTTAAAAGTGGTCTTTGTTTCATTTCATGACCTTAAACGTGGTCTTTGTTTCATTTCATGACCATTTCTATATCAATCAGGAATTCACCACACAGGAACTCTGGTTTTGCCATATGATCAATCAAAAACTGAGATAACGAAGCTAAGGGAAGAAAGAACATACAAGAAAGCAGATATGCTAAAGACACAGCAATAGCTGGAAAGGAATGAAACAAAAAAAGCCTACTCCTTTAGTGAAAAATGTAGGCATATTATAGGAAAAGTCATCATCACTGTCTGTAATTAGACATATATTTAGCTAGGTTACCAGACACTTCCCATTATCTTTTGTCATTTGTGTTGAAACTTTAATCACTTGGGCCGAATTTTTCTACACCATGACTGTAGCTTTAGGCCATATAGATTTGTATCTTCTTTAAATGTCAGGTAACACCACTAGGTAGTTTCTTTAAACAAAAACAAGGGGGAGAAGAGAAGCAATATTTTTTTATTACATTTAAAAATCAGAACTACTGCTTTTAAGAACTGTTGGAGTTTTGGAGCTAAAACTTGAACCTGTTACATTACGTGGGGCCTTATCTGACTGGGAATTATTCTGGGTAGATTACCAGCATAAGCAAGATTTAAGCCTAGAAAAGCAGAAATTCTTTCCAAAGTTTCTTCTAAGATGGATGAGAGCAGGAACTTCTCTGTTAAAACAGCTCCCTGAAACTAGTTAACACTTAGTAAGAATTTCTTCCTTCCCGCATGGATCGAATAGCTGCAGAAATTTCTGCAAAAGTGGAAAAACACTTGGAGCCCTGGAGTGTGGACCATGAAAGAGAGTATGACCCCATATAGCATTCACACCTATGCTATGAAGTGTAAAACAAAACATATCATCTCAGTTTTTTGTTCAAGATGTTTTATCATCAGGAGTGGATAGAGATTCCATTTAGCATGTCCAAAAATATGTGTCTAAAGAAGTGAGGGGAAGGAACAAGAGATGAGGAAGCTTGTCGGGAAGAAGTTTTATTTCTATGTCTGAAATCAGTTTTGATAAGAAACACATGATGTATTATAGGTTTTAGATTTAAATGAACTGATGTACAATTTTTTTTCATGTTCTTTTTATGATATATGACACCTTACAAGATTTTAAGGTTGTGTATTGATCATTACTGAGAAGAGGAAACTGAAAGTGAAATAGCAATATTTTCTTTCTCAAGAGGAGCAGTAGGTGAAACTTAGAAAGGATTCTGAATACCAGAGTTATTAATCTTACAGAAAAGTCATTCAAGTTGCATCCAAATTGAATTAAAGCCGGAACTCCATCTGTACCTGGGCTGAGAGGAAGCAGAATAAAGGAAGAATTCCAGCACTGATGCAGTGAGATGAGGATGCCATGGAAATATATGGTTGAAAGGTTTCTGTCTGAAAAATACATTAGAAAGTACATTTTGCCTAAGATGTCCTCAAATATATTGTAATTATGTATTTCAGTTTTACTTGTGACCTCTTTATTTCCAAACTCATAATCATTCCTGTCCAGATCTTCATCTAAAACATTTATAAATACACCAGAACTTTGTTGTCCTTAATAGCCTAATACCAAAGGACATGATTGATGAGGGTGAAAACAAAGATCTGAAGATTAAGTGTTGCAAGGAAACAGGACATGAATACATAGAAAGAAATACTGTAATTCTGAAGATAACACTGCTTCAGAGGTGGGCTCCTAGAGTTTAGAGTCTGGGAAAGTAGATGTTGACTGAAATATACTGAGCCATAATCTGCAGATATAAGTTTGGATGCTTTTGGAACTAAGCAGATGGAGTTCAGGAAGGAAAAGACTACATCTTGTGATCTCTTCTGTAGCTGCTTAGAGATATATTGGTCTGAATTCCATTGGTGCAGCACACTTGTTCTTCTATTAAACTATGTGAATTGGTTAAGTAGTTTAAAAAGAGAGTCCCTGATATCTGCTTTCAAAATCTAAACATTCACAGTGTGTGAAAATAGTAATTTTAGCATAGGTTTTTGGCAATTTTATTCTTCAGCTATAAATGAAGTTGATCCAACAATCTAAGATCACGGGTATTCTGTGAAGCCAGATTTCCTAATACCTTTGAAATACTTATATAGTGAAAACAGGAAGAAGATAATTGTTTTTAATATAAATTCTGAAAATAACTTGGTTAACAGGCATACAAGCACACATTTGGTTGAACAATCAAAGCAATTGCTGAGAAGATATTAATGTTTTTGTGAGAAAAACAAATGAAAAAAAATCTATGTCAGGACTATAGTAAAAGTAAGCACACAAATTGGTGAATTAAGACTATATGTATTGTATGCCAGATACCAGTGAGTAGATCTGTCCATTTTCCTGAGAATGAAAATTCCTTTGTGAAAATTTAGAACTGAGTGTGAGAAATGCTTACAATAAATGGAATAATTTAGCTGTCACATTTATAAAAGGTATGTGGATGCATCATCATCACAAATACTACTTTAACTTTTTGTTCAGACAAGGGATTTTCAAGGTTTGAAGAAAGAGGAATAGAGCAAAGTGTTCTCAGAAGTCTCCTATAACCTCTGGAGAAATGGACTGGTGTTATTAGCATATCAAGGAAAACATCTCAGAATCAAGAAGTATGGTGGATGAAACATCACAAAAGAGGGCTGCAAAAAATCTCTCTCTAGGATGACCACCACCAATAGTAATGCATACCAGCAATACAGAGAGACAGACTTTTTAAAGGTGAACGAATTCATGCTTTTCTTTCAGATAGAAGCTTTTAGATGGAACACTTTATAGCTTTCTGATCAAGGGAACAATACTTACAGGTGTATATGGGCACACCCAGTCTGTGTTTGCCAAATTGCAGGCACAATGTAAAAAATCACTCCAAGAGGGGAAGAAAATGCAATTTAATGCATTGTGAGAGGTACATCTAGTCTTAAAATTTGATAAGAATTTACTAGCTTCTGAGTGGTGATCATAGAAAATGATACTTGAGAGTGCAGAGCAGTCAGTCAGTCAGACAGAAATAAAGATCAAAGATGTCTGAGGGGAAAAATTCTCCACTGATGGCAAATTTTGTCACGGCTAGCTCTCTCTCACTTCTTCTAAATACTCTCTGCAGGAGAAAAAATTCCTAGTCTTTGAAAATATATTCTGTCGTGATTTACTTTTAAGTCCTTTGTGTGAGGCTAGTGAAGTTTACCAAAAGGAAAAAAGCAGGATGTTATTGTATACCAGGGTTTTTTTATGATGTTGGTGTTTGGGTTTTTTTCCCACTTAAAGGATATAGAAAGTCTGCAGAAAAGTACCAATGGACATTTAAATATGCATTTTCTTTTGTAGGTGCAGGGACCAGAAAATACACCTATCCTGTCCTCTGAACTGTGTATTACAAGGGGTGGCTCTTTCTATATACAACAATATTTTTGATGATAGTAGTCTTAAAAAACAGTTGCATATGTTCTTATAAAACTCTATGTTCCAGTATGTTTTGCAAACAACATTTTCCTTGCTAGGTTATCTTCAGCCTTTTCAATTTCATTTTTTCTCCAGCTTGGACAGAAAAATGCTGACAGAGATTAAAGAATCAATCACTAATAACAATCCAAGACCTGGTGGCTCTCTGGGTCAATACAGGTATTGGACAAGTGAGTTCACAGGATCACAGAATGACACAATGAGTCTTGTTGGAAGGGACCACAGTGGTGGCTCAACCTCCCCGCTCAAGCAAGATCATCCTGGAACACATTGCATAAGGTTGCATTCAGATGGTTCTTGAGTACCTCCAGTGAGGGAGACTCCACAACCTCCACAACTTCTTTCTTAAGTCTCTGGGCAATCTACTCCAGTGCTCGATAACCCACACTGTAAAGAAGTTCTCCCACATGTTCAGGTGGAACTTCCTGTCCACCAGTTTCTGCCCGTTGCCTCTTGTCCTATTGCTCAGCACCACTGAGAAGAACCTGGCTCCATCCTCTTGACACCCTCCCTTCAGACATATTGATAATCTCCCTCTCAGTCATCTCTTCTTGAGGTGGAACAGGCCCAACTCTCTCAGCCTATCCTTGTAAGAGTGATGCCCCAGTCCCTTAATCATATTTGCTGCCTGTTGCTGGGGCCACTCGAGGAGTTCTGTCTCTCTTGTACTGAAGAACCCAGCACTGGACACAGCACTCCAGGTGAGGCCTCACCCGGGAAGTCACCTCCCTTGACCTGCTGGCAATGCTCTTCCTAATGCACCCCAGGATCCCATTGGCCTTCTTGGCCACAAAGTCACACTGCTGGCTCATGAACAGGTTGTTGTCCACCAGATTCCCCAGGTCCTTCTGTGCAGAGCTGCCTTCCAGCAGGTTGGCCCCAGTCTGTGCTGATGCCTGGAGTTATTTCCCCTCAGGTGCAGGACCCTGCATTTGTCTGTGTTGAACTGCATTAAGTTCCCCTCTGCCCAACTCCCCAGCCTGTCCAGGTCTTGCTGAATGATGTCACGGCCCTCTGGGTTTTCAGCTTCTCTTTCCCATTCTGTATCATCATCAAACTTGCTGGAGGTGAGCTCTGTCCCTGCATCCCAGTCACTGATGAATAACTTGAACAAGACTAGACCTGATACTAACCCACGAGGAGCATTGTGAGCTACAGGACTCTAAATAAAAGAAAGAAACTGAATTGATTCAAATGAATAAAAGTATGTATTTAGACTTTTAAGAATGGGAGGAAAAGGAATTTCTAGCTAGTGGAGTATGCTAGGTAATAAAAGAAAGTGTATTTCATGACAAAAAAAGACTCAGAAAACTTGCTCAGGAAATTGTCACTGTAATTAGCCAGATAATGCTAGCTGTCATATTTTAGACTACTCAACATGAAAGATCACAGAGAAAATAGCTATTTCATATGCTTAGTAATTTTTATTTGTTAATTTTATGTCTCAGACATTACTACCTACAGAGAGCCCACCCCCCCCCCCCCCCCCTTGCAGTTAACTTTCACAGTAAAAATAACTGGTTTGCACCAAGTGATTCTGGTTTATTTATATGGACCATAAGAATGGTACATATACTTACAAGACAGATGACTGTTTACTAAAAGCCTAGGAAAGGTAATAGCATGTTATAAAATACCACATACCTTTCTGATATATCATTGTGTGGACCTCCAATCAAGGCATGGCATACTTCACAGATCCTATCCATGGTGACATTCACCATGCTTAAGTTGGCTGGTGTCATTAGAGAGTCTTGCTCACAGTACAGCTTCATCAATCATTGTGAGCAATGAAACCTGTGATGCTGGCTTAGCTTTAGAGAGGCCCTTGGAGGGCATGGTGTAATATTCTTATCTCATTAATAAACCTACAGTTCTTGAAGAGATGCATCTAATATTTCA
Source organism: Anabacerthia variegaticeps (assembly GCA_035583185.1). Classification (NCBI taxonomy): domain Eukaryota; kingdom Metazoa; phylum Chordata; class Aves; order Passeriformes; family Furnariidae; genus Anabacerthia; species Anabacerthia variegaticeps. The sequence continues at coordinate 41,523,104 of JAWWEW010000001.1, read as the reverse complement.
AGTGAGCAAGACAAAATTATATGCATACTTTTGATTAAGTACACACGGACTGCATGTATATTGAATAAATTTGCAGCCTGTGTATTAATTGATTAATTGGACCGTTGATTATCTATGCCTTGATTAAGTACCAGTCATTCGATATCCATGATATAGAAGCATAGGTCTGGATTACTCATTATGTGGGTCACTAACTCCTCATGCAGTAGTCCTTAGGCAGACTGCTGCGTAGTCAAATTTCATATGCAGTCACATGCAGAAATTGCAAATCTTAAGGATAAGCCAAGCCCAGCCTAACAAAACCTCACTTTAACAAGACAGCATATTTTATAATAGAAAGGTCATTGAAAGGCAAATGATTCTTCTCAGAATCCAGATAAATGGTCATTTTATAGCATGATGTTACTAAATTTATTTCTAGAAGGAATTGTCAAATGAGCCAAGTAATGGAAAACTTTAGCTCAAAGAAACTAAGCAACTACAAAGTGATTGAAACAGTCCAGCAAAATCCTGCAGTTGTCTTCCCAGAAACTTCTTGTTTACTTAGTTCATCACAAAAGTGGTTGTCTGCCATGTACAACATCACATGGTGCAGGTACTGATCTTGGTGCTCCAGGCTAAATAAACACGAGTATAGAGGGAATGTCACCAGCAGAATAGATAGAATTCAACTCTCTTTCAACATGGAATCAAGTCTCAGGACACTGCTGATGAAAGAATAATTGAAAGATAAAAAGGACATGTTCTGGGGTAGAGGTGGAGGAAATACTTTCCTTCTGCCAGAAAGGTGGAGGAAATACTTTCCTTCTGCCGGAAGAAAGAAAGAAACAGATTTAAAAAAATATTCCAGTGCAACAAAGGGATAAATTCAAGATCTTTTATGAATAATATTAATTGTGAGATAGACCAGACATGCCAGAAGAATTGGAGGGTATATTTGCCTTGAGTGTCAGAAATCCAAAAATGATCCTGTGATTCTTTTATCTGTTTAGTCTAAAACTTTCATCATGACCCTATTGGCCACTTTTGGGGGGATGCTTTCTGGCTGCACAAATGTTCACTGCAGCAGAGGCTTGTTCAGTTACTGCACATCTGCAGTTCAGACCATTCCTGCTGCAAAACGTGTTCCCAGAGAGGGAGATTTGGATAACTCTGAAATTGGTATCATTTTTTAAGAAGAAATGGAAAAGAACCATCACCTTTAAGTAACTGACATTGTCACTCTGAAAGTGAAGGTTCAATCTTTCAGTTCAGGTACTAGAACAGCCACTACAGATAAGAATTTTAGCGATACATGTTCTACAGCTGGATCCCATATAGAAGCAGAAAGCCATGCATCAGTCACAAAAAATATCTTCTTTATGACATATCACAAAAATAGATATTTGACTGCATAGAAAGCAACCTTGAATAAGAGAAACTCCTCATAATGTGGACATTTTATTTTTCTGGTTTTTCATGAACGAGGGTGTTATTTCATTTGTCTGTACCCAGATGTCTCTGTTACTGTTAGTCAAACTGTTTATAAGCCAAAAATGGGTGTCTGAGGCAAACAAAAAATTGGAAAATCAAAAGAAGAAAAAGAAAGCTTCCAGATAATATTTTCTTAGTTATGTCTTTGCTAATGGCAGAGATAATGTTACAACTCAGTTCAAAGGAATCAGAATTAGGGACAGCTAACGAGTCCCAGGTTATGGACACTACAGTTGATTCCTGCTCAGATCAAGAAATACATGCTTTTTAGGAGAGCAGAAAACAAGCAATCAAAAAGGCCTAATATCCACTGACATTTGTAACATTCTTCAGAAGTGGAACTTATGAGTGAAAAAAAGTATTAGCTACACAAAGAATTGCATTTTATTAGACTGCATAAATATCCTCTGCTTGCTATGGGTTAAAGCCTTGGGAAAATGCAGTGTATCAAAGCCAGAAATGCTTCTCTGCAAGAGAAACATTTTTTTGTCTGCATAGCACACTTCCCTTCTCTTTAGCAGCCTGTTTTTTTGCTGGGTATTGTATTTTTCTTTTTTCTTTTTTTGGCTTTTTGATTCTCTAGATTGGACTAAAATAAAGCCACTCTGTGATGTATGTATTTGCATGCCAAGCTCTATGGACTGTTCTAGCAGTCTATCTTTGATGCTCTATTTACATATTATTGCCATTGATTGCTCTAATTGTTTGATCCTGGTGCATCCATTTTAGGCTTAGCAAGTTAAGATTTTATTCCCCATTCCAAATAATTCAATTCAGTTCAACTGATTTGTAACACTAGGGGCTTGGTGTATTCTGAATGCATGTAAAATGCTTTTGCATGTCATGTTTGATTCATGCTTAGGGATTATTTAATTCAGTGATTTATGTTGGTTTTCAGACTATTCCCATTGTGATAATGTCTAAACATGTCACATGATACAACATGATGGCTACGTTTCAAAAGCAAGGTATGGTTAACTGATTCCTCATTGAAGAAAGCAGAAACCAGAGCTGTACAGCACAGAGGAGCTCTGAAGATCATTGGAAACTAAATACTATTTGTAGCCTGTTAAATTCAGTGTAGATTGTGTTAAATAAAGTTGCCCAAACCAGTGTTTTCACACCTTTTCACATCAAGAACAACATGTACATCCATCGCACCTGGAAGGATTAATTTCATTTTTGATGGAGTTACTGCAAGCTGTAGTTATAGCTAAAGACTTTTCCCAGAAGACTAAAATTATTATAACAACTTCTAAAGTCAGTTTTGTACTTGGAAAAAACAGATGCATCTGATAGGAGAAACAGCAGAGAAATTTTTAGTAACATTTGTTCCATGAAGATAACAGTAGCACAGCACTTCCTAGTCTAATTGCATTTATGAGATATATATATACCCAATGTGTATTTATAGATCTTACACAATGGCATTCTGCCCTCCCTCTTGATGTTTTATCCTTAACCAATGAAGTCTTCTCTGCAGCAAAATTTCCCAGAGAAAAAAAAAAAATTAAGCCTGGTTTTACAGTTCTAAACTAAACAAAGGAAATCAGCTTCCCCACCTGCTGTGGCTGGCTGAATACAGAGAGAAAAGTAGTGTTAATTCAAAACAAAATCACACAGTGAGGATCCATTCACAGCTATTCTCATATTCTGCTGGCTTTATGAACGGCAGTAAAAACATCTGTCTGAAACTAATTCTTTTTTTTTTCCAAGGGGTACCTTTGTAAGCATGATTTTATTGGGAACACACCTGCCATTCAGTGAACAAATATGTACTCTGGTCTCCCATGGGTCTTACCCTCCATCATGGCTTCAAAAATATTTGGGGTGTGTGTCAACTCTTCGTATTAGGAAATCTTCACTAATGCATGTGGGATGAACTAATTAATCTTTTTGTAACTCCAGAAATCTCTGCTTGCTAATGTGAAGCTAGGAGTACCCTACATAAAGAGGCTGATTTTCCACAATTTCTTATCTATTTTCAAATTTCTGCATTACCCCACATTTCCACGTGAGGCAAGAACTCACAGATGCTGATTTTTAAACACTGTGACATTCAGAGTGAAAGGTAAGGGAACTGCTACTGACCCAAATGACAATATTTCAGATTTCTGTGAGGCCCACTGCAATTATTTTCAGGATCAATGGCTACATTAACACAAAAGTGCAGCTGGACATCATGATTATTTTTAACTCTCTAACTTATCCATAGTAGGTGTGGCAAAACATGAGATAACTTTGACCTTTCACATGTTCCTCCAAAGCATTCCTCAGGTTTCTTAGAAGTTAAATGCTTCTAACTTAGACTGGAAATAGATTACTTTACTATAACTTTAGTATATCTTTCAAATGCCAGCTTTAACCCTGAAAGTACAGGGTTATGGAAGTATATGTCTGCATGGAGATAATGCATATTAGCCTCACAATTTTACTCCAGAGGTTTATTCCTGCTTTTTTAAAATTATAAATAAAACTTTACCTACTGTCTGTAAAGATGATATTACACCTTGTAACCAAGTTTTAACTGACAACCAAAGGTTTTCTAAAATGTCTTCAAAAGTATCCCTTTAATCAAACATCTAGATGTATATATCCTTTTCCCACATCTTATAGAAGAGGTGGTTGAGGATAGACTGCCATAACCTAACACTGAAGCTTGGTGTTCTTTCTGAGTCTGGAAACAGCTCCTCTTTTCATGTGTACTTCCACTGACATGGAAACTTTTCCGTTTTTGCATTTTAACTGCTAAATCTATTTTTCTAGTTTCATATTTTAATATCCTTCATATATAGATATCATAGTAGCACCCAAAGACCACAGATCTTCAAACTATACTCATTTTGGTAGAAAGTGGAATAAGAAGTAGAAAATATAAGTTGCCCAAGATAATATAAAAAGATTCTGTCCCCAACCAAAAGCAAAATCTCAGTTCTTACTTATCTGTGTCTGTTCTCAGGATCACAGAATGGTCTCTGAAACTGCAGGAGAACTGCTGCTCAAGATTACTGGTCCTAGGGACTGTCTAAATAATGTGCTCACTTACAAGAAAACTTTACCATCAGAGCTCTGTTAAACTGTAATGAAAAAAACATTTTCAAGCAGTTCCATATCTGTTTTGTATCCGTGTCTACATTGTCCCATGTTGATCATATCACAGTCCATTCAAGACATTGTGCTTTTCACCAAATGGGAAACGATCTCCCGTGATTGATTCCTGACACCAGTCCCCAGCCAGTGAGACACTAACAAAAGGAAAGGAGGAATCAAGCTAGTCTCTTCACTTTAGGTTGTAGCAGGCTAATGCTGTTCTGAGAAGGCAAAAGCAAAAAATTAAAAGATGGACCTCTGCAACTTCCCCTTCTTGTATTGCCACTGGATTTGCACAACATTTGGATGAGAGTGGTAATGCAGGGGATCCAAGATGAGGAGGTGAGCTAGTGAAAAGAGATGATTAGTGGGGGAAACAAGAAAGGAAGAGAGATGGAGTCACACTCTCCAACTTCTTTTTTTTTTTTTTTTAAGTGAAAATTATATTGGGCACAGCAATCATTCTGAAACTATCTTGCTTTTGGTTATCCTGGTGCACATTCAGTATATGATGTCTGTGATTTTCTAGAAATCTATCTGTGAATGCTGATACAAATTTAAATATTCCTGCTGGGAAAAAACCCAAACAAACAAACTCCCCCAAAAAACAAAAACGTGTTCATAGCAAAGAAAGGACTAGTTTACACCTTGATCTGTCCTATCTAGGGCTCATAAAGTTTTAAGTGGCATCCCAAACCCAATTGTTTGTACAGCAAAGGCACTAAATACAGTGAAGTATTTTCCTATTCTTCACTTCTCCTCTCCTTCTTTTGTGGTTTTTTACATGCCTTTGCCATAGCTTTTCCTATATGTGTGTGTATATCCCATAGTTATTTTACCATCCTACCTACAGATACAATAAATGTCAACTTTAAGATCAGTAGAGCAACAGAAAAGGAGAAAAAGAAAGGTGCCAATTGGTTTATGAACTCAAAAGAAGGTATCATCTTTTCCAAAAGAGCCCTTCTGGTCTGTTTGGCTATGCCAAATTTAAAGGGCTGAAGACCTCTGAATGCAAGCTGGGAAAGTAGAAATGTGTAGCTCCATCCTGGAAGGAGATAAGGGAGACTGTGAAATACTAGACAAGAAAGAAAGAAGTTTTAGCTAGCAGTAGCTCACTCTTCTTTCATAGAGAAATGGCTACTATTAATTTTCTGCAGCTTACATTTCCCTCTCAGCACAGTATTTATCTCTCCATGTTACTCTTGTATAATAGTAAATTCTTAAGGTTTGCTTTTCTATTAGGTCACACAGTGCCAGATAGCTTTGCAGCATGTCCAAATAATTCAACATCTTACTTAAAAAGAAAAACAAACAAAAAACAAACCATGTTGTAGCAGCTATTAATATATGTGGCCCTCAAGGGTAACAGGAAAACTGGAGCCTTTATTATTTTTTTTCATTAATTTTGAGAATGTGAGTTTGCTGAGGTGTGAGTGGAGGATGGTGTAAATTTTTAAACAGTGGCACTCTCAGCAGTTATGCAGACTTTTGTAAATACAGCTTGTCTCAGAGGACAGAAATATTTGAACAGTGTTCTCCATTTGAACAGTGCAAAAGAATTTTCTATAACTTTGTGGTGCTTAGGGGTGTTCAGTTCCTGCTCACGCCTTCCATAGGAAGTCAAGAAGCAAGCCTAGCATCAGCTGTCTGTCACACTGGGGTTATCCCTGGAGATGGAGTTATCTCTGAAATTAAAATATTGTATCAAGGCAGTTTAACCTTTTGGCTTCTCTTCCCTGCTCCCCTCTCTGTGCCCCCCACCTTCTGTCCATGAAGGAGAGGAAAGAGTTAAGTATTCTTGTGCTTCTTAAACTGAGCAAGACAGAGCTAATGGAAATAGGCTATCTGAATACTATTATGGGATGGAAACCAACAAGCATTTTTACTAATACAGGGCTTTATAGATTCAAAGTCCTGTTGACTGCATTCGTGAGCTGATCCCCTTGCTCCTTTAGGTAGGGAGTGGGGAACAACATGGCCCAAAAATCTGTTATGTGAAAATCACCTTCAAAATACTGTATGAGTTACACTTTTCAGTGAATACAGAAGTATGTGATACTAGCATTCTCCACATCTTAGAGAGAGCATGAGTTTAAATTATGGGCAATACCTCTGAGTGCTCGGTTTATCTCTAGCACTCTGAGTCAGCAGCAAGAACTGGAAAATTCATGTAGAAAACCAAATTTCTTTTGGCTGCAAATTTCTTCTTATTGTAGTTGTTTCTCCTATTTTTTAATAGCAGAATATACATGCTAAAATAAATAATAATATTCTACAGAAGAAAAAACAAGTAAAGAGGAAAATAATGAAAGTAGAAGTAGGGCTATGATGTCATAAGGACATGGAAGAAATAGAGCAAATTTATTAAATCTCAATATAAAGAGAATGACTGGTTAAAATTTTTAATTGCAATGGTGATGCTGTCTATGTGCTGTGGGAAATAAGAGTAGAAACAGAAATTGTTGTAACTGAGATAGTCACTAAATTCAAAAAGATAAATAAAATTGTTGTGGTGATGGATAGCTATGAAATAAATGACAGTTTCAGTCATGGATCTGCTTGTAAGGATTTGGCGCATCCGTACAACCAGAAAGATACAGGGAGAGGTAGAGCTGGAGGGGGCAGGAGAAAAAACATTCTGCAATAAGTTAATACTTGTTAGGATTGTGGAATAGGAAATTTGTATTCATTTGGACAATTGGAAGTGTTGAAGCAAACAACAGGAAAAACACAAAATGTGACAATAAGGAACAGTTTTCAAAAAAGTAAATTAGACTAGACTGAAAAGACATCTTTCCTTCAAAACATAATTATGTTTTGGAACAGAAAGATCTTAAAAGATCTAATCGAGCTGGATCATTGCATAACTCATCTTTTAATAAAGCTCACAATTATTCCACATGGAGATTTGCTAGAAAAAAACTGAAATAAATATAAAAGGCTTAAAGTGAGTACAGTTAACAGGAAGAAAAAAAATGGATGATACTGAACCAAGAAATCTTAAGCTACGTGTTAAAAGTATTAAGAGTCATTATCAAGATGCAGGTTCTTTGATGCTGTGGTTAATAAATTTCACTCAAAAAAGTAAAAATATTCTAACGAAATATGTTGAATATTTGAAAATGGCTGTTATGTTTAATATTGAGTAGTAAAAGGATGTTACTCAGAGACAGTTGACATTAGGATTGATATAATGTAAATAGAGTAGCATATAAAATTAGGAAATACAAAGGACTTTAATTATTAAAGACTAATAAACTAAATCAAACAAAGCCCTTGTAATAATCTTAGAGCTTATCAATGGGATGCCATGGGAAGGATATGTAGATGAGTGCATTCATCAATCACAGGATAATTTGTGTGCTACTATTGTAAAGTGACGGCGAAAAAAGCTGGTAAAAGACTGGGATGTGTCAGGGGAGACATTTCCAGTGGAGGGAGAGAGAATATTAATGCAACTGTAGCAGGCTTGGATGAGACCTGATCTGGAATATTGTGTTCAATTCCTCATTCATAGTCAGGAGAGATGAATTTGAAAAAGTGCACAAAACAGGCTGTTATGATTCTCAGGGGAAGGAAGAGTCTATTTCATGAAAGGCTGCTGAAAGAGCTAAAAATTTTAGGAGAACAAAAGCAGAGAAGGGATAAAATTGCTGTCTTTAAATACAACAGGATGGTAAAGCCAGAGACAGGAAGGAAGTGTTTAAGCTAAAGAATAGTATTGGCTCAAGAACAAGTGGGAAGAAATGTCCAGGAATAAATTTAAGCTGGAAAGGAAATGTGGGTAAAATGCTCTGGTTCTCAAGAAAACAACTGTTGGAAATTGAGTATGTTATATTATGTTTATTGTATTTATTATATTATAGCATAGCACAGCATAGCATGATTGCCTTCTATACAAGTGTCATAGGAATTCTATTCCAGTTCTCTGTTTGTTATTTTGTGTGAATATGTAAATGGCTGCATGTATAAATATTTGATTTGCAGTAAAACTGGAGGTCATCTGGGATTATTTAAACACAGATGGAAAAGGCAGGCCTGTTCTACCTATTTACATGCTAGTTAGAGTCACGGATTTTGATGAGTAGATACACCTGTCCCTCTAAATTGAGGCAAATGCTGCTTTAGGAAGGATATGACTATGCATCATATCTATAATATTTAGATAAAGTTGCAGGTTAAACTGTTCTCATTCTGTCCCCATGCTCAAACCAATTTTATTGGCTTAGCCAAAGCACATAACAGATTAAAACTGGTAAAAAGTAAGGCTAGAAGTATAATTCTATGGTTCCATAATTTAGTTTTGGTACTATGAAGAAAAGAAAACCTCTCTGTCGCTGACCTGTTTTCTTTCGTTTGTTTGCTCATTTGTTTTCACCATAGGAGTAACTTTTTAAGACTAAATGGATTTGAGTAGGAAGATGGTAGAGGAGTCTGTTATTCCAGTCCAAAAATGACAAAACCTACCTAAAAGATAGTGTGGGAGAGTACATGGTCAGTTTTGGGGAGAAATTGCTGGAATAATTGTGTGGTGGTATTGAGATTCTCTAAAGAATATCCCGAGTATGGTATTGAGATAGGAAGAGTGTGAGTTACAGGGACCTTAATGTCAAAGTGGGCAGAAAATAGATAGGGCAGAAAATTAAGTGAGGGAGGAAAATATTGGTAGAGCCTTCAGAGGCTCAGAAGCTGGTTTTGTATATGCTGTTTGAAAAGGTTTGAGGTGAGGGTGAAGTGTTGAGGAAAGTATTTCATGTTTCTCATGAAAAAACAATGAAGTTCATGGGAATATGGTGTTTGTAATGTAAGAGCGGTTGGACTTTTGAGAAAATGTCCCAGAAAAGTTGTCTGAGTTTGCCCTCCCGTTAAAGACAAAATTTTCTATGTTGCTTTAGCTGCTTAATCTGTTCCTTAGACACGTGTGTTACACAGAAAGAGCATCCTCAGATGAGTTCAGCATCAAACAGTTGCACAGTCTACCACCTGGTGAGCTGACCTGCTTTTTCTGAGCGCTGTTGCTCAGAGACACAGCAGAAATACAGATCATTGTGTTCTTCTTCCTCTGCCCTTGAATTAGCTTTTGGTCTCCTGTTATTTATTCATGTCTCCATTCCTCACGGTTTTGTTATAGTCAAACATTATATTAATTTGCCCTTTCAAAATGATGATACCTCAGTTTACAATTTTAAACAAGAACAGTTTACTTTGTCACCAGTTTTCAATTTTCATTTTGCCACTTACAGTATATTACTTAAGTCTTTGTTTCTGTAAAAGGCAGATGAAATTTACCGTTTTCTGAGTTAGTGCATTTTTCTGGGTATTTTCTTCAACACTGTTTATGATTGCTCTCAGGCTGCCAAAATTGCTATCAGTAATGGATGGAAAAGCTATAATTATGGTTCTTAGGCAAAAAATTTAGCACACACTATGGTGTTTTATTCTTTTACAGTGAAATTGGCCTATTCAGCATTTACTATTAGTAGAGACACTTTCTATGTACATTCGTTGACAACCAGACATGAACATCTTAAAGAGTTCCTCAACCAAGCCTTAGTATTACCACTTCTGTCAACTGAATTTGAAAATGTATGCCAGTGAGAAGAAGGGATGGGAAGTGGCCAGCCCCTTCAGTACAGATTCAACCAGGAATTTCACTATGTGCCAGCTTGCTTATTGTTCATGTTACTATTGTCATTTTGTCCCAGTGATTTTACTGAGGATTGGGAATAGAATTCTGTCAAAATCTTATTTTGTAGGCTTTACTAAGGATTTCATGTTAAAGCAAAGCCACAACACTTTGGGTTTAGTTGTATGTTTTTTTCTTGTTTGCTTTTAACATGTGTAACATGGTGTGGGTTCAACGTCATTGGTCTTGTGTTCCTTTTTTTCCTAAGAAAACTTGTAAATGAAAAGTGGAAATAATCCTCACACTACAATTTGAATTTGAATCAATGTGGTAGTTTTCTTATATGAGTCTGCCAATAGTTTATATTAACAGTAGGAAAGCTGTGACCTTCAACAAGGTGGTAAATGAGAAATTTCTATGAAGTGCCCTTTCAGAACTGAATTGACTAAATGTTTCGCTGCTGCTGAGCTATAAGACTGATCTACTATTATAGGGTGTACTATGGGAATCAAATGCAGAGTGGCAGGTACCACTTGTCGAATTATTTTGAAACTGAAATAAAGTAATTTATATTTAGAACTGTCTCTCTCTGTTTTCTCTTCTTCATGAGCAAAAAAATCTTTCAGATGTATGCAAAGAGATCATGATTTGTTACTGAATACTAATTAAATTTGAATCTCTGAATGAAGAGTCAAGGATTTGTGCTATGCAAAAAGTCTGTCTAGGTTGCCTACCTCTCTCTGTGTCATCTAATGTGCACAGGGTAAGAAACTCTTCCCATGTCTCATTACCTCCTCTGATTCTAAAGGGCAAGAAGACCAATTCCTTCTCATCCAGTATTCTCTCATTCAAGTTTTTTCTTAACAGTATTTTGAATTAGAAAGATGAAAGCAGAACAGGAGACATTGTCATGGCGGTAGCTGAATTAAATATGAAAATAACTCAAGAAATTGTACTGAAACAATGTATTTATAGACCAGATATTTAGATATTTTTCTCTTTTCTTAACAGTTTTTTTCATTCTTTGCAGTCTCCTAGCCATTATAATATATAAAAAAAAAAAGTAGTTTTAAGTCTGAATAAGTTCTCACTTAACTAATATAATCACAGATATTTTCCTTGATTTTCTTTTCTTAATTATTTCTTGCAAACAATAGTTCATATGTATTTGTACAATACATTAGAGGCCCATTACCTTGACAAAATTCATAATTTTTAAATTAACCTGAATGTAGAATTTCACATGGGAAAGTTAATATAATGTTAATGTCTCTGGAAGTTGTAAAGCACTCAGAAAAAGCCAAAAAGTAACATGAAGCATTACATTGGTTCTAGAGGTTTTGTTTTCCCTTCTGGTTTATTAGGCAGAACTCCCGTTGTTTTCTTAGTTTTAAAGTCTGTTTCTGGTCTTTGTCACAAAGCTACCTAAAGAAGTTACAGAACAATACCAGAAGCTCGGTGTTTTTGGCATTGATTTGTTAGAAAAACTGCTTTGTGCAGAGAAATGGGAAAGTGTATTCTCCTTTAAACAACAAACCTGACCAACATCTTTAGTTCTGTGAGTACAGGAAACCAAATCAATATCTATACAATCAATTTTTTTACCATATTTTCTCCATCAAACTACTGCCCAAGGTGGTGATTTATTTCAGCTACTTCTGGATTTCTAAATATTAGATGTTTAGGTTGCAGCTAAACTAGGCAACCTTTGCTCTCTTATAGCACTGGAGAGAAAAAGACACTTTAAGGGCCATTCATGTGACCTAATTTAGTTGTTTGCTTTTAGATAAGATGAATCAGAATACACATTTCATCAGGATGAGTCACAACATCTTCAAATATAGTGTATTTGTTTGTTAACAGCTCTCCTATATGACTCCCTGAAGTCCAGCCATGTTTGGTTTCTCTGGGACAGTGCTGGTCACCACATGCTGTCTTTTCAGTGCTGTAGGTAAGCTCCATGTACTCCAGAGACAGCTGTACCCATTGGTTACTTCTCAGGGTAAGGAAAAGCATGTTACAAAAATTGGGAACATTTCTCTCTTGTGGATGGTCCTGAACCTCTATCTTTTGTATAAAAAGTAGGCAAACTTGCCAAGGAGGTAGAAATTACCATTGTTACTAAGATGAAACTTGTAATAAATGATTTTTTTTTTGTTGCTTTTTGGTTTTTGGACTGATCTATGCATTTTGTTACTTTAACTGGGGTCATAACTCCCATATTTTCCAAAATGGTAATTTAGGTGTTAAGAAAATTACTATATCTTTTCTAATTTATGCTATCATTCCATCCAGAGTTCCTGCATGTTTCATAAGTGCTCTCAGCAAGATAGTACAAATGTGGCAGATCAGCATCCTTTGAAAGAGGGTGCAAGTGAGGCTGGTGAAATGGCATAAGAGTTCCCAGATAAAAGATGGGAAAGACTTCTTTCTGCACCTCCCCCATCCATCTCTAATCCATCTGTGTACTCGCTCTTGTTCTTCCTGGTTAGTCTTGATAATATTTTCTTCTGTGTGAAAATACATCTCGCCAATGCGTCAGAAATCTCTGTCTTTGTTTCCTTTTTCTGCTGGATTAAGGGGTAGAATTTGCACACTGTGGGGCAGCATGAACACCAGGGCTGGCTCAGAGGAGTGGTCTGTCAGAAGTAACAAGCTATTAGACTAGTTCATTCTGTCTTGTCTGACTGCACCCTGCATCAGACCAAGCACCACATGGTAAAACACACTTCAGCACAGTGAAAAAACTAAGTTAAATCTTTTCTGTGGGGTTTCTTTACCTCAATCCATCTTTACTCCTGTGATGCTGGCAAAGAGCTCTGAATGATCTATAGCTGAGCCTCTGACTTTCTTTTCACAGTCCAATTGTGATGCTGCAGAGCAAGAAATAACTCTGGCAATGCTTACAATATGGATTGGTTATTCTGATGCTTTTACTTCTTTATGCCTATTATATTTGGGCCAAAATTTTAAAATGCAACATAAATTTTAGTGTCCCAAATTGCCAGAAGTCTGGCACTCAGAAACATAGACTGCCCGTGTTTTTAAGGTATTGGTAGATACATACATCTTCTCTATCCAGACTGGGATGGGGGAAGAAGGTCAGAAAAGAATAAGGAGTGTGAGAGAAGGATGACTTTGTTTCATTTGTTTGCAGGTGAACTTGAAGTTACAGAAACTCAGAGAACACTACCATTGCAATTTGATCTTGGGCTTATCAAAGTGGTTTCCCAAAAATAAGATCACAGAATTCAAAGCTTTTTTCTAAAGTATTCTTATGCTTAGTGAGATCTACAACAGTAAATTAATGATTGAAAGAAACATATAAAAAAATAAGGAACATACTAGCTTGGAAAGAGACTTGCTTCAACTAACTATTCTTTGAGATAACAGACATGGAAACAGTTTATCAATGTTCACAAGAGGGGTTCACAAAGACTAGGGAAGAATTTGAATCTGACAAGTTAATTTACAGTCTGGAAAGTCTACCAAACACAAATTGGAAATAGTGATTACCCCTATGAAACTAGTTTGCAGGCTGCCAGAGATACTGACTGTTAATGACCGGACCTAATCTGCTGGACATATTTACTCAGGAAAGTATTACTGAGATTTACTAGTTTGAGAACTGTGTCAACTCAGAAAAAAAACTCTTACTGAGCTGTGAGATGGCCAAAAAAGCAATTCAGAGAATGAAAAATCTGGTAAATGTACAATAATGGTCAGTACACAATATTGTGGCAGTGTAGAAATGTATAATTACATGGATAGACTTTCCCAGAATAGTTGATTTATTTTTGCAAGTAAATTTGAGCATGTCATTGATGTAGTTGATGTTTGACCTTACTGAGACGAATAAGAGAACACTTATAGCTGTTATTTCAGCAGCTACTAAAAAGAAGTCTTCTAAACTTGAAAGAAGACAATAGCTGGCATGTGTTTCAGAGACCTGTTGGATTCAAACAACTTGACATGTTCTTTTCCTGTTTCATTGCTTTCCTTCCGTGCTATCCATGAAGTAGTAAAAAATAAAACAAAAAAACCCCAAACAAACAAAAAAACCATTATTAAAGCAGAACAGTTGGATTACATTTTTAAACTGTGTAATTTACAAAATTTATAAAAGCTAATAAAAATATTTTTTTGCTCTGAAAAGTTTCTTAAAAATTAAGTAAGCTTGATAATGGTCTGCTTTTTGGATGGAGGACTCTGAAAAACAGAAAATTAAAAGTGTTGACTTCCCTGCCTTTTATTTCATAAGAAGTTTAATGAAGACCTAACAAGTATAATTGTAATGTCACAAGGTGTGCAACATTAACAACTGGTTACAAAGTATCTAACCAGAATGAAACTGATCATACCCTCAAAACTGTTCCGTGTTGTGCAAGTTCCTTCATACAACTTTTGGAAAATCAAGTCATTCTAACCTGAGATAGTATGGAAGATGTTGAGTTCACACCTTTTATTTTATGGATAAATTTAAAAATTTAAGCCTAAAATGTCCTTCTCTCATGAGAATGACACCAGATCTTAATCAAGTGATGGGCTCTCACCCCAACAGTCTTCTCAGTTTCTTAAATCTGAGGGAGATAGCCCATACAGCATATATTTACCTCACTTGTAAATAAGTAACTTGTAAGGAGAAACATTTAGAAGACTAAAATAGGTCAGATGAACCTGTCCTTAACATATGTATAGTTTTTTTACCTTTTCCCCTTTGTCCTTTATGAATCTTGGAATGACTCACTCTAACATTTGACTTGTAGGTGTATAAAAATAGGAGAGACAAATATCTCTCTTTAAAAATTATTCTTGAATTGTAAATGACTTCAGTACAAGATAATGGCAGGGAACTACTGGGGTGGTTCACCTGGTGTGGTTTGATTCTGGACAACTTAGCATTCGACGCTGTGTAGTGCAAATGTTCTTTTAATACCTTTGCCATTTTTCAGTGACAATGTTCTTTTTTTTTTTTTTTATTAAGGGAATAATAGAATCCCTATAATGCCTAAATTTCACTTAAACCTTCAAATTAAATCCATTTAACTAAAAAAATACCACCAGTGAAACCTTTTATATTTAAAAGGTAGTGATAATAAAAATCACAGGTTCAGCAATAAATTTGATTTGTAAAGATATTTAAGATCCTACTTAATGTAACACAGTTTGGATACAGAAATTGAAGGTACCTCTTATTTCAGATATCATTTACATTTTATAAATCTTGATCACATGATGTTATATAGTAAAAAATAATTACAAGGCTCTGGAGGAGTATAGAATAAACTATTACTCTTGTAAAGTCTGAATTAGTGTTGGATCATATTGGAGAGTTATTGTACGTCCATTCAAAATATGTCAACACAGTAGAAATTTATTAGAGATATGCTTTCCTGGTTTATGAGAAAAGATAGTTTCCTGGGAAGGGAAAACTTTAGCCTTCACAATTGAATAATAACTGGCAAGTCAGCACAAGTCAAAAGAAATTAGAATCAAAGAAAGCTTATGAACTTTTCTAGAATTCAACATTCTCTGTCTATAGTAGCTAAAACAACAGAGCTTTGATTTAAAGTTGTGAATGGCTCCTCCTTTCCTTGTTCAATATGTTTTATAGGTATTTTGTCCTTTTCTTTTTGCCAAATAATTTTGTTAAAAATATGATTTTCAGTATTTTTGTGTTTCTTCACTCTTCTCTTTTTGCAGAACATATATTTGATATTTTTCAGCATGCAGTTGCTTGACACTGTCAGTGATAGAATTTTCTGAAATTTCAACAAGATTAATACACAGATCATATTGTATAGGTATGGAACATAAGGTTTCTATTTTTTTAGAAAACCGATATATCTGTTTCTTCAGTAAAGTATTTATGACAGAAAATCTAGAAAGACATTTTTAGGAGCTGATTTTTGTAAACATTTACACATATGATTTTTTCCCATTTTTTTTTTTTTTTTTATAAAAATGGAGTTGAAAATTCTATAAGAAACAAAGAAGGGACCAATCTTGAACCTGCATATGGAAACCAGCATTCTCAGGCCTTAGAAAAAGAATCTTATATAAAGTACTCAGCAGCCACTTTTGATGTGGAATACATGTGCAACAATCAACACTTGCTCCTGCATCACTTCTAAGAGGCTGTATTTACCTCTGCTTCCAAAACAGTTAATCTTGAAGATTTCTCATAACTTTTTCTATTTTCCTTCTCCACATGTGAAATGCATGAAAAACAGCAAAGCAACTTAATTAAATGTGAGCGGAATATATAAATAATATAAATATAAATGTAAATATAAATATAAATATATAAATATTTATGCCTGCCTTGGAAGATCAGAATTTGTCTGGTCACACAAGCTGCACAATCAAACTACACACCAGCCAAAGTACTTCCTTGTAGTACTGTAACTATTGAGTTTATCATGTTATGATAATCTCTAAAGTTATCTTAACCTCAGCTTCTTCCTACCTTCTGAAGCTGCCGACAACCTCTCTTATTTATACACTCTACTCACCAGTCAAGCATATGTTAAAAAAGTAATGGCTACATTTCTTTTTGAGAAGGGCTGGCTACCACTCTTATGGATGAACGCATTTGTATAGCGAATGAGAAGACAGGCAGTGGGTGTGAGGGGAATCCACAACACCTGATTCTCAGATTTCCTTTCCCACTGTGCATTTTCCTGCCTGGACCAGGATCCATATCATCATATATTTCAACAACAGTGCATTGAGGTCCCTGGAAAAGCTCTGTTTTGCATGATTAAATAACTGCAAAGTGAAATTTTCTTAGAAATATTTTCCATTGATCTGGGATTAAAGCAGTCACAATAACCGGAATTGTTTTGGTCAAATAATTTTGAAGTTTTAGATTGCATTAATACAGTGAGAAATGCACAGTGATAACTTCATTATTCCCTGCATAGCTGACTGGTCAAAGCCAGGATATGATTATCT
This sequence comes from Anabacerthia variegaticeps, assembly GCA_035583185.1. NCBI lineage: Eukaryota > Metazoa > Chordata > Aves > Passeriformes > Furnariidae > Anabacerthia > Anabacerthia variegaticeps. Next base: position 41,505,955 of record JAWWEW010000001.1, on the reverse strand, counting down.
TAGAACAGATGATAATGAAGATCTTATATCTATTTGTTTCAAAGAGTAAAAACTCACTAGGTATTGCCCATAAAACCAATTTATACTCCAGCTGGGAAATCTCTGCCCACTACATTTGTCAAGCACTGTGGATCTAAAGGTAATTAGACCCTAGAAGTAGATGGGGAAAAAAAGACTTCTGGGGTGTGAATTGTTTTCCTAGGTAGAAAAAGTGAAAATTGTTTGATGCCATTAAGTGAGTTTGTTGTTTATTGACTGGATTTATTACATAAAAAAGAATTTCTCTAGCTTCGGTGAAGAGGCTACAAGGAAAAGTGGGAGCTGAGGGATAACTATTTTGTAGAAATCTGAACTGAGGTGGTTCTGAAAGATGGGGCAGGGCTGACTGATTTACTGAGCTGACTGAGGGGTGTAGAAGCAGGACTAGGGTTGACATGTAGCAGTTTAAGTGTTTTTCTCAATCAGGTATGGCACAATGAGAGGTAAATGTGGGAGCTGACAAGTTACAGAGGGGAGTGATTTAATGAGAAAGCAGGTAACAAGAGGTCAGAGTGGGACAATTTATTTCCAGCACAGGAATATATTTTCTGGAATAGACTTTGTTGATACAGAAAAAATGCATCTACTCACCCACACAGAATAGTGCTGTGGCTGAATCTACTAGCTCTTCTGGCTAATACTGTGTATTTAACAGGAATCATCAGAAAAAATTTTCTTTGATGTCGTGCTTAATTTCTTTGCTGGAAGGAATGAAAAAAACCTACACAAGCAAAACCACTTTACCATGGCTTTAAATACTGGAGGTTTTATGTGGCTATTGCTATTACCTTTGAATCACTAAATGCATCCTTTAGGTCAGTGGGTGATATTTCCTTAAATGGCAGACTATTGAGAACAAGTCAAATCATGCAAAGTTCATTGTAGCAATGGAAAGCTTTTGAAAGTTCTAACTACAGGCAAATATTTCTTCTTTTTAGTGTTGTTTTCGTTTCCTTGACAGTATAACCTGTGGGGATGTAAGGACCCCTTACTGACATCGTTCTTGGATATTCATACTGCAATGCCAAAGTTTCCTCTGAGCACTGGAATAACTCTGCACTGGGTCAAAACTAAGGCTTTTAGAAGGTCCGTGTTTTGCATTCTGTCTATAATGAAATATGCATAGATACACTGTTATGGCTCAAATGAACTACTGTTTAAAACATTAAATACAGAAACTATGATAAAACTTACATTTTGTAATGTAAAATTCTGTAATTTTCACTGACATTTAATCTAATTTAGAAGTGCTGCTTAGTCCAGGTGGATACTAAACTGCAGCTGTTCTTTAAACATTATTTTGTGTACCCTCCAGAGTCAGTTCTAATTTGTTTGCCTTCCTTTCAAGGCACTGGTGGCCCTGTTAGGGAAAAAAAAAAAACAAAAAAAAAAAAAAAAAAAGAAAATAAAGTGATTTACTACAGTTAATAGGCAGTTACCTAAGAAGGTTACATAGAATTATTTAGTTTTGAATTTCATTTACTATGAAAAGTTACTGCAATAGAGCATATTGCTGCTATCTTTAATTGGCAGGTGCAGTTTGTAGCATTACATATTTCATGTATTTCTTGTAGTTTTTTGACATAAATGTATTTGTCTCTTTAATTACAAATCTACTACTTTTTCACTCAAATAAAAATTTTGAGGGTATGTCAGGATATTTTCTGTGAAAGATATCTTGCCCTTTTTCTTAGATAAATCTTTATTTTCATTATTTCTTTTATTTTTTTTTCTAGATTGCTCAAGTCCCTCCTGTTATCAAAAGACCATAGAAAGGCACAGTAAAATTTCAATGCAAAACTCAGTGAGCTTGTGGAAAAGCTGTGTTTGATTTCAGTAGAGTTTGAGTCAATCTAGGAGAAAAATAGCCAGACCTTAAAAAGATATTTATTTTTTCAGTTTGGTTGTCAAAACCAAATTACATAAAATTCTTTATTTTTCCTTTCAGTAGAATAGTCTCTTGCTTTGACATTTTTAATTTTTTTCAAACCATCAGTTCCAAAAGTATCATTAAACAACACGACTTAAGGTAAGAAATTAGTACTTGATCCTGTATGCTCCAGAAACTTTCATCATCCAACAAGATTACTTAAATTGTACTTAAGTTATGTATGTGAGAGATTAAATGCTGGACATATGGTAAGTTTTAATGCTTCCTTTTGATAAATATTTTAATGTTGTGAAAATTGAAAAGTAGTAATGTCCTATTCATGTAAATGCCTTTCAGCAACTAATCCATGTAAGACTTCAATGCTTCACTTAGAAACACTCTTATAAAAAGGACCAGTATCTCAAACGGTAGTAAAACATGCAGTTGTGTAAAAAAAAAAACCATATGCAAATTCTCCCCTTTCTATAACTCACAAAGAGTTGTGCTGTCAATATTACTCTGTAAACATAAATTTACACATAATAATAACCTGTTAGAATTATAGTAGTAAAGTTTACTGATAAATAGTCAAATTATACATGCACACAGAATAATGAATGTATACCATTTATATTGCTCAAGAACAAGATAGGTAGAACATCTGAGGTGATAGTGGAAAATGTTAAAATCAACTTTCTCATTTGCATTCTTTAAAGTCAGAAGGAATTATGCTCCATGAGGGACTGTACACATAGTGAAACTCCTAAATTGTCCCCACCTTTCAGCTTTTATTTACACCAAAGACAACCCATATTCAAGCCTCTAAAAGCATGTAAATTGCACATGAAAACAACTCATGGAGCAATATATTCTTTCATTATTTTTTTCTTATAGAAAAACACATGACCACAGTTTTAGATATGGCTTTCAAGTTGGACTGCTAGTGTTTATTTCCACAGTGGAAAATATCCGAATGCACTTTCTAAAATGATGTCTTACCTCCATAGCAAGGACGTGCATGTGGCTACGCTTGAAGCAAGGACAGATGAAGGAGTGCATCCTGTAAAAAACACTACAGGCCTTTGGCTGATGCCTGCAGCTGTTCCTGTGAGAATTCTATTTAATTATGCATTACTAGTAATAATGGTCCCCAAAATTACTGAAGAAAAATTACATGAAAGCAGTGATATGCTTTGGACAGTATCTTATCCTTGTGTGAGGACATGATCTGGTTGTTTGGGTTTTCTTTTTGATATACAAAGGTGCTTCAAGACAACAGTTCTTGAAATAAGCTGCTCTATCACTCCCTTCTACTACTGTATGAGAATAGGAAATACAATGAAAAGCTCATTAGTTGAGCTCTCCATTTACCATCATGGGTAAAAGAGACTTGACTTGGGGAAAATCTATTTCTAATCAATTACCATCCACTACCAAAACCTGGCCATGCAAACCCAATACATATACAAAAGTACAATTAACTAAATATGATTGTATTTTTTCCTGAAGGTAATTAGGAAAAGTGAAACAAATGATTGAGAAGAAATTTTGTTTAGATAAAGACAGTTTTGTGTCCCAATTAACTATTAAAGGTCTTTACTTTAAATAGTTGAAAGATTAAGGATTTTTTTATTTGATTCTGCAACTGGAGAGAAGACCAGTAAAACTGCTATCTTCTTTTAGATCAGTGGAGAAAAAGTGAATGATATATCCTTGATATTAAAAAAAATAAAAAAAGAAAAAAAACCACGAGATCTTGAGTTTATTGAAAAGAAACAGGTAGAAATTGGATTGTTTTGGTAGCTTGTTTCAGAGTCAGTGTTTCTAATAATTGTTTCAAGGATAGAAGCTGTGATACATAAAGAGGAGAGATATTGAACTAAAGTTAAATGGATGGTTCTGCAGTTGTGCTGAATAAGATGCTATTACCACTCATTTTAAAGTCAGTCCTTTGGGATATAAATACCTTGTGGCATTAAAATATGTTGACCCTTTTGCTCAAAATTTAATTTCTGCCAAGTAATGAACCAGGTCTTTCAGTCATGTTTTATTAGGAATGCAAGCAATCAACATTATGAATAGTTAACACTGCATCCTTCCATACATGGAGAAATAAGAGATGAGGTTATGCAAAGCAGGCTCACCCATCACACAATCATAGAACAACTGAAGTAAGAAAGCCACTCTGGAGATCGTCTAGTCCAGGCCCTACTCAAAACATGATGATCTGGAGTAGTTTCTCAGAGTTGTGTCCAGTTGTGTCTTGAGTATCACCTAGGACAGAGATGCCTCAAGTTTTTGGTGCGGCGTGACCTGAGTATTCAGCTGCTTTCACAGTAAAAAAGCCTTTCCTTATATTTAAATGATTTTTTTTTTTTTTAAAATACAACCGTTTGAGAATGTAGGTTTGCTTTGGAGTCCTCACAATGAGAGGGAAAACAATTATTGTTTGCAAAAGAAGAAGCCTCCCTTTTTGAGGGGAACAGGGTTTCTGAAGTGCAGAGTTTAAGTAAGCACTGAAGTGCTCGGTTTGGCACTGTTTTGGATGTAAAAATCTAAAGAAAGACCTCAAACTCTACTAGGGAGCACAGTAAGATCTTGTGAAATAGAGATCTTGTGAATAGCCCTTTCTTACAGAAGAGTGTGAATAAGACCCCTAAGAGATTCCATTCAGTCCATGGGTGAAGCAGTCTGAAGTATCAATAAGTATGGGAGTTTTAACAGGAGTAGCTTGAGGTGCAGTGAGAAAATGAAATACAGACTTCATAATGATATGATGTAAATACACAAATGAAACTGTCTTCAGAGAGCTGATTTTCAGGCTATCACTTGCTTTCTTGAACAATGAATTTCATTTCTGAGACTCAGGTAGCTCACCTAATCCAAAACATGGTGTAAAAACCCACTTCACTGACTTAATCTTGCAAATAATAGTAGGAATTTATATGACAGTATGAGTAAACTCATCACTTCATAGATAAGTACCTGAGAAAAGTGTCATCTCAACACCACTTACCATCTGAACAGATAATTAAGACAGAAGGGACAGGAAAGGTAATTAAAAATTCAAGTGGATAGAGCATTTAAAATCAACACTGGTTCTACTCATCTTGTTTATTTATTTGAAAGTTTTCTCCTGTCCATTATAGCTCTAACTATCTAAGAAAAGTTTGGGATGTAAAGACCATTTTGAAAGAATACTGTTAAGAGGTTTTTAAGGGAAGAGCCAGGGGAATTACATAAATCAGCAAGCATATCATAAAAAAAAGAAAAGAGAAAACCATTTCCACCAAATTTTTCTTTCCAGGTAGAAACGATTATTTTGCCACTTCTGTACAAGTGCAATGGAAATATGCTTGGATTTATATTCAAAGCTTATCAAAGTTTTGTCTACAAAGAAAAAGCCAAAGTTTGGTACTTGGTTTTCAATGAAAAGCTGAATTTTTACAGCGCAAACAAAATTGCAAAAGTATTCGTTCTTCCAGTCTTCTTTAAAATTAATCATAATGTTCTTTTCTATCCAACTCTACTTACAGACCTAATCACAGAATCAAAGAATGTGCCATCTTGGAAGGGACCCACAGGGATCATTGAATCCAACTCCTGGCCTTGTACAGGACCACTCACAAGAGTCTCACTATGGGCCTGAGAGTATTGTACAAATGCTTCTGGAACTCTGTTGGGCTTGGTGCCATGACCACTGCCTTGGGGACCCTGTTCCAGTGCCCAACCAATCTCTGGATGAAGGACGTCTTTCTAAAATCAAAAATATTAGACAGTGTCCAAAACTTTACTGAAATCCAAATAGATTACATCAACTACCTTCCCTTGATCAACTAGGTGGGTTACTTTGCAATAGAAGGAAATCAGGTTTGATAAGCAGGTCTTTCCTCTCGTGAAGCCGTAGTGGCTGTGAGCAATGACTTTGTTTTTTCCAGGTGTTTTTCGATTCTTCCCAGAATAAACTCCATAAGTTTACCAGGTACTAAAGTGAGATTGACAGTCCTGTCATTTTCAGGGTCCTCTTCCTTGCCCTTGAAAAGCAGGACAACATTCCCTGGCTTCCAATCAGCTGGGACCCCTCTGGAATCCCAAGACCTCTCAAAAATCATCAAGAGAGGTTTTGAGATTACATCAGCCAGCTCTTTGAGGAGTCTGTGATGAATTCCATCAGGACTCATAGACTTGGAGGGGTCCAGCTGGAGCAGCAGATCCCACACAGTTTCAGGGTCAGTTGGGAGTTGATCATTCTCACAGTCATGGTTCTCCAGCTCAGGGCACTGAAACCCCCTTGGTCCATCATCTGTGTTGAAGACAGAGGCAAAGAAAGCATTAAACATCTCTGCTTTTACTCTGTCCCTGTTTGTGAGGGGACCATCCTCATCCTTTAATGGGTATTTCTATTCTCAGTATTACCACTAATATATTTGAAAAAACATTTTTATTGTCTCCCACATTTCTGGCAGCTTCAACTGCAGTTGAACTTTGACAAATTTTCTCCTCACAGCAGCAAGCAGCATCTCTGTATTTTTCCCATGTTACTTGACCTTGCTTCCACGGGACATATATCTTCCTTTTTTGCCTTATTAACAAGAGAAGATCCCTGCTCAGCCAAGTCAGCCTGCTTGCAGTTTCATTTGGTTAATAAATAAGAGAAAACATTCCTTTTTATTTTTATGCAATAGTCTTTGCACTACAGGTGTGAGAAAAGTACTTACTTCCAGTTTCTGCAGACAATTTTTCTTCTGCTACATGCTACATGTGTACACCACCACAGGCAGCTGTTAAAAACTAATGACTCATATTCTTAAAAGGTAGTAGAAGTCTGAGAATGAATTGTTTTCATTTATTGACTGATACAGAAGAGCTATAAATCATATTTCATGGTATCCAGCTCTGGGATGGCAAATGCATCTTGTGAAAAAAATAAATGCTGGCTTACTAACACTACTTTTTGATAACTAGCTCTTCTGTGGCACGACATTTTTGTTTTGTTTTGCTTTGTGTTGTGGGGGGGGGGGGGGGGGGGGGGGGGGGGGGGGGGGGGGGGGG
>JAWWEW010000001.1:41439844-41498894 GCA_035583185.1 Anabacerthia variegaticeps | reverse complement strand
ACACTACTTTTTGATAACTAGCTCTTCTGTGGCACGACATTTTTGTTTTGTTTTGCTTTGTGTTGTTTCCCCCCCCCCCCCCAAAGACAGAACAAGAAAAGAAAATTTTAGAAGATAAATGGAATGAGCCAAAAGATTTGCTTGCTTTGTCATTGGAAAAAGTTGGAAAGTAATAAAATTAAAAAAAAAAAAGCATGGAGGTAGGTAGAAACAAAAAAAAGAGAAATATCTCACTGTTCTAATTTCAACAAGAATATGTAAACCTTCTGAGAATAAGGTGTAAATAAATACACCCTCACTCTTTTACTAGTCCTTACTAAAAAAAAAAAAAAAAGAAAAAGTAGGGATGAAAAAAGTAAAAATTTCAAATGATATTTCTAGTCACATATTCATTTAAAAGGCGTGAAAAAAAGCATATTTCAAGCTCTGTTGAATATTTTTTAAATAAATAACCCCCCCCACACCAACCTTACAAAGGGCTGCTATATGAATACTTTTTGAAATAACCACTAATAAAAATATGGATTTTGGAGAAAAAAATTGATAGTCATGATTATTGGAAATAAGCATTTTTAACAACTTGGAGGTTTTTTTATTTAGAGTATAATTTGGGTTTTTTCACATTTTTTTTTAATGACTAGTTAGCATTTTCAGGAAAAAAAACCCCATGTAAATCTTATTTATGAAGTCTGCTTTTGCCAACAAAGCTTTCCTGTATGTTTAGTTCTTATAATAGAAAAGAAGCGCCACTATGCGCATTGAGTAGTTCTCACAAGCGTAGTCCTTACTGAGTTTCCTTTGCATTTTGCTTTATCATCTTTGGGTTTCATGGAACTTAAATGTTTGACGTGTGCTTTTGGGGATGACCTGCATTGGTATTTTGCTGAACTAAATCATAAATAAGTGGTATTGACATGAGTAGATTAAGGAGAATAATAAATAAAACTCATGTGTGCACATGTAATAGAGAAAGAGAAGGTTTCTGAGACTAAGACTATGACTGCAAGAAAAAACCTGAAGTTTCTTGTAAGAATGACACATACTCAAGTTGTATTTTGACCAAATAATCATAGCAGTGTTTGTATGAATACAGTGAAAGGCTGGTGAAGTTCACCTTAGAACAATGTGGATAAATCCAACAATTTGCATTACAGGTACATTTTAAAGACAATACAAGAGTCACTTTCTCATAGTTCTGACCCGGATCCTTGCAATGACCACAAAGTACACTTCGCAGTAGAAGGGAAAATGTGTACATAGAATACACACACACACACACACACACGCACATATGTATGTATATAAGATGATATAGAGAACAGAAGGATCACTGTCATGGAGTGAAGATGAGAGCTAAAGACAATATTGTTCATATGCTGAAATATGGGTCTGTATTTCTATATCTAGCTATTATACTTGATGTTTTTTGGCCTGTCTAACTAGGTTGGATCCAGCATAAAAGTTACCTAGGATAATAATTACTGTAAGTAGTGATTTTTTGTTAAATAGGTTTGGGGGTTTTATAACCCCTTTTTAAAAAAGAAAATTGATTTCAAAAATTCTAAGTAATCTGTATGCACTTTGTACACATTTTTGTACAAATTTGTAAACACTTCAATAACCTAGTATCATGGTTTAAGCCCAGCTGGCAACTAAGTACGACACAGCTGCTCGCTCACTCCCCTCCTCCTGGTGGGGTGGGGAGGAGAATCTGGAAAAAAAGGGGCAAAACTCATGGCTTGAAATAAGAAGAGTTTAGCAATTGAAATAAAATATAATTATAATAATGGCAGTTATGAGTATGGCGATGATGAAAATGGAGACAAAAAAAAAGAGGGAATGAGCAGTAAAATCGAAGAGAAACAAACTATGAACAACTCAGTTTTTCACCACCCACTGTCCAATGCCCAGCCCATCCCCAAGGAGCAACAGGCACCTCATGGACAACTCCTCCCAGTTTGTATACTGAGCATGACTTTGTGGTATGGAATATCCCTCTGTCCAGTTCAGGTTGGCTGCCCTGGCCGTGCTGTCTCCCAGATTCTTGTGCACTTTCTGGCAGAGCATGGGAAACTGATAAGTCCTTGATTTAGATGAAGTGCTACTTGGGAACAACTGAAATATAAGTGTGTTATCAACATTATTCTAGTACTAAATTCAAAACCGACAGCCCTGTACCAGGTACTAGGAAGAAAATTAACTCTAACCAAGCCAAAACCAGAACACCTAGAAATTACATTTGTTGGTAAGTATTTTTTCTGAATATTTGCAAAGTTGCACTACTTATCTCTTTAATACATACACAAGCTCAGTAAACTTGGAGAATTTTTCATAGTTATACAACTCCTGGAAGTAAAGAGCCACTGAAGAATTTATAATACTGCTTTCCTCTATCCATTTTAGATTCTTAGGAATATGTTTCAAAGGTAATGAGTGAATTTAACTCCCTTTGACTTCAAAAACTGGTAGCAGATTGTTTGCCTTAGGAACATCAGATTTAGTACAGTCTTATTTAAATCAGAATTCAGGAGACCCATTAGAGTCAGGCAGATTTGAAATAGTTTGGTCTTCGTTTCTAGCTGAGCAACAAATGTTGTTAACGATGTAGTACATCATGACGAGTAAATGGAAGGTGAAGTAAAGCCAGGAAAAGCTCAGTCTATATTGAATGCAGTCTTCAAGTTCACCTGAAGGTCATAGAGAGATAAGATGAAAAAAACCCTCCAAACCACAGCACAGACATGTAATGTTGCCTTTACCCTTTCTGTTTATATTTTGATGGTTTGGAGATAAAGTCAGGTAGATCTGTCAGGATGAATGATTTTTGGATTTTGATTTTAAGGAAGTGCCCTTGTGGGAGTCTGCAGAAGAGTAAATTAATGGAAGGAGATGCTTGAAGATATTAAAGCATTCTATGTAAACCCTTTTTTGTTACAATTTAAAGGGTCAGTTATGACTTTCCTCAGTCAAAACCCAGTACATGTACACAGTTTATATTTTAATTCCATTGGAAGAATTTGTAGTTTACTGCAAAGCCATTTGACATCTAATCAGAATTTTGAAAATTAATTTAAGTGTATTTTAAATCTTGAACTTGTCTTTTCTCCAGTGAGCCTGTAATTTACTATATTACATCTCGGTCTTGAAGCTCAAAAGACATATGATTTCAATATATGAATATGATGTACTGAAACACTATGATAATAATGTTCTACCCAGAGACATGGGAGATCTATTGAAATCACATATATTCTCTTTCAACTTATTTACTATGAAGATGCAAACAATATTTTGTTGGTTTTTTGTTTGTTTGTTTTTTGTTGTTTGTTTTTCCTTAGGAGATATTAGTGTACTCTTCTGATACCTGGTCTTAAAACTGGTGGCGAAAATATTGTTTCCAAAGATATACTGGGTTCTGTCCCTTTCACCCGACTTTGTACATCTGTAGTTTATATGTGTACATACTAGCTAGTAACCCAACGCGCTCTTCAAGGTCAATAGAGAGCGATATCCAGTGATTCATCTGACCTATTTTAATCATCTATTTTAGGATGAGATGACTCATCTTTTAAAAGTGCCAATTTTACTCCACTCACTGTGAAAAAGTCTTGACAACTAGCTAACATGAAAATATCTGTACTGCTGTCTATATTTGTGATCTCACAAATGCCATTCTATGTGTCTATCTTCAGAAGTCTCTGATTTCCCCATCCTTTATTTATAAAAATTCTAGTCATCCAATCAGTGAGCCAAAATAGAATTGTATGGTGCTGCTGAATATGCATATACCACAAGTATAAACTAGTTAGTAGCATATTTTAAACAATCTCCAAGGAAGAAATTCACATGGTGGTCTGGATTCAGCAAGTCATTTTTGACTAGAGAGAGACAGAAATGTAATTCAGAATAAAGTGTTTTGTTAAAGAATATGATTAGTGCTAATATAAGTAAAAAGGTACACCCCTCCCTTTCCTATGAATGGATGCAGTTATGTTATAGTAAAAGTATTGGAAAAAACAGAATGAACACAACATTTTTGCAAGGGCTGAGACATTTTGTATGTCTTCTGTACCTTCATCGTAACAGTGAAGAGTGTTCTGTAGAAAACCCATCATGAATACTGTTCATATTTGATATGTTATAGGAATAAAAGTTGTTCAAAAATTTATAAAAAATACAGTCATTAAACATTATGACAACTGCTTACATACTATAAAAAGTAGAATGCTGCAGATGAATCTACCTTCTTCGGTGCCTCCCTTTCTGCATTAAATGGAAGTGACATTTACTATAATGATGATACTTATCTTTTTAGAGGTTACTAGAGTTGAATTTTCATCAGGAATGTGGGAAAATAGTGAAAAGATATTTAAACCTAACATCTTACTCTATATATCAAAACCATGTCAATGCCTCAGATCAAATCTAATTCTCATAAGCTATCCCAGTTGTTGCCATATTTTGGCAATTTATTCTTATTCATTAAAAACCCCTCACATTTTGATAAGTACAGATTGTATACATGGTACTGTACTGTATAGACAGTACTATATTTCTCTCTGAATATCAAAACTCAGTAACAGTTGAAAGTCAGTTTTGTGTTTTTTGAAGCATAATCCCAGTGTTTAACAGTGTTAAACTCTACTGAAGCATATATGAGCATATGAGTAGAGAGTTTGTGAAAGCAGTAATTGTCTCAGGCTTCACGTCAAGTGTAACTAACCATCTAACTGTAAACTAATGATAGCTGCCAGTTGTGCAGGAATTTAGAAGTGTGATATAACATTGTAACATATAGCAATTAATTTTTGAAACAAACAAATTTATTCCCATACCTTATTGTTCATTTTATGTGCCTAATAGGTTGATTACATGGCTGATTAAGAAAAGGCAAAGTTATTAATATCTTAATATAAATGAATTGTGTTTTTATAGGAGCTATCAACACCCCAAACCAAGCCAGGAAGTGAGCAATATAGTTAGCAGAAAGGATGAAAGGGATCTGACCCTTCAGCCTGTGTCTTGTCCAGTGTAGATACTGCCAAGCGTTCTGTCTTAGAAGTTGCAGCTTTCTACATTGGTCAGCTGAATTCACTGTCTGTATGAGTTGCCTTGAAATTTCTGCCTTTAACTGTCTTAATTTAAGAAGTTGAATGCTTTACTAGATATCCTGTCATTTTGGCAGAAGGCTGAAGAAAGGATTATCAAGAGTAGTTGTGTCTTGCTATAGGATGGAGTTGGATTCATTGTTTTCATGTGCTAGCCTGTTACTGGATTTGTAATCTAATTCTTTGCTTTCCTTGCATGCAAAGGGCTTTTGAGCACTGTAGATGCACAGTTACCTCCTTGCAATTTTTTCAGAAATTGGGTTTGTGAAACTGCATATAATTACTTACTCATCTTTTATGAGTTTTTCACTCCTGGCAAAGTTTCTGCAAAACTTGGGAAACTCCCAAGAAATGCTGAGCATGTCCAAGGTCTATAAAAATCAGTAGTAGCAGAAGTCCCCCACTAGATTATGGTATCATATAAAATCATATCTTCAGTGAGCCATGGACTTTCTATTTAAATCAGATACACTTGTGAAACTTAATATCCTCTACCTTATTGTAATAGCTTTGGATGTACACAGATAGTGCACAACAGCATCATCTATAAAATATGTAGTTTACATTTTTTATGTTGATTTGCATCATGTAAGTATTAAATCCCATGCTCTGTCATTCTTCTTATTACTAAGTAGCAGCTTAATTGAATTCAGCAGTCAAAAGACACAAGAAATTAAAGACGGCAAAGCTACAGCATTAAGTGCTTTGTAATGATGAGTTAAAGAATTACACATCTCAAAAGCACTGTTACTTAGGAAGAAATGCAAATGCATCTAAAAACTTATTTAATGTCTAATTTATTATAATTTTCTCAGCTTTAATTGCATTCTAATTTTCTAATTAATTTTTGGAGGAATACTATTGGGGATACCTATTTCTTAGTGAATTTTAAGATATATAACATTTCCTTGAGTGAACATAAAAGAATCTTTGAAAAAAACTAGAGTGTAGAGTTATAATTATGCGGCATGTTGGAATGAAAAAAAGATGTCATTTTAGTTATATAAAGATGTGCTTTTTAAAAAAGCAAACAAACAAACAAAAACAATATCTTCTTTGAAACATTAACAAATGTAAGCATCTGTAAAAAAAAGTCACTGACATTTTATGTGTCAACATAAAAGTTTTCAAGGTGAGGCGTATGTTGCATATTTGTTCCCTACAATTTGTTAAAATACATTGCTATATAACGGACATTTGATCTAAAAAGAATCACAAAAATCACAGAATCACAGAATCTTCTGAGTTGGAAGGGACCCACAAGAATCATTGAGTTCAACCCTTAGCCCTGTACAGGACCATCCCCAAGAGTCACATCATGTGCCTCAGAGTATGATCCAAACACTTTTTGTACTCTCTCAGGCTTGGTGCTGTGACCACTGCCCTGGGGAGCCTGTTCCAGTGCCCAACCACCCTTTGGGTTAAGAACCTCTTTCTAACATCCAACCTAAATCTCCTCTGACACAGTTTCAGGCGATTCCCTCTGGTCCTGTCACTGGTCACCACAGAGGAGAGATCAGTGCCTGTCCCTCCTCTTCCCCTCACAAGGAAGTTGTAACTGCAATGAGGTCTCCCCTCAGTCTCCCCTTCTCCAGGCTGAGCACACCAAGTACTCTCAGCCCCTCCTCATGTGGCTTCCCCTCAAGGCCCTTCACCATCTTTGCTGCCCTCCTTTGGACACTCTATAATGGCTTAATGTCTTTCTTACATTGTGGTGTCCAAAACTGCACACAATATCCAAGGTGAGGCCGCTCCCAGTGCAGAGTGGAGCAGGACAACCATCAACCTTGCCTGGCTGGCGATGCTTTGCCTGGTGCCCCCCAGGACATGGATGGCCCTCCTGGCTGCCAGGGCACTTCTGACTCAGATTCAACTTGCCATCAACCAGGACACGCAGGTCTTTTTCCTGGCATTGTTTTCCAGCGTCTCATTCCCCAGTCTGTATGTACATATGGGTTTGTCCTGTCCCAGATGCAGAATACAACACTTTTCATTTGTTGACTTTCATATGGTTGGTGATTGCCCAGTCCTCTAATTTGTCCGGGTCTCTATGGAGGGCCTCCCTGCCTTTGAGGGAGTCCAACAGCGCCTTTGATTTTTGTGTCATTGGCCAGCTTCCTTAGTATCCCTTCCAATCCTGTGTCCAAGTCACGTATGAAGATGTTGAAGAGCACAAGGCCCAAGAGGGAGCCCTGTGAAACATCGCTAGTGACAGGTCACTGGTCTGATGTCACCCCACTCACTATTACCCTCTGTGCTCAACCCATGAGCTGATCGCTCACGCACTACATGATGTGTTTATCCAGCTGTGTGCCAGACATTCTGTCCAGAAGACTACTGTGAAAGACACTGAAATCCAAAAAGGTTACATCAACTGGCTTCCCTTGACCAGCTGGGTGGGTTACCTTGTCATAGAAGAAAATCAGGTTATAAGTAGGACTTTCCTCTCATCAAACCATGTTGGCTGTGACCAATGTCTGCATTGTCTTTCAGATGTTTTTCAATAATTCCCAGAATAATCTTCTCCATAGCTTTATGAGGCACTGCAGTGAGATTGACAGGCCTGTCATTTCTGGGATCCTTTCTTATCCTTCTTGAAAACTGGGACAACATTCACCAGCTTCTAGTCAGTGGGGACCTCTCCAGATTCCCAAGACTGCTCAAAAATTACCAAGGGATAATTTTGATAATTATCAAGAAAGGTTTTGAACCAGCTCTATGAGGAGCATTGAATTTGAAAGTTGTTCAAAGTTAGAAGCAATAGAGTATAGCCACTACATTTCTAGAAATAAAAAGTTGAAGAACAAGAGTTCACTCAAGGAGAAAACTGAAAAATGTACATGGACACATAAATGCATGATTATGCCTATTTTAGATACAGTTAATTTTAAAAATGATCATGTGATTATTTCGTGACAGAGAATTTCAGTCATATCTGTGAAGAGAAAATGTAAACTGTAAAGTTGTGGTCAAAAATATGGATGGAAGATTTATGACTCTTGATAGTTGTCAAGGCTACATGTAATGCTCTGATCTATACTGACGTACTGTGATATATTGGCTTCTCTTTTGCATTTCACAAACCTTGTAATGGTATTAATTCTTAAAAGAGTTTGAATTTTTCCCTAACTTATCTTTTATTATAAAAATCCAAAATTCATCTGGTCATATGATGATATCTACACATGAACTAGTCATCTTAATATGAAAGGAAATAGACAATTACCCTATGTCATCCCTTGATATTGACAACTATAAAATTGATATATCCTTATAGTCAGAAACATGTTTTTGTATTTACATTTTTGTGACAGAAATTTCACATTTCCTGGACAATTTTTCTTATGTATGTTTTTACTTATTGCATGCTTAAGAACACTTACACTTCTGATGCTATGTATTTATTTAAATTTTGAAATAATTCCTTCCACTCAATTTCCTTGAAGCAACTTTTTTATTTCAAAAGCAAGAAATTATTTTCACACTTTCAAGAGTTGTGTTTAAAAAAAACCAAACCAAAACAATAACAACAAACTGTTCTGGAAATAAAATATGTATTTTCTCTGGGGATAAAACATCCTGAAGAATCTTAGTGAAATGGCATCTGAGGAAAGCTTACGTGCATCTGACTGTATTACCTTAAACTGAAGCTTCAGGAGCAAGAAACCAAAACCATACAAAATGATGATAATTTCTGTTTAATAACACTATTTGAGACTCTTTTCTAAAAAAAAGAGATTAGTGACGTCTCAAAGGACTTTCATGTAATTACATGTTTTATTATCCCTGCTAAAGTAAGGTACAAGGTTCTGAATGTAAATAGGACCAAGGCTTTTTGTTCATCTCTTATTTTAATTTAATAAATTCTACTCAGCCTGTCTTAGAAAAGTGTCTTGTTTTGTCCTATTGTTATTTACTTCTTTCTCATGCAGCCATGATTGTTTGAACTTTCTTATGGATCTCAGGATTTTAAAAATGTGTTTTAGAGGGTTTAGCTTTTAGAGGTGCTGAGACCAGCTGCTGTCAGCTGGATTGTTAATGTTCTGAAACACTAACAAGTCTATTCCTTACCCTTTAACAACAGACTGGAATCAAACACAGAAACAGCAGTAGAATAATCAGGCATCTGTAAATGTAGATTCTTGCCCTGCAAAAAGGTTTACATTCACCCATGCAAATTCCTGGAAGCAGAGTTGGTTTTTACACAGGTGTTCATTTCAAATTCTCTAGTACTTTAGAATGTAATATCAATGGTGTCTGAAAAGTATCAATTTGTTAAGACCTGCCAGAGTTAACTATTTGACAAAACAATTATAAAATAATTCTTTTCCCATAATACTGTAGCTGCAATATATCGAGTTGAGATATTGATATGTTTTTTGATCACTTATATTTCAGTTAATTAAAAAAACTTAAAGTTTTATAAAAAAAATCACCAGCTTTTTAGGGCAATAGACTGCAGTTGGGTGTTTTCCTGTAGTATTTGTTTACGGCTATTCAAAAATGCAAGAGAATTTTTATTGTCTAACATTGTCTACCACCATTTCAATATTAAATAGATACTGCGCCATGTATATGTGAA
The DNA here is from genome assembly GCA_035583185.1 of Anabacerthia variegaticeps. NCBI lineage: Eukaryota > Metazoa > Chordata > Aves > Passeriformes > Furnariidae > Anabacerthia > Anabacerthia variegaticeps. The sequence continues at coordinate 41,489,204 of JAWWEW010000001.1, read as the reverse complement.
CTATTCTGGCTCTAGATCAACTATGTTCGTTTCTTTCTTTTCTATGCAAAAAGTAACAACTTCAGTCTTGTCTCAGATAGTAATTTTAATCTTTATGTGCTTCTCTAAGGAAAAAGAAAATCATAAATCTCGGTAATTTACTGCATTAATTTTCTATTAATAAAGTACCCAAATCAGCAAAATACTCTACCACAAATTGGTAGACTAGAATCATTGCATTAACTGAAATAGTAAATTATTAAGCAATTAAGTCACTCTTGGACTTATTTGTTAGAGGAGATTTCATTAGTAGTATAGCACAAGAAAAACAAAGAAATCATATTTTTCAACCTAACTATATCATTAAATGGGCTTTGCATCTCTCAGCTTATAAGATATCATCCCCAGATATAGTCTGATCTCCTTAAAAGACTCACCATTTTTTACATTTTGGCAACTACTGTAAAACATCTGGGCAACAACATACATGTTCTTAGGATTTGTATTTTTATCTGCTTTACATAGCTTATCTGTTTAGTGTCCAGCTCTGCTTCTGTGCCTTCCTGATGAGGAGCAGAGAGATATGACCAAGCGCAATAAAGTAGCTACTCCTCATTTCTGTTGCTTAAAAAAAGCAAGTCCTTGATAAGAGACTTTTGGAAAGAAGTGTGTCTTCTTGCTTTTCACTCCTTACAACTGGCAGTCTGACCCAAACTCCATACCCTAGAGCTCAATGCCAAAGAATCAGAGCACTTAGAGCACTCACAAAGGTTTTTTCCTTCCTCATGAACAAGAGCCAACATCTGTTAGGGCTTTGATTTGAATTTTGGATAGATACTGTACTAAGCTTTCAGGATAATATTCATCTGTCAACATAGCGATTAAGTGCTCGTAAAACCAGTGATCCCATCCTTGAAAAGTGCCCCTTGGATATCAACCTTACTCAATATTGTTGATCATTCCACATTGCTGACATGTCTACTGTTATTTCAAGAGGACACAGAGCAGTTTGATGACCTCTGCCTTTCTCTTTGCATGATATTTGGTTTCTTCCTTGATCTGTCTCCAGCTGAATAAAAATATGGATCCACGAGTGGAAAACTTTATAAGTATGGGCACTGCCTATACGGATGGAGAGCACCTTAGGTCCTGCAAAAATATGACTAAAGCACTGATATGCTTTTTATTTTTTATTTTTTTTTTAAATAAATTCAGAATGCTCCACTGTATAAAGAGTATGCTGTTGACAACAATGAACAGTCTTTGAGACTCTTTTGGTCTGTAAAGTCCCAATCAGTCAAGAAAGGAAAATCAACAGAAGAGAAGGAAAACAATAAAAATTTTCAGACTTATACATCTTTTGAAAGAGCAGACAATGCAAAACATAAAAGTTCAAGTCAACAGCTAAGGTTGCTATTGAGAGCTGCATTGTTCCTTCTTTGCCCCTTTGTCTTTGTATGTGTCGGATCAGTGCAAAAGCTTCTTGGACCACAGATTTTATATTATATTTATATTTCATTTACTTACTTTAAAACAAAACTTTGGATTAATGAATTCCGGAAACTGCTGGAGTATTTTGAAGAAAACTTAAATTTATTTCCTTGAAAAAGCATAAAAGCTTAATTTTCTGTGATTCATTCACAGGATCGTATCCTTAGAGGTGACCTGAAGTGACGAGAAGGTACATGAGCATCTGCTAAAAACTGTGAGTTAAATTTGGAAAAAGACATACAAATCTGCAAAGCAGCAGAACAAGCAAAACTGCAAATGCAGAATTTCAGAAATGAGGAAAATCAAGAAATAATGACGGAGGTTATTGCACAGTAGAACATGCTGAGACCAGTATGGAAAAGCACCTGAGCTGGTGTCTCACCACAGAGACCAGCCTAAGCAGCTATGTAAAGAGCGCTCATGCAGACAGAATCCACCCAGCAGAGCTTCCCATAAACATAACTTTGTCATTGCTGCTATGCTTTGTACTTGCTCAGGGTGATAATTTTCCTTTGATGCTGAGCTGAGGAGGAGACAGACTGGATTCTGCTGTAATAACCATTTATCTTGACAGGGGGTACTGAGGCAAAAGAGGCAGTAAAGGTCAGTAAATGCTATACCATCTCTTTTTCCTGTACAGGTCATCTATGTGGCAAAGCACGCAGAGGGAGTAGGGCCAGCAAAGTGGCAGAAGAACATGTAAAACAATTCTTTGGGCATAGGTGACAAAGGGTCAAGCTACCCTTCTAGCACACATTGGTAGCTGACCAGCTATTCTGTTCTCCTGGAAAAAAGGGAATCTGAGCAAAAATGAAGATTTTTTTTTTTCATGGTTCTTGGAGTATGTTATCCATTCATAATTGTCAATTATTTTTATTATACTTACCCCTCAGAGGAACAAGGGTCTCTCAGACTGTGACTTTGAACAGTAGTAAAGGTAAAATGCAAAATCTAGCTCTCACATCTAGCCCTTGTGGCTTACTCAGATCCAAATAAGTAATTGATTCTAACCTCACATTCATGTTTCCAAGAATTAGAAAAACATTACAGACAGGTTCTGCTCCTTACCTCCCAAGATGATACAGTGCAGCCTTGTTCATAATGGAGGTGTCTTTTTCCTTATGATTTTTCTCCACCATAACAAGAAAGCAGGGGAAAAAAAGGGGCAAGAGGTAGGACTGACCGGAGGTGAAGCTGAAAATCTGGGTCTCCTACTTTTCAGACTCTGACAGTCTTGATACAAAACTTCTTTAAGTCAGAACCATTTCAGTTCTGCACATCAACCAAAGATATGAATACCCAAACTGTTTCTCCCAATGTGGTATGGTGGAGGTACAAAGTCAGAAGTGATGAAGAGCATGCACACACCACTATCTAAACACAAGGCAGCATAGCCAGGTTGGATTAGAGGGGAAATACAAATTACAACGAAATTATGAACCTTTTCTCAGTGGATGGAGGAAATCCAGAAGCTAGATATTGTTAGCATTTATTTTCATTTCCAAAGCTTAGCAAATGGATTATCAAGTTTGCTCTTCAGCATCTTGGCCAAAGGCAGCTTCAACTGCAGCAGTCACGGTGTGTTCAGCACAGTTTATCATCTCTGTTTCCACATATATTCACACTCAGAATGCTGCAGCAACTAGTATTACACAGCTAACAGGAAGTCTTCACACAGAACTGATGCAGCTATAATCACTTACAGAACTGAAGAGTGAATCTGCGTGGCCCTGCTTTAAGGGACCAGCTTAGGTTTAAGGACCACTGGAGCTGCAAAGACCTAGTTGTACTGTTGAAGAGGAAAGCCTGTGGATTAAATTTCTATTTTCTGCAAATGCTATGCAGATGACTTCCAGCTATGTTATAAAAGTTTTTCTGTGTGGTACATCAGTCAGGAATGCAGCATTTGTTTTAGATGCCAGTAAGATCCATTACTCCTCCCTAGGGAAAACTCTACTAGGTTGACAAAATCTCTTTATCCAGTTTAATTAAAGGTTTATTCTGGCAGTATCAGGTACTTAAAATGCTTTGCTAATTGATACTTGAACAAAATGAACTATTTACGAATTATCACTCTTGAAGGAAGCAAGGAAATTGTAACTATCTGCTCAAATTTTATTCCTGTCAAGTGCTTAGTTGACATCTTGCAAAACATTTAACCATGTATTTATAAGTAAATGCAATTGCAGTTAGACATTACAAAGACTGTATCTCAATCACATTTAATGAAAAAAAATATTATTACAGTAGAATTAATGTCAGCTAACTTTAGCTGTGTGAGTGTTCTGTGTCTAGTAAGTTAGACTTCAGGTTTTTTCTATAATCAATGGTAAGGGACAGGCAAGTCCAAAGGCTATTAGTCTTGATTGCATTAGACATTTTAAGTTGGAAAATGCTTCTTTGACAGTTGACTCCAAAGGCAGTCTAGATAATGAACTTAGACTTTATGCCCAACTCTTATAAAGCTAAGTGAAATGAAACTGATCCTTCATTTCCACGTAATAATAGATATAATCCTTACAGTAGCTCCATTTTCACAAACACCTGCAGTTCATTACAAGACTAAGTTATAAGGGTGATATTATTAAAATAATTAGTCTGGTTACAACTATGCACTTCAAATCAATGTGAGCAGTTTATTTTCTCTCTCTTTTTTTTTTTTTTTCCCCCTTTAATTGAAGCTCTTAATGTACTTAACTATTTCTCATTCTAACATGAGGATATTATGTATTACATCTTCCCTGCCTGAAACACTGTTTGTTCCTGGTTTTCATTGTGTTCTTCACCTCCATTTGCTCTCTAATCAGTAAAGTCGTTTTGCTTCGTTCCTTAGGGGTTAGGTTACATCTTTCCATGTCCTCTGTATGTCCTGAAGTTGCACTCTGCCTTCTTGGTGAGTATCCATGCTACTGCTTTGTAGGTTATCATTATCAGTAAAACATCATCAAAAGCACTTTGGGTGAAATCCTCATTTGCTATGGAAGCCACTTGAAAAATTTCACTTGAAAAATCTTCCAGGGGCCAATACATACCTCGTTTGTGAGGAGATCCTTCTGAAACATTTAGCCTTCTACAAATCACTCATCCCTTCTGAATTTCTCCCTTTAAAATGCTAAGGCATGATGCTACCCAGAGCACACAAAGCTTCACCCAGTTGTTGGAGCTTAACTCAAATAGGAAAAGAACATAGGCATCCACTTGGTAATTCTGGTAATGAGCATCTTGGCGCTATAAATAACAAAATGTAAATTATTATTTGAGTAGTATTTTCTTTGTTTCTAAACAAGTCTAACTGCATAATATGAAAACAGCCTTATTCACATAGTGCATGTTTCACTCTGAACATCCTTTGGTACATACTGTATAACTGATTACTTTTTAAGCATTCTAAAGTAACATGGGAATTGAATGCTCTAAAAGAAAAAAAAAATGTTCACCGAATCTTATGATGTTGGCTGTTTCTCTTCTTTGTTCCTTCATCATTGTTCTGATTGTAAAACTTGCTGAGCTTGGGTTGCTCTTGTTTTCAAAGGCACAGATGTTCAGCTTTTCCATAAAAAGGATATGGTTAAACTGTTTGCACCTCAGGTTCCATCTTTGTAAAATGAAGGCTCTTAGGGTTTCTCCACTTTGCAATAATTCCCTTTTGTAAAGCTGTTACTTAACAACTGCAAAATATGCTGAGCTCCTGCTGTAGAGGATGCTATGATATGGAAGCTGTAAAATGATATTACAATGCTTACAAATGCAGAGAACTGGGAATGGGAACAGAATCAGCAATTTGGGTGACAGGTCATTTGCAAACAAAATGTGAGGGAGGAGGAGGTCTCTGGGGAGTAATTTAGTCCATTGTCTGAAGATTTATACCTGCTGGTGACGCCAACTGAATAGGATTGTTCTATACAAAAATAAGAGTTGATATATTATATGACTTTTTAAAATTGTTTCAAGTCTTTATTTTAGAGAGAGATGTCATCTGGTAAATGTACATGCTGGTGTAGCAGGATGGGGTTGTGCATTTGGAATGCACAGTTTAGGGCAATTGCATCATATTGTGACAGGTTCTTCTGTCAGGCACATTATTGTGGCATCATTAATAATGCTTGCTACAATAATGTACTTTGCTTTTATATGAACCATAGTATTTGGAACTGGATGTCATGATAGGGCTGCTGCAGAAGACAAAAATCAAACCAATAGAAAGTCCTGAAAAGATGCCTCATGATTTACTCTGTCTTGAACTGCTTACATTCTTATAAGTATTGGCAGATTTTCATGATCATTCTAAAGGTTTTGAAACAACTTTTCAAGTTATTTTAATGATCTGATAATAAAATATTTTAACAGGAGTTTTTCCTCCTGTAGTGCAATATTTTTTCTCCAGCTGTTGGTAACAATGTGAAACTGAAGATAAACCTTGTCTGTTTTGTACATTTCAGTGTTTAACATTGTATGAAAAGTGTTGTCTAAATAGTTGTGCAGAAAACATATCTTCCTGTTACTATGAACTCTGTAAAATGCCTGTTTTATTCATGCACAACTCAGTTTTGTATTAAACTACCTGACTTTCTCATAAAGGGGATTTGTGGAACTGAACTTCTCACTAATTCTCACTGTCTCACTATTCCCAGGAGAGATGCAGCCGCCACACTGAAGCATAAATGCTGCATGACAATCCCCAGAAGACCATTTAAAATATTATATAAATGTGTAAGAAATACCTTGTCCATTACTTGGCAGAGTTCTTTCTGTCTGTCCTGTCAGTGGCAAGTATCTTTTTCCCTTTCTATCAATCTTTCATCCAGCTTCGTTGAAAAGAGTTCCCTTTGATAGGTAAGGAATAATGCAAAATGAATAATAGAGAATCAGAAATTGGAAAAGCACTCCAGCTCATCTTTATCCAGTAAAATAAGTGGAATAGATTAGATCATATTGGATCAGATTAGAATTCACAGATTAAATGGTTGCATAGAATAAAGTGAATTGTAACCTTCATTTTTAATTCTAGGCCAGGAAAGTGGAAAATTTTATGATAATTAGGGTATCATTGAAATACTAAAGGGCAACACCAGAAGCTCAGAAGATTTGATAAGAACACTTATGAATAAAAAAAAAGGTAGCTGGTGTATTTTTGTGACATTTTACTTTTTTTTTTTTTTTTTTTTTTTTTGTCTGCAGCTCATATAAAAGTGCCTGCAACCTACTAGAAAACAGATGTCCAGGAATCTTCCAGTAATGGGGGAAAATGCAATAAAAGACGCTTCTATTAGTATGAATGGAGAGGAAATATGAACACAAGGGTACAAAATAGCAAGAGGATGAGAGCTATAAAAGTGGCTGACACATGCAGTAGTGAGCCATCAAGATCCTGGCACACATCTACCTGCAGCTCCTCAGGACAACTAGAATCAGAGATGGTGAATAAATCTTATTGACTCATAGTCATGGGATGTTTGGCTCCTGACACATCAATGACACTCATTTACAACTGAAATCCTTCTAATAAGGACCCTGTAAGGAAGGGGATAGATTTGAAAACTGGTTGTTGCTGATTGTCATTGCAAGCCGCCATGGACAGCCTTCCTGGACACAGCCTGCCTACTGACAAATTACATGGATGAATTTTAGTGCTTGTGTTTATTAAAAAGTGAGTGTTAGGGACTGAATCAGTTGTGTTTTAAAATAAATTAGTACTTTCATTCTATGAGATAGTGCACCCAAGACACTGCATCAACCTTCATCCATGCCACAGACATGAGGACGAGGAAGCACACATAGACCAATCTGTACCATGCCATCTCACCCCAGGCAGTTGGAGACTCCCCACAGTTGTGGACAATGGGAGTTCTGCATCACCTCCCCCATATGTCTGATGTGGAAACTAAATTTTCTGTTTCACGACCCATTGGCTGTTTCTTTTGTTTTGTGTGGTTTTATGGGTCTTTTCCTTATTGCCCTTAATACATTGAAAATCTTTATATATACCTACAGATAAAAACATAGGCATCTCTGTATATATGAATATAGAAAATGTACCTATATCTTCCTTATGGGAAGGAAATGGAGAACCAATTAGAGGCTGCTCTGGATCTTCTGGTTGTGGCACTTTTGAAACACAGAAACCAGCCCATTACAGAGCAACATGAAAACATGCTTGGTGTGAGCCTAGAGGCACATCCTGGTGTCAGTGAGATGGAGTAGGAGGCAGAGGTCAGTCTGAGGAACATGGCCTTCATGCAGACCTCAGAACAAGGTCATTTGTTTTCAGCTACACAGCTAGAATGTTCTGCACTCTGCCTCTGAGGATTTTTGTCAATAAAGAAAAACATTACACTTTCTTACCTATTTTCTTCAAGAAAATATCCATTAGCTACTGAATCCTCTATGGATTCACATAAAGATGAGTATTTTTCCTATTAATTATTTATTGACTGAAATGTTTTTATATATTGCATCATACCCAGTGGACCCTTTACTAAACATTTTTTGCATAATTCATTGCAAGGATTTTTAGAAAAAAACCTCAAATTCTCAGAAGTCCATAAATATAAATTACTGACAATAATACTGATACCTTAATTATGTCTTGGTAACTTATCCAAGTCTTGTTAACCAAGTATAAAAGCAATTTTCAATGATTCAGATGTCTGCGTTAGGCTATGTCATGAAAACCATCACAGGACTGTTTTAAATCCTGCTTAGTGAAATCTCATTTGTTGTCTTTGTATGATTCTTTTTATTATTATTTGAGATTACTAATCAGGTAATATAAAACAACTAATGTACAGGAAGAGACTAATGTATAGAGGAGATTCAGGGCCCTACATTCACTGAGAATTTAACATCTGTGGTGTTCTTTCCTTTCTCTCTGCTCTGATTTTTCAAGCCACACCTCTCCCAGAAATGTCAATGCATAGAAAGGAACTGTATAAAAGTCTCACTTTAAAATGCCAAGTGTGAAATCCTCGTGTTGCTCAAAGTGTTGAGAAAAGCTACTGGTGCAACATATAAAGTACTATAAAAACTAAAAAGATCTGTCACAATAATTACTAGTTATATTGCAACACATCACTAGATGTTGAAGTAACTCCATGACAGGTTCAATGGATTAGATTAGTCTATGCTAAATGGAGGGCTGCCTTGCACTAGTCTGTCACCCAAGGACAAAAAGAGTGCAAAGGAGTTTTGAATTCACTTTGAAACAGTCATTCCCCAGAGCTGAATCCTGATTCAAATCCCATACAGTTCATGGTTAAGGTACCTCTCATGTGTGGTGTTTTACTGATCTGTGATGCATAAGGTACCAAAACAACTCATTTTGACTCAACTCAATTATTTCTTAAAACCCATGAAATCAGGTCACTTAATCACATTCGGAATGCCTGATCACTCAGTTTTAATTATCCTGTATGGACTGCAAAGCTGATGTCTTGTACTTCTGTGGCACAAAGCTGGGGTTTCTCAGTTCTTGCATGATTTCTGAAGGTTTTTTTTCCCAATCAGCGTTCTTGCATTTACTATCAGATGTATACTAAAGGCCTCAATAGATGTGTAGGTCTTCTTCACAGGCCATTTGTTTGTGTGTCAAATATTAAAATACATAGATTTAGGATCAAATGATTCTATGTCTTAGAAGGGCTGTTTCTTTAATACCTATGAAATGAATCTTGAGCATACCTCAGCTATAAGCAGGGAAGGGTGAAGTTCAATGAAATGCAAATTATCCTAGCAGACCATGAGTGGTGTATTGGACCCATGTCCATTACGTGGCATGTCACAAAGGCTTATGCCATCTTCAGTTATTCTATCTGTATTTCTGTTACAGTTCATACAAATGCGTTGTCTGTTTTATACTAACTAGATGTTATCCTAATGAAAACCATTGTCCAATGCAAAATAATTTCAGTTTAGCAATACTGTGTCCAGCATTGAACCCTGTGGGACATCACTAGTAACAGACCTTCAACTAGATCTTGTGCTACTGATTATGACTCTCTGGGTTCTGCTGTTCAGCCAGTTCTTAATGTACCTCACTGCTCATCCAGTCCACACTTCCTGAGTTTGCCTGTCAGGATATTTTGAGAGACGGTGCCAAACACTTTGATGAAGTTGAGATAGACAATATCTACTGCTCTCATTTCATGCATCCAGGTAGTTTTTTCATTATAGAAGGCAATTAGGTTGGACAAACATGATTTACCTTGAAGGAATCCATGCTCACTACTCCTGATCACCTTCTTGTCATCCATGTGGACAGAGATGGCCTCCAGAATGAGGCAGTCTGTCACCTTTCCGGGGACTGATGTGAGGCTGAGAGGCTGATAGTTCCCTGGATCTTCCTTCTTGCCCTTTATAAACACTGGGGTGACATTTGTTTTCCATGAGTCCTCAAACACCTCCAGTGATCACCATGGCCTTTCAAAGATGGTCTTGAGCAGTGTAGCTGTGGTGTCCACCAGCTCCCTCAGCACTCATGGATGCATCCTGTCAGGGCCCATGGACTTGTGGATGTCAGGTTTTCTTAGTTGTTCTCTAACTCAATCCTTCTTGACTACGGGGACTTTCCAACATTCCTTTACCTTGCTTTCCTGGTTCAGGGTTTTCTGAGGGCTTGTCTTGTTGATGAAGACTAATGGAAAGAAGGCATCCTTTGAAACTGGCCTCTTATATTCTCGAGTTTCTGTTCCCTGGGAGGAAACACTGTCTGCTCCATGCAAATAAAATGTTATGTGTCCTGAATGACATCTCAAATGTCCCTTGGGATTCACAGACTGTTCAAGTCACACATCTAGAAATCTGTACCTTATTGCTGACTGTGTTATCATGCTTACTCCTTTTCTCTATTAGTATGACGAGAATGGCTCTAGACATGGTACATCACAGTATGTTTCTAAAAGGGCAGCAATATTCTTGGTAGTGCAGTGTCTGGAAACCATGTCTGTCAGTTGTCCTTACTTCAGTAAAGTGTGGTGGTGCAAAGCAGAGCTTGCTTAGGAAACTGACCGTAAGAGCAGTTTTCACTTTTCATTTTGCAAGCCACACTTCCTGAAAAACACAATGTTTTCACTCAGTTATGTGTGACACTTTGAAATAAGGACTTCTGTTAAAAAGGAAGTCCCAGAAGTTCAGCTGTCCTTCTGCCCTTGTCACTTACTTGGTAAAGTCATACTGGTTAGGTTTTTATGCCTTTCTTCTCTGAGGTGTCAGAATGTGAGGGAAAGGACCTAATGCTGAGGTAATTTCTTCAGCTCTGGTAAATGTACTTAAAGAAAATACACATAATTAGTCATCTTTTACATAATGAGATCATGGAGTATTCTGAGTTGGAAGTGACCCACAAGGATCATCAAAGTCCAACTCTGAAGTGAATGGCCCATACAGGTATCAAACCCACAACCTTAGTGTTGTTAACACTACACTCTAACCAACTGTACTAATCTCAGGATATTCAGTTGTGCCTCCCTCACCTGCTTGAAAAGAGTATACTACTAATTAGCTAAGTCAGTACCTTTCTGTGAATGCAGACCAACTATATAAAAATGAGATGATGGTTTTGTCTCAAATATTTATGTTTAATTTTCTCCGTGGACTTTCTAATCTCATAGATAAGCCCTGAAACAAAGCCCACTGAAGGGATTTTTAAAAATGTTATTCTGTATATTTTAAGTCAACCTTATAACACACATTTTACCAGCATATTTGGGTGAATATATGAAGTAAAGCTAGCATGTGAGCAACAAGCTTCTAAGCATTAGATACAAAGGTATTCAGGGAAAGAATCACACCCAGTAAATAGACTGTCTCAGACTGCAAATATGCAGGTTGCTCAGTATCTGAAGGGTAAAGAGTTTAGTATGTCTTTGTGTGTATGTATGGTTAGAAAGCAAAACATCAAATTCAGTGTTTTGAAGTTTTGTGAGGTGAGCAAAGCAGTTGTATCTAGTTTACTGAGACCCTAGAAACGGATGGAAGAAAACCAAGGGTCCCAATACATATCACATTTAGTCATGAACCCATTTTCAGACTGAGGTTGAGACATTTTCTGTGGAACCAGCCGCAATATGCAGTGGTTTTGTTCTTCTGTGGGGTCTCCTGATTCTGATTTGAACTTCTACACACAGCTGTACTATGAATAAACCTCATTCATTATCTAAATTGCTGACAGTAGTATCAATACTAAAAGCGAATAAACATTACAAAGTAACTAAGAGTTTAATAGTTGTTATAATTTGCAGATAATTGCTGGGTGTGAGGCTGATAATGATGAAATCCATATGGCTTTTTTGTGCTCATTATATTAATTTTTTTTAATGACAACTCACTTTTCTTTATGTATATCCTTGTCAGTATACATTATAACTGATGCCAATAATCAGTTAGCATTCCTGTGCTAGTAAGTAAGGAAATAAAGATCCAGAGAAGTCTTCAAAGAGAGGCAAAGGGTAGATTCAGAACCCACAATTTGTAAAGGAATTTAATATGTATGGTTTATTTGTTTAATGTTGTGACAACATTAACTGAAATGTTTATTTACCACAAAAGAGTTTTCACAGCAATGTTTTAATGTGATATGGATGATGGAAAGCACTAAATAATTAATAGAATTATTACTACTAGTAAATCGCTCAGAGGTTTCTCGACAGAGGGGGTAGTTGCCTTTATTTCAAACAGTTCTTTACATCTTTTTAGAACTTATGACTGAGTACACAGATTAACATACTACATGTTAGTGATTAAACCCACTTGCACAGACTATGAATAAGTAATTTTCTTTTCTTGATATTTTAGATGAGTTTTTAGAAAGCTAGATGATGATCTAAGAACAGTGTAGTAGGGGAGCCTAAAAACCTCTGAGTCAAAAATAAACCAGCAGAAATCTGTTGTATTGAATTTACTTCATTGCCCTATATGACACTGAGCTCAGTTTTTTCTATAATGAATTTCAACTTAAAATTTGCAATATTCAGAAAAGAGCTGTTATTCCAAATTCACATTTTCCATTCAGAAGGAGGGAGATAGATAATTAAAAATGCAAAAGGAAAAAATTAAAGCCTGAAATGTAAAGTTTTAATATAGATTAGTGTTAATCATCCTCTCAAAAACACTGTCACCTTGCATGACATGCAAATTGAAAACTTGTCTTAGATGAGTATGTATACATGTTCTGTGGAGTTCTCAATTTTCTACAAAGATAACAATTTTACTTCTTATGACAGTTTTATATTTTGTATTAATTTTCAAAACTCTACCAGTAGCAAGAAAAAGTAAGTAAACTGTGTTTATTCATCAAAGGTGAGCAGAGCAATCTAATATTTTTTTGTTCCATACAAAATGAGTCATTAAATAATTGAGTGCATTTAAGGGTCTTTAGTTCTATTCATGCTCGGCATTTCTCAAATGCAGTTTATCTTTCCAGAGGGCAGAATATCTTCTATTTTAAATAATCTATTGCACCTTGTTGTGCCACTTGCTCTACAGTCAATCAATAGTCCATAAAATACACCTTTACTCAGGGTTTGTAGATCCTGTAGGTAGCTGATAATCAGGTGAATAGTCTTTGTTTGTGCATTCCTGTTTTTCAGTGGGATACTGTCCTCTAGATGCTGCTCTGTTATTTACTGCATTTATTTCTATAGATTTGTATTCCATTTATGCTGTTACAATAATTTCCTTTATTACCAACATCTGTGAAAAGAGGTCACAAGCTCTCTGGGGCAGATGACAGATCTCCTTATTGTTACTACAAAATATTTGTCTTTTCTGGAAGGCTGGATATTTCTAAATGCTTCAAAAAGACAGGGTTTTTTTTCAGAATATTGCAGGATCAGACTATATCTATATATGGATTTAATACAAAATGCAGTCAATAGCAAGAAGGTAGAAAGAGATTGGCCATTTGTGTATGCCAATATTAAATGCCATAATATGTAAAAGTATGAAACTTCACTTTTTCAGATTGAACAGTGCATTTACAGTCAATTCTTTACATAGCAGGAAATTGTTCAACTTCATATAGTAATAGAATCATTTAGGTTAGAAAAAACCTCTAAGACCATTGAGTCCAACTGTTAACCCAGTACTGCGAAGTCCACACTAAACCATGTACCTAAGCACCATATCTACACATCTTTTAAATACCTTCAGGAATGGTGACTCAACCACCTCTGTGGTCAGCCTGTTTCAAGGCTTGGCAACCCTTTCCATGAAGAAACTGTTCCTAATAGCTGATGTAAACCTCACCTGGTGCAACTTGAGGTCATTTCCTCTTGTCCTTTTACTTGTTACTTGGGAGGAGAGACTGACCTCCACCTCACTACAACCTCTTTTCAGGTAGTTCTGGAGAGCAATAAGGTCCCCCTGCCAGCCTTCTTTCCTCCCGGTTAAATAACCCCAACTCCCTCATCTACTCTCCTTAAGACTTGTACTTCAGACACTTCCTCAGCTCTTTCTCTGAACATGCTCCAGCACCTCAATGTCTTTCTTGTAGAGAAGAGTCAAAACTGAACACAGGATTTGAGATGCAGCTTCCGCAGTGCCAGGTGTGGAGGAATTATCACTGCCCTGGTCCTGCTGGCCACAGTATTGCTGACACAAGACGGCCACCTGGGCACACTGCCAGCTCATGTTCCACCAGTGTTGACCAACATAGCCATCTTGAGGCTAGACAATACCCTAGGACATCTACAGTGGCACAAGACACCTATGATTATGTAGCTTAACCACCCACCAACCACATCAGGAAAATCTAATGGGACTCTTGCAGTCTTGGGACATGCTTGATAACACCTGTGGATCTCCCATGTACAAAGTCACCATGTTTAAGTATTTGAATGTCTCAGTTTTCAATATAGAAGGAAGATTAATAGCTTTCAAGGGCATTGGGCAAAGCCTGACATTTTTTTTTCATTCCTTAATCTTTTTGGGCTTTCATTTTTTTCTTCTCAGAACCTCTCTGAAAGCAATAATGCTCCAGAGGTTTCCATGAAGGACATATTTGAATCTAAACCTTGACTTTGATTTTTAAAATTTTATTTTTTTCGATGATTTTGTTCTCAATAGGATGAGAATATGTTTCTAAGGAAAAAAAAAAAAAGCCCTTTAAAAGTACTGAAAAGGAATGTAGCAACAATTTTACAGCGTGGTTGCCAACAACTTCTGACCTGGAAAAATTACCTAAAGCCACAATGCTCCTATGGATAGCTTCGGTTTATGTAAACTAGCCTTACCTTTTAGGGGTAGCCATAAAACATTTGCATGGACCACTTTCATTCAGTGCCTGAACAGTGTTCTGATGGATATCTGCTGATAGCAGTTTCTTCCTGTTGCAAGACATTCATGGTTGAGTGATACTGAATGACCCCATGGCTGAGCAGTCCTAACTGTTTTCCAGTGCAGAGCAATAAAACAAGGTTAGAATGGGAGAATCTAGGTGGCTCAGTAATTCAGAAACTATGACATTTTAAAGACAGTCTCCCCATGCATAGGTCTTAGCAGGATAGTTTGGGCATATATATGATGCAGAGAATGTATGATCATTTATGGAGTTTGCACATAAGTCTTCTATAGTTAAAAAATACTCTTTTCTTCTGAGTATAGACCTCCAGGTTGCTCGTGCCTCAGGGAAGGATGCTCAATTAAATGTGCACTTTTGTGTTTGAGTGAAAAAAGCCTAAGTTAATACATATTGCTGTGTGATGAAGACAGGCTAAGTTGCTGCAGAAAGCAGGGATAGGACTCTTCAGTCTGACTTCTTCTTGTCTTTACACTGTGCAATTTCTACATCAGTATAAATTCAGTGATTCCAGATTCTTATTTATAGTGCTCAAAATGAGAGAAGGTGCCAGTTGCTTCTGATATGGAATGTCTCAATATTATTAGTGTTTTCTCTCACTGATTTTTAATTGAATAGCTGCATGGATGCTTGAATACCTTACAGGCTTGTTTAATTTTGTCTCTTTGTCTGATGTAATTTTAGGATTTAGAGGAAAGGATCATCATATTAGTTTGAAAAGGATTTAAGAATCATCCATCTCTGTCTTTACCATAGATAGAGAAGCTCCTTAGTAGCGTGGGTGTCTGTCATGTAGGCACAGAAAGAAAAAAGCCAGAACAAAGTGGTGATTATTTCTTTTTAGTGCTTTGAAGCCCTCACTGTTAGCAACATACAGGCTTCCTCTTGTTGTTAGCATGTCTGCCTTTTTTGTTTGCACAGTTTGTTTTGCAGAAATAGATTTAGGCTCATAGTACATTTCTTAATAGACTCTCATTTTCAATACATATTAACACCATGTCAGACAGAGTATTATGTCACTTTTAATACCATAAAGTACTTATGCAGAAATTATGAATCAGAGAAAATGACGTTGTAGGATTTGATGCTTGTTTCAGGAAAACTAGTGCTTTATTAGGCAATGCTTCCAACACAGGAATTTTTTACAACTCTTCAATTTTGCAGCATTGTTTTTCTTCATTTCACAGTGAAATGTCATAGTTTTCTATATAATAAGCAACTAGAGTGGAAGTCCAGTAGGAATTTGACTTCCCATGGATGATCATGAGAGATAACTGAAGCTATAGAGGTAAAAAAAAAGCTGATCACCTAACCCAAGCAAATTTGTACTAATAATCTGGTATCTTTTCATAAATGACTGAGTGGGTCCCTGAACATGATATACAGTTTTATTATGAGATGAAATTATACTCAATGACATAACAGAAAAAATCAGAAGGTGGCACATGCTGAAGCAATTGTGGAAACTGGTAAGAACTTAAGTTGTTTACAAAAATCAGCAAGGAGCTGGAAAGGGCAGGAACATCTCACTATTCAGGGAATGAATATATCAATTCAGGTATGAACAAGCTGATACTCTTAAAGTTTTCCAGGTTCAATTGCATTGTTATCTGTTCCATACAGGAAATGTATACTCTCCTGCATTTGCCACTTGAAAAATGAAATAACGAGAGGGAAAAGGCAGTGCATTTCATCGAAGCATGAGAATTAAAGTCAGATGTTCCAGCATTCTCTCAGACTGATTTACTCTTACAATTCTGTGCAGATCATTACCATTTCATATATCGGTGAACCCACCAGTCTGTAAAGACTGCAGTATTTTTCCATTTCACAAAGATATTGCATGTATTCATTTGTATGTGTAAAATATTATTACAGATAGTGCAGCTATTATCTTTGCTTAAAAATGAGCCTGGTATTTAGCTTTGAGAAAGAAAAGCCTTTCTGACTAAATTCCCAGAGAAATTTTAAGTTCTTGGTTTTGTTTTACTGCTTTGATGTTTCAGTGTCTTTTCTAAGGAATTAAAATGTCATTAACATTAAAAAACACCTTCATCAGTCTGGAATGCTACCAACAGTCATGATTTGCTTGTAATGATTGCATGGGCTATGTTTTTTTTTTATTTTAAATGAATGCAAAGTTCTCTTTGAGCAAAACAGAATAACTCTCATTATGGCTGCAAAAAACTGATTTGCATTTCTTTATGCAAAGCCAAATCTCCTTCTGAACATGTTAGTTCCTCTGTGGACCTCCCAGAATGCCTTAAGTTTACCAATATAAAGTAAGGTGTGTCTCATATTGTGCTTTGGATTGTAGTAAGTACATTGCTGATGATTAATGGGATACACATAATAATTATAGAGTGTAATAAATTAAAATTTCATACTATAGAATTTATAAAGCTTAAAAACCCAGACATGATGTCTTCTAATTAATTGCCAGTTGCAATAAATCTTAATTGCAACAACATATCTGTACTATACACTCTTATTTCTTCTCAGTGAACAAAAGTCAGTGGACACAGAAAGTAGTTTCAATTCAGTTGTGTGCATCCATGATAATCCATGTATCCACATTATCATGTATACCACTGCAACACGATTTTATACCTTCCTGTCATGCATCTCCTATTGACTGCTTTTAGAAATGAGGACCTGGTCTCCATGAACTTCAGGCTGTATACATATTCATGAGGAAAATAAAAGAGAGTTCCCTGGACTATGTTTATTTCTTACATTAGATAATTGTGTAGTCATGAGACAACAGTGGACTCACCATAGTGTAAAAGTGCAGAGATCCAAATGGAACTGAAGTGAAACTGTAGTTGGTACCTCTTCAGTATTTTTATTAGAGACAATCCTGGCATGAGAATTAGGATGTCTCTGATTTGAATCTTTCCAAATTCCCAAGACAAGATCATATAATGTTTTTCTGACTCTTATATATTTTTTTTAGCTTTGATATTGAGACAACTAATCAAGAGTGAAATATCTGTAACAAGAATTATTAAGGAAAAAAAAGCAGAAGAGAAAGTACTAATAGTTTATGACTATTTTATAGTATTTTTTTTTTCTGAAATTACAGAAGCAGTATTATCATATCTCACAGTGGATATAATTAAAGTCTGCAAGCCATAGATGTCAAAATTATGATGCTTCTATAACCACTATGAACTGAATTTTGGAATGGTTTAATTCCTCATCATATATGCAAAAATAAGGATGACATGACTGAAAATTACTCTGATAAAGAGATATTTATAAGACCTGAGAAATCTTTGGCTTCACTCTATTACTGTTGGATTGGTGGACCTGACTGCTAAAGTAATTTGCAAGGTGTTTGATATCCAAATGTTTACCCAGGTAAAGGTTACATTTGTCATTTAGAAATTTGAGTTACACAATAAATCTTATTATTAAAAAAAAAAAAAAAGAAAAAACAAAACCATAAAACAAACAACAACAAACCAAAAGGAAAGAAAGAAGCAAAAAAAAACAATCCTCTAAAACCAGCCCACAAAATAAAGATTTTCAATATATGGTAATATTTTGGTCATTAGAAACAGGAAGATACAGACTTGTGCAATCAAAGAGATTTGTATATACAGTAGGAACTCACTACCTGTACTTTGTTTTTACAGGTGCAGTAATATAAGAACAAATAATTGTGCAGACAATTTTTGTAAAATTATGGATTCACTGACTCGTCAGAGAATGATTCTAGTATTACATCAGTGTAACATGGTGTTGAGGAAGACTCGGTATTTACATTTTAGGTGTAATCAGGCAGTTACATATACATGGTAAGCAATTATTGTAGATGTAAAAACATGTTCACAATTTGTGAACAGAAGGTAGCCCATACTTAAATATCTGTCTCTGTCTTCTGTGTTTATACTCAAACCCAGGGCTGGATGATAGTTTGCAATTGCAAGACTGTAAATCTGTTTTAAAACTATGACTTTGGCCAAGTGACTGATACTTTACTGAATTATTTTAATACAATGTTACCTGTTGAGTTGAATTTCTGATATGATACCAAAACCAGTTCCCTAACATGATGATGCTCAGACACAAAGTAAGAGTGGTTTATCTGATGATTTTCCAGAAATGAAATGAAAATAGAATATGAATATAGTCGTATAGCTGGCTATAGTCATACTCTGGATAAAGTTTGCCACTTTCTGGGTGAGACCATGGAGAGATTAGAGGGGAGGGGAGGGGTGGGTGCGGGGTGGGGAGGATAATTTGAACAAAAGCATTTTGACTTTGTTCAAGTCTGTTCCCTAAAAATACTTTTCCTTAGTCCTCTTCAGTGAGAACATTTCAAACCTTCAGACAATTTCATGAGCAACAACTTTTACCCACGTTATAAGCAGAAGGTCTCATGCTCACAAGCAAAATCAGAACTCCCTGGGATGACACAAACTTTTTCAATGTTAGTAAAACAACAATGACAAATCAAAAACATGTAGTGCTTCCTTACTAGCTCATTAGCAATGAATTTTGATTATGAAAGAATAGTTTGATAAGGATATTACTATATTTGCATTAAATAAAAGTTTGCTGAAGAAACGTTGATGGTTTATAGTTTCATCAGTATGTTAATACAAAGTCAGCCAGGTGTGCTATTATTCTTTCTATTGCCTTGAAAGATGTGCTTTAGAAAAATTTACTCAAACCAACGTTTGCATTTGATACTTGAAAAGCATACAAAATTAGAAAAAAAGGAGGAAACAGGAAATTTGTATCCAGTGTACAAGAACATCTTGCCATTGATTAATGTCTCTGTGTTTTGAAAGTGTAGTTTAAGATCTGTCCTTGAAAACATGGATCATATCACACTGCCAAGTATTTTCCAGATAGCTTAAGAAATATGTCTTTTACCAGTGTTATAAAATCAGTTTGCATTTCCTGAATCAATGTATAGAAATATTCAGTGTTTGTGTGGTTTAGGATATGTAATCAGACTTGGTATCTTCTATGATTTTTACAAGTTGTCTAACACAGACAAAAATTAGTTGTCAAATTCCAAAAGGGAACCACTACTTCATCTTGAATTTCCTCTCATAATAGACTTCTTTCTAACGTATTTTCCTGCACCAATGTTTACATATATAGACATTGGTGTATATATAAAGAGATATACATATATATGCACCATAAAAGTCATAACGTGTATGTCTCACAGTGTTTTCCAACTCAGTAATTCTACCTACGAGGATAACAAATGTCTAACCTCCTTCTAATCTTTAGCTGTTCCAGATCTAATAAGGTATATTCCAGGTCTCCTTAGCTAAACAGTTTCTGCAAAAGCAACAAAAAAGATTCTGAGAGTTTAAGTTTTATAGATAGTGTTATAATTAGTCTTTTGTCTCTGAGTAGAGTGTTTAAATATGGAAATAGTTGTCTTGTGGAAATGTCTAGTCCTTTCACATTCTTTCTAATTTTGATAGAAAAATTTAACATATTTTTTGCGGATTTTTTTTTCCATTTTTTACATTATCATGAAACAGAAATTTCAGAAAAAGGGCTAAGTCTTGATGTTTGTGATTACATTAAAATATTTGGATATTTCCAAAACTAGAGCAGCTTGGGATGAGTTTAATAGATGTCTCTCAGGCACTACAATATTATTCTGATGACGTATTTCTCTTCCTGGCTAAGCCTTTGTTGCATATTATGTGTTTTCAAGATATAATCATATAATTTTCGTCATATGTTGCAATTTCAAACACAAAAAAGCAGTGATATGTCATGACAGAGGTAATCTCCTCACAGAGCTATTTTGTTTGAGCGAGGAAGGGATGTGCTTGAGTTATAACCCCTGTGAGGTGCTGCAACAACAAAACACAGACTGAAGTTAAAGCAGACCACAAAATAAAATATTTCCACTATCAAAAAACCCAAAACTTTTCTCATTTGGTTGACCTGACCAGATTTTCCTCACAGGAAAAACACTTTTCTTGGAAAAATTATTTGTAGAAACTGCATTTCTCCATTTTTTAAAAAAAAAAAAAAAAATCATTACGAGATTTGTCTGAGACTCAATAATAAACCAAAACTTTAAAATAGTTTTTGAAAGCACTTTGTTACTGGGTATTGCGTTTTTACACAAAATTTCATCAAGGTCCTGATGGTTTATGATAACATGAGCTTCAGGCACAAGACAAGTAAATAGGAGATGAATGGAGCTGCCTGGGATGTGTGAAGGTGTGCATAGTGAAGTACAAAGGGAACAGTAGAAGTCTTGTAAGTATTCAAACTGCTTCTAAGTCCCTGAACTTTATGTACTGCTAGGTATTGGACAAGATAATTGTGCCTGCCATGCAGCTGGAGGTGAGATTTGCCAGTCCCCATGCACACAGCTGAGCAGTCAACCCTTACCAAGGTGAGAGACATGGAAGCTGAATGATAATTACCAGACTTCAACTCACTATTTCAACTTGCTATAGCAGCTCCCAAAAGAGACTAACAAGAAAATTTTATTTCCCAGCTACACATGACAAACCCTGGTTCCTCATTCCTGCCAGATGCCCTCTCCCAGGAGGGCCAACACTAGGCTGTGTTCCAGGGAAAGCAGAGAGGAGCTCCCAACCATGCCATGGGAGAGGCATGGCCAGGTCCAACCTACACCTGGGAGATGGCTCTGCTGAGAGTCAGTCCATCCAGGCCTTGGCTACGGCCCTGCTGACCCACAGTCTGATGTCCCGACCTGGCCTCAGGCTCTGCCCATCCCAGTGACCATCCTTGGACTGCCCTACCCGGATTCCCCTCACCAGGATTCATCCTGACCCACACCCATGGGACGCCTTTGCACAGCCCTGATGTTTACAACTGAGTCCCAGGCAGCTGGAGCAAGTGTCTTTGCAGCATTAATGAGCCTAATCCCTAGTCTTTTCCTTCTCCTCAATGCAAATAACCAAAGATTTTTGTTCTTTTGCTGCATACTACAGTTTGATAGGATAAGACCCACACAAGGGTACAGAGAGAACTGGCAAAAGTGTTCACTAAGATGATTTTCATCATTTACCAGCAGTCCTGGCTAACTGGGGAGGCTCCAGGTGACTGGAATTTGGCAAATGTGATGTTCATCTAAAAGGGACAGAGGAAGGACCTGGGGAACTACAAGCCTGTCAGACTGACCTCTTTCTTGGGAAGGTCATGGAACAGATCATCGTAAGTACCATCACATGTCATGTCATGTGTAGGACAACCCAGAGATCAGCCCAGCCAGCATGGGTTTAGGAAAGGCTTTTGTAAGAAGGTGACCCTAACAGATGGAGGAAAGGCTGTGGATGTTGTCCACCTGTACTTCAGTTAAGCCTTTGATACCCTTTCCCACAGCTTTCTCCTGGAGAAACCAGCTGCTCATGGCTTGGATGAGTGCACTGTTTGATGGAGAAAACACTATACACATGGCCAGGCTCAAAGAGTGGTGGTGAATGGAGTTACATCCAGTTGGTGACTGGTCACAAGTGGTGTCCAGCAGGGCTCAGTTTTGGAGACAGTTTTCTTTAATAACTTTATTGACAACCTGGATCAAGTGTATCCTTAGGAAGTTTTGGGCAGGAGTGTCAGTCTGCTGCTACAGGGTAGAAAGGTTTTAAAGAGAGGTCTGGACAGGCTGGCTAGATGTGTTGAAGCTGATTGCATGCAGTCCCAAAAGGCCAAGTGCCAGGTCCTGCATTTTGGTTACAACAATCCCATGTAATGCTACACACTTGAGCAAGAGGATCCTGGAAATCTGCCTATGGGAAAACAACCTTCGGGGAGCTGGTCAGTGGCAGCTGAATATGAGCCAGCAGTGTGCCCAGGTAGCCAACAAGGCCAGTGGCATCCTGACTTGTTTCAGCAAGAGTGTTGCCAGCAGGACCAGGGCGGTGATTTTCTCACTGCCCTCAGTATTGGTGAGGCCACACCTCAAATCCTGGGTTCAGTTTTGGGCCCCTCAGTACAAGAAGGACACGCAGGTGCTGGAGCATGATCCAGGAAGGGTTGTAGGGCTGTAGAGCTGGGGAAGTCTGGAACATAAATCCTATGAGGAGCAGCTGAGGGAGCTGGGGTTGTTTAGCCTGGAGAAAAGGAGACACAGAGGTGACCTTATTGCTCTCTGCAACTACCAGAAAGGAGATTGTAGCAAGGTTGGGATTGGTCTCTTTTCCCAATTACAAGTGACAGGATGAGAGGAAATGGCCTCAAGTTGCACCAGAGGAGGTTTAGATAGAATCTTAGGAAAAATTCACTTCCCTGAAAGGGTTGTCAAGCATTAAAACAGACTGCCCAGGGAAGTGTGGAATCACCATTCCTGAAGTTATTTAAAAGATGTGTAGATGTGGCACTTTAGGACATGGTTTAGTGGTGGACTTGGCAGTTCTGGGTTAGTGGTTGAACTCAGTGATCCTAAAGGTCTTTACCCAAATGATTCTATGACTCTGTGACTCCATGATTCTATGGAATTTAAGACAAATCACAACTTAAAAGTATTTTTCACTTGGAAATTAGTTATCCAATTTACATATTTTTTTCATGCCAGTACTTATGTGCTAATGAATTTTAGATTGGTAATGCTCACAAATATTGTGTTGACCATGAAGCAGACAAAGCACTGTCCTATTCACTAAAATGTATGGAATCCAAAGTCAGGATTTACTTTTCAGTCCATTATATGATGTGTCCATTTATCACTGAAGCTCTCAGTTACTCTTAAATGAATTTTCTGCTATCGCATATAGCTGCTTGTTGACTGGTTTACACAAGGTCTTATGATATTTATAAAGCCGGCTTACAAATTTAAGATACAAAGTGACCTATTGATTCATATTTAAGTGCTATAAAATCAACAGTGTAAACAGCTTCAGTAAATAATTTAGACACATTAAGAAAGCAAAAAGGAGAAAGAAGACAAGCACTGAAAACTGGTAAGAGCTATTATGCTGAACACAACATGTACTTGAACATCTTTCACAGTTTCTGTGCTTATAAACCACCAGTTAGCAGTTAATATTATAAATTATTTTTTATGAACTTGAAGAAAGACAAGCACTATGAATTTGTCAAAATTGATTTTTATGTGAGTTATGATTAGACAGGGAAATATTACTGCTGTATTATTGGAAGGACCCAAACAAGAACTTTATATGATTAAAATCCTGGTCATATAATCAGTCGCCAATGTGTTAAACCAGTATTTAGAAGACTTATTTGTTCATACATCTTCCACATTTCTAGTTGTCTCCCACAGACTTTCCAAACCTCCTAGGTTTTGTCATGGTAACAGCTTAATTTATCTCGTTTCAACTTGTGTGATGAAAAATTGTCAGTGAACTCTCTACAGTGCCCACAAGCATTTATTTGCTTTAGTATTCCGTGTTTATACCTGCCAATATAGAAAAACTTCAAGTTCTTTGTTTGACTTACCAAACTGTATCAAAAGGAAGATTTATTAAAATGGATATTGTGAAGGAGTTTTGTTCTATTTCCTTCTTAGATTTGCTAGAATAAGCCCTAACAAGTCACAAAGTACAATATTTTGAAATAGAAGTTTCCAAATTTCTCATGCTCAACAGACAAAAGATGGACTTGAGAAGCCATTAAAAGTATACCGGAGTAAGGAGATACTAGTCAGACACAAAAAAATATCCAGATCCATTCTAAACTAAGCTAAACTCGGGAAGGTCTAACCAGCAAAATTTGGAAAAATGAGTTTCTCTACGCCTTCAGTTCAGTGTTCAACATTTACAGCATACTGGGTCATTGAAGCTTGCACTAAGTTTCACCTAAGACTGTATTTTAATTTTGTGTATGACTACTGGAAAATGCTTCCTTGAAAAATATCTATGAAGAAAGACATCTTTAACATTTATATTTGCAGGAAGATATATTTAGTTCAACTGTTCCAACAATACTTTTCCATATGAAAAACTGCTTTCTAGAATGGAGTATGGTCTTTATCATTAGTAGGACTGGGCTTCTGTGAATACTCATTTGAATTAGTTAATTAAGAAATATTGGAAGAAACAGATTTTTGACAAAAATTGCTGAACATTGGTGAAAGCAAACCGAGTATATTCTTACCATGAAGCTTTAGTACAAGAATTTCAATCAAATAGAGAGTAGTTTTTCCAGTGTGGCAGTGTTCACTGTTTAATGTGCAGCAAAACCCCTACAGATGTGAAGAGTGAAAAAGTTTGTCAGTGTTTCCATGTGTATGCATAGAAATGCAGATTACAAAACCTTTCTCTGGTCTTCCTTTTCCTTCATTAGCTGTGCTTTGACAAGCACCTTCTTCAGTGAAGAAAGTCAGGGAAATTATTCTGGCAGAGGTTTATTCACAATTGCTAAGGCTGATGCAAACATACATCAGACTTGATAAGAATCTCTACCATTATTCCCCTTCTTCCTTGCTTCTTGAGAGAGTCATTAGCTTCTGCCCCAATGGGAGCTAGGTCAAAGCTGATCCAAAGCCCGAGAACAATATCTAACTTGAGGGAAGACCTAAAAAATAAAATCTGTTCAAAATTTGAAAACAAAAAAGAGCAAAATGTGTCATATTCCTTGATATAAAACGTTGGCCCACTCAATACTTAGCACAGATGCTCCCTGAGTGAGTCATTTTTGCAATATACTATAAACACAAATCAGTTCCATTCTTGGAAGATGAAAACACAGAATGAAACTTGATCTTATTCATATTCACAGAGATATCTCATTTTTATTTTGAAAATTTGGTCTGTATGAGGTGAGCAGAATTAGGACCAAAATATACAAGAGTTGTTTTGTTGTTAAAGTTTGTCTTCCATTAGCTGCCCAGATTTGAAAGAAATGACAAATTATTTTAAAAATGTTAGATATGGCTTTTAACTAAAATTTGTCCTAACTCTTTACTTCTTCATTTTTCGTCAGCAAACACTTAAACATGTGCCTGATTTCAATCCTATCAACTAGTCTCATGGTAGCCAAGTGGACTAAGCAGACAGTAAGGAATGTGCTTAAGAGGACTTGTGGGCAACTGTTTTGCCTGTAAGCATATGGTATAGAGTAACTATATATCAATTTCTGTTTAATATATGATGTTCTTGTATTTTCTATCTTCCTTATGTTCTTTAACCATCCATTTAAAAATAGTGTATCAAAGTATGTTAAAGAAATATGCAATCAAACTGCTGCCAAGTCAGTTTCCATTAAAAAGAGGGATTTTTACATTCAGCTAGAAACAAGACACTTGAATTTGTTGATAGTTTAATATTGTTTGCAAACTGTTCATTCTGAAATTTGCACATGTACTTAAGTTGTGCATTATAAAAGTTAGAATGGTTTAATTTTTTTTTTATTAAATATTAACTAGATCTGCTAAATGGCTTTGAAAGAACAAGCCAAATTCTGCCTCCTCTGCTTACAACTTTCTGCTAACAAATGAACTATTGCTAATTTTAGACAGGTTAGTCTAGAATGACTGACTAGAATGACTGCTTTTGGAGTATCAAAACATTATCTTTTATGATATGGATAGAACTTCTTGGTATGTGCTTCCACGGAAAATTAGCTACCATTTTGTCCCATTTTGAGAATAAAAGCCCTTCACATTTAATAATAGGACATGGATGAATTCTTATTCCTTCTAAGCACTTCCTATGATCTGCATCCTGTGCTTATAGAATTTCGCAGTCAGAAAACATAGAGGCAGTAATACTGTAGACCATTTATCCTTCAATAAAAAAATGCTAAAAACTAAGTATTTTACAAGGTTTCAAAGTTATTAAATTCTGTACATCTACAAAATTCACAATTTCTCCCACTAAAGTTACTATAGAAGCTGGGATGTTATTGCACATTCTGTGTTGATTTTGTGTCAACTTCAGTGTGAATTCCATTTACATTGTAGTGTTTGCACCACTGAGCATTGGAATCTGTCTGCTATAACGCAGGGAGTGATCTTTTGAGCTTTGGACTTTCTCAGAGATGATAACATATCTCATTGTCACTCCAAGGCATCACCTTGCTTTAGATCAGTGAGGAAACCACCAACTTTGGCAAAAGCTGACCTATTATAAAAAGAATATTTAGGTGTTTCAGTCAAATGTTGATATAGCATATTTCAAAGCAAGAGACCCATCTTAGAGAAGACTGAGTATATTCAGAGTGTGCAGCCAAACATATGTATTTTCTGTTGGCATTTTCAAATACTTGGTGTGTATGTATTTGTGCATGTGCACAAGTGTGTTTGTGTACTCTCAGTTGCTGGAAAAAGAATGGATGGTTTAGATTCTTTGAGTTTGGGTGTGCATAACTTGGAAGCATGCTACTGTTTTTTAGGTCTTAATAAAAATTTTATGGAATTTCAAAATAATATTTAAGTGACTGAGGGCCTTTCTAGAACTTTAAAGTAATAAAAAGACAGAAAACAAATAAATGCTAATGCCTTCTCTGATTCTGAAGCTACCTGCTATAAACAGAATCCTTTTCTGCAAAGTTAACATTATAATATAGCTCACAGAATTCATGTGTCTCAGAAATAACCCTATAAATGGTGTTGCTAT
Source organism: Anabacerthia variegaticeps (assembly GCA_035583185.1). NCBI lineage: Eukaryota > Metazoa > Chordata > Aves > Passeriformes > Furnariidae > Anabacerthia > Anabacerthia variegaticeps. The sequence continues at coordinate 41,461,904 of JAWWEW010000001.1, read as the reverse complement.
ATTTACTATATGAATTGGAACTGCAGAGATTTTCAAATCTCCCAAAACCATATATTATGTATTTTTTTTTCTGCTAGGTTGAAATACAGTAGACCATTTTCCAACACGCTATGAATGAGAAATACTCATGATAAAATAAGGCTATTATACTTGCCTTCTGACTTCTAGAATAGATTTCTGCTAAACAGAGTGAAGGTCAGAACTGAAATGAAAGTATTTTGTTTCATATGAGTTTATACGAACTCCTAGAAGTGTCACTTAATTGGCCACTGCTGAAGTTATTGATAATGAATCAATAGCAATGCTATAATAGTGGGGAGCAGCAAGTAAGAGTGAGAGGGTAGTAAATCTATACTATTTTCGCATCTTGAAGTTGGTTGCTAAGCACTAGCTTGAAATGTAGAATGTATTTTATACCATTCAGAGCAGAGAAAGACAGAAATAAGAAATTGTATATTAAATAAAATACAGCTGTTTTTTATATAGTTGCAATTATTGGAGATGATCTAAAGATATTACAGTTATCAGAACTTGGTCAAAGAATGTTGGCCAGTCAATAATCTACATAATCCCAGTTTGGGGGTAGAAACTGAGACATTTATTGATCACTTGCATTACAATGTATAAAACCAAGGAGCGGGGGTATGCTGATGAGAGGTAGGACATGTTAATAGGGGGGACAAGTTATGCTAACTAGGGCTTAGGAAATCGAGTCACTTTATTTCATCATATGGTAAACACTTTTCCACATCAGGACCACCTGGAGAGGAGCAACAAAGGGTTTCTAGATATCTTGCCACATTATCCATATCTTGCAAGGGGAGAAAGGGCTAATACAGAGAGATAGCTAAAAACAGTCCTGGTCCCCCAGGTATCCTCTCGTGGCAGGCTCCTGTCTTATCAAAGGGAGGAACCCCTTTCAGTTTCTGCTGCCCAGGGCTTGCTGGACAATCCCTTCAGGTCCTCTTCTGTTAATAATTGTTTTTCTTCCCCAACAAAGGAAGTAGATTGCAAGATAAAGAAAACAACTCTTTTACAGTATCTTTTAGCCCTCTGCAGTTCTTTGAGTCTATGGTTGTAGTAAGGGGTGGCGGTAGAAATAAGGGCATAGTCAACTGCTGTTTAAATATAAGCACTTCCTCATGATCTGCACATGCTTCAATTTCCAACAAATTCAACCAGTAGTTATCCCTTCCTGGGACAGACTCTTCAGGTATTTATAGCTTTGGAAAATCCAGAGAAGAGATATCATGAACGACACTGTAAAGGAGAATAGGAAACAACTATTCGCTTTTTCTCACAACACAGGAACTGACAGACATGACATTAAATTATGGGGTAGCAAGGTTCAAGCAAACAAAATAGGTTAATTTTGTATGCTACTCATAATTCAGTTTCCAACTTACTGCCCCATGGTGCTAGCAATACCAGAGGCATTGATGAGTTCAAAAAGTAATAAAAGAAATTCAGAAAGGAAAATCCCATCAAGACCTATTAAAGAAGGTACCTCTGAGTCTGGAAGGACCTAATTGACAGACCAGAAGGTTATATGGGGAACTATCCCTTATGGTTGCCCCCTGCTTATTTTATTTTATAGGTTTTTATTATTAACCCATAGCACTCAGGCTCCTGGACTAGGAGAAGCTCTGATTTGACCAGGCACGATCACTCATATTTTCTATTATTTTATAGAAATCATTATTTTAACTTATCATGTGATGGGACAAGATTTCAGTTTAGATTTGTTCTTGACTAGACATTGCTGCATTATGGCAATATGATTTTTACAGACCCCACTGTTAAATCCCTCAGACTTGGATTTAACAAACTCCCTTGAATATAGACCATAACACTGCAAACTGTGTCTTCTTTATAGGTTCATTATATGGATTACACAGTGAAAACCTCATCGGCCTTTCTGTATAAGAAAATTAAAGAGAGACTTCTGCTGTTACACCATTTTAGTACTCATACAATATCACTTGAATAGGTAACAGAAAACATCTTGACAGTCCCAGACTGCTTCCATTGGAAAGTAGCACTTGATGCAAACTAAAGCTCCAGTTCAGAACCAGATTCCCCTAGACAGGAAGAAGCTAAGTCAAATCTAAAGGTAAACAGCAAAATTAGTGAAGGCTAATACCCCCTTCCACAATGTGAGAATTACAGGAATCGCTGCACACTATACATACGATTTTCAATAAACCATAATTGGTCTGAGATGGCCCACAGAGGCTGCAGATCCATGTTCCAAGTTAAATGTCTGACCGTCTATGGGATGATCAGTAAATATTTTCTCCCAATCTCTGATGTTCCAAAATCCAGGAAAAAAACCCCAAACTCTAATATTCACGTACATATTAACATGATTAATGAATCCTACCCAATTCAAAGGTCTTGATTGATCGTGACAATTTTACACTGTTAAAGCAAGTGAAAAAATCCAAAACAAATAAACACATCAGAAAAAGAGCCCTACTAACTTCTGTAACAGTGTCACACTTGCTGGTTTTGGATAAGGTAACTGCCTCTCACATCTTATTGTTAGAGCAGTGAAGAACAGATATGGTCATGATTAATTTCCTTCCCCTCATTTCCCCCCCCCCCCCCAAGTCCTAAGGAGTCCTAAGGAAGCCAAAACCACCCAGATAGCAAAGTAGTTGTTCAAATGTATGAATTCTTGTCTGCAACTCTGCCATTTACATCCCTGGGCATTGTAAATTGTGACATAGTGAGACTAAACTTCATCTAGTCTCACTATATGGACTTACACAAAATGTTCCACAGATGGATATTGTTGTATTTTTGTGATTTCGGTTGTTACTTTGCATGGTGGCTTAGGTCTGTGAGCTAGAGTATGGTGGGTGAGAAGTGACAAAACCCCCTACTTATACTCTGTTCTGCCTCTTCCTTGATGGATTCATGTGCACAGGGAAAGTGTAGAGCTGGCAGATACAGTAATGCCACTGTTCTTTCTCATGCCCTAAGTCTAAAATCCAAGAAAACAGCACAGAAATTGAACAAGATATGGTTTTTTGTTTTAACCATGTCCCTGTATTACTATTTATAGCTGGATTGTATTTTTTTCAAAACAATGGAACAATTTTTTATAAAGCAGGAAATAAAATCATAAACTAAGTATTGTTGATACTCTAAAACAGACTTGCTAGTTTTTCCTTATGGGCTAGTCTATTTGAGTTTTTCCAACGAAAGCATGCTATTCACTGTTATCTCTGAAAGTCTCTTTGATGTTATTAGATCACTTAAAGTTTCAAAGCTGTAGTTACCTGTGGAGACTGGTACAATTCATTCAATACATTTACTGCACATTAACATGTGCATGAGGCAGTTTCTTGCAGATTTTGTATCTGTAATGAATATTAAACCATCTCATCTACTTATAATAATATAATGGGCCCTGTGATGACAAACTCTGTTTGCACAGGAAGCAGATGTTGATGTTTACCTAGATGTAATTTGCAATGATGAGTGGTGGTGAGCTGAGGTTTTTCCGGCCAGAAAAATTGTCTGTGTTAAACTTCTGCAAAATATTTTGCATGCCATGTGGTCTCTTAGGTCAATATAGATATACATATTATCTTCAGTGAATAATTGTGAATCTATACTAGAAAATTAAATTATACATTCAAGGAAACCATTTATTTAAAGATATATTTACCAATTCTGAAATGTGATGTCTGGGAAAAATTGTGGGTAAACTTCAGCTAAAGAAGAAAGTAGTATGTGTTGAGGTCATAAATGGATTTCTTAGAAGTAAACACGGTAGGAATTATTCAGAGAGACTGTCAGTGGGTAAAAAACTGAAATCAGTAAAGGTAAGGCTGAAATAAGACACATTTATTTTAGTACAGAGAAGTGCCATACACTACAATGGATTACAAAAGGATGACATGAATTCTCCATCATTTAGAGTCTTTAAATCTAGGCTGAAAACCTTTCTAAAAGATAGTCTTTAGTTCCACTTGGCACAAAAAATGATGAATGGTATTTTCTAACCTGTGTTATGCTGGAGGGAAAAAAAGAGGGACATTGTGATTTTTTTGGGCTTCAATACCTGTAAAATCTATGACAAAATGAAATACAATCAGATATTCATCTATATTTTAGTTTTAGATTCAATATTTATTTTCAGTTTTGGACATCATTTACAGCTTTAGGAAAACAATGTTTTGAATTTGGAGATGTGGCTCTTCATGTCCAGTTCTTTGGTTATCTCTCTCTAGATCCCAAAATATGTTTTGTAATCTTCTTACTCACATTTGGAGTTGGGGACATATCATTCTTCTTGATAAACATCAATTTATTCTTTTAGTTTTAGGCCCACTTCTCAGCATCTTGCAGATATTTGATCTTTTCTATACAGCTTACTACTTGGCATCCTGAGATCAAGTCTTAATGAAATTCTTAGTAAGACACAAATCTGTAGTTGTACTGATCATGTAAAACATTTTGTAAAGTCACCACTCATTTCTGAAAATATTCTGGGTTGAACAGAAAAATGTGTGTCCGGAGGCAACCTTTTATTTTGTTGTTTCCTAAATCACACCGTTGGCTCCGGAGACAAGAAAACCAAGGAAAATACAGATCTTTTGTCTCTCCTTATTTTCATCAAAGTGAAAGTGGTACTGCTTGGCTAAAAATAGTGTTCTAAATTTAAATTGGTTGAAAGTACAATGGACATAGTTACATTTTTTTTTTCCAAATTTTGTGGTTTCCTGAGTGACAGTTGTTTAAACCTTAAAAAATAAAATAAAAGAAAAAAAGCCCAGGTTTTAATGTGAATAGACATGTGGTCTGATCACTTGAAGAAAACTGGCCTTAAAAATTCCATTTCAGGGACATTTAGAATTATCTTGGATCCCAGATGCATTTCTAAATGTATCCATCTGTATTTATATTATTTATATTGATCTCTCTCTCTCTCTTTTTTTTTTTTTTTTTTTTTTTTTGAAATACAGCACCTTTCAACTCTCTAAGGTCTTCCTTTGTGGGCCCTTTTCAAATTCACTCCTTTTTTCTCTTTTCTTAATTTTGTTCTGCTGAATCTCTTCTGTATCCTGAAAATGCCTTTCCCTCCTTGACATTTAGACTCTTCAAGTATTTATAGATTGTTACCATGTCCCCCTTAAGTCATTTCTTAGACAAACTATGCATATTTAGCACTTGCAATCAATCCTCATACATCAATCACTCTAGAAGTCTAATCATTTTTTTTCAGCTTTCTTCTCATCTTCCTCCAATATGTGAATATCCTTATAATAAGATGCCTAAAATTAAATACAATGGATCATGTCTGCAGCTCATGTAAATCAGTGTAGCTCTGTTGAAGACTTTGTTGATTCATGCTAGCTAAAGAGCAACATTTCTAGTGCAAAGATATCAAAACTGTATATATTTTGTGAAGTGAGCTTGAAACCATACAGAGCTTTTTTTTCATAGTAAAGCTTCTTTGAATTAATTTCCATCACTTAGCTTTAATTTTGAATGATGAATTTCCAGTTTGCTCCCTGTAAAATGTTAATGTTTTGAGGAGATCCTCCAGCATCATCAGAACAGCCATGTGTCCCAAACCTATAGCTGGAGGTTTCTGCTTGCAGATCATGGCCACACAGAGGTGATACAGGTTTAGAGTGGCTGTGGGAAGGACTGTTCTAGTCCAGATCGCAATGAGCATCAATGGCTGACACCCTCCCATAGCATATCTACTGTGAAAAGAAAGCTTATAATTCACCTTGATCTACCTTTAAGTCTTCTACAATTTTTGGCACTCTACTGGCCCCATCAGCAGCCTGTCCCTCAATCCATTTTTCATCCAAAATCAGCTCTTTGTGTCCTTATAACCCAACATTATAAACCATATGAAATCTCATAATAGAGAAAGGTAAGCTGATTTTTTAAACCTTTTTTTTTCAAACTAGCTATGGTAAAGGGCAAAATTATCAACCTTAATTATGTTCCTAATAGTTCTAGACCTCCTGCATTGTCAATGGAGATGAATAAATTTTTCTTTTTTTAATAATTAGTACAGTGTTTTAGAAAATAAATACAAATGAAATTTATAAATAATTTACAAAATAAGTTATCACTTCTAGCAGCAAAATGGTGACTTTCCTTTAGAAAGACTGCAAAAATGCTGCAATAATTAAATTTCACAGGATTGTTCTCCTTCAGTATATTAGAAATACACACACACACACACACACACACACACACAGAGTTAGTGAAAATCACTATGTCATTATGGTCTATTCTGTCTTGAATTAAAACTGTATAGGGTGGGGTGGGGGTGGGGGATGGACACAAAGATTTCTGGATTGTTTTTAGTTTGTTAGTTGTGGACTACTACTTTCAATAGTACCAAATTTATATATATAATTTTTTTTTTATTTTTTTTTTTTTTTTGGTCACTAATATGTACAAGTAGCTATGCTTATGCTTTGAAGAAACTTACTTTATTGAAAATATTTTGTGGGTGAGGTGGCACTTGGTTTCAAACCAAGATAGCATCTTCCCCAGGGAACACTTTGTTCAGACTAAAAATTCTTTACTTGAAAAATTTCAGAAGCCAGGACACTTTGTAACTGATAATCATAAAGAAAACTTGTTGACTACTTTGCCATTTTGTAAACTATTTTACATATGCCTTCCTCCCCTCCCCTCCCCTCCCCTCCCCAATTTATACCATTTTTCTTTGGCCTTTTTATTTTAAATGAACATTTTCTGCTAGATTTCCTTCAGAATTATTTAGTAAAACTTCTACAACTTAAAATTCCACAGCAAAGTGTAAACCAAATGCCATCTGAGCCATAAACCATATGTCAAATAAACTTTACATTCAATACCAAGGAAGTCCCATAATAACATGGAAGTTGCAGATGATAATATTTGTTCAAATACTTATGGTCACAAAATTGAATAAAGGGCATTATTTTTTTGTTGCAAAATGTATATATATATATATATATATATACAGGGAGCAAAATCAAAGTTTTCATGAGATGTTGTATATTATGAACATTGTGTTTCACCACAGAGAAGTATGGAGACAGACATTTTGAAATTTCCCTCAGCATATGATCATGGGTCAAATAGTTTAGACTTTCTGATTCCATTTAGGCTGCTGAGGTAGACTCACAACCAATTCTAAATGACATGGCAACAGGAATTTGGCGTAGAAAACACCTAAGGAGTGCTGTGTTTGTCAGTGCAGGGATGTTCCCCCTTAGGACACCCTCACATGTTGTACAATGTACTTCCCTAAGTACTTCACAGGATGAAATTCCTTTCACCAAAACCAGAGGTTCGTAGTGCACTCTAACTGTAGATTACAGTTAGGTCTGTATTGCTGACCTTATACACGTGTTAAATATCCGTCCCCTGTTTGGCAAGGAATGAAGAGTAGGCAGTGGAAAATATTGATTTATGAGGTATGGTAAACTACCAGGCTAATATTGAGTTGCCTCCTCTCTCTTTTCCTTGAAAGCTCAAGGCTTTGTTGTCAGAGGATTTACTGTGAATGACTTCAGAAAAAACTGCTCAGAGGCTGTTTCAGTCACTGATGGTGAACCAGTAGCTACGTGTACTTATTTTACATCAATGGTTCCTTGTCACTGAAGACAAAACAGAGGTTTTCTGTTTTAAGGATGAAGGAATGAAATTGAACTGTTCTTCCTGTCAGAATTTGCTAGGAAGGGGGAGAAAAAGAGTGTGAAGAAATGGTGAAAGTACTTGAACAGTCTGCTACTGTTACCAGCTGTCCCTTTACCCATGTCTATATCTAACAGTGTTTTCCAGTCAATATTAGAATATCACATTTAGTTTGACCCCCCCATACACAACTGGTAGTGCATCTTAAGGATCAGAGTACTAAGGAATAACCATCCCTGCCCCATGAAAAAGCCTGTAGAGCCTGTCTCCTAAGAGGTACAAAGGAATCTCAAGACTGATAGCGTCACTCAATTATTGACTGATAAAATGGTCAATGAAATACAAAGTACTTCTCATTGGGAAAAGTAATCATATTTATGCAGACACAAATATGATTGTAAAATTAGTCAAGACTATTTAGAAGAGGGATCACAAAACAGCTACAATGGTTCTTTGAAGAGACTTTGGTTCCCAGAAAGGCAAAATGTGATATTAGAAGTTGTTAGGGAAGGAAGCTAGAATGAAACAGAAAACAACATTTAGGCAGCATATAAATCACTAGGACATTTATATATTTAGCAATACAGTGCATTCTAATATTCTCATCTGAAAAGGGTTAGGCAGAAATAGAAAAGCAGGAAGGAATGTGACAAGGATGAGCAACAGTGTAGAACAGCTCCAGTTTTAAGGGAGATTAAACAGAATAAGACTTACAATTTGGAAAAACTGTGATATGGTACAAGTATATAAAATCAGAAGTGATGATCATTCATTAGCACTCAAAGAGAGCAAGAAGTTGTCAAGTGATATTTTTCGGGCAGAAGATTCAAAACAAGTGAAGTACTTTTTTTAACATGATTGTAATTAAAATGTGGAACTTGATGCCACATTATATTAGGAAGAACAAAAGTAGAAATGGATTCAGACAAAGTTATAGGAAGAACAAAAAATCCTACTGACTACAAGGATCTGAAGCCGTGCCTGACTTAAGAAAACCTTAAACCACTTATTATCAGATACTGATAACATTCAAACATCTCTTGTTCTTATACAACTTCCTTAAGCACCCAATGTCCACTACTGTAAACTCTCAGAGCATGGTTGAATATCTTGGACTCTAGTTCTCCTAGGAGCTATTCTGTCATTGTCTGCTGAATGAAGTGCTAGCTTTCAGAAGGGAAGAAGTCCACCTGGTTGTCTGGAGGCTGTTTTGGGGAGTCAGCTGGGCTAGAAGACTGACAAAATTCTGTGTTTTTCTAAGTGCCATCTGCGGAGCTTCTGAAAGTAACAAGTTTTTCAGAGCCGCTGAAAGTAACATTTCTATGCTTGGAGACAATAAACACACTTGTGAGGGGGGAGAATGAGCTTGTGAAGCAGCAGTATGATCTCCTACATGTCTCTTATCAGTGTGCTTCCATTGCAAGCTCCACCTCACAGGCATACTCAGGGAACTGTCCTTATGCTAAATTTGAGCCCTGCCTTCTGCAGACATTGTTCTAATACACGTCAGCAGCATATATTTATTTCTTGTGAAACACCAGTCATCATATGGAAATCAAAAATTGTCATTCAACTGAACTTTTGGCTGTATTGTTTTGAAAACAGGCCAGGAAAATAAAGCTATGAAATACAGAACACTATCGAGATTAGATATATACCTCAGTAAAACTTTCAAATATCTATAAATTAATAGTATTTTGTTTTATTGTAAATTCTGTCACATTTTAGTAGGTTTTTAATTTGCCAATCATATTGACAATTTTTGATTAAAACCAGATAAAATAGTCTTCTATTTTTTTCTTTAATTGATTTTCTAATTTATCTGACTTTATCTTGCAATGCTGCATTTCTGCCAAGGTTTGTCATTAATGTAGGAGTGCAGAGATGTGACTGACTATGAAATTGTGTCCTTCACAGATACTTAATCTTCAGAAAGCCTGAAGAGCACTGAGGAACTACTCTCACAATGCAAGTGTACTCTGATCCTGCTGCAGATCAAGACAAGGCTGTAGAAGAAAGTAAGTCTGTAGCTTTCAGACAGAAGCTAGATTTTGCACATAGTATTATCTGACAATTGCCTTTCTATTCTTTTCAATATAAATTCAATAAAATACACTCCTGGTCTAAGGCTTCAGGAGATTTTTCCTGTCTGCTCTCTCTGTTTTTGTGGGTTTTTATAGTCAGTCAAGAGTAGCAATGCCCATCACTACAGATAGTGTCCACCATGTCAAAACAGAAGTAGCAACAATACTTGTTTCATTCAAAATTACATTTTGGTAGAAAAGAGTCTAATTTCTAACTAACATTACTTAGGTTGTTTTGGTGCTGATAAGGAATATTTCATTAGAATGTCATTTCAGGGATTCTGGGTTGTTTGTAGTGGGCATTATAGAAAACAGCCAATTTCTATATGTCCTTTTTTTCAGCCTTTGGGAAATGAGACCTTTACAAAAAGGTAGGAGGGAGTAACATCTTACCTTTTAAAACTAATTTGTTTCACGTTGGTAAGCAGCACTTTCACTTTCACATGTTTATTTCACTCCAAAACATGACCTTGCTACTTCAGATCCAAAGAAAGATTTTAGCACTCTACTGTTTTAACACAGTTAGGCTGGAAGGCAGTCAAGGGATGTGAGGAAATCGTTTGTTGCACATTTAATGGTGTGAAGTATCCACCAGGGAAAACTTGAAAGATTTTTCTGTTTCCTCATAAAAGTGTCCATGAGTGAAATTCCAATTTCCTGAGTAGCTCTCTGATTAGCTTTTCACCACTCTGTCCTGTGTCAGACAATTGGCAAGAAAACAAGGATCAGGTTTTTGTTGATATTCATGAATATTACACCTTTATCATCATCCCATTGGTGACGTCTCCTGGATTTGCTATGAGGGAAGCTTCACAACTGCTGAGCTTATCTTCAGGCACCAGTCCTGTGGCGCTCTGTAACTGTGCAAGGCTCAAGATAATCTGCTGCTTAACTCTGCTCCTAGGGGGATCTTGAGCGCTGCAGCAGCTTAGAGCCAGCTCTGTGGAGCTCAGACACTCTGTGGGTCATGAGCTGCTGTGTATCTGAACCATCACTTACCCACCTGTTTCTCAAAGCTCCCTTTGGACCTCAGTCACAGGGGAGTCTGCACTGGCAGACTCTTCTGTGGCCTAGGGTTAAGATGAAGGATATTTTTCCAGGAATCTCTATCTAGCTCTTCCTTAGAAAAGAAATACCTTAGAAAAGCAAAACCCTGTTTAGAGGAAGCTTTGAAAGGATGCTATACTAGAGCTGCACTACACAGTTGTTGACACACTGAGCAGTTGAATTAATAACACAATGCTCCTTTAAGCAATATATGCTCCTTATTTGTTGAGAGAATTCCTGGAACATGAAGGAGCAGATGGATTGATTTGTAACCTGCACATTGTATACTAGACCTGACCTTCCATCCTGAAGCTGGTTTAGTGTTTGCTTTCAGTTAAATAGAGAAAAGGAACCCCATGAGTCAGTCTTTGTGAGACTTGTGGTCTCTTACTCGTGTTCATAGTACCATTTCTGTCTATATCATGAAGTCAAACTTATGCTTAGTTTTCCTTAAATATATTTTCATAAATACAATGTTCATCACAAAAAAAGTGTTTTATTATTACTAAAATAAAGGCCCCAGTATAAGTGACTTTTTATGAAACTTATATTTTATTGCTGTAAGCACTATTTAACCATAACAAAACTGTCATGCAAGCCCTGCTGCTCATAAATACTTATATCACCATGGACATCATATTCAAGAAAATAAATATGTGGGACTTTTTTCTAGCTCAGGCAGTAGAAACAGATGTATGGATTTGCATGCTCAAGAGGCTTTTGCACATTGTAATGACAAAGAAAATATTCTTGTATCCATTTGAAAAATATATTCTAAAATAAAATTCCAAAGATTGAAGGCACTGAAGCAAAGCTAACAGTTTATTGAGTGGTCTTAGGTAATTTTTCTATAAATCTAAGAAGTTATTTCAGCATTTAGAAAGAGCAGTATGTACTGAAGTGTGGAAGTGTTGGGTTTTCTATGGCTTTAACACATTTTCTAATTAATTCATTAATGCGTCAGCCCTCAAAAATGAAATGACACTTCACTGCAGTAGCCTGAGAAAATTCTGATAATACTTTAATCTACAATATTTTCAGCAAACTGCTAGAGGTTTTCATGAAAAGGAAAAAAAAAAAAAGGTTTCCCTGATGGAGTTATCTTTTAAAAAAAAATCAGACTAAGTCTGTCTCATAGCACATGTCATGCAGAACAAAATTCAGTGTTTTGGTCAATAACATGGCAGCAAAAATCTTGCACACCAGGTCAATTTGAATCCAGTCTCCTGTGTGAAAACATCCTGCACAGGATGTGAAAATTTATGTGAAGAAGGCAGATGCAGTGTCACTTTCTCTGGCTTCTTGTACTCTAAAGTTTTACCAGTTTTGGAACCGAGAAAATGACTTTTTATATTGTCTCTTAAAAAGTGCCAAAACCATAAGAGAGACAAAGTCATAGTGTGATAAATTATTTTTCTTTAAGATGTTGAGTCTTAAGGTGTTGTGTTTTGTGCTGAGACACAGCGGTGTTCCGCTTACCAGGGCACTTTTTTTCCCTTTTATATCAGAGGAGAAGACTGACTAGTTTGCACTAATCAGATGAGCACAGAGAATTGTGCTATTATCAACCCAAATGAAATGCCATTCCACAAAAAAAGTGGTTGAGCATTATTTTTATCCATCTTCATCCTACCTGCCTGCCTCTGTGGTTGAGATAATTACCTGGTGTACTGCAGTGCTGGTGTGCTATCACTCTTGAGATTCTCAAGGAAGAGTAAAATCCCTCAGAAGAAAGATAATGGTCACCACAACTGCAATGTTTATGGCTGTTTCTCAGATTCAGTAACATCAGATGGCTGTGTGCAAGGTAAGTGATGTGGTCCAGTGTCACTGGGGAGCCATATGACGTAGCAATGACTTCTGTAAAGTCCCACTGGGCTGGCTGTTAGTTCCCTAACAAAATAATGCTACTACTCAACAGCACCTAAGGGTCTCCTTTTCTATTGAAATGAGGAAAGAGAAAACAAAAAAGTGAAGGACCTGTATTCTGTATTTTATAGTGTTTGTGTAGTTCTAACACAAGATAGCTGTACTGAAGGGAAAGGATAAAGAAGCTAATGAGACTGATAGGCAAAAAAAGTGAGATTGTAGCAAGCAGTGAGCCAGAGGCTATAATCAATTAGCTGATTGCTGAACTTCAGTCCCCTACACTACATCTGCCAGTGGTGGTGAAAGATGTACAGCTGAAAATTCCCTGTTGCAAAACCACAAGTCTATGAAACTCCAGTCATAAATACTTTAAAAGGAAAGGATCCGCTCTATTATAGATTCCATCACCCTGATAATAAGCAGCCTTTCAATGTTATCCACTTTATAAATAGAAGATCCTTGGAATAGTTGTCTGACGTAATAAAGCTTAAACTAGTCTCTAGTATTTTATTAAGGAATCATTAGACTGAACTGCTTCAGGTGAAATATTTCTCCATTGATGTTAGCAGCAAAATTCCCTCTGACTACAGAGAGCAAGAAATAAAACCTTTTCAAGACAGTTATTAAGCTGCAGAATGGCTAAAAGGTAAGGAATTAATTTTGATTAAATGGAAATCTATATTTATCTCACAAACATATCCAGAGAAGAGATTCAATTGATTTTTTACCTCATTTGTTATATTTACTGATATGAATTAAACTAAGAACCAGTCTTTGAGAGTCCTTTTTTTATTTTATGACATTATCTACCTATGATTATTTTAATTGTATTTTGGAAAAGGTGATTTTAAGAACAAAAAGATAATCTTCTTACAAATAACCAAGTAAGTAACCCATCTTTTGTTGCAGCAAACTGAAAAATCCTAGAATGCTGCAAGGAGCAGCACTTGGGAAGAGTTTTTTGCCAAGTGTATCTGACTCATAATTAGAGTTTAGAGAGATATGTCTATCTTCAATATTCAATGACTTGCCCCAGTGCTCACTGGGCCTAGTCTGATTACTGGGAGACATTGTCTGTGTTAAGAATTCTATCTGATAGATTACTGTCTTTTTACTATACTTATATGACTCTTCAAAATAATTAAAATTTTAAAAGGAGCATTGTCAAAATAAAGCAGTAAACAACAGGCTATCAGCATAAATTTTCAAGCAAATGAAACTTCTTTTAAGCAAACAGCAAAATTATTCAAATGACAGGATTTGAGAGTAGTGAGGCATTTTAACTTTGTGTGAGGCATTTTAAGGTTGTGTACTTCTGTTGGGAAAAGATTTGAATCGCCCACAAAGTCCTTGCAATGGTCTGGTGACAATTACGAATGCAGATGGCAAAAGAACTTAACCAAGAGATACTTCTTTCCTTGTTTGTAGTGACTAGGGAAGAGCTGGTCAAGAACATCAGGGTAAAAGGCAGGAGTGAGTGACAAAAGACATGCTAAAATAGAGTTCATGAGATGTGCGATACGAAGAAGAAAGGACAGCCAAATAAAAGCACCAGATTCCAGGGATATAGGCTTCATCAAAGTCAGAATTGTCTTGTAAGAAAACATTGGAATTCAAGAAATATAGGAGTTACTTAGGGAAGCAATATTAAGGGCATAAATCTAAACTATTCAAGAAGAGAAAGTAAAAGATTTGCTAAATTATGAGCAATAGTGTTAAATTTTGACCTTTTCAGACAGCATCTGAAAAGGTGAAGTTGGGTCGCTTCCCAAGGGTAGGTAAGCATTGCATAAATGTGATGCTGCAGAATCAAAAATTACCAAGGCACACAATAGATTTCAAACTCAAAGGCCACAACGATAAAAAAAATCATTCTTTCATCATAAAAAAATGCAAAAAAACCCCAAAAAACACCCAAAAGATATGACAAAGACAAACAAAACAGCAGTTATAAAAAGAAAAAAAGGAGGAGGAAGAGCATTCAAGAGCTGATACTGACAACATGTTTTTTAATACTTTTTCTGAATTGCTCTAATTTAAAAGGTGAGAGAGAGGCTGTTCAATCTTACAGTAATAAGTATCAATGAAGAAAATCTAAGCGCAAGATTCTAAGTGGGAAGGAACAGGTTAAATATTTAGTAAAAAGTGTGATGTTTTCAATTAGCTGTGATGCTGTGGTACTTGAAGAATTAGCTGATGAAATATCAAATATGATAAAAGTAGCTCTAAAAAGTCAAGGACAATGGGTGACGATCAAGAATGAGCCTGGTAGTGATCTATGAAAGGAATATAAAACAATTTAAGGAAATTAGATCAACTTCAGTTCCTGAAAGAATGCTAGAACAAATAATCAAACTATTTGTAAGCATCCAAAAAAACCCCAAGGAAATTAGTCACTGTCAACATGGATTTGTCAAGACAAAATTATATCAGAATAATCTAATTTCCTTCTGTAGGAGAGCAACCATGGATAGAAAAGAAGCAGCAGATGTCACACGTAGCTTTTGACACTGCCTCATAATATTCTCATAATTAAGCCAAAGGAGTCTGCTCCAAACAAAACTATAGAAAGCAGACACAAAAAGGCTTGAATCATTTTACCTATAAATCACTTACCAATACTTCACTGTCAAATTGGAATGATCTATGGAATGGCTTACAGTTTCTGGCTCTTTTATTTTCCTTCAACACTGGAAAGAAGTAATTGACATGGTGCTTACTGAACCTTCAGGAATATCCATAGGATTCAAAAAATAGGTCAAGCTTGGCCAGATCTGTGACATTTGACTCTTTGTGCTTTTATTCACATGTGTATATAGAGTTCAAACCAGTATTTCCATACACATGTTAAGCACAGAAATAAGTAAACTCCCATTTCAGCTGTATTAAATTCACAGGGTCACAAAACCGTACTGTTTCTTCTGTCAAATTTTTGGTACTATCATATCTTTCATTATAAATTTTACTTCTTTTAAAATTCCTCTCTAAAACTTGTCATAGTCCATTAATAAAAATAAATTGGAATAAGATGTAATAATTTGGGCGTTTTTGAAAGGTACTAAAAAGATTAATATTTCAGTGGGTTTTGATAATCAACAGTGTCGTTCTCAAAAAGATGATGAATAGCTTATTTTTAATCTTCTCTATCCCACACTATCTGGCTAGATATGTGGATAACATGATGCATTTCCCTTCCCAAATGAACAAGCAAAAATCTTTAGAATAAAGTGAGATTCTTTAGAATAGTGTTTCTCACTTTAATTAGTAGCATTCATAATTTGAAAAGTTGCTTTTCGCTGCTATCTTCATTATCTACTTAAAAGCCACTGCTCCTATAAATATTTTTCAAATTGCATGATAAAGGAGGAAGACAAAACACACAAGAATGCCAGGGGGGAAAATAACTCCACAATTTTTTTTTCTTGTATTATTTTGTCTGCTTTATAGCTTGCAAAATTTGCATTGCCTGCCAATAGGTGGCACTAATAATTTCTGCATTAACTGAGTGGTTGTTGTCTTTCAACATTGATGGAGTTATATCCTAATATGCCTCACAATTTCATTTTCTTTGATTGGTTTTCTCTTAAATTTTATGTTTAACATAAAAAGAATATTTGTATAAAAATATGGGTGCTGTAGATCCAAGAAAATACTAGTTTTATGTACACAGTACTGATGCATTAATAAACTCTAAACAGCCATTGTTTTTTGTCCAAGGGATCAAATATTAACATGCCAAATTAACAAAATCTGAAAACTGCTGATGCATAACATCTAAAAGATACATTTAACATCTGAAATGAAATTGAAAGAGTTAATGGTGTCAATATAACCTTCGTATGTCTCACTTTATTTCTTAGAGAAATATTTCAAATGTTTTTAGAATAGTTGAAGTAAAAAGCATTTTTCCATACTGCAATCTGAATCTTATGGTTATGATTCACCTGACTACTTGTGTCTATGACCACTGCTTGATTTCTGGGTACCTGCAATTATCTGCCTTTTACCTGTGAGCTCTGATTTCGTTATTACCTTCTGTTTCAGCTTCATGGTGGCACCATCAGACAGCAAGAACTGAAAGGTTAAGGCAAAGAAGAACTGGTTGGGTGAGTTTGCCGTGCAACTTCAAGAAGAGTCACTGTTCTTTTAGCTCAGCAGAGACAAAGGCATACATACAAAGTTTTTGAAAGAGCATACACTGCAGTGGAAGCTGGATGCCACCAGCCCAAGGTTCTTCTCTTCCCCTTCAGCTGAGTAAAACTCAAGATATGATATACTGACAACATTACATCAAGTTCTTCTGACTGCTTGTGTTAGCCAGCCTTTGCAGACATGCTGCTCAAGGTCATTTATTGTGGCTTGTGCTATGTTGCAGGCCCAAAATATACCTGTTTTGTGAACAGACGCAGCAAAACCCAATGCAGTTGCTCCAAAGCTGATGTCATTTCTGAAGAGAAGGAGATGAAGCCAGTTATTTTAGTAACAGAACTTTCAGATCTCAAATTTCATGATTTCCCAAGAAATTCAGTTGAGTCAATTTTTGTCTTTTACACTCTACACTGAAAATCTGCCTTTTGGAGGATTCTTCCCACATCAGCTGCCTTCTGATACATCACTGCAGCGCTGGCTGTGCTGGCATGCTGGGAAAGGGATATCAAATAGAGTTGAAACTATTATGCACACAGAAGAACTGCTTTCTCAGTAGTATTTGTCAATTAAAAGTAAATTAATACATGTCTGAGGATTACAGGAATATGGATGTTTCTACCATGTTTCCCTGTGAGATGAGTATATGCTTTGAAATTTCTCTTAGGAAAGAAAGGTGGCAGCAATAAAGTTAGCACACAAACACCATCTGTGAAAGCCAGAAAACATCTCTGCATGCTAAAGTCTTATTGCATCGTGTATGAAGAGAGATAGAAAAAAACTGAAAGAAAAAAGGAGAGAAGGAAATACAGAGTAAGGATCAAAAAGTTGCATTATAAAGCTGAGAAGTAAATATGAATTAAAAAGTACTACACAAACCATCTTAACACTGGTATGTTACTGCAGTATAAATCATAGGCATTTTTCACATGTTGCACAGATGAAATGAGCTACAACCAATTAATATATCAGCCTGAGGCACTATCCAGGCATATGTAAAAACTACATCTATCCTGAAGACACAATTTGAATGGAAAACTTCCTTGATTATTGCTAATAAGGTTGCACTGAAAACAAGGAGGAAATATGCTGTGAGTCAAGAGAATTTTGCTGGAACTCTGTAAAACACAACTATTGCCTACAGAAATGAATAACTAATAACCCCCTTCAGCTCATGCTTCTTTCTGGGTACCAATCTTAAAGTCAGTTCCTTGGCGGCTTCGGACTGTGCCCAATAAACAACACTTAGCATTTCTGTTTTCTTCCCACCACACTCTACTCCCAGGTATACACCAACAGGAAATGTCTGTATTTACATGGGAATACAAAGGCAGGGTTGTCTCAGGCCTTAAGGTGGAGCATTGATAGTCCCAGTCATGCATTTCCATCATTTCTCCCAACTGCAATGACTCCAGCTCTCCTGGAGATGACTCTTCTCTTCACAGGGTGCTCACTTTTTCTCCTGTGTTCCGCAATATTAGTAAAGAACATCATATCATAAGGTCATCTCTGGCACTGTTGGTTAGAAAGTCCTCAGTGGAGAGGGTAATTGAGGAGGATCCACTCATGTACTTGTTCCCACAACCTGAAGACTTCTCCCTTCCTTCTGTTTGTTGTTGGTTTTGGGTTTTTTGTGTCTGTTTGTGTTTGGTTTTTGTTTGATTGAGGTATTTTTTCTTTTTTTTTTTTTTTTAATATATCCTCTAAAGACTTCTCAGAGTGTAATTTGATTGCTGTTGGGAGGAAAAAAAAGAAAGCTCACAGAAGGAAAATTCTATTTTCTACTCTCTCCAGCAGACAGTAACAGAGAGTATTCAACTCTGGATATTTCTTTTTATTAACTGATGAAAGGAGGTATCCATCTCCCTTTCCCATCACCGCGCCTGTACCTACTCTTGTATTTTTCATTTTGGACACTTAATATCCTTGCTGTTAACTGTGGGATCACAATCTTACATGGTTTTATCCTTGTAATGCCTTGACGAACTAGGAAATGTCACTATACAAACTTTATAGGTGAAACATTAAGCATCAATACATTGTGAGCTCAGGTTTGTGGAAAAGCCATTCACCATAAATGTGCCAATTCTCTACAGACACATGCAAATTTTGTTACAAATGCAAGATAACTAGCATATCTCTGTTTTTCTTTGAATGGTTCTGCAACACATTTAAAAATAATAGAAAGAAATAAAATGTTAACTTCTTTTCCGGTATCCTAAGTTAATGCAAAATAACTAGCCACTTCTGTTGACTCATTTGTTATAATATTTTGCTCTGAATTTTTACTAATTGTCCCAAACTCAAAGTGGAATATTTAGCAAGTAAAAAAATGGAATCTGACATTTTTTTATTTGTTTTTAATCCAGACTGACTGATGGAATGTCCTTACCTTCATTTCTTGCAGTATTTTTGGATGCTATGCTTAATATGATATAACATACTTCATGCTTAAGTATCTCAGAAAATGTTTAAAAAAGAAATGACACTACCATCTCCTGCAGTGTAGTGCAACATGATGTGTGGGGTTGAAAGGGCAGAGAGGAAAGCATATTTCAAACGGACAGCATGAGAAAAAGAGGGATGCATTTTCTATCACTTTTACTTTAAAATCGTGTGTTTTAGAACCATGAACTGCAGCAAATTACACATAAACTCAGCTATTAGTGTTGATATATGAGATCCTGTTGTGCCAAGAGTAAATATTAGCAAAAGGTATATTCATGAATATAAAATTTTATATGTAGCAAATATCTGTTTAGGAACAAATTTAATGTCATTATAGATTGTGAAAATATTGCTTGACATGTTTGGGAATGCACTGTCAGGATGAATTAGATACCACCTTAATTCACAGAATGGTGTTGTTGCAGACACTGAGAAAAAACTGTCTTGCTGCGTTACAGACTGCAGCCCATTGTCTGTGCCTCAAGGGTGGCAAATGAATGGCTAAGGCATAAAGCAGTATGTAATGTCAAAGGTAAACTGACACTGAGCAATACAATTAGGATGAGATTGTTTATTACTGGTCCCAAACACCACACCAAAAATCATTCCCCCTCGGCTAGATTTCAGACTCTCCACACTGAGTAACCTCCTGTGAGTCAGTCCCAGTACACATCTGTACCATGCCTGCATCTATTTCTAATCAGCTCTGTATTTTCTAAAGTATCAGTTAGGACCTACCCTCTTACAGTATTCATGAAGTTTAACAACACAATGTCACAAAAAAAAAAAAAAAAAAAAAAAAAAAAAAAAAGAAAAAAGTTGCACTCATTTTGACCCTGAGACAAGAGGATGAAGAACAAGATTTTAGGAAAGGCTCAAATATTGTGATGCTCAAGTATGATAAAACACTCAATATACAACTGCATAACCCAAATTTAAACACTGTTCTTTAAATTATTAAAAAGAAAACAAAAAACAAAACAACAAAAGAGAAAAGCAAGGAAAAACCTAAGCTAGGGAAAGTTTAGGGACACACCTCTCTCTGTACAGCAGATGAGAAGGATTTAGGAATTGAAAATGGGATTCAAAACTGTAATATAAGTCATCAGTCACAAGAGAGGTGAAAAAGGTTGAAGAACACCTGAAATTCTGACCCTCCTGAAGAATTCCGGTATTTATCTGAGTGTGTACTGAGACACAACCATGAAGGTGGCTCATACAGAAGTGGCTCATACAGAGATTTTTTATTTTGGCAGAAATCTGCAAAGGGAAAATTAAACTCCCAAAGACCCTAATTAATTATGAGATTTGCTTCTTGGCAAAAATGACTAATTTATCAGTACATCTTTGCTCAGAAAAATCATAGGTTATCAGGGGTATCATTTCTTGTTTAGCTTAAACAGAAAGGTTCGGAACCAGGAATTGTTTTGATATAGGATGTTTTATTATGCTGGCTCCATGCTGAAATTTTAATAATAGTATAACTACAGTAATTGCCTAGCAACTGCTAATGTGAACATAACACATATAATGGAGAGATTTGTATAGCCTGTAGAAATCAGGTGCTGAGGGTGGGCTTCACCTCATCTAATTTTGGAGCTCTAAAATGTTTATGTCTGTCTTCAAGTTCCTTAGACTCTTCAAAAGAAGGAAGTAGATACTCTTAGATATGCAGCTGACCTATTTCAAATTTCTGCTTTGGGACAGTGTGAACTGTGCTCCAAATGTCCATCATCTCTTTCTACTGAGAGTTTAGCTGGGATGTAGATATACATGCTATAGGCATTTACCTTTGGGCAAATGTCATCTGCACACATTGCATTATCTGGTGTTATTAGCAAAGGCTTTTTTAAAGAAACCCAAAGCATAAGCATAGTAAATATTTAAGACTTTATTCCTTGGAACACTCCCCTAGGCAATATTTATAGTTACTATGCTTCCAGTCTCCTGGTAATGCAATGTTATGAGAAGGGAAGTGTAGAACAGCCCATGGAATGCAAAACTTTAGTAAATCTGAATTTTTTTCTTAACAAGTGTTTCAGAACATATCGTTACAGAACCTGAAGCACTTAGGAAAAATTTAGACTGGTTTGGTTACACTTGACCCTTACAAAAGTGTTCATTTTTTTCAAAGAAATCTTAATACTAATGCTAGTCATGAAATGTCTTTGCAAAGGTGGGATTTGGGAAAATTACCACAAATCATAATCATGTGCAAGATTGCGAAAGAAAAGACAACTGCTTTTTCCTGAAACACAGTCACAAGGGGATGAATGATGTTGTCTTTTCCAGGACAGCTAGATGGATTTTCTTTTTTTTTCTGTAATTGGTTTATAATCTGTAGTACTTTTTCCTTTCTACCTTACTAAGTTCTATAGTGGAAGTTGAGTTCTGGACATGATGCACAATCTGTTTATGTTGGAGGCAAGAACAAGTGGTGGTGTATAATTGATGTTCTTATTTTCTCTTTCAAAGCTGAACATACTTAAAAAGAATTTCAATAAAATATTCTAAAATGCTGTCAGATATAAACAACTGACAGTTGTTGTAATCAGTCTTGTTTTGGGCTGTATCAGAAAAAGGTAATAATCTGATATAAAATTTCTATCAATGATATCACAGATGAATATGAACTCGCAGGTGACTCTGTATTTTGCTAATAGCATTGCTGGTACACTCTGAAGTATCTCTAATACCTGGACCATTTTGAAAGATTGTTATACCAAGCTTAAGAATTTACAGAATTTAAAACCATCTTTCACATTGGGGGGGGGGGGGGGGGGGGATGTGGAACAATC